>JASPKZ010010247.1:0-624310 GCA_030220185.1 Diploptera punctata
ATTTTTTGCATTTATCCTCTACTAGCCTCCTGAGTATTGATTTTTTGGGCACTTCACGACATTTTTGAAATTATGTAATTTTTGTGAAAAAATCAAAGGTCTTGGAAAAAAAAAAGCACGATTTTCAAATTTTTTATTTTAACCAGATTTTTTGCATTATAGTTTTAATTATGTAATTTTTGTGAAAAAATCCTTGGAAAAAAAACACGATTTTCAATTTTTTTATTTTAACCAGATTTATTGCATTATAGTTCGCTGACTAGCCCTCTAGAATGTATTTTTGCACTTCTAGACATTTTTGAAATTATGTAATTTTTGTGAAAAAATCCAAGCCTTGGAAAAAAAAAACACGATTTTCAAATTTTTGATTTAACCAGATTTTTTGTATTATAGTTCGCTGACTAGCCCTCTAGAATGTATTTTTACAGTTTTCGACATTTTTGAAATTATGTAATTTTTGATAAAATAGCAAAGCAACTCGATTTCCAAATGTTTTATTTTAAGCTGATTTTTTGCTTTATAATCCTCTAACTAGCCCTCTAGATTGTATTTTTTGCACTTCTCGACATTTTTGAAATTATGTAATTTTTGTGAGAAAACCCTTGGAAAGAAAATAGCACGATTTTCAATTTTTTTATTTTAACCAGATTTTTTGCATTATAGTTCGCTGACTAGCCCTCTAGAATGTATTTTTGTACTTCTCGACATTTTTGAAATCATGTAATTTTTGTGAAAAAATCCGAGGAAAAAAAAAAGAATTTCAAATTTTTTATTTTAACCAAAATTTTTACATTATAGTTCGCTGACTAGCCCTCTAGAATGTATTTTTGCAGTTTTCGACATTTTTGAAATTATGTAATTTTTGATAAAATAGCAGAGGTTATAGCCTTGGAAAAAGAAACTCGATTTCCAATTTTTTTATTTTAAGCTCATTTTTTGCATTATAATCCTCTAACTAGCCCTCTAGATTGTATTTTTGCAGTTTTCGACATTTTTGAAATTATGTAATTTTTATGAAAATCCAAGGCCTTAAAAAAAACACGATTTTCAAATGTTTTATTTTAACCGGATTTTTTGCATTATAGTTCGCTGACTAGCCCTCTAGAATGTATTTTTGCAGTTTTCGACATTTTTGAAATTATGTAATTTTTTATGAAATGGCAACGGTTATAGCCTTGGAAAAAAACACGATTTTCAAATATTTTATTTTAAGCTGATTTTTTGCATGATAATCCTCTAACTAGCCCTCTAGGTTGTATTTTTGCAGTTTTCGACATTTTTGAAATTATGTAATTTTTGTGAAAATATCCAAGCCTTGAAAAAAAAAAAAACACGATTTTCAAATTTTTTTATTTTAACCAATTTTTTGCATTATACTTCGCTGACTAGCCCTCTAGAATGTATTTTTGCAGTTTTCGACATTTTTGGAATTATGTAATTTTTCAGAAAATAGCAGAAGTTATAGCCTTGGAAAAAGAAACTCGATTAACAAATTTTATATTTTAAGCTGTTTTTTTGCATTATAATCCTCTAACTAGCCTTCTAGATTGTATTTTTGCACTTTACGACATTCTTGAAATTATGTAATTTTTATAAAATAGCAAAGCTTATAGCCTTGGAAAAAGAATCTCGATTTCCAATTTTTTTTTTATTTTAAGATGATTTTTTGCATTACAATCCTCTAACTAGCCCTCTAGATTGTATTTTTTAAGTTTTCGATATTTTTGAGATCATGTCATTTTTGAGAAATAATAAAAAAAACTCGATTTTCAATTTTTTTTATTTTAACCGGATTTTTTGCATTATAAATATCTGACTACCCCTCTAGACTGTGTTTTTGCGGTTTTCAGTATTTTTGAAATTATGTCATTTTCGAGAAAAAATCCAAGGTTGTGCCTTGGCAAAAAATAACTCTATTTTCAAATTTTTTATTTTAACCGGACTTTTTGCATTATAGTTCGCTGACTAGCCCACTAGAATCTATTTTTGCAGTTTTCGACATTTTTGAAATTATGTAATTTTTTATAAAATAGCAAAGGTTTATAGCCTTTGAAAAAGAAACTCAATATCTAATTTTTTTTATTTTAAGCTGATTTTTTGCATTATAATCCTCTAACTAGCCCTGTAGATGGTATTTTTGCAGTTTTCGACATTTTTGAAATTATGTAATTTTTGTGAAAAAATCCAAGGTTATATATAGCCTTGGAAAAATATTACACGATTTTCAAATGTTTTTATTTTAACCAGATTTTTTGCATTATAGTTCGCTGACTAGCCCTCTAGAATGTATTTTTGCAGTTTTCGACATTTTTGAAATTATGTAATTTTTGATAAAATAGCAAAGGTTATAGACTTGGAAAAAGAAACTCGATTTCCAAATGTTTTATTTTAAGTTGATTTTTTGCATTATAATCCTCTAACTAGCCCTCTACATTGTATTTTTGCACTTTTGGACATTTTTGAAATTATGTATTTTTTGTGAAAAAATCCTAGGTTATAGCCTTGGAAAAAAACACGATTTTCAAATTTTTTATTTTAACCAGAATTTTTGCATTATAGTTCGCTGACTAGCCCTCTAGAATGTATTTTTGCAGTTTTCGACATTTTTGAAATTATGTAATTTTTGATAAAATAGCAATACATTGAATTTTTGCAGTTTTCAACATTTCTAAAATGTCATTTTTGGAATATAATCCAAGACTATAGCCTTGGAAAAAAAATAATTCGATTACAAAATTTTCGGCTTAGACCGGATTTTTTGCATTATAAATAACGGACACACACTTTACATTGTATTTTTGCAGTTTTCAACATTTCTAAAATGTCATTTTTGGAATATAATCCAAGACTATAGCCTTTGAAAAAAAATAACTCGATTATAAAATTTTCGGCTTAGACCGGAATTTTTGCATTATAAATCAAGGACACGCCATTTAGATCGTATTTTTGCAGTTTTTAAATGTTTTTTAAATATTGTCATTTTTGGAATATAATCCAAGACTATAACCTTGGAAAAAAATAACACGATTATAAAATTTTCGGATTAGACCGGATAGTTTGCATTATAAATCACGGACACACCCTTTAGATTGTATTTTTACAGATTTCAATATTTCTAAAATTTAATGATTTTTGGAATATAATCCAAGACTATAGCCTTGGAAAAAAATAACTCGCTTACAAAATTTTCAACTGAGACCGGATTTTTTGCATTACAAATCGCAGACTCGCCCTCTACATTGTATTTTCGCAGTTTTCAAAATTTCTAAAGTATTGTCACTTTTGGAATATAATCCAAGTCTGTAGCTTCAGAAAAAAATAACCAGATTAAAAAATTTTCGGCTTAGCCTGGATTTTTCTCATTATAAATCACGGACACACTCTTTAGATTGTATTTTTGCAGTTTTAAAATTTCCTAAAATGTTGTCATTTTTGGAATATAATCCAAGACTAAATAGAAAAATAACTCGATCATAAATTTTCGGCTTAGACCGGATTTTTTGCATTATAAATCACGGACTCACCCTTTAGATTGTATTTTTTCAGTCTTCAAATTTTATAAAATATTGTAATTTTTGGAATATAATCGAAGACTATATATAGCCTTGGAAAAAAGTAACTCGATTATAAATTTTTCGGCTTAGCCCGGATTTTTGCATTATAAATCACGCACACGCCCTTTAGATCGTATTATAGCAGTTTTCATACATTTTCTAAAATATTGTCATTTTTGCGATATAATCCAAGACTATAGCCTTGGAAAAAATAACTCGATTATAAAATTCTCGCTTTAGACCGGATTTTTTGCATTATAAATCGCGGACTCGGCCTCTACATTGCATTTTCGCAGTTTTCAAAATTTCTAAAATTTTGTCATTTTTGGAACATAATCCAAGTCTATAGCCTTGGAAAAAAGTAACTCGCTTACAAATTTTTCAACTGAGACCGGATTTTTTGCATTATAAATCGCGGACTCGCCCTCTACATTTTATTTTTGCAGTTTTCAAAATTTCTAAAATTTTGTCATTTTTGGTGTATAATCCAAGACTACAGCCTTGGAAAAAAATAACTCGATTACATCATTTTCTGCTTAGACCGGATTTTTTGCATTATAAGTCAAGAACACGCCCTTTAGATTGTATTTTTGCATTTTCAAAATTTCTAAAATGTTGTCATTTTTGGAATATAATCCAAGACTGTAGCCTCGGAAAAAAATAACTCGATTATAAAATTTTCGGCTTAGACCAGATTTTTTGCATTATAAATCACGGACACATCCTTTAGATTGTATTTTTGCAGTTTCAAAATTTCTAAAATTTTGTAATTTTTGGAATATAATCCAAGACTGTAGCCTTGGAAAAAAATAACTCGAATATAAAATTTTCGGCTTAGACTAGATTTTTTGCATTGTAAATCACGGACACACCTTTTAGATTGTATTTTTTCAGTTTTCAAATTTTCTAAAATATTGTAATTTTTGGAATATAATCCAAGACTACATATAGCCTTGGAAAAAATAACTCGATTATAAAATGTTCGGCTTAGACAGGTTTTTTTTACATTATATATCACGGACACACTCTTTACATTGTGTTTTTGCAGTTTTCAAAATTTCTAAAATTCTCTCATTTTTGGAATATAATCCTTGGAAAAAAAAATAACTCGCTTACAAAATTTTCAACTGAGACCGGATTTCTTGCATTATAAATCGCGGACTCGCCCTCTACATTGTATTTTTGCAGTTTTCAAAATTTCTGAATTTTTTTTATTTTTCGTGCATAATCCAAGACTATATAGCCTTGGAAAAAAATAACTCGAATATAAAATTTTCGGCCTAGACCGGGTTTTTTGCACTATAAATCACGGACACACGCTTTAGATTGTATTTTTGCAGTTTTCAACATTTCTAAAATGTCATTTTTGGAATATAATCCAAGACTATAGCCTTGGAAAAAAATAACTCGATTATAAAATTTTCGGCTTCCAAAATAACTCGCTTTCAAAATTTTCAACTGAGACCGGATTTTCTGCATTATAAATCGCGGACTCGCCCTCTGCATTGTATTTTTGCAGTTTTCAAAATATCTAATAGCCTTGGAAAAAAATAACTCGATTACAAAATTTCCGGCTTAGACCGAATTTTTTGCATTATAAGTCAAGGACACAGCCTATAGATTGTATTTTTGCACTTTTCAAATTTCTAAAATTCTGTCATTCTTGGAATATAATCCAAGACTATAGCCTTGGAAAAAATATCTCTATTATTATATTTTCGGCTTAGACCGGTTTTTTTGCATTATAAATCACGGACACGCCCTTTAGATTGTATTTTAACAGTTTTCATATTTTTCTAAAATATTGTCATTTTTGGAATATAATCCAAGACTATAGCCTTGGAAAAAATATCTCGATTATTATATTTTCGGCTTTGACCGGTTTTTTTGCATTATAAATCACGGACACGCCCTTTAGATTGTATTTTTTCCGTATTCAAATTTTCTAAAATATTGTCATTTTTGGAATATAATCCAAGAATATAGCCTTGGAAAATAATAACTCGATTATAAAATTTTCGGCTTAGACCGGATTTTTTGCATTATAAATCACGGACACACCCTTTAGATTGTATTTTTTGAATTTTTCTAAAATATTGTAATTTTTAGAATGTAATCCAACACTATATATAGCCTTGGAAAAAATAACTCGATTATAAAATTTTCGGCTTAGACCGGATTTTTTGCATTATAAATCATGGACACACCCTTTAGATTGTATTTTTGCAGTTTTCAAAGTTTCTAAAATTTGTCATTTTTGGAATATAATCCAAGACTATAGCCTTGGAAAAAAAATAACTCGCTTACAAAATTTTCAACTGAGACCGGATTTTTTGCATTATAAATCTCGGATACGCCCTCTACATTGTATTTTTGAAGTTTTCAAAATTTCTAAAATTCTGTCATTTTTGGAATATAATGCAAGACTATAGCCTTGGTAAAAAATAACTCGCTTACAAAATTTTCAACTGAGACCGGATTGTTTGCATTATAAATTGCGGACTCGCCCTCTACATTGCATTTTTGCAGTTTTCAAAATTTCTGAAATTTTGTCATTTTTGGAATAGAATCCAAGACTATAGCCTTGGAAAAAAATAATTTGATTATAAAATTTTCGGCTTATACCGGATTTTTGCATTATAAATCACGGACACAAACCTTAGATTGTATTTTTGCAGTTTTCAAAATTTCTAAAATTTTGTCATTTTTGGAATATAATCCAAGACTATAGCCATGAAAAAAATAACTGGCTTTCAAAATTTTCAACTGAGACCAGATTTTTTGCATTATATATAGCGGACTTGCCCTGTATATTGTATTTTTGCAGTTTTCAAAATTCCTAAAATTTTGTCATTTTTGGAATATAATCCAAGACTATATATAGCCTTAGAAAAAAATAATTTGATTATAAAAAGTTTGGCTTAGACCGAATTTTTTGCATTATAAATCACGGACACCCTTTAGATTGTATTTTTGCAGTTTTCAAAATTTCTAAAATTGTGTCATTTTTGGAATATAATCCAAGACTATAGCCATGAAAAAAATAACTGGCTTTCAAAATTTTCAACTGAGACTGGATTTATTGCATTATATATAGCGGACTTGCCCTCTATATTGTATTTTTGCAGTTTTCAAAATTCCTAAAATTTTGTCATTTTTGGAATATAATCCAAGACTATATATAGCCTTAGAAAAAAATAATTTGATTATAAAAAGTTCGGCTTAGACCGAATTTTTTGCATTATAAATCACGGACACACCCTTTAGATTGTATTTTTGCAGTTTTCAAAATTTCTAAAATTTTGTCATTTTTGGAATATAAGCCTTGGAAAAAAATAACTCGATTATAAAATTTTCGGCTTAGACCGGATTTTTTGCATTATAAAAAATAACTCGATTTTCAAATTTTCATCTTAGACCAGATTTCTTGTAATATAAATTGGGGACACACCCTCCAAATTGTATTTTTTCATTTTTCAAAATTTCTGAAATATTGTCACACTGGGAAAAAATCAGAAAAAAATAACTCAATTTTCAAATTTTCAACTTCCACCGGACTTCTTGCGTTATATATCGCGCATACATTCTGTAGATTGTATTTTTGCAGTTTTCAAAATTTCTAAAATTTTATCATTTTTTGTAAAAAAAGTAACTCGATTTTCAAAGGTTCAACTTAAACCGGATTTTTTGCATTATAAATAGTGGACACACCAACTTGATTGTATTTTTGCACTTTTTCGAAATTTCAAGAATTTTGTCATTAATGGAAAAAATCCTGGACTATAGATAGCCTAGAAAAAAATAATTCGATTTTCAAATTTTCGACTTACACAGGCTTTTTTACATTATAAATCGCGGACATACCCTCTAGACTGTATTTTTGGAAATTTCAATATTTCTAAAATTTTCATCACTTTTGGGAGATAATCCAAGACTATAGTCTTGGAAAAAATAACTCGATTTTGAATGTTTCGACTTAGACCGGATTTCTTGCATTATAAAATACAGACCCACCCTCTAAATTGTATTATTGCAGTTTTCAAATATCTAATAATTTTTTAATTTTTGGGAAAAAAATCTAAGGCTATATATAGCCTTGGAAAAATATAATTTGATTTTCAAATTTTCGACTTAGACCTGATTTTTTGTATTATAAATCGCAGGCACAACCTCTAGATTGTATTTTTGCAGTTTTCAAATATTCTATAATTTCGTCATTTTTGGGAAACAAATTCCAGACTATAGCCTTGGAAAGAAATGAGTTTATTTTCAAATTTTCAACTTAGATCGGACTTTTTGAATTATAAATCGCGGAAACACCCTTCTACATAATATTTTCTCAGTTATCTAAATTGTCTAATATCTTGTCATTTTTTTAAATAAATCCGAGACTATAGCCTTGGAAAAAAAACTCGATTTTCCCAAATGTTCGATTTAGACCGGATTTTTTGCATTATAAATCGCGGATGCACACACCAGATTCTAATTTTGCAGATTTCAAAATTTCTGTCTTTTTTCGGAAAAAGATCCAAGACTATAGCCTTGGAAAAAAATAACTCGATTTTCAAATTCTCGACTTAGACCGGATTTTTTGCATTATAATTTGCAGATACACCCTCTAAATTGTATTTTACCATTTTTCAAAATTTCTAAAATTTCGTCATTTTTGGGAAAATATCCAAGAAAAAACTCAATTTTGAAATTTTCGACTCAGACCGGAATTTTTGCATTATAAATCGCGGACACACCCTCTAAATTGTGTTTTTACAGATTTCAAAATTTCTAAAATTTTGTCAATTTTGGGGGGAAAAAAACCTAGACTATATATAGAGCCTTGGAAAAAAATTAATCGATTTTCAAATTTTCGACTTAGGATTTTTTGCATTATGAATCGCGGACATGCCCTCTAGATTGAATTTTTGCAGTTTACAAAATTTCTAATAATTTTGATATTTTGGAAAAAATCCAAGACTAAAACCTTCAAAAATAATAAGTAGATTTTGAAACTTTTGACTTAGACTGGATTTTTTGCATTATAAATCGCGGACACACCCTCTAGATTGTATTTTTGCAGATTTCATTAGTTCTAAAATGTTGACTTTTTTTTTAAAATCCAAGAAAAAAATTAACTGTATTATCAAAGATTCGACTTAGACCGAATTTTTTGCATTATAAATTGCGGACACACCCTCCAGATTCTATTTTTGCAGATTTCAAAATTTCTGAAATTTTGTCAGTTTTGGGAAAAAATCCCAAGACAATAACTTTGGAAAAAAAAAGTGTATTTTCAGATTTTCGACTTAGACTGGATTTTTTGCATTATAGATCGCGGGCACACTCTCTAGATTGTATTTTTGCAGCTTTCAAATATTCTAAAATTTTGTCACTTTTGGGATAAAAATTCAAGCCATGGAAAAAAAAAGTCAAATTTCAAATTTTTGACCTAGACCAGATTTTTTGCTTTATAAATCACGGATACACCCTCTAAATTGTATTTTTACAGATTTCAAAATTTCTAAAATTTTGTCAAATTTGGGAAAAAAACCCAAGACTAATAGCTTTGGAAAAAAATAAGTCCATTTTCAGATATTGGACTTAGACTGGATTTTTTGCCTTATAAAACGTGGACACACCCTCTAGATTGTATTTTTGCAGATTTCAAAAGTTCTAAAATTTTAACATTTTTGGGGAAAAAATCCAAGTCTATAGCCTTAGAAAATATAACCCGATTTTCAAAGTTTCAACTTAGACCAGATTTTTGGCTTTGTAAATGGCAGACACACACTCTAGTTTGTTCCTGACTCTGTTGTATCTTTCTTTTTCTTCAGCCTAGTTTTCATATTGTTAATTTTCTTTAGCAACTGGTTTGAATTTATCGGTATGGCAAAATTAAGTTCAAATAATTAAATTATTTCCTTAATTTTTTTTTCTTCCATAATTTGCAACATACGTAATAATTTGGGATATTTCCCAAGAGCAGTAACTATAAATGCCATTGTAATTTCTACAGACTTAGAATTATTACTTGCATCCAAATCAGAAGAGATCATTTTTACAAACTGCACTACACACACAAATGTTTTGACTGCACTGAGTGAGCGGAAATAAAAGTATCATGGTTATGATCTGTTTTGGTTGAAAATTATTGAGTCAGCACAAATATTTCATTTTTAAAGAATGAAAACAAAGCAAGCGCTCAGTTCATAAAGAATGCTGACATGTGAATTACGATACGCGCAGCTTTTCAGCTAGGAGTTTAGAAGCGCATGCTTCTTATTTAGAAGGAAAAAGTAGAAGTATAAGGTAAAGTTTATTCATATTATTCAAAGCAAATACTCATACTTCTACCTTTTGCTTCCAAGCAAATGCTTCTACCTCTACCTTGTGCTCACAAGCAAATCGTCCAGTTTTATTCATATTGCCCAATGGGTCTCAAATTCACCTGTTTTAACATTGATTGGATAGGGCCTACCATCTCACCTTAAAGGAAAACAATCCAAACATGGTTAACTTCTCAGTTAAAAGAGATTGGTACACTTCAGAACAAGTCTTTTCTTTAAATTATTTTGAGTTTGTGAAATCTTACCTCAATATTAATGTTGATTTGTTCTTGAATATGTTTCTATTCTGGCCAAGATGCTGCAGATGATTAGAAGACTAATCAAAACATGTTCAAGAACAAATCAACATTAATATTGAGGTAAGATTTCACCGACTCAAAATAATTTAATTAAAAGAACCTCAAAATATTAATTCCTAAAATAAAACATTAAGTCTTTTCTTTGTTTAATTGTATCAAATTAATTTACTTCTGATCACACTTCACTGTTGATAAATAATTGTCTTTGTTCCCCTTCTGTAATTACCAACATCTCCATATTGTTCGTTACCTGGAAATTTTCTTTCTTCCTGTTAACTGTCAACCCATAACTGTGCTCTAAAGTTTTTGCTTCTCCTAACACCTGCAAATCTAAAGATTTTATTGGAGAAAATGCACAACCTTCTTGAGTCTCTTCAATACTGTCAGAAATTGGAATTTCTCGTATTTCAATTTTCCCCATTTCGTTTAACACTCTAATTTGTTTAGTATTTTTTCTTGAAGCTGTATTTTCTACATAATGTGCTTTAATATCACTATCCACTGCAATCACATGAGTATTATCTTCCCTACAAGCTCCATCTTGTATAATTTTAGATGTACCCTCACCGTTATTAGGAACCACTGTAATTAACATATCATGGTTTTCTGATAAAACTGTTGAATCTTTCACAACACAAGAATTAAGACTAGAATCAACCTGAATTAAAACATTGTCTATTTCTTCATCATCATTAAGACTAGTTTTATCTTTTTCTAACCAATTAAGTGCATCATTTGAAAGAGGGATGTTACAAAAATCACAACAGTACACGTCTTTCAAATGCTGACGTAAATGAAAAATCATCACAGACTTGTAATTGCTTTTGAATTTACATATTTGGCACTGAATTTCTTCGGAAGTTGAACTTTCAATGTTTGATTCATGAATATCTTGAACACTTTCATTGTTTTCTGTGTACATTGACTGATGATTAATTTCTACTCTCGAATTCACCTCCAGATTATTGTGTTCATCTGTAAATAAAATGAACAAATAAGGGACTGAAATTTTAAAAACAAGTACATGTTTCTTTTATACAGGTATCTTACATATTTATATATTAAATTTGGGAATTTTTAACATTATGAGGTTCAAATTCATAAGAATTAAATTAATCGTGATTATTTCATACCTCATACTTCTATATTTCTTTAAATACAGCACTGCAGTATCAGCAGTTTAGAAAATAATTCTTTAAAAGAACATCAGATGGCAGTTTGGATAATTATTAACAAAAGTGAAAATTGACAATCGTGAAAACAGCTGATGATGGTGATAAGAAATTGCCGATACTGCAGTGCTGTATTTAAAGAAATATAATAATAATTTTTTATTTTAGCTGGCAGAGTTAAGGCCATAAGGCCTTCTCTTCCACTCAACCAGCGAATAGTAAAATTATACAAAAAATTACATACATATTACAATTTTAAGATATTAAAATACAGACTAAACAAAATACAAAGATGATGTGATCTAATACTAGCTAATACTAACAAAAACATAGAATATAATAAAATTTAAATTATGTAAAATAAAGTAAGTAGCTTCCTAGATGACTATTAATGGAATGCTCTATATAGTTGTTATGCAGTTAATGTTTTCATTGTGTCGAACTTAAGATATCAGTTAATTTGGATTTAAATAATGATAGCGATTGACAGTCCCTGACATGACTGGGAAGTGAGTTCCAGGCTCTAGTCATAGATATTGTGTAAGATCCAGAGTATATACAGGTCCTGTGTTGTGGTATCAAAAGTAAAGAAGAGTCTTGTGATCTTGTTCCTAAATTGTGATGAGCCGATAAATTTTGAAAACGTGTTGTTAAATAACTTGGTAAATATGTGTGCAGAATTTGGAATAGTAAGGTATGTGAATGTAAAGTTCTTCTGTCATTTAGGCGTAGCCATGATAAGGCCTGAAATGAAGGAGACACGTGGTCATAACGACGGAGATTGAAGATAAATCGAATGCACGCATTATGAGCACGCTGTAGTCTGTCAGATAGATCAGTTGTCAGATTAGTCAGTAATATGTCGCAGTAGTCGAAATGTGGCATTATAAGAGTCTGTACAAGTATTTGTTTTAATTTTGTAGGAAGGAAGTTTTTAAAACTATTTAGGGAGTGAAGAATTGAGAACACTTTCTTGCAGGTATTATTCACCTGGATTTTCCAGTCTAGGTGTTGGTCCATGTAAATACCCAGATTTTTTACTACTGAGCTGTAGGGGATGTTTTTGTCATTTAGGAGAATGGTAGGGATATTTTCGTAATTTATAATGCTTTGGATTCGCCGATGTCCTATAATTATGCACTGTGTCTTGTCAGCATTTAGATTAAGTCCATGTTTCTTCGACCATTGGGAAATTGAGCCTAGATCACTATTTAATTTGTCTAGTGTGTCATGTACATCGTCAGGATGGGAGTGAATGTAAATTTGCAAATCGTCAGCATATAGGTGATGTCGACAATAGGTAAGTCTAGTGGATATATCATTAATATAGATAGAGAATAGAAGTGGTCCTAACACTGAACCTTGTTGGACGCCACCCTTCAGTGATAGCCAGGATGAGGAAAGTTCTGCATTGGATACACATTGCTGGCGATCATGAAGATAGGATCCAAGCCAGTTAACAGCATTGTCCGAAAGATTCAGAGTGCGTAATTTTGCTATTAATATGTCAGTGTCAACAGTGTCGAAAGCTTTACTGAAGTCCAAGAGTGTAAATATTGTCATGTGGCCACTGTCCATTGCTTCACGCGCATCTTCGGTAACTTTAAGAAGTGCGGTTGCCGTACTATGGCCTGTCATAAAACCTGATTGGTGTGGGTCGAATATGTTATGAGTGTTAAGGTAATCAGTTAATTGTCCATGAACAATGCGCTCCAAAGCCTTAGATAGGACTGGGAGGATGCTGATTGGTCTAAAGTCGTTTGGTGTTACAGGTAATTTAATTTTAGGAATTGGTCTGACTATAGATTTTTTCCAGAGTTCGGGGTAAGTTGAGGTCATGATTGAGGCATTAAATATATGGGTTACAGTTGGGAGTATGACATGGAGTATTTTCTTTAAAAAGTCGATACTTATATTGTCTATACTTTGTGCCTTAGTTCTAATGCGGTCCAGGGAAAGTGTAACGTCGATTGGCATTATATAGGAAAAGAAGAATTTTTCTCGGGAAGGAGTAGGTGTGGATAGGAGCTCATCTATAGTTTGTTGTTTGGTCATAGTGTTTATGTTAAGTGTGGCATACGATGTGAAATGTTGGTTTAGATCGTCCAGTGATATGTTAATGCTCTCTCCTTTGGTTGTCGGCTGCCGTAGACCCATTGATCTAATACGTTTCCACATATCACTTGCATTTGTGTTTGGATCAATGAGACTATGAGCATACCACAACTTAGCGTTCCTAATGTTTTGATTCGTTTTGTTTCTTAATGTCTTATATTGCCTTAAGTTTGCGTCACTTTTGTCCCGTCTATATTTTCGAAAAGCAGCATCCCTCTCAGCCATTAGTAGTCGAATTTCGTGGAACATCCAGGGAGCTGGGGATTTAATAATTCGTCTAGTCTTCAAGGGGGCATGTTTGTCGTAAAGTTCTAATATCATATTGTTAAATTTAAGCAACTTTTCGTCAATTGTGCGTAGGGACCAAATATCATGCCACGGCATCTCGATAGCATCTGCAATTAGAGCTGGGTGGTTAATATTTTTTTAAATTTCGGTACGTCAATAATTTAGGACGAGTCCTAGGACACTGGAGAGAGTATTCGATATATATGACGTCATGGGCTGATATCCCGGGGGCAGATATTTGTCCATAGTTTATAATTTTCTGTGAAGTATGAGGTATGAAATAATCACGATTAATTTAATTCTTATATCTTACATATGTTTAATAAACCAGGTGAAGGGCTGCAATCACACAACAAGCAACACTAGATGTGTAATCAATGGTAAAGAGAAAAAAACCGGAATCGAATCTCAAACTTTCAGCTTTCCGTGCTGATGCTCTGACCACTGAGTTAATTCAGGCTTCATTCCCATCCAAGCATAAATCCTCCCTTTACCTTACTCACTTGGTCCCACATTCAAATGCATGAATCATCATTCATAAATACACATTATGACATGAAGGGATTCCACATAGCTATAGCATTATTTATTAAATTAATATTAAGAAGCTAAAGCTGTTACTATGAATGAAATAAGCAAATTAATGTACACAACTAAATTATTGTAATCAATGGTACAGAGAACAATTTTTGCCTGAACCAAGAACCGAACCCCAAACCTTCAGCTTTCCGTGCTGATGCTCTGACAACTGAGCTAATTCAGGCTTCACTCCCATCCAATCATAAATCCTCCCTTTACCTTACTCTCTTGGTCCCACATTCAAATGCAATGACTCATCATTCACAAATACACAATGAATGGCTTCTACATTAAAAAGAATCTGAAGGTTCGGGGTTCAATTCCCGGTTTAGATAAAAATTTTTCTCTTTACCATCAATTACAATAATTTAGTTTGTACAATAATTTACTTATTTCAATCATAGTAATGAATTTAGCTTCTTAATATTAATTTAACACTAGATGTTATCAAAACCATTAGATGCTTAATTGTTGGAGTCAGCATTTTACTTTCTTATTTATTCTTCTGCGTCCCGTGCCGTAGCCGAGCGGTTAAGGTAGGAAGCCTTGGCGCAGAGCTACAGGACTTGCACTGGTTCAAGTCTCCATGGGGGAAGAAATTTTCTCATGGTATTTTGGCTAGTATGGGACCGGTGCCCACCCAGCATCGTGAGGCAATTGGGTAGCTACAATAAGTAGCGGCTCCAGGTTGAGGAACCAGCTATAACGGCTGGGGGATTCGACATGCTAACCACATGTCACCCCTACACTGGCTGTTGATCATCTACCTCTGTGATTGACATATGTGGATGTAAAGGACCAGCAGCCGGCTGGTAAAAGGGCAACCGCTGAAAAGTGGAAAGACCCTCAATCGAAAATTTATTCTTCTGCAATGTTTTTAAAATCAGGCTAATGATAACGTGGTTGTTATATTTATAAATGAGTTGGACAAAATGGTTTTAAAGTTGCATGTTTTCAAGACACCGTTTTCAAAAGTAGAATTTTACTTCCATCTTCAGTCAAACTCCAACTGTAGAAATTTCGCCGTTATTAAAAACTTTTCTCTAACTCATCCATAAATGTAAATCCCTCATAATGTTACCTCCCACTTTGATTTTGATTTAATTATTGCTATATGTCTGGTGCTGGTAAAAATGTATGGGAATAGCCCTAAAAAAATTATTGAATATAATAATTGAAAATAATGAGATAAAGATGAATGTTCTTCCTTTATTAATATTCTTATAACCAAGTAGTGATTTAAATTCTTTATGAAGGGTTAAGAAAGATTTTTAAATCCAACATTAATAATAAATAGATAATCAATTGATTATTCCAATGTATCATGAATAATCGGTTCATTAATTAAGTTACTTTAGGTGAAGAATACTGCATTAAAAATTGGTATTACTACACAGAAAATTATAATAAAGACATGAGTGAGTTGTTAATATTAAATTATATTTTTTCTTGCATCTAATGAGTCGGCCGCGGTGGACTAGTGGTTATGCTCCTTGCCACTGGTCCCAGCCAGGGTCGATGGATTTTTTAGGACGGAAAAATTGAAGGAACAAGTCCTCCGGGAGGGACTTTCAGCCGTGGGTCCTGAGTCTGAAGATTTTCAGGCTCGTAAAAATCCTTAAGCCCGAATGAAAAGGCCTCTAAGCAAAATTTACCGAATTTTCCCGTCCTAGTACTACCTTGGTTTCCTAGATGTCAGTATGAGGCGGAACGCTGACCACGGACCACTCAAAATGGCGTCTATATGAAAACAAGTGTAACTAAATTAGTATGGTTAAAATTCTTCCCTGTAGGGGGAGAGCACCTAAATCTCTGTAAAGGGAAAACATAGGCTTACAATACAATATAATAAGAGAAGCTGGTAGTTTTAATTCATCTTCAGTTTATACCCATTATGAAGATTCTATAGTTATTGATCAAGTCCCAAAAATAATGTATAATGTTTCAACCGGTAAGATAATTTGAATTCAATATGAAAATAATATTAAACAATATTTTTACAAAATTAAGAGCTCCATCAAATAAATAGATTGATTTTTTTAAAGAACCTTTACCTATGAACTCGATCCGCAAGTTGATATACCTAATTCCCATTTTTTTATATACACAAAACATATCAACTTTATGATTTATTTAATATTTGAAGGAAGTAACACTATGAGGCTTCTTGTAATTATAGCAAACTCCCGATTATCCGTGTTAATTGGGAGTGAGCTATGCACAGAAAATCAAAAAATACGGATAATCCAATTAAAATATTCTGCGCCATGGAAGTTGATGAGAAATTTATTTACCCACTTTAACACTACTTAAATGTAACAAATATTCATAAAATGTTATATTACATGTATTTAGGTGCGAGATGTAATTATCATTATTTTATTTTACTCGTAAATATGAAAAAAAGTGTTTTGCCCCAATATTTATCACTTAAGTTTATCATATTAAAGAAAGCTCTTCCTTTTTAATATTCTGAACAGGTCATAGCATTATTTTGCAGTGACTGACTCTCTAAGAAATTTGTTGAATATAACAATTATATATTAAGGTGTAAGAATCCTAAAATGCATGTGGCCCCTAGATTGTATAAAATAGTGCACGAATGTAACCAGATACCGCTTGTGAAGAAAAAATGTAGCACTTGATTATACCACAATAAAAAGATACTATTGTTTGCACTTTCTTAAATGTATTATACCGCAGGTATTTACGTACCAGAAAAATATAATTGACATATTTATATCATAGGACATCAGAAATTAATTAATAACCTATCCATCCATAGTAATTCTGCCCGAAGGCAGGTCCTTCACTGCAATCATAGCATTTTCATGCTATGCTTGCAGCTTTACTAGGGAATTGTAGGTGTGGTAGCTTCCCGTTGCTTTCCACACCGGTGAAGGATGATGATAATGATAAGGGTGATAATGATGATGATGGCCATATGATTTCGGGGACCGTTTGGGCCTTAAAGTTTTCCTGACATTTGTCTTACAGGTTAGGAAAAACCCCGATAAAATCCTCACCCAGAAAAACTGCCCCGACCGGGGATCGAATCCGGGCCCGCTGCGTGACAAGGCAGCACGCTACCTCGAGACCACAGCGGTGGACTTAATAACCTATAATGTTGGTTATAAACAGTTTGATCTGTTTCATTTTTTCTCCTCTAGGGTGCATTCTTACAATATTGCGATCCTATTTTGGCAATAAATAATATGATCTAGTTGCACTGATGAACAAATGAAACATAACAAACGTTCCTCATTTGTTTTCAAACATAGCTGTTTACATTAAATATGTAAATATTTTAAAGTAACTATATTTAAATAATGATTTGTGAGTAAACAGATTAATTTTATTCGTTAAATAGTCCTAACAAATGCCACTCTTTATTTCCAAATTCTCTAGATAAATTGGAAATCATTTGTGGCATTACTTATGACTATTTAACTGATGTCCCAAATAGCAGTCAATGACCAATCACATTTCAATGAATTTTGATTTACAACCAAATGACTATTTAACTAATACCCCAAATGGCAGTCAACGACCAATCACATTTCAATGAATTTTGATTTACAACTAATCAATTGACTGAGACAGTGTTAATACCAATACCGAAGAAAAACAATGCAAAGAAATGTAAGAAGTTCAGGACTATCCGCTTGATATCACACTCTGCAAAAATTCTCCTGTGAATATTGAATCGATGTTTACGTTCAACAATGGAAAGCGAACTGGAAGAACAGTTTGGCTTCAGGAAGGGAAAGGGTACAACAGATGCAATTGGATTGATACGAACAATTGGAAAAAGATATATAGAAAAAGATAAAGCCGTTTATGCAGTATTTGTTGACCTAGAAAATAATAATAATAATAATAACAATAATAATAATAATAATAATAATAATTATGCTTTATTTTAGCCGGAAGAGTTAAGGCCATAAGGCTTCTCTTCCACTTTGACAGAGTAAATTGGAATAAACTCCTCAAGATCTTGAAGAAAATTGGCGTGAACTGGAAGGAGAGGAGGCTCATAAGTAGTCTTTATATGAAACAGCGAATAAAAGTGAAGATAGGAGAAGAAATGTCAGCGGGAAGAGAAATTGGAAGGGGGGTAAGGCAAGGATGTCCTCTATCACCTACTCTTTTCAACATCTACCTGGAAGACCTAATGAAGAACCGCTTCAGCAATACGGGAGGCATAAACATGGGAGGATGAAGTGCATAAGATTTGCTGATGATATGGCTATGCTAGCAGAAGATGCAATGGCACTGAGGAACATGCTGATGGAGCTAAATGATAAGTGCAAGGATTATGGGATGAAGATAAATATAAATAAGACGAAAGCCATGATTATAGGAAAGAAACCAAGGAAGATAAACACGAGGATTAAAGATGAGGCCATTGAGCAAGTGGAGAGCTTCAAATACTTGGGTTGTACTATCAGTAGTAACATGAACTGCAGTCAGGAAGTAAAGCAGAGAATAGCAATAGCAAAAGATTTAACAAGAAGAGAAGCATTTTCTGCAGACCTTTGGCAAAAGAATTACGGAAGATGCTAGTGAAGTGCTTTGTGTGGAGTGTAGTATTGTATGGTGCAGAGACTTGGACATTACGATGGAATGAGGAAAAGCGACTGGAAGCTTTTGAGATGTGGAAATGGAGAAGAATGGAGCGTATAAAATGGACAAAGTAAGAAATGAAGATATGCTAGACAGAGTGGGTGAAAGAAGAACAATGCTGGAACTCATAAAGAAGAGGAAAAGAAATTGGATTGGCCACTGGCTAAGAAGAAATTGCCTGCTGAAGGATGCCCTAGAAGGAATGGTCAACGGAAAGAAAGTTAGAGGCAGAAAAAGACATCAGATGATAGACAATATAAAAATAAATGGTTTGTATGCAGATACAAAAAGAAAAGCTGAGTTAAGAAAAAGAGTGGAAAATGCTGAGTTTGCAGTGAAAGACCTGCTCTTGAGCATAACATTATGAAATGACAGTCTTGTTCACCTCGATTTTATCACTTTCATTCTATCAAGTGGCTCCCAGATTGTATATATAGTGCACAAATGGAACCAGATTCTGCTTGCGAGATATAATAGAAAAACATTTGTAGCAATTGATTATACCACAAAAAAAAAAACACTGCACTTTCTTAAATGTATTATTTCCCAGAAATTAACATTGCAGAAAAATATGATTGACATATTTAAATAATAGGACATCAGAAATTAATTAATAACCTCTAACATTGTGTTTCATTTCTTTCTCCACTAGGGTGCAATCTTACAATATTGCAAATCTATTTGGCAATAAATATGATCTGGTTGCAGTGATGAACAAATTAAACATAATGTTTCTCATTTGTTTTCAAACATCGCCGTTTATATTAAATATATAAATATTTAAAAATAACTATATTTAAATAATGATTTGTGAGTAAACAGCTTAATTTTATTCGTTAAATAGTCCTATCAAATGCTACTCTTTATTCCAAATTATCTAGATAAATTGGAAATCACTCGTGGCATTACTTATGAACAAAATCATACTAGCCATTAGTTTCTCCAGTAGTAGCAGCATTCAAATTAGAGTGGTCGTTATCCAATTTAAATTCCATTCCACTTTTCCTGCGAATACAATTCAAAATTGCTTTCTTGAGCATATTTAACTCTACTTCTATGCGATCCATGTAGTTGAGAAGATTAGCACAACGTGAGCACAAGATGCCTTCTTCTTTAAGAAACAAATCCAACTCGCCAGTGACTATCTTATCTAATTTTTGATACATGTACATCTTTGTGGTGTTCGTTAGAGTTAATAAAGATACACCTTTCTCCACAACCTTTCCACACACAAAACATTGTTTCTGTTCACTACTATCACATTCTTTTGTTTCACAACTTGGCATCTCCTGAAACAAACAATTACAATCCCTTAGTTAATCAAATTTTTTATAGATCTTTTTATTATTCATTTTATACATTTCAATGAAGGATAAATTATATTTGAAAAGAAAAATTATATGCTCAGACTGGAGCTCGAACCCAGGACCTTCTGAATTGTAAATAATAAAAACATCGAAAGAAGCTGTACTGGCTTTACAATGTAAAATTCCCAATTAAATGTCTTCTTAATAAAGAAGCCACAATTTGCAAGTTAGAAGCAAAGGTTTCATAGCATTTGGTACGTGGGAATTAACAGCGTATATAAGAGAAAAATTTGCATTTAGATTGGAACTCGTTCAGATAGCTCACTTAGTAGAGCATTTGACTAGAGTTCAAAAGGTCCTGGCTTCGAGCCCCAGTTTGAGTGTATAATTTCTCTCTTCCAATACAAATTTTCTATGCCCAAGCACAACATAATCTTTATATATATATATATATATATATATATATATATATATATATATAATTCTTCTGTAAGTGTGTTTGTCACTGAACTCCTCCTAAACGACTGGATCGATTTTGATGAAATGTTTTGTATGTCTGATTGGGTCCTCGATGGTTTATATTCACAATTGGATTTAGGAATTCATCTGAAGTGAAAATTGAAAAATCGCTCTAGCAGTCACATGTTTCACAACAAAACTTAGTATTTTCTATTAAAATAAACTGAGGTAGATACTGTCAGAAAATGAGCAAAATCCGATTATTAGAAGTGGAGGTTTACTTGAAATCCAAAATTAAAAACTGACTAAATGACTGGACCAATTTTTAAACGCTTTCCTAAGAACTTTATTCTCAAATTCTTGTAATATTTTCTCCTCTCTAAAAGTAACAGTCCATGTTTCGGATCCATATAAATGGGAGAATAACAGTTTTAAATATTTTTATACACTATAATAAACTAAAGTTTAAATATTTTGTTTCTTGTAACTATCAAACAATAACTAAACACAAAATAAATATATTATACTTTTTTAAAATTATTTTTCACTGAGAGTAATTATAATACAAAATAAATAATATAATTAAAATAACCTCAAAATATAACTTCCTAAAATTAAATATTATACATTTAACTGAATATTCCGAAAGTAAATATATCCACGCTGCTGAACAAGGCACAGTGTACCAAGAGAAAGGTACTAGTTTTCTTTACTGTCAGTACTGAACAACAGATGACTTAGCATCGTCCCTCCTCCTCCCCGCATATAGCCTACTTACGGTAGGTAGAGGGAGAAAGAAAACCCTTTGTCCTCTATCAAGTAGTTTGAAAAGGGGAATAAGCCTTGAACTAGCAAAGAACATAAGAGTAAAATATCCCTAGTAAGATATTAGAGATATGTTACCAACATATGAAGTTAACAAAATATAAATAAGAATGTGCACAAGACAAGCATTCCAAAATTATATAATAAAAAAAAGACAGAAAAGATGATAAATAATAATCATCCAGTCACTTCATTATTTCCTAGTGCAAATAATTTCCACAATATGCTTTCCTATATTTTACGTATTTTCTCTTCCCTCCCCCTCCCCAACTCAAGATTGTGTAATATTTAATTTTAGGAAGTTATATTTTGAGGTTATTTTAATTATATTATTTTTAGTCTGGACATCTTACCTCAATATTAATATTGATTTGTTCTTGGACATGTTTCAAAACAATTCTGTTTTATCGTCAGCTTTCCCGAGTCTGGGAAAGCTGACGATAAAACAGAATTGTTTTGAAACATGTCCAAGAACAAATCAACATTAATATTGAGGTAAGATGTCCAGACTAAAAATAATATAATCAAGATTGTGTTTTTGATGTTTCTATTTAAATTAACATTTTCAATTCTGGATAGAATCTAATTTAAGAGAGAAAAATTAATATTTGAACCAGGATTTGAATCTGGGCTCATATGGAGAACAAGAGGTCCAGAGTTCAAATCCCATTCAAGAGTTAATTTTTCTTTCAAGATTGTGTGTCTAGGTCCATAGAATTCTCTCCTTTTCGGAGTAATTATTAAAATTGTAAACATACCTCTATATTCTCTTCCATTTCCCTTTGCTCATTATCTTCCACAGACATTTTTGACACCTTCCCTGCAGGTGGATTGTACAAATTTTCCTTAGAATCTGGAGGCCTACCACGTTTCCCGTTCTGACAAGTTCTAAAAATCCACTCTGGATTTTCTTCTTTCTTTCCAAATTTTTTAATGGATTTAATTCTTCTTTCTTTCCTAGAGCTCTTCAAGCATTCATCAAATTTTGATGCAATAGCTACATTTATAAACACCTAAAATATAAATAAACTAATGAAATATAATTTCATAATTATAAATATTTAATTACTTATAACTAGGGCATGGCAATTAATGATTTTGTATCCTTTTTGTATGAAGGTTGAAACATTGCTTGCATATATGAAAATGTATGACATTAAAAAAGGATTAAATAAAAGCAATTTGTTAGGGTATTTTTTTTTTGCATTTTCTTAACTTTTTCTGGTCATTCTTTGGCAATTTTTTACATTTTGAGCATTTTTTTACACTTTTCCAGAAGACTGCGACGTCATTTGTATTTGATTTGAGATTTTTATTATGATACAGTATTTTTCCTTGTCAATACAATTTCTTGGAATTAAGTACATGTTCTGCTAACTACTACCCCTACTTTTCAAGGTATGTGCATAATGAACTTGCCCACATCTAAGAATTTTATTCAATTTCTTAGAGCTTATGCTAGCTTCTACCCCTATTTTTCAAGGAATGTGCTTAATGGACATGCCCACACTCCCATTGTTATGCTGTTAAATGAGGTCGTCAGTTGTTTCTAGCCATCTGTATGAACAAGTTAAGAGCAAAATGCCTACATTAAAGGAAAGTGATAGTGTTCAATTAAAGACATTTGTTTCAAAATATGGAGAAAATATTTTTTCAACGGATGGTCGTATTTTATTCTGCAAGATTTGCGATTAGAGAGTGGCTGCTAAAGTTTACGATAGAACAACACATGTCACGGGAGAAACATAAATGTGGTCTGCAGCGACTTGAAAATAAATCCAGTGTAAACTTACAGCAAATGCTTCTGGGGCAAAACTTGTTCAATGTTTTCGCCATTTTGTGATAAACTATGTGAAGCTTTTCTATCTGTTGATATTCCACTTCACAAATTGAATCACCCTAAGCTGCAAACTTTCTTAGAAGAGGAGACTGGAAAATTATTTCCAGATCCCAGAACATTGAGAAGCACCTATGTAGCTCGGTGCTATGACAAAACTTTGCAAAAAATAAGAGAAAGGATTAGAGGAAGAAATGTATTCGAATCCATTGATGAGACAACAGACTCTATGGGCTGTTATGTAGCAAATGTTATTGTTGGAGTTTTAGAAACACACAGCCCTGGAGAACAATTTCTACTACATTGTGAGCAACTGAACAAAGTCAACGATCAGCTTAGTCATAGTTAAATATGGGAAATAACATATGAATAAATAAGACGACTCAGGTCTTTGGGAAATTTTATTATGGCTATTTGGTAACATAACCTCAAACAAAATGGCGTCTGGAAGTTCATTAAATTTAAATTTATTAACAAGTTTCAATACATTTTTCGAACTTAAACCTAACGTAAAGAAGTTCTTGGGATTAAAAGAAAAAAAAAAGAAGAAAACTTTGGCAGATATTAAATTTATAGATAAATGCATTAAAAATAATGTGACAACAAAATTCGCAAGAAAAGTTATAAAATTCAATTATAACTCAAAACAACAAATGAGTGCAGAGAAGAAAGTTCTTAAAGAAGAAAAAAACTAATTTTATGAAAAATTAAGTAATCTGGATTTAGAGATGTATTCTCTCCATTTGAAATTGGCAAAATTATTGGGCGATATTTGCTTAGAAAATTTAACAAAAAACTTTTTTGGAAGTTTGAATTCCACAATTTGAAAGAAAATTGCTACACAAAACAAGAAATTTAATAATCTATTCCAGAAGCGTAATAATGTACCTAAACCAAAAACCCAAAAAAAAAAAAGGTTGCAATAGAAATGAATTAATAAACAAATTACATAATTGAAATAACAACAAAAACAATGCAGTTAACCTGTCAAAAATAGAACTGACCAAAGAAGAAAACAAATTATTGAATCTTGGACTAAACACTTGTGTTAATTTTTCAAATAAAATAGATAATTGAAGTTTTTATCATTAATTTAACACTTCTCACTGAAGGATAAATTGTATTTGAAGAGAAAAATTTTTGCCTAGACCAAGACTCGTACCCGGGACCTATGGCTTTCTGGGCCAAATGCTCTACCAATTCAGCTACCGAGGCGAGTTGCGATCTAGACACAAATTTTTCTCTTTATACGTTGTAATTCCCTCACGCCAAATGCTTTGAAACCGTTGCTTCTATCGTTGCAAATGGCAGCCTCTTAGTTAAGAAGACATTAATTAGGAATTTAACACTACTTTATAAAGCCAGTAGGGCTTCTATTGATGTTTTTATTATTAATTTAACACTTCTCACTGAAGGATAAATTATATTTGAAGAGAAAAATTTTTGCCTAGACCAAGACTCGAACCCGGGACCTTTGGCTTTCTGGGTCAAATGTTCTACCAACTAAGCTACTGAGGCGAGTTGCGATCCAGACGCAAATTTTTCTCTTTATACGTTGTAAATCCCTTGCGCCAAATGTGCAACGGTTTCAAAGCATTTGGCACGAGGGAATTACAACATATAAAGAGAAAAATTTGCGTCTAGATTGCAACTCGCCTCGGTAGCTCAATTGGTAGAGCATTTGGCCTGGAAAGCCAAAGGTCCCAGGTTCGAGTCTCGGTCTAGGCGAAAATTTGTCTCTTCAAATATAAAATAGATTATGTTGCTGTGTAATTATAATCATGTCAGTTGAAAATGAGAGAGATGTTTCTCTTGAAAACTAGTTCCTGTGTTTAAAGAAACATGAAATATGAGGTAAGATGTAAAAATGACTCATTAATTTACAGATCAGCTTAGTATTTGACCATGCATTGAGAATACTTTGGCCTGATGGGATTCTAAATTCAAAATGTCTTCTTCTTCTTCCTTCCAAGTATTAGGCCAAGGCCTGTTACGATCCTATAGAAAATTTTCCCTCCAGCGTTTCATAGGACGGCCCAGAGATCTCCGTCCTCTTGGTATATACTTATAAACAGCTTTGGGAATCCGATTTGAACTCATTCTTTCAAGATGGTGTTTCCAATTTAGTTGGTACTGTTTAATATATTCCAAAATTGGCGTAGTCTTCAATTCTTTTAAGATATCGGTGTTCCTTTTCCGATCCCATCTGGTGTAACCCGCTGTTCTGCGCATGAATCTCATTTCACAAGCCGTTATTCTGCTTTCATGTTGTTTTCTTAATGTCCATGTTTCACTACCATAGGTCAACACTGGTCTAGCCAAAGTGTTATATAAACGTAATCTGGTGTTTTTTGTACAAGGGATGGTTTCATAACTTGATTAATAATTCCTAAACTTTTATTATAACTAGTAACTTTTTCAGGGATATCCTTTTCATCCCAGATAGAGAGATAATAAAAAAATGTATTGCTTTTTATAACAGACGCAGCACCCTACATGATGAAAGCAGATGCTTCTTTAAGTGCACTGGACCCAAAAATGTGCATGCATTACACCGGGTCACGAAACAATTTTCCTGAAGTGGATAAATTAATTGGATGCATGAAGAAAGTATTCTTGGAAGCCCCCTCTCAAATTTTAGCATTCAAAACAGAAGCTCCAGAAATTCAATTGCCCTTTTGACTAGATGGGGAACATGGCTCCAAGCTTGTAATTATTATTGCAAGAATTTTGATATTGTGAAGAAAGTGGTAGATTCTTTTGATAATGGTGAGTCTGTGTCAATAAAAAAAGGTGCAAGAACTGTTAGCTGATAAAGAAATTGCTGGTAAACTCTCTTACATAAATACTAATTTTGGATTCCTTCCTGATGCCATAACTTCAGTGGAAAATCCCAAATGACATTAGTGGAACAGTTACAAATAGTGGATAAAGTGGTAAATGATTTGAGCTGTGCATGTGTTGAGTGGGAGATAGTGTGTCAATGAAAATGAAGAAGTGTATAACCAAGAACATTGTGTTCAATTGGCAGAGCTTTGTCTGGTGAAAATTTTTCTCTTGCTGAACTATGGGTCGTATGCAAATACATTAGTCTCTACTCATATTACTTCCAATCACTGGTGAGCTGACTCACCGTGAGCAATTGCTGAGATCAAATTAACGCCCGACTTACTGGTCATGCATGAAAGTCAACGTTTTCGTAATATTGGCAACGAATTACCCAGAATTCTTAGCGATAAAACCACTTCCGTTATTTTCATCTGCTATAGAGGAACGCATTTACGCTTGCGTCCCGCAAATAATACCATATACAACGACGTCTGCATCGCGCAATATTACGCTGATTCTCCTGTTCTTCCAGTTGAATTCTTTGGTAGACTCTATCAAATGCCTCTTCTCCGCATATACCGAAAACATGATCGAAGTCTTCAAGGTCCGACATCTTGGATAAAGCTGCAAAGGTTTCAAACTACATTGGTTACCATCGGTTCCCTTTGGGATTCTCACGATAAGTTTCTATCTTGAGCTATGATCTTAAGTTACCTCATCAGGTAGCTTACAATTATTATCGCATGAATAGATTTCTGAGTAAGCAAAATGTATTAGGATAAAACTTTCTCAGCAGAGAACGCCTTTTACGGTCTAATGCGTTTATAAATTCGACCCTATGAGTTAAATCCAGGAGATATTGCTTGCTTTCAGTATGCTCCAATTGTTTCCGTTGAAGTAGGGAGGAGCTTTTCCATTTACAAGTCAGTACAAGCATAGGGTGTCCATTCATCCCGTTTTTCCCAGGACAGTCCTGTTTTTTTGGAAAATGTCCCACTGTCCCAAAAGTTTTCTTAGGGACACTCAAATATCCCGCTTTTGGGATGATGCTTGTCAATATATTTATGAATGGTGACTTTTGTTCTGTTCTTTAGTATGTAATTATAAAATAAGAACATTAGAAAGTGCCAGCTGTATGACCACGATGCACTGTTTGGTCTATAATCTTTGTGTTTTTACTCTAATATATTGGTAACTAGTATATTTTTGAAATTGTCAATCCATGGTCAGTGCAGCCAATGTCGAAGATCCTGCTGATTCTGGTACTTTGGCGGTGGAGAAATATAATTTTAACTTGGATGAAAGAGATGTAGTTAGTGGATTTTTATACTGCTTGCAGCAATAAATGCATATTTTTAAATGTTAACAAACAATTACTTTAGTGGTTTTTGATTTATGAATGGTTGATACTTATAAATTTATATTGGCAGAGGTGTCGTGGTAAAAAGAAAATAACTGTTTCCAGTATTAATTTTTCATAATTCATATGTGCAATTTGTATAATTTGTTTCATACTATTTTTTAAACTTCCTTCTATATTTTGTTAATGTCCAACCTTTTTTAAAATGTCCCACGTTTTTCCTTTAATTTTTTGTACATGTCCCCGTTTACATTGAAAATATTATGGACACCCTATACTAGCAGACAATAGACAATCATTTATGTTTGAGAATTTCCGTCAAGTTTTGATTGTTAACTGCAATTAAAAATTGTTGTAAAAGTGCACTGTGTAATTGAAATGGATTTTCTGCAATAAAAGGTACTATAATATGTACTTTTAATACTTTTCTTTTAATATTTTGATGTTAAGTTAAATTTTATGTAATTCAGTGATCAAATTAGTACTTCTACTTCTTCGTTCCAAGTATTAGGCCAAAGCCTGTTACGATCCTATAGAAAATTTTCCCTCCAGTGTTTCATAGGACGGCCCAGAGATCTCCGTCCTCTTGGTATATACTTATAAACAGCTTTGAGGATCCGATTTGAACTCATTCTTTCAAGATAGTGTTTCCAATTTAGTTGGTACTGTTTAATATATTCCAAAATTAGTGTAGTCTTCAATTCTTTTAAGATATCGGTGTTCCTTTAAGTTAGTACTTAATCTAATAAATAGTATTTTTATTGGTAATTCTTAACTTTTTATTGATTTTTTTTTTACTTTATTGGTCATTTTTTTATATTTTTTAGGTCATACATGCATTTTTTATTTTGAATTTTTTACCTATTTATAGGTCATTAAATGCCTTGCCCTACTTATAACTTTTTTTCATATTTACACTGTTGAATTCCTTCATTCCAACCAAAAGAGAGCAGATGTTGGTACTACGTGTCAACTCTTATTTTATAAAACCCTAGGATTTAACACAACACATTTTGATGGAGAAGTTGAAACAATCTATTCAATTACTTATTTTAGGAATTCTCACTATGAGGTATATTCATTAAGGTAGAATTTTTATCACTCACCATATATTGTTCTTATTTGACTATAAACTAGTTTCGGAACATAGTTTTTGTTCCATCCTCAGTATCGTCACGACCGTTGTTCTGTTTAGTTTATAGTAAAATAAGAAGAACAATATGAGGTGAGTGATAAAAATTCTACCTTAAATCTATTCAGTGTTTTTAGGAAGTAATATTTTGAGGTTCTTTTAATTATTTTATTCTGAGTCTGTTTATCTTATCTCAATATTAATGTTGATTTGTTCTTGAACATGTTTCGATTGGATCTCAATCATCTTCAGCATCTTGCCCAGACTGGTTTATGTTGTAAACCCTGGATGTCTATCTATTCAACACTGCAAACCACACTTTAACAGAATTCTTATCTACAACAAGCAGTAATATCTTGTGATTCAAGAGCAGCTATTACTGCTGACATGGACAGTGTGTCACCTAAATGTAATAAAATAATAGATTGTAGGAAAATACTATATTATTTGAAAAAGTTTAATATGATAATAGTTTTTCAGTGGGTTGCAGCACTCTGTTATTTGGAAATTAAACTGCTGGTTATCTAATGAAGAATATAGTACTGTATAGAAACCTTCTTCCGAAATGCATCGAAGAGGTGAACAATACCTAAAAGAACATAAAATTTTAACCAAACAAAAAAAGTTCTCTTTAAATATGATTTATCCATCATTGAGATGTATGAAATTAATAATAAAAACATCAAAAATAGCCGTACTGGCATTTATAATGTAATGTATAATTCCCAAATATGTCTTCTTAATATAGGAGCCGCCATTTGCAAAGATAGAAGCAAAGGCTTCAAAGCATTTGGTGGGCGGGAATTACAACGTATATAGAGAAAGATTTGCATTTAGACCGGTACTTGCTCAGGTAGCTCGAATGGTAGAGCACTTGGACTAGAAAACCAAGGGTCCCGAGTTCAAGTCCCGGTCTGAGCATATGGTTTTTCTCTTTAAATATGAAAAAAAGTTCTGCCTAAAGGTTCCTAACCCTAAAATCCCTAATATGCATGGTCTCCCGAAAACAAATAAGGGAGAAAACAAAATGAGACCCATTATCATCTGCATAGGGTCTCCTACATATCAAATATCTAGATGGTTATGTAACAAATATAAGAATATGGCAGGATTTGAGAACCTTTCAATTGACAACTCATTACAATTTATAGAGAATTTCAAGAACATAGAATTAGAACCAACTGACAGGTTAGTATCTTTTGATGTAGTTTCATTGTTTCCCAGTGCCCAAGAGAAACCACTATTGAAATTTTGGAAAAATGGTTAATGAATAATAATTTAGAAAAGGAAAAGAAGAATATACAATTTTGACCAAATTGTGCATCGAACAAATGTTTTTCACATATAATGGGAAATACTACAAACAAAATTTTGGACTTTCTATGGGAAACCCCCTATCTCCCTTTCTGGCCAATTTATTCAAGGGTAGTTTTGAACAGAAAATAACAAGTGGACACCCTTTAATTTTCAAATTTTGGCGCAGATATGTTGACGATATAACAGCTATTGTAAATCACAAACAAATAGAAGATGCCTTAAAATTCCTGAATATTCAGAGCAAAACTGTAAAATTTACTATGGAATCTGAAACTGAGAGACAAATTTCATTTTTGGATCTAAACCAAACAAGATAGAATTTGGAATATACAGAAAAACACACATGAAGATAACTACATAAAGGCATCAGGATTCAACCATTTCACTCACAAAGAAGCTGTATTTGCAAGATAGAAGCATGGCTTCATAGCATTTGGTGGACGGGAATTACAATGTATACAGAGAAAGATTTGCATTTAGATCGGTACTTGCTCAGGTAGCTCAGTTGGTAGAACACTTGGTCTAGAGAACCAAGGGTCCCGGGTTCAAGTCCTGGTCTGAGCGTATAATTTTTCTCTTCAAATATGATTTATCCATCATTGAGATGTACGAAATCAATAATAATAACATGGAAAAAGCCGTACTGGCTGTAATGTATAATTCCCAAATATGTCTTCTTAATAAAAAGGAGCCGCCATTTGCAAGATAGAAGCATGGCTTCATAGCATTTGGTGGACGGGAATTACAATGTATACAGAGAAAGATTTGCATTTAGATCGGTACTTGCTCAGGTAGCTCAGTTGGTAGAGCACTTGGTCTAGAGAACCAAGGGTCCCGGGTTCAAGTCCCGGTCTGAGCGTATAATTTTTCTCTTCAAATATGATTTATCCATCATTGAGATGTACGAAATCAATAATAATAACTGTATTTAATAGTTTAACACACAGATTGGTGAATGTACCCCTGAGCAGAGAAAAGTATGAAGAAGAAAGAGAATACATAATTAAAGTAGCAATAGAAAATGGTTATGAAGAAAACATGGTACACAAGAAAATAAACAAGTTTAAAAAGCAAAAATTAATCAATGAAAATTCCAGAAAATTCTTAAACAGTTTAACATTCGATTGGCTCCGAAGAATGAATACAGCCTAAGCAAGATAATTAAAACCAACAAAAATGAAAAAAATTGAAGAATAATACAAATAAGGAATATATCAGATCAAATGTCAAGATTGCGACAAAATCTATACAGGAAAACAAAAATAAATTTAAAAACTAGATAGAAAAAACATCTTAGAAATGTAAAAAAGGGTGAAGTGGACAAGTCAGCTGTAGCAGCCCACACTTAGACTGAAAAACATTTAATCGATACAAACACACAGATAAACACAGATAAACAGAAAGAACTCACGGTCTGGGAAAAAATCCACAAAAAAAAACAAGAAAGATAAACTCATGAATTTCGAAACTCCTGCAAATTTTGACCTGATCCAGAGGTTCATCGGTTCACCGATAGAAGGAAGAAGAAAACCGCCAAGAAACGACATAACACCAGTCGACAAGAGGCTCCTGATGATGGAGATAAGCTCCGAAACTGCAGTCTAGAAGAAACAGATATGAGGTGAGGTAATAAGAACATTAATTTAATTCTTAAATTAAACTTCACAGTGTTTTTTCCCTGTGAAAGTTAATGAACCAACATTAACTTGAGGTAAGATGTTCCCATTCTCACAAAAACTTGTTTAAAAGAACCTCAAAATGTTACTCCCTAAAATAAACCACTCCAGTCCTTTTATCCAAATCTACAGTATCTGAGAAATACTGGGGAACAAAAGAGTCAATGGCTGCATTCTAAGTGCTCAGTATGCAAACAAAAATTATTTTTCACATTTTTCACTTTTGTTTGCTGAAATTTGACTGAAATGTTTGAATGCCTGCATTATAACTAACCTGGATTGAAAATTTAATAACAAACATCTCTGTATAAGACTAGGACGGCAGTATACAATTTCATATTACTATTTCATTAATGGAATTGATGCACAGTTTATTAGCTATCACAAAAACCCAGAAGATGGATTAAAAGGAATTCTTATATCCAGAAATTATCCTTTCCAGAGGTTTTTCTGAAAGTGAATGGACAATGTACTTACTTCTTCTGGTGATTTTAAATCATCATTAATGTTTTCAATTTTTTCCTCTGCTGAAACAAATTTTGGATATGTATGATCAGCTTCCTGAAACAAACAATAAATATTCCCTTCAATCCTCAGATTTTGTTTTAACTTAGCAGAAAAATTTACTTTTTTTATATAAGACATGCTCTTTTTATTCATAGTTAAATATGGGAAATACACTCTTTTTAACTTAAAAATTTGATTTAAAATTTGGCTGCATCTTATCTAATGAAGATAAAGATTATGTCCTATTGTCAAAGCCATATTCACTCCCTCTTATCTTTAGAGATCTTTATAGGCAATTAGTGATGTAATCAAATAGATGCATGACTTCATGTGACTTCTAGCATGTTACTGGCTAACAACAAGGTAACCTATTCAATTAAATTATTTTTAGTCTTATTTATATTTAATTAATGTTGGGAAGTAAACATTATGAGGTATAATCATTAAAATTCATCGGAGAACATATTGTTTAAACAACTCACCTCATAGGATTCATGCTTCCATGATATCGCGATTTCAAACATAGTCATGTTCATAACTCCGACTGACGAAATTCTTCGGCCGTCAACTATTCTATTGTCGCCATCTTCAGTGCTGCCATCTATGGTTGAATTTATGAACTTCGAAATCAATGTAATTTCGTTAGGGATATCAAAATTCATTGATCTATTTTTGTTTTTTTGAATGTATATTTTTTCCCAAATGTCAATTCCAAAGGTTTCTCTACTTGTTTTAAAAGTTTAGCTTCTCTTCCAATTTTATGATGTTCTAATAAACTATGTGCAGCAATTGCAGATTTTTCAATTTCACAATTTTTAATATTTCTGAAATGTTCTTTTGTCCAAATTTCCAAATTCCTTTTTGTTTTTCCTATATAAACTTTATTGCAATCTTCACAATTTATTTGATAAATTCCAGATTTCTTACTGTCTGGAACATTGACTTTTTTATTGGTACTTAGAAGATTACCCAGACTAAATTTATTTATTGGTGCCAAAGAAATGTTGTATTTGTCAAAAATTTTTTGAAATTTCCTATGCATTTCAGGATGGTAAGTAATTTTCTTGTATTTTTTCTTTTCTTTGCAATTTTGTAGAGTAGTATATTCATTAAGTATTTTTTTGTGTTTGAATTTCTTCAACTTATTTATAATTAATTCTTTATCAAAACCATTTAATCTAGCAGTGTTTAAGATATGTTTAAACTCTTTGTTGAAATTTCCTTCGTTTAATGGTACATTTGTCAATATTCAATAGCTTAATTTACAGATTGACAAATGTACCATTAAACGAAGAAAATTTCAACAAAGAGTTTAAACATATCTTAAACACTGCTAGATTAAATGGTTTTGATAAAGAATTAATTATAAATAAGTTGAAGAAATTCAAACACAAAAAAATACTTAATGAATATACTACTCTACAAAATTGCAAAGAAAAGAAAAAATACAAGAAAATTACTTACCATCCTGAAATGCATAGGAAATTTCAAAAAATTTTGGCAAATACAACATTTCTTTGGCATCAATAAATAAATTTAGTCTGGGTAATCTTCTAAGTACCAATAAAAAGGTCAATGTTCCAGACAGTAAGAAATCTGGAATTTATCAAATAAATTGTGAAGATTGCAATAAAGTTTACATAGGAAAAACAAAAAGGAATTTGGAAATTCGGACAAAAGAACATTTCAGAAATATTAAAAATTGTGAAATTGAAAAATCTGCAATTGCTGCACATAGTTTATTAGAACATCATAAAATTGGAAGAGAAGCTAAACTTTTAAAACAAGTAGAGAAACCTTTGGAATTGACAGTTTGGAAAAAAATATACATTCAGAAAAACAAAAATAGATCAATGAATTTTGATATCCCTAACGAAATTATATTGATTTCGAAGTTCATAAATTCAACCATAGATGGCAGCACTGAAGATGGCGACAATAGAATAGTTGACGGCCAAAGAATTTCGTCAGTCAGAGTTATGAACATGACTATGTTTGAAATCGCGATATCATGGAAGCATGAATCCTATGAGGTGAGTTGTTTAAACAATATGTTCTCCGATGAATTTTAATATTTTTAGTCTGTTCATCTTACCTCAATATTAATGTTGATTTGTTCTTGAACATGTTTCGATTATATCATAATCATCATCAGCATCTTGCCCAGACTGGTTGGATTTATGTTGCACACCCTGATGTCGATGTCAGCTCCTTCCTGTGGTTGGCCAAAGAACCTCCAAACAAGGTCACGCTCCGTCAGTATTTCAAAATTCATAACCCTGTTTTTGTTCTTCTGAATATATATTTTTTCCAAATAGTCAGTCTTTTGTATTTTCTAACTACTTTAATAATTTAGTATCCGAATTTATATTATGTTTTTCAGACTAAACATGAGCAGCAACTGCAGATTTTTCTATTTCCCCATTTTTAATATTTCTTATGTGTTCTTTGGTTCTAATTTTTAGGTTTATTTTTGTTTTTCCTATATATATCGTTTCACAACCCATACATTCAATTTGATATATTCCTGATTTTTTATTTTTATCAGTTTTTTTTTCATTTTTGTTGGTTTTTATTAGTTTATTTAAACTGTAGTTATTTTTTGGTGCTAATTTAATATTAAACTTCTCAAATATATTTTGGAATTTATTGTGTACCCAAGGGTGAAATGTGAATTTCCTATTTTTTTATATATTAAATTAATATTAATATTAATATTAATATATATATATATATATATATATATATATATATATATATATTACAACTAATTAACCTATTCAAGTTTCAACTGATGTTTATAAAAAAAATCAAGTTGGCATAATATTTCATGTTTAGTTTGATATTTCCCAATAGTTAGTGAAGGAGAAAACCAGGCGACATTAATACATCTCAAGTTCCAATTTGCAAATTGTAAAATATGCAAAAAATGGAAATAGAGAAGCCAAGATATTTTGAACCTCCTGCTACATAAGAATTGATTAAACTTGCCATGGTCAGGAGAGACACTATATAACAGTAATGTAACTGGCAAACAGACATATGTTTTCTCATCAGGTGGAGGGCTGCAGATTGAAATAAAAGATATTCCCCTACCAAAATTGTAATTAACAAGTGCACTTTAGTTAATACTTATGAAAGACAAAGTTATAATTATTTGATGTTTTTATTATTAATTTAACACTTTTCACTGAAGGATAAATTATATTTGAAGAGAAAAATTTTTGCCCAGACCAAGACTTGAACCCGGGACCTTTGGCTTTCTAGGCCAATAAAAAAATATAATTTATAATTATTTACTTATTTACTTTCAATGTGACAGATGATGGCAATCAGTAGCTATTTTATAACGCGATTTAACATTTAAATAAAAAATAATAAAATTGCAAAATCGTCCAGCAAGTAGAGGTGTAACATATGATCAGCATGTCAGGTCCCCCATGCTATAACTGGTTTTCTCAACCTGAAGCCGCTGCTTATTGTAGCTACCCAAATTCCTCATCATGCTGGATAGGCATCAGTGCCATACTGGTCAAAATTCCATGAGAAAGTTTCTTCACCTAAGAGGATTTGAACAAGCACAAGTTCCATAGCTCTGTGTCAAGGCATCTTCCCTTAAACCACTTGGTTACACATTTGTATATCAGGATACATTAAATTCTTCTTCTTCTTCCTTCCAAGTATTAGGCCAAGGCCTGTTACGATCCTATAGAAAATTTTCCCTCCAGCGTTTCATAGGACGGCCCAGTGATCTTCGTCCTCTTGAAATATAATTATAAACAGCTTTGGGGATCCGATTTGAACTCATTCTCTCGAGATGGTGTTTCCAATTTAGTTGGTACTGTTTAATATATTCCAAAATTGGCGTAGTCTTCAATTCTTTTAAGATATCGGTGTTCCTTTTCCAATCCCATCTGGTGTAACCCGCTGTTCTGCGCATGAATCTCATTTCACAAGCCGTTATTCTGTTTTCATGTTGTTTTTTAGTGTCCATGCTTCACTACCATAGGTCAACACTGGTCTAGCCAAAGTGTTATATAAACGTAATCTGGTGTTTTTTGTACAAGGGATGGTTTCATAACTTGATTAATAATTCCTAAACTTTTATTATAACTAGTAACTTTTCCAGGGATATCCTTTTCATCCCAGATAGAGAGATAATATCCAAGATATTTAAATTGATTAGATCTCTCTAAAATTTTATTCTGGAGACAGATTTTACTTTGTATGGAGTCCTTCCCATGAAATGCCATAATTTTAGTTACATTAAATTAGTTTACATAAATACTTATGCTATCCCTGGAGATCTTAAGTTGTGCAGCATTCTGGAAGGAAATCACTAGGAATAAAGAAGTTAAACTAACCTTGACTGTAACAGTGTTATCAATATCAACATCTTCTACATTTGATCCCGTTTTTGGTATTTTAACCTCAGTACCTGAGATCATCCTAATACTGAGAGGCTGTGATGTGGTCTGGAAACAAAGAAAAAACAGAATAAATCATTTAAAAATAATAATTTAGATAAATTATTCCTTGCAGTAAAATTAGTTGTGCTGAAAAGTACTTATTAATAAATAATCATTCTTCATTATGTGTATCCAGCTGCAGCTGATAACACAAATCCATTGTATACTTATGCTATAAGTTGCAATGGGGCTGCATTTGAACATGCAGCTTATGTCGTCATTCAAGGTGAGTGTCCACGAGGTTAAAAGAAAGAGATAATAATAATAATAATAATAATAATAATAATACTTTATTTATTCTGGCAGAGTTAAGGCCATAAGGCCCTCTCTTCCACTCAACCAGCACAAATACAAATAAATATTCGACAAATATAGATATACACTATACTAATTATAAACAGTTAAAGATACAATAAATGTAGCAATGTAAATATCATGTACAAACAACATTTTATAGGGTAATAACAATAATGATACGATGATAATAATAATAATAATAATAATAATAATAATAATAATAATAATAATATAAATATGATACATTATACGGGAAACACCAATTAATATATATATACATATATATATATATACATATATTACACTGGATAATAATGAAGTCGAGTTTAGAGTAAATATAAATTTAGATATAGGAAAGACAGAAATGAACCTTCGGCCTCGAATACTCTAATACCATCAGGGTCGAAGAAAACAAGAGGTCAGGCAAGGGAAACTGGATAGGAAAGTAAAAAGAGGAATCTGGTACTAGAAAAGAAGAAATATCAAATAGGTTAAAGATAAAAGTAAGGAGCAACACACAAGTAAATGGAAGCAATGTTTTGCTCAGCTTGGGCACCTTGTGGTCGCCATCCACCTATCCCCTACATGGGGACCCCTGAAGAGCTTATTAATAAATAAGGTGTGTCTGTTTTCATCTTATCTCATAGAAGTTGAGTTCTTTTAAACATGTTTCAAAACAAACTTCTGTTTTATCTTCAGCTTTCAGGTGTTGTCGGCTCTGGATGTCAATTCCTACTCCTTCTTTCTGTGGTCCAAAGAACTTGCATGTCAAATCTCTCTCCCCGGGAATTTCAAAATTTATGATTCTATCCCTGTTCTTCTGGATGTAGATCTTCTCTCAAATGGTGAGTTCTTTGGTATTTTCTAACTGTTTTAATAATTTGGTGTTTAAATTGATTTTATGTTTTTCTGACCAAACGTAAGTAGCTATTACAGTTTTTTCTACTTTTTTTTACATTTCTAATGTAATCCTTAGTTCTAATGGTTAAATTTCTCTTTGTTTTCCCCTACTTATATACGAGTATTATCCCAATCAGCACACTTTTTCTGGTATATTCCTGATTTCTTGCTGGTTTTATTAGTTTCTTTAGGATTTAATCATTTTGGTGCTAATCTGATATTAATTTTTTTTTTAATCTTTTGGAATTTATCTGCAATAGCTGTATATGCATTGTCAGAAAAACATAGAATTAAAATAAAGACCAAATTACTGAAACAGTTAGATAAATCTAAGAACTCACAATTTAGGAGAAAATTTACATCCACCAAAATAAAAAGAAAATCATGAATTTTGAAATTTCTGGGGAAAGAAATTTAATTTGGAAGTTCATTGGTCAGCCAAAAGACGGAGCAGAAATCAACCTACAGGATCACCAACTGTCGATTCAACAGTTAGAAAGAATTGACAATGATATGTAACAAATCAAAACTGATCTTCAAGAAATCTACAAATATAAGGTGAGTCATGAAAATTCTAGCTCTCCATTAATTAAAATAAATCTCATAGTGTCTCTTTCTTTAAATATTAAGACGTTGCTGATCTAATGTCCACCGCTGTGGTCTCGAGGTAGCGTGCTGTGCCTTGTCACGCAGCGGGCCCGGGTTCGATCCCCGGTCGGGGCAGTTTTTCTGGGTGAGGTTTTTATCAGGGTTTTCCCTCGCCTGTATGACATATGTCAGGAAAACTTTAAGGCCCAAACGGTCCCCGAAATCATATGGCCAATATCATCATCCTTGTCATTATCATCATCATCCTTCACCGGTGTGGAAAGCAACAGGAAGCTACCACACCTACAATTCCCTAGTAAAGCTGCAAGCATAGCATGAAAATACTACGGAATGCAGTTAAAGACCTGCCTTTGGGCAGAATTACTATGGTTGGGCTGATCTAATTAAATTTATTAAACTGAACCTCATAATGTTACTTCCATTGAAATATTAATTAGTAATTTAATAATAGTAATTGCATTCACTACCGTGGTCTCAGGGAAGCGTGCTGCCTTGTCATGCAGCGGGCCCAGGTTCGATCCCTGGTCGGGACAGTTTTTCTGGGTGAGGTTTTTATCAGGGTTTTTCCTCACCTGTAAGACAAATGTCAGGAAAACTTTAAGGCCCAAACAGTCCCCGAAATCATCTGGCCATCGCAATCATCATCATTCATATTTATCTTAGGTTAAGCTTAGGATTAGGGAACTCTCCTGGTGCACCATTATCATCATCATCATCACCACCCATCATATCGTCGGGGCAACGTAACCCCGCCTTCCAGGCGCCCCAACCTCAGAAGTGGGTTACAAGTACGCCATGCCAGGAGAAAAACCAGGAATGTCGAAAGACAAACCTGGGGCATTTGAAAAAAAAAATAGTAATTGCAATACAGTGGCAATAAAAAATAGAAATAACCTCGAAATTCATAGTTAGGGAAAATGTTCTTGCCAGTACTTGAAAGCTTTTCTAAACCCCCAATGGATTCATAAACCACAGTTTGGGAACTGCTGTGGTAAAATAAGTACAAGCTCCTTATTCGTGTGGGGTATGTTCTGCAAATATGCCGCGAATATAGAAACTGCCAATATGGAATGGTAATTTGTGGGGGATACGTTCCAAAGTTCCAAAATAAAATAAACATTATCAAAATAAAATTAATTAATGAGAGATTTAAAACAATTTTCCTTTTACCCAACATTATTAACTGGCAACAAAGCAGAAAATATGCATGTTTTCAATCAAAATTATTGCAACGAATGACACGTTGAAACAATAAAACACCGATCATGGCGAGGGCAGCATTTATCAACAGATGTAGCAACATTCATCAACAGACATAGTGGCATGTGAAAAACAGGAGCGGTGGCTTTTAACAACGAACTTTAGGCTTAGTGACATTAAGGTTTGTTTTACTTTTATATTAATTTGTCCATTTGATTTGAATCACTCTTTGTGAAAGCTGCCTTGACACGTGCCTGCAGTAAAAAAAGTTGCCGATGTGTTAATAAAGGATACTAATCCTTCTAATATACCGACTGGATCCATGAATAAAGAAATTTTTATCCATGAATACAGGAACTGTGTCGCAATTTTTTAACCTGCGTATAAGAAGCTTTTACTGTAAATGATTTTTTTTTTAAACAGTGTATCCTTTACTTACAAGTGCAGTCTCATTTAGTTCTTTCTTAGGTTTCCTAGTGTAACTTCTTATATGTGGAATGTGGCTAAAAATAGTGGGGATAGCATTTGGTTTCAATTTTCTCAATCCATCAGCTCTGTGCGATTCAAACTGAGATTCTTCAAAATGAGCCTGAAACATCAAATACAAAACAACTTCAGTTTGAAATCAGGTTACAGCACATTAATATTTGTGCAAATGCTTGCTTATTAATTAAAGTAAAACCTCTCTTGGATATCATTATCAAACAATCATATTCTCTAATGACTCATTTTTCTAAGAAGGATCATTAAACATCATAAAATTATGTTTTTATTATTGATTTAACATTTCTCACTGAAAGATAAATTATATTTGAAGAGAAAAATTTTCGCCTAGACCGAGACTCGAACCCGGGACCTTTGGCTTGCCGGGCCAAATGCTCTACCAACTGAGCTACCGAGGCGAGTTATGATCTAGATGCAAATTTTTCTTTCATATACGTTGTAATTCCCTCTCGCCAAATGCTTTTGAAACCATTGCTTCTATCTCGGTCTAGGCAAAAATTTTTCTCTTCAAATATAATCATAAAATTAGCATAATTTATTCATTAAATTAATATTGAGAAGCTAAAGCTGTTACTATGATATAAATAAGTAAATTAGGGGGAACTTAGGATAGTTGACTCAAGAAACACTCTTTTATTTTTAGGAATATTTTAATGGAGTGAAAAAAAAATACTGAATAGCATCATTGCATTTATAATCATATCCTCATTGCATCAAATTTAAATATGAAGAAATTTCACATTCTTAATGTGCAAAATTTTAATTTTTCCTTGTGTGTGCAAAAGGGTCAAGTATCCCTCAAGTTAGGGATACTTGACCCATAGGCCTATGTAATTATTTTCAAATAATGCTAAAACAGAGATGACATTAAAGTAGATACTATGATAGTTGTAATTTTTAAGTGAAATTGCATTTATTATATAACATGTCAGCTTATATAACATTAACAAAAATGTAACTATTAAGCCTACTTAATGAGAAATTCAAACCAATGTTTAAAATTCCATCATTTTTTGTTATAAATTCAAGAGAAACCAATTAAAAATTTAATTTGCTTTGGATCAACCTCTGGGACATTGTCACATTCTGGTCATTTGAATCTTGAAGCCATATATTTCTGTAAAAACTTCAGAACAAACTTCGCTAACTTGGCCCACAAACCTGATAACATTTTACTTTGCACAAAATTTCACAATCACCCAATCATTTAGATTTGGAACTATTGCTTTATGACTTGTGTCTCATTGTTCATTTCTATTTCTAAATCACTCTGAACAGGTTTCAGATCAGATTCAGAACTTCGTTCCAGAAGACCTATCAAATCATCATTTTCCATTTTTTTTTATTTTTTATTAACTTTTTCAACTTCTCTTTCCTCTTCTTGTATTTGGCCTGCCAAATCTTTTTAACATATATCCACAAAATATTCCCATTAATGCCATATTGTTTTTTGTTGTAATTGTATTGAGCACCAGTAACTAAACTACTACATAACTTAACTAAAACTTTCTTGACTGGCTCTTTCATAATTTCTCTGGGAATGGACTCCCTGGGTTCTCTTTACGGTGGAGATGTGGTATCTGGAATCTACAACTTATAATGTAGTTTTGGCTCAACAGCACTTCTACTAGCACTTGATTTTTCAGTTATATTATTGTAAACTTTAGCTCTTCTTCTGTATTTACTAACATTATTTAATATTTTAAACTTTTTCAAATAATTTTTATAACATTATTAGACAATTTTGAAGTATTTATTTAAATATGCAAATCACAATATTATGACACTGTTAGACAATTTTGTGATGTTAACTGCTATTTTCTCCACAGAGTATATTACTTAGTCTATGATTTTTCTATCGCTGTTTTGGGTTATCACTAGTTGGATCAGCATTAGGGAGTGATAAGTAAGTGTACACCTATTTTTAATAAACGTTTGGTAATTTTAATATTATTGATATATATTTTTAAAATAGATTTGGGGATTTATTGCAAATATTGGTCATTTAAATTTCATACCGACGGATAGTAATCTAGGATGATAATCGATATGTGATTCAATTGTGGGTTACTGCTGGCTCTATAAACTCTGGTGCATGCGCACTGTTGTTCTATAGGACTTCGAAAATATTTCACGCTAGTTTAAGTGCAGTTTTTCCATAGTATCTATTATAATACAGCTAGGTGGCATTGTGTGAAAATAAGGACAGATACATTACTAATAACAAGAAATAATACAAAGTTTCTTACATCTAACTAAACAAATGTAGACCAATGAAAATTCAATCATTCAAAATTTACTTATGACAGTACAAAACAAATTTTTCCCCTTCCTTCACTAATGAGAGAGGGTAATCAAGGGGCTTACAGTGGTAGAAACGCCATGCATCCAAAATACTCCTACTATGAGAAAGGGGCCTTGGGTCAAGTATCCTAATTGGTCAAGTATCCTAAGTTCCACCTAATAATGAACACAACTAAAGGATAAGGTCCAGAATTGGGCGCACACAAACTCTTCTAAGTTCCACAGAATCGCAGTGTGCATGCGCGAGTTTCGAGAGTTGCTGTAAAGGTTAATGTAGCTTCCGGTAGATGGCTCTGAAGTCAGCGTTACCAACTTTGGGAATACATTTCCAAATGCTAAAAAAAAAATGGACGTAAACCAACTTCCCATTTCCTAACCTAACAAAACAATTTACATGCATATTATATATTCCCAAATGCTAAAAAAAATGGACGTAAACCAACTTCCCATTTCCTAACCTAACAAAACAATTTACATGCACATCATTTAATAAACTATAAACTAATTTTACGTACATTAACACTAAATATGGTTTGGAATTATTTTAAAATGTTGGTAAATGATTTGAGAGCCACCTAGCGGATGTCACATGAAGCATTTCTGCATCTCTAGAACCCAATGCACAATATTTGCGTAATTTATTAAATATTTTAAAATCGTAAGAAATATTTATAAAATGGCTCCAGAATATTTAAAATAGTACAAAACATTATTATAAATGGTTGAAAAGTGTTTAGTGAATCAGTGGCATAAGAATGTAAGTGTAAAATTGTGTGCACCCAGTTCTGGACCTCAGCCCAACTAAATTATTGTAATCAATGGTAAAGAGAAAAATTGTTGCCTGAACCGGAAATCAAACCCCTAACCTTCTGCTTTTCGTGCTGATGCTCTGACCACTTATTCAGGCTACATTCCAATCCAAGCATAAATCCTCCCATTACCTTACTCTCAATCCACCGCTGTGGTCTCGAGGTAGCGTGCTGCCTTGTCACATAGCGGGCCTGGATTCGATCCCAGTCGGGGGAGTTTTTCTGGGTGAGGTTTTTATCAGTGTTTTTCCTCACATGTAAGCCAAATGTCAGGAAAACTTTAAGGCCCAAACGGTCCCCGAAATCATATGGCCATCATCATCATCATCCTTATCATTATCATCCTTCACCGGTGTGGAAAGCAACGGGAAGCTACCACACCTACATTTCCCTAGTAAAGCTGCAAGCATAGCATGAAAATGCTATGATTGCAGAATTACTATGGATGGACCTTACTCTCTTAGTCCCACATTCAATGCAATGAATCATCATTCAGAAATACACAATGGAAGAGCATCAGCACGGAAAGTTGGAGGTTTGGGGTTCGATTCCCAGTTCAGGCAAAAATGTTTCTCTTTGCCATTGATTACAATAATTTATTCATTTAATGTTACAGAAATTGTTCATTGATAATTAACTAACTCACTGGCAATATCAAGCCCATTGGTTCATGGCCACACAGACATACATCCCTATCCTAAGCCAACGTTTTCCTATCATCTCTTGTATAATTTACCATCCCCAAATCATAGTTAATGTTATTCTTCCACCTTGTTATGACCTACCTATAGGGTGTTTTCTCTTAAAAGGGTCATACTCTTGTTATGCATTTCCAAATCACACTAATTAATCTTCTTCTTTAACACTACATCCTAGGATGGGTCTTGCCATCCCTCAAAAATTTCTGTCATTCCTCTCTATTTTGTGGGTATCTCTTTTCCAGTTCCTAAATCCTGCTCTTGTTCATATCCAATTCTATTGCATACTCCTGTCATAGCTTTGATCTACCTTCCTGATTATAAAAGGTTATTAAGTATCATTGCAAAATGTTTAAAATTGTAAGAAACGTTAGTAAAGACAAAAAAAGTATGTAGAGCAACAGTATTACAAAAATATGGATGGAAAATTAAGGGTAAATGAATATAAAGTTGAGCCAAATATGAAATTAGAATATATATGAAAGGGTAATTCTGAATGAAGGAGAAAATCACGAATCAGGATTTGGAGACTGGTCATAGAGATGATTTCTTATGATGGAGATAGAGCCCTTCAAGCCTGATGCCGAGATCTTTGCCAGTTCCTAATTGCTTCAGGGTTTTTTTTTTTTTTTTTTGGTATTGTGCCCCTAACCCCAAGTAAACCTTGGACGGAGATAGTGTCAACTAAAATGGCCCAAATTATTGATTGTAATTAGCTTTTCATTGAATTTTAATACCGAAATTTACCACCTTCCTTCCTAAATAAATCCAACTCATGTGCTGCATATTTGTATCGATTAGCCTACTGTGATTCTAAAGGCTTATCAACTTTGGTTAAAAGCTAACATGAATAGCCTAGCATATCTGAATAACTATTTAAATTCATAATTTTTACTTAATTGTCATATTTAAATACTGTCTATTAAACTGACCTCACAAACGCATGTATGTTTCGTTGGTTTCCAACCTAGCTCTCTTCCACAATTTCGAACCCAGATCGAATTTCTTTCTTTATCACTTGGGAAGCGATAGAGTTTAAATCCCTTTTGAGAACTGTTTGCACAATTTGGGACAGTACAACCAGTCATTATAGATTATTAAAATATATTTAAAACATTACAATTTATATAAAAACAAACGGCGGACATAACACGAATTAAGACGTACAGTAAAAACACAAATGCGTACAGTGTAGCCAACATGGTAGCCAAAAACACATAATTAATATCCCTCCACTTTAAATATCCCTAATGTCAACATTGTAACATAGGTTTAATTTTAAAAGATTTATAATTTTACATTTATACAAAATAACGAATGCAGATGCACAGTAGTAGAAAATAAAGTAGTTGGGTTTACAATATCTGAGGGAACCGAACAAGTTGACTCGGGCGATAACATTAATTTAAGACTTGTATTCGCGACGTCTCGGGTCCAAACCCCAGCGCCTATCAACCTGAGTAAAGTGAAAAGTTTGAAAACGTTCAAACATCAAATGATATAATGGTTTCTACAAAATTAAAATTATAATAAAATTGTTACCTTGTAGGTCTATGTCCTAAACTTTGTAAAATATTAATTATATGTAGGCCTTTCGGGACTAGTCCCATCATCAGCAGAAGCAGGAGATATGTCTGTATCAACTGACCCTGAATTCAATACTCGGAAAGGCCTACAGAGAATTAATATTTTACAAAGTTGAGGAGATGGACCTACAAGGTAACAATTTATAATTTTAATTTTGTGACTAACACCTCAATGAAATTTTACTATGAATTTTATTTATGTTGCTTTCTACAACGGAAGAAGCACAACGAGTGGGAGATTATAATGGATATAAATTAACACAACTATAATTACTCTACCACTGAACACTTTAATTATTGTATTATACTGTATTCGAATGCAACAGATTTATTCAGTGGTCGGGCGTGGAATTTCGACAAGTGTTAGCCGTAATTTTATTTTCAGTAATATGGATATAATATTGTATTTATTATATTATTTCTAATAATTAAATGAACATCTAAAAAGAACAACATGCAATGTTAAAGTAAAGTGATCCCACTACAGGCCTCAGGAGGCCCTTGGGGTAGTAGGAGGTTAAGGCTCCCACTTTTTCTTGACAATCGGCACTTGATGTCAGCCGGGTTGTCAGCCCTGCGTGATGGCCGCCTTTACCCCAGAACAAGCGTCTGGTACTCATTTCAGTAAGAGGCTGAGTCGACCCCAGGGCCATAGTGCCGCCAGAAGGTTTGGGTCAGTTTAAAAATCCTGACCCCACCGGGACTCGAACCCTCGACCTTCCGGCTTGTAGCGCAGTGCCTTAACCAATACGCTACGGCGTGCCCCCCATGCAATGTTAGGAGTATCAAATATAACAAACTACTATATGTATCCATTCATCCAAAGGTCTTTCACTGCAATCATAGCATTTTCATGCTATGCTTTGCAGCTTTACTAGGGAATTATAGGTGTGGTAGCTTCCCGTTGCTTACCATACCGGTGAAGGATGGTGATAATGATAAGGATGATGATGATGATGACCGTATGATTTTCAGGAGCCCGTTGGACCATAAGCTTCCTGACATTTGTCTTACAGATGAGGAAAAAAACCCAAAAAAACTCATCCAGGAGCCTGTCCCAACCGGGAATCGAACCTGGGCGCTCTGCATGATAAGGCAGCACGCTACTTCGAGACCATAGCGTATAGGGCTTAGGGAATTGAATGGGGTAATTGGATACATTAATAGTTAATTAAATATATAAATGTATGACTTTAAAACACAGATATTCGTCTCCATTTCCAGCTGGTTTTCAGAGCTTATAAGTGAGCTCTGTACATCGGTACCTCGTCTTCTATTAAAGATACTAAAGGTGAGATCTCTTGTTTTATTTTATTGAATAAAGTAGCGGATATAGAGTATATTAAGTCGTTTTGAACAGCATGAGATGTACCAACGAACACAGTAGAATCTTTCAAATTGTTTAATTTCTCATCTATACTACAACAATTCAATATAATTATGCTCTACCTCTTTCGTTAGATTCAGAGTTTTCTACATGGCCCCTAAATGGCAGCTCTTGTTCTGCTATGAAACACACAGCGTCCATTAGGCAGCTAACAATGTACTTGTTTGTTTTAACATTTTCGTTATGCTTATCCATATTAATTTTGATAGTCTGGCTTCGGGACTCTTCAATTTGTAGCAAGTCATTCACTCAGCCTCTTATTTCAGAAAAATAAGTACTTTTATTAAGGGTGAATAATTTATTAACATGTAATTATTATCAGAAGTAGGGCATATTTATATTCAAATGAATTGGAATTAAAATGGGAATTCATCTGTAACAAAATTAAAATGATATAACCTACTATAAAATAATTTCATATGTCATAAATAAAACACTAGTACCAAGCGATTAGCCCTCGGTCATAGCCCTGAACCTTGGCTATTGTGGTGAACGAAACTGGTAAACATCATACAATGGAACCGTAAGCCCTTATACAATGGGGAAAAAGTCTGCAGTTTCCTTTGTTGAAAGGACTTACAAGACTGTGCTATTATTAAATTGTTATAACAATGCTAAACCCAAAAACTTCATACAAAAGGCTGGGCAGTTGCAAACAAGCAACTGGATTTTCCTAGGTAAACTGTGGAAAGAGTTGTCCTCAAGCCAATTTTAACTAGGACATGTCGCTAACAGCAGGTGCCCCCTTTGGCGGCATAAGGTAGATGCCGACAAACGAAAACCGCCCATATGGTCAACCCTGGAAATATGATATTAGGATACAACTAATTTAAAGGGAGGGGACAAGACCAAAAATCGCCTAAGTTTAACACCCCCGACAACGCCCTCAAGATATAAAGTACAAATCAAAAGTGTTGTAACAGATGAACTGTTTGTGAGACGCTAAGACTTTTGGTAGAAGGGACATATGCCGGCCCACTCAGAAATAATAAATATTCTTACTTAGCAAAAATTAAGTTAGTTTTGCGTAACTCATCGGGGCGGGAATTCTCCGCAGCGCTATCATTCAGAGCGCGCTTTTTAGTGTTACAAATATTGTTAGCTCTGACCCTATAAAGTCAGGAGACTATAATAAGTGATGGTGCATTTAATACACAATTGATCTTCTTGGTGATACAATATTAAAATATATATACAGTCAATATGCCCATTTCACCAATAAATGTTTAAAATGGTCAACAAGTCAAGGGTCTTCAGTCAATATCTGGTCTTGAGAATGACAGCTTGGCTGTAGAAACTTGTTGACCATTTTAAACATTTATTGGTGAAATGGGCATATTGACTGTATATATATTTTAATGATGGTGCATTTGTTTGACTCAAATGTTGAAGTTAGAATAATTATTTAAACCAGCCACCAACAGTCTTCGTGTTAACTTGTCTAATACCACAATTGTAACCTTAGCGACAATAAACGTGCATCATCCAGTGGAATTGATCACAGGAAGTCTGCTGTTTTCCCCAGAGAATATCGTTTCTCACGGATTCCCGAGGTGTAAGTCCATTATTCTACCGAAACCTGAACCCAAATAGTCCGGAGCAACAATTGTCCATGTACCTTAATCCTGGACACCTAATCAAAACCATACCACGATTAAAATCCTACTTCATATGGCGGCCCAACTGCGGAGCTTCGAAGAACTGCTGAGCAACCGTCAAACGAAGAGTGGAAAGGCGTGTTCCAGCAGTATCCTACGAACGTGAGAAAACTTGGGGGGGGGGAAGATGGCAACAAGAAGACATCAACAAAATTTGTAAGAAACAAATCAAGCCAACAAAAGGTACTGTAAATCTTTCAAAATATTATTTAATCGCGAGTGCCGAATTTAGGAGTGTGTGAGAGCAGAATGAAATGAAATTGATAAAAAAAAGTAGGAAACAAAGCAGAAAATAATTAAGGGAAAGGAGTTGAAAATAAATAAAATGGAGGATAAGGGAAACTCAACTAATGGCCCTATAAAATATATGAAAATGATAATGTTAAGATTAGAGGCGATGGAGAGGAGTTGGAAACAGGAGTTAGAGGCGACGGAGAGGAATATAAAACGGGAACCTGAAACTTGGAAAGGAGAGATCGAGGTAAGTAGGAAAAAGGATTTAGAGCAGCGGTACTCATTACGCGGCCCGCGAGCCGCATGCGGCTCTTGAAGATATTTATTAAGGCTCTTGGAATAATTTTACCTTCATTACATTACATTTAAATTTTAAATTCTAAGTATAAAATAATATTATCTTTATTGAAATTCTACAAAACTTTGGATATCCCTGTGTCATTCCGAGCAGTACAGTACCGCACGTGTTCAACAATGCATTGCAATGTCCTGGCTAGTGTTATTGGTTTTGAATATGTGTACGTTTGTTTTTAAAACCGTTTAAACTTCTACATTGTCGTCCAAATCTTTCACAATGAAATATTATACAATTTAGTTTCTATGAACAAGCGACTCTTACTCCCTATATTGATGACATTCTAGGAGATCATCAATGTGCATTTAGAAGAAACAGGTCTACAACAGATCAGATTTTAAGTATAAGACAGATTTTAGAGAAGAAATGGGAATATAATGGTACTGTACATCAACTATATGTAGACTTCAAAAAAGCATATGATTCAATTAAGAGGGAGAAGTTATATAGTATCCTGCTGGAGTTCGGAATTCCTAAAAAGTTGGTTAGACTTATACGAATGTGTCTAAATGGCTCAAAGAGTAGGGTGCGTGTAGGCAAACAGTTCTCAGATCCTTTTGAAATCCAGAATGGGTTGAAGCAAGGAGATGCACTATCTCCTCTACTATTTAATTTTGTACTAGAGCATGCCATTAAATCCTTAGAGAATGAGGAAGGCTTACAACTCAATGGTATTAATAAGCTGTTAGTTTATGCTGATGATGTAGTACTACTGGCCGATAGCGAGGAGATACTAAAGGCCAACACGCACGCACTATTGAGTAACACTAAGAAATTGGGACTGGAGGTGAATATCAGTAAAACTAAATTTATGGTCACACGTAGAAATTCAGTATATAATGGAAACGGACAGCTAATGACAAATGAGGGAAATTTTGAGGAAGTGGCTGAATTCAAATACCTAGGAACAATAATCACAAATAGGAATGAGAGATGAACAGACAGGTGAATGGAGAAGACTACATAACAATGAACTACATGGTCTTTATAGGAAGCCAGATATAATAAGAACAGTTAAGTCTCGTAGACTGCGATGGGCAGGACATGTTGCACGTATGGGGAATGAAAGACGTGCATGGAAGCTTCTTGTAGGAAAGCCAGAGGGAAAACGGCCAGTTGGTAGACCTAGAATGAGGTGGGAGAACAACATTAACTATGATTTGAGGGAAGTAGATTATACAGGGAATGATTGGAAAGCATTAGCTCAGGATAGGGATGTATGGAGAGCTTATGTCCGCGCGGCCATGAACCTTCGGGTTCGATAGTGCCAGTGAATAAGTAAGTAAGTAAGTAAGTATGAACAAGCGACTGGATACTGTGTGTTACCTAATCAGTTGAAGTAAAGTGAAGTGAATTTCAGTGTTTAATAATTGCTGGTGTTTTTTCGAAAAGGAAAAAGAGAAAACTCGAAGATGAAGGAAGAGTTTTTCAAGATACTTGGGAGCATGAATTTTTCTTCATACCTGCTAAAAAGGAAGGCAGTGAGTGCGATGTGTTTATTATGTCGAGACGTGGTTCAAGGTTATAAACGATTTAATCTTAATAGGCATTATAAAACGGTGCATTCAAATTTTGAGTGCAAATATCCTAAAGATTCTCAATTGAGAGCAGAAAACCTAAAAACATTAAAGATGTCAATAGTGTCTGAACGGAAAATGATGTTGGATACCGTAAGTGAAAATAATTTGATAACAAAAGCATCATATTTATGAAGTAGCAGAAATTTTAGCACGCAAAATGAAACCGTTTGCCGATGCAGAGATTTTTAAGGAGTGTTTTCTAGCCGTTTGTGACACATTATTTTCTAAATTCCCAAATGCAAAACGATAAAAAGTGACATACAAAAGTTACAACTTTCCGATTCTACTTGTGTTAGGAGAATTAACGAAATGTCTGTAGACATGCTCCTTTGTACTCTCGATGAAATTCGTGAATGTGATTATTTCAGTCTTGCTCTGGATTAGTCCACAGATATTAGTTCCACCTCTCAGTTGCTTTTATTTGTTAAATATCGTAATAAGATAGGGATTATAAAGGAAGAATTTTTAACTGTAATACCTATGACAGGTCAGACGCGGGGAATAGATTTTTTTGAAGCAGTTAAATATTTTTTTGACAAATACAAAATTGACCTAAACAAACTTTTAACAGTGTGCACTGACGGTTGTCCCTCAATGGTAGGTTGTCATACAGGATTCATTTCTCTGTTAAAAACATTTAAATAGAGACAACTCATTAACATATCATTGCATTTTACATCAAAAAAATCTTGCTGCTAAATTTGACGAAATTTTCAGATCTGTGATGAAGAAAGTAATTAACATTGTTAATTTCATTAGATCACGTGAACTAAATCATAGGCAATTCATAGAATTTATCAAAGAGCTTAATTCACAGTGCGATGATATTATTTATCACAGTGAGGTCAGGTGGCTGAGTAAAGGAAGAGTTTTGGAACGATTTTTTAATCTTCGCCATGAAATAAAACTCTTTTTAAGTGAACGAGATAAAGAATACCCTGAACTAGACTCTTCTTCATGGTGGTTAAATGTTGGCTTCCTGGCTGACATAACAGGAATACTGAATGATGTCCAAATTAAAATGCAAGGTACAAATAAACTTATTACTCAGCTCACAAGTGCAATTTTTTCTTTAGAAGAAAAATTAAAAATGTATACAGAAGAACTTAGTAATGATTTCACTAGTTTCCCATGTTTCCAACATCTTATTGAAGAATATTCAGAGGAAGAAATAAACTTGCAACCCTTCATATAATTGCTCACTGTACTACACCATGATTTCAGCGCGAGATTTAATGATTTTAGAAAGTTTCGAAACCCATTTCGATTAGTTGAAAATCCCTGGTCAATAACGACAACAGATGTAACTGGGTTGTCAATTTTTGGTCCTGAGATTAGAAATCTAAAAAATGAACTTATTGATCGCCAGCAGGATTCAGAACTGGAAGGTATTTTTCAAGAGAAACGAAAAACGAATTCAATTTTAGAGTTTTGGAATACAGTTCCAGAAAGACAGTTCGAAAACTTGGTGTCGTGTGCATATAAAATTCTGTGTCTTTTTGAATCAACGTATGTTTGTGAAATGACTTTCAGTAAGATAAAGTTCATCAAGGGTAAACATAGATCTCGTCTCACCAATGTGAACTTGGAAAACCTGCTGCGGATATGTGTGGCAAATCAACCAGCTCGTATTGACAAAATTGTGCAGGAGAGTAGCAGAGTTCGACCATCAACTTCACAGCAGTAATCTACACAACTATAAGTTGCCTTAAAATTATGTACAGTACCGATAATAATAATAATAATAATAATAATAATAATAATAATAATAATAATAATAATAATAATAATAATAATTATAACAAAAATTCAGTAATTGTGTTTTGTCCATAAATGTAAAAAAAAAAAAAAAAAAAGCTGCGTGTTACCAAGACTGAGAACTGTGAAATTTGGTGCGTCTCCCGAACAGATATGGTTTCTTATATTTGTCTCTCTTGTAATTTCTAGTGAGTACCACTGATTTATAGTGTATGGCACCCCTGAAAACCCATTCGACATACTGAACAAACCCTATTTAAGTAGCCTTTCCACTCTCGGTCAAATATAAGAAAATCTTTACTATTTCTTTCAATTTTTCTCATTCTGAATATTTTATGTTTCATGTTTTATAAACCAGTGTGCCATTCTATCTCTATCATCTGCCAACCTCTTCACCTCAACGCACATTTTCCCCAATAGTCCTCTTCCAAGTCTTTTTGGTCTTCCTCTCCTCCTTGAACCTTGAGGATTTCAGTCCAGTGCGCATCTTTCTATTGCAGTTTGCGGATGTCCAACACAACGCTATTTGCTCCCTTAATTTGTTTTTCGATAGGAGCTTGTTCAGTTTTGGATCATAGTTCTTGGTTCGAGACTATATCAGGCCATCTCACATTTAATATTCTACGTAAACACCAAAAAAATTATTTCTTTATCCATCTTCCACGTTTCACATCCATACAATAAAAATTATATTACATTTGTGTTAATAGTTGGATCTTGTTTTAACATAACATACACAAAGTGATGTCCACTATACAAGGAAAATAATAAAATGTAATGAAACGATTATATATCAGACATCAGCTTAAAATAATAGTCTTATGAGGTGTTTCCGTTAGTTAATAAAACAATCAGTTTGTATTGACTAAGGCTTTCACGGCCGGAGTTGCTATGATGATCTTGAAGAAGATTTCCGGGCTGTTGGCCGTGGTCTCGAGGTTTGAAGTTCGCCGATGTTTCGCCAGAGACTGCGTAACAATCCTTGAAGATGCCAGACGAAGTCTCGGGCGAAACGTCGGGGAACTTCAAGCCTCGAGACCACGGCCTACAGCCCGGAAATCATCAAGATCATAATTTTTAATTAGCTTGTTTTTTAAAAATGGCGTCAGTCTCTGACATAGGGTGAATATAGAGATGATTAACTGCCAGGCATTAAATATAAACATTTCCTTCTCTCCTGAAAATAGACGTAACTTAATTAACATAATCACGTCTAATGATTAAAATAACTTTTGGCATTGAATTAATTTGTATCTCTTCTTCTCCTTCACATCCTCTTCCGTCTTCACTAATAGATCTAAGAACTTCTCTTCCAAGGACGTCGATATCTCTTTCTTCCTCTCGGAAAATAATGTAAGTTATCTTTGGTAAACTACTCTCTTCCATTCTTTCTACATGTTCCTTCCACTGTTTCTTGTTATTATATGTACTTTGTTTTATGGAATAGATCTCGAGTTCTTCACGAATATCATCGTTTCTCATCTGGTCCATTCTTATCTGATACACCCATTTATTCTTCTTAAAAAATTCATCTCAGCTGCTTAGATTTTACTTTCTTATTTGGTAAATGTTTATCTCTCTTCTAGTTTTATTGTTAATTCATGACGTAACTGGTGACGTCATTATCTTTATTTTCTTTCAACCGTTTGTTCGGCCGTAACCAAGAAATAATACAATTTTACATGGCCTGAAAATGCAACATTTGCCTATGCAAAAGATAACTTTTTTATTGTAGGAAGAAAACCGTAAGTTTGTTTTACGTAGTTAGAACAGTATTTAGACATGGGCCATGGCTAGTGGCAGCTAATATTATTACTTTACTTTTTTTTTTAATTTCGATCCATCAGTCCGGTTGTTATACTTTTGAGTTATGTTTTATATGGACGGATTACACACTCCTCATAAAACACCCAACTGGAGGTCCAGATTTTGATTTTGAACTGCCCGTAGCGGAGCGGTTAAATACACCATGCATTAGTGTTGCGCTGGTTAAAATTCCCCATAAGACTGTCTCGCCACGCACTTTATAGTTTTTATATAATATTCACACATGACTATAGATTGTAACTTATGGGAACAGCCTACGCTACATCGGCCAGTCTATCGTGCAAGAAATGCGTTCAATACATAGTTCGATTTTGCTCATTTTCAAAATATGTTTTAATGTTTTTTTTTAATTAAATCGCATGCATCCAGTTTGTCCACCGCTGTGGTCTCGAGGTAGCGTGCTGCCTTGTCACGCAGCGGGCCCGGGTTCGATCCCCGGTCGGGGCAGTTTTTCTGGGTGAGGTTTTTATCGGGGTTTTTCCTCACCTGTAAGACAAATGTCAGGAAAACTTTAAGGCCCAAACGGTCCCCGAAATCATATGGCCATCATCATCATAATCATCCTTATCATTACCATCATCATCATCATCCTTCAGCGGTGTGGAAAGCAACGGGAAGCTACCACACCTACAATTCCCTAGTAAAGCTGCAAGCATAGCATGAAAATACTATGATTGTAGCGAAGGACCTGCCTTCGGGCAGAATTACTATGGATGGTATCCAGTTTAGTTGCGAGAAAACAAATATTGGCGGCTAGTAGAGTTCAAGATGGGTATCCTGTTGTATCCATAATTCATAGCTATGTTCCACTGATACACATTGTTATTATGACATCTATTATGTTATCTCTATCTACCACATGTCCTGCTCACCGGAGTCTACAAAACTTAACTCCTCATATTATATCTGGTTTTCTATCAAGATCATGGAGCTCACAGATAGATTGTTTCCTCCATTCACCTGTCCATATGTATGTGGTCAATATGCACTTTATTCTCAAATACCCACATTTTCTTATGTCTTGAAGTAAGAGAACTGTTTCGTATCTATTTAATATATAACTTGTAGAATCGCCATTTTATATATTATTAATTTAACATTTTGAGAAAAGTCTCCGTCATCTATAATACAACCTATATCATGCGTTTCCATAGTTGATCCTATGTATAGGCCTAATTAATTTCTGCTTTTTACTGTTGCAAGTTATTTGAATTCTGACACTTCATCACAATGTCTTATATTTTACATAGATAGGACGAAGTAATTATACAATCATCATCAAGTATTAGGCCCAGTGGCCCGTTACGGTCTCCCGCCATTTCCGAACAGGTCGACCCACAGATCTTCTGCCTCGATACAATTACCACAATAACTGTGAAAATGTACTAATCAGTTATAACTTTTATCTTTCTAGGAAACTAGCTTTGAAAATAAAATTTATGCAGTGAAGAAAAACAAGGTGGTGAGATTGAAAACAATAGTACATGGAAGTCATTCAAATTATCCCAGCGCTATGAGTGTGTAAAATAAATTATATGAGGAAGCAAAACTGTAGAGGAACTGCTTGGTAAGAATATTGTAGCCTGGATGGATGAAAACATGCAAAATTGATGATTTCGTTATGCAATACATAAGTTGATTGCATGAACTTTATGGTGAAAACGGGCCATTTTATATAAATTTAAATATAAAAAATTAATATACTTATATTTATTAATATGCGGAACCATTGCTCAAGAAAACACAACTTCAAACAAAAACACATACAGGTTTTTTGTACATTTATTTGAAAATTTCATAAAAAAAGAAAAAACATATTACACGGTAATTAATTCTGTTTGCAGCTACCAATAGTACAACACCTTCATCCTTGCTTTGTCATACTATAATGCTTAAAAATGAGAGGTTTTCTAGACATGCAATATTCCATTCCATAGTAATTATGCCCGAGGGCAGGTGTTACACCTCAATCATAGCATTTCAATGCTATGCTTTGCAGCTTTACTAGGGAATTTTAGGTGTGGTAGCTTCCCGTTGCTTTCCACACTGATGAAGGATGGTGATGATGATGGCCGGATGATTTTCGGGGACCATTGGGCCCTAAGCTTCCTGACATTTGTCATACAGTTGAGGAAAAAACCTCACCCAGGAAGCCTGTCCCGACCGGGGATCGAACCCGGGCCCGCTGTGTGACAAGGCATCACCCTACCTCGAGACCACAGAGGTGGACAGAGATATAAATAAAAAAAGAACATCACTCCACATAAGCAGATATTGTTTGGCGTAAAACTGAATGAAGTTTTAGTTAAAGTATAAGACAATTCTTGGCTCACAAGAATTCCAAATGTTGTACAATAGAGTCTTGTGGATCAGAGTAATACTCTCTGGACCTCCTAGTGTTGTGCTGACATGGAGCCTTTCTTGTTTTTCAGGATATTGAAGTGAAACTGCAAATCGAAATCAAGAATGGATCGATGACATGCTACCAGGGACGGGTAGACTAACAGTGGTCTACACCTGTTACAGCAGGTGTAGATCCGGTCTGTGGGAGTAGAACCGGTTGCAAACCCCAGGTCCTTAGGGGGGTATAAGTATAGGGACACAAAAAAATTTACCCGACTGCCTGGGGGTATAGCTGGGCAAACCGTTAGTATGTAGAGTACCATTGTTATTATAATAATAATTAGGGCTGGTAAGTTGAGGAAAATTCTTTCTTTTTTTTTTTTTATTTTGTCTAAAAACCATGTACAACATAATATATATAGGAGTATATACTTTTCTTTTGGTCATTGTAGGTAAGAAAAGGGATTTTGTCATTTCTTTTTGTCCTTTTCCGACTTTTTATGCTTATTTGTCCTTTTTTTAGCCTTTTGTAGGTCTCAAAGTCTTTTGTTTTTACCTTATTTTAACTACATTTGCACCATATGTATAATTCAAGAATCCGCCTTAATTCATCTCATTTTAAAAACAGTATTAATTTCCAAAGATTTTTCAAACAAGTTGCCACTTTGTGACAATGAGATGACTGTTGTGATACACTCTAATGCAACTGAGGTAAGTTTTAATTTCTCTTATTTCGAAGTTCAATTTTTACAATTCTAGTGTAGGTACGGCAAATATGTTTCTGGTTATACCAATTCAAATTTAAATTTCTTTCTGCAGGATATCCATTGTGGGTTCGTTGAATTCATTCTATGCGGGAAAAATCGTTCATTCTAAATTCTTGTTGAATTAAAAACATAAAGTACGGCATGGCTTCTACATTTAGATGAATTAAATGTGTTTTTATGTTTATTTAAATAACTAAAAAGGAAAATAATTATAAATTGATATCGTAATTATCAATTTAGCGGTTATTTGAACGGATTAGAGATAAATTTGCCGGTTTAGGGTAATTCGATCGTTTTATTGGTGGATTATTCGGTTTAAGGGTAATTTTATCGTTTTAGAGGTAGCGAATATTTTTTATTATTATTATAATTCCAATGTCATGGAAGGCAGTATTATTATAATATGTAATAATATTTCAGGTTGTGGTGCTCATTTGAGGCGTACGAAGGAGGATCTGCAGTTCGAATGAAACATCCAGGTACTATTTCACTTAATAATTTTACGTATAAATCATCCTGCAGACTCTTTTGGACGAATCACTGTGAAACGTTTGTTAATACAAGGATAGGGATCTACATTAACTACAACTTCATCCAATTTTACACTAAACAATATGTACTTATGTGGGTGATGATTTTTTATTTACATTTCTAAATTGCATTTCTATAAAACTTCTCATATTGAACTATTTACGCCAAACATCTACTTAAGTGGGGTGATGTTTATGATGTTTTATTTGATTTAAATCTCTATATCACATTCCCAGAAAACCTCCATTTTGAGATATCACAATTACAGCTGATTTGTCATGTATTAAGTTAATTACCAGCGTGAAGATGAATGTGGTGTACTACATTTATATGAAGAACCTGTGAATTATATTCAGTGTAAATTGATGTCTAGTGACAAAAATATAAAATGACAGCTGTAATCAGAAATTAGTTCCTATTTTTATTTATTTTTTTTCCTTCAAGATATTTTCAATTGAATATAGAAAAAACTGTATGTCATTTTTTTTCAAGTTATGTTTTGTTGAGCAATGGTTAAATACATAATATATAATCTGCAATGTAAGTGTGACTCTTGCATAAATATTAAGTTTATACTCAGTTGACATAATATTTTGTAAACGCAATTTTTCAAAGTTGATTTTATAACATGGTTCTCTGTTTTCCGTACTTCTAATTCATAATAACCTTCTATGGAATATCTTTGAAAGGATTAATTTTTTATTCTTTGATTTACAGAAGATAATTATTTTGTAAAAAATGTAGGCCTACATAAATGGTAAATTTATCCGACTCTATGAAGTTGGCTGAAGGGGTGGAAACAAGACAGCAAATGAACTCCTGATATTGTGGTCAGAATACCAAATCATGCTGCTTGCTTTGTCGACTAAATTGATCCGAGTGATTCTCGAGGGGGAATCATTGAGTGTTACTGGAGCATTTCTAATTTTATTACTGTTGTTAACTTAAATATTCTTATAGACTATTTAACTCATGCCATAAATGCAAGTCAATGACCAATCACGTTTCAATGAATGTTGTTTTACAAGCAATGACAGTCGTGTTTCACCTCACTCTTTATCAGCTCCTGCTTTTGTGATAAAGAAAGCTCCTCCTTTTAATGTTCTGAACAGGTCACAGCATTATTTTTCTCCAACAAATACATTGGATATAGCAAATAATGAAAATATTCCTTGATTTTACTGAGTTGTTTACTAAAAAAATAAATGAATAACCCGTAATGTTGATTATGATATGTAGTTTGATCTGTTTCATTATTTCTCCACTTGGGTGCACTCTTACAATATTGTGATCTTATTTGGCAATAAATAATAAGATCAAGCAGCAGTGAATGAACATAACCTCACATTTCTGATTAGTTTTCAAACATCGTCGTTTACATTAAATATATACATATTTAAAAATAACTATAGTTAAAAAATAATTTGTGAGCAAACAGCTTAATTTTATTCGTTAAATAGTCCTAACAAATGCCGCTCATGATTTCCAAATTCTTAGATAAATTGAAAATCACTCGTGGCATTACTTATGATGTTATGTTTTTTGTCTGTTCTTTGATATCCTGCTACTGAGGAATCTCATTTCAGCAGCTTGTATTCTGGCAGATTGTTGTGTTGTCACTGTCCACGTTTCGGATCCATAAGTAATAATAGGCACTACCATTGTCTTGTATAATTTCATTGTAGAGTCTTTCCTGGCTTTATTTTTCAAAGCTCTTTTTAGTGTTCCTGTTATATAATTAAACTTATTTAGTTTTGTTATTTATATCTGTTTCCGCTGTGTATGATATTTCGCAACCTAGGAAGTTATATCTTACCACTTGTTCTATTAGTTTATTTTCTAATATTATCTTTGTCAGAACTGTATGAGCGTCCTTGAAGGCCATTGTTTTTTTATTTCTGATGATATTTCCATGTTGTATTTTTTTATGTTTCATTTAGTTTATATAACATTCTTTTATAATATTCATGATGTGTTCCGTTGAGGTATTATTCAAAATTAATATAAAGTTATGGAATATTCACCTGAAAGGTCCGTCTCCTCAACTTAATTAATCATTTAACTGTAGCGCTTTCGGGACTTGTCCCATCATCGGCAGGATTCAAAACTGGTGTTTCACTGAAGATCTGGTAGAGGGGGTTGCATGTATTGGGTTCGTTTTCGTTTATCAGGCTGTCGTTGTTGTGAGCTGCTTTCATGATTTCCATCTCTTCGAGTACGTTTATCTTCGCTGGATTATACAGATAAATGTAGTTAAATAATTATTTTTTCTTGAGAACTACATTTATTCTATATCATTCAGAGAAGATAAACGTACTCGAAGAGATGGAAATCATGAAAGCAGCTCACAACAACGACAACCTGATAAACGAAAACGAGCCCAATACATGCAACACCCTCTACCAGATCTTCAGTGAAACACCAGTTTTGAATCCTGGCGATGATGGGACAAGTCCCGAAAGCGCTACAGTTAAATGATTAATTAAGTTGAGGAGACGGACCTTTCAGGTGAATATTCCATAATTTTATATTAATTTTGAATAACATTCTTTGTAGTTCGTCCTCTGTTTTTTGCTATTAAAATCTGGTCATCTGCAAAGGCCACTGTTTTTACTACCATATTTCCTAAGTTAATTCCTCCAGTCGTCATTTAAAGAACTGGCACGAGAAATTAGTGTTTTGCCAATTAAAGGGTTGAGCTTTTTTTTTTCAATCTGACTTTTCTATCTTGTACATTTTATATTTCAATCGTTGCATCTAGATTGAATCAAAATATTTTGTAAATAATAATTATATTGTAGACGTAAAGTAAAGTATTCCCACTACAGGCCTCAGGAGGCCCTTGGGGTAGTGGGAGGTTAAGGCTCCCATTTTTTCTGGACAATCGGCACTTGATGTCAGCCCTGCGTGACGGTCGCCTTTACCCCAGAACAAGCGTCTGGTACTCATTTCCGTTAGAGGCTGAGTCGACCCCAGGGCCATAGTGCCTTCAGAAGGTTTTGGTCAGTTTCAAAATCCTGGCCCCACCGGGACTTGAACCCTCCACCTTCCGGCTTGTAGCGAAGTGCCTTAACCACTACACTACGGCGTGCCCTCGTACCATGTGTATTTATATCTACTGTAATTTAGATGTAAGAACAATGTCCGTATTTTTTTAACCTGGTTGAGTCGTAGACAAGGTCGTAAGGCCTTAACACTGCCAGGTAAAATAAATATATTATTATTATCATTGTCATTATTATTATTATGCACACATAGAAATACATTATGTAATGGAAAAGGATAGCTAATGACAAGTGAGGGAAATTTTGAGGAAGTGGCTGAATTCAAATATCTACGAACAATAATCACAAAAGGAATGAGATCCGATCCGATTGAGGGTCTTTCCACTTTTCAGCGGTTGCCCTTTTACCAGCCGGCTGTTGGCCCTTCACATCCACATGTGTCAATCACAGAGATAGATGATCAACAGCCAGTGTAGGGGTGACATGTGGTTAGCATGTCGAGTCCCCCAGCCGTTATAGCTGGTTAGGAATGAGATACAAAAAGAAATTAAACATAGGCTCATTTCTGGAAATGCGTGCTAATATGCATTACAGAGACTCTTGATGTCCCAACTCCTTTAAAAAAAACGTTAAACTGAAAATATATAAAACTATTATTATACCAGTTATATTATACGGATTCGAAACATGGACACTTACTCCAAGGGAGGAAAGGAGATTACAATTATTTGAGAATAAAGTTCTTACGAAAACTTTTGGACCAAAGAGAGATTACAAGTATTTGAGAATAAAGTTCTTACGAAAATTTTTGGACCAAAGATAGATGAACAGACAGGTGAATGGAGAAGACTAAATAACAGTGAACTACATGTTCTTTATAGGAAACCAGATATAATAAGAACAGTTAAGTCTCATAGACTGCAATGGGTAGGACATGTGGCACGAATAGGGAATGAAATACATGCATGGAAGGTTCTTGTAGAAAAACCAGAGGGAAAACGCCCAGTTCGTAGGCCAAGAATGAGGTGGGAAAATAGAATTAACTGTGATTTGAAGGAAGTAGATTATACAGGCAATGATTGTAAAACATTAGCTCAGGATATGGATGTATGGAGAGTTTATGTCCGCGCGGCCATGCACTTATGGGTGCAATAGTGCCAGAGAGTTAGTTAGTTATTAGATAACCTCCTGAGGAATTTTAAAGAAAACATTTACACAAATTGTTTAAACATTAAAAACATTAATGTGTTTTAAATAATTTGACAAACTGAAGTAAATTTCTTCAAGAAAAGGACAACTAAATTTTATAATATTTGTTATACGTATGACTTATATTGGGTAACACATTTTGAAGATTTTAATTAGTTCCAATGGATTGTTTTAAACGAGAATCCTCAGTGGAAAAACACTGAAAAGTCTTTACAATTTATTTATAATAAGACATCAAACGTTTCTTTATTACTTGACCAGTCGTTGCCATAAGTAATCCATTCACGTGTCACGAAGTGAGGAGTGAATTTATCTAGAGGATTTGAAAATCAAGAGTGGCAAATGTTAGGACTATTTAACGAATACATTTAAGCTGTTTACTCACAAATCAGTATTTAACTATAGTTATTTTAATATATATATATAACGTAAAGGGCGATGTCTGAAAACAAACGAGAAATGTTTGATTATGTTTCATTTGTTCATAACTGCAACTTGATCATACTATTTATTCAAAAATAGGATCGCAATATTGCAAGAATGCACCCTAGTGAAGAAAAAATGAAACAAATCAAACTGTATATTACAACCAACATTATACGCTATTAATTCATTTTTTTCGGAAACAAGTCAGTAAAATGAGTATTTAAAAACACAATTATTGAACACACAATTATTAAACGCGTAGGTCGAAGGAATCTGAACATATTTGTTAGAGAGTCAGTCACTGCAAAATAATGCTCTGACCTGTTCAGAATATTAAAAAGGAGAAGCTTTCTTTATTTTGGTAATCAAAATTCGATAATTATCAAGATGAAACATGACTGTGATTGGTTGTAAAACAAAATCATTGAAACGTGGTTGGTCATTGACTCCTATTTGGGGCACGAATTAAATAGTCTTTGGAACAATATGTGCTAAAAGAATTAGATGAGGAGGAAATTAAGAGATACAAAATTAAGGTGATGCATAGCGGGTGTCGTTTTTATTCATGAAAATCTCCGGAGGATTTTTCGAAATTGAAGAAACTAGCCGAGTTTTTTTATGCCTATGCCATAAAACTAAGTCTGGAAATTATATTTTTCGCTCATGAATGCTCAGTGATTCGACGAGCGTAACAGATCGAAAGTATCGTCAAATAAGTAATCTTGCTATTACAGTTACAATTTAGAAAAATAAATTAAAATGAATTTTGCGACTATTATGCATTACAGGGAATTTTGTCGTCCCAACTCCTTTACAAAAAGTTAAACTGCAAATATATAAAACTGTTATTCCTCTAGTTATATTATATGGATGCGAAACATAAACTCTTACTTTAAGAGAGCATAGAAGATTACGAGTATTTGAGAATAAAGTTCTTAGGAACATTTTTGGGCCCAAAAGAGATGAACACACAGGTGGATGGAGAAAACTACATACCAATGAGCTACATGGTCTTTATAGGAAACCAGATATATTGAGAACAGTTAAGTCTCGTAGACTGCGATGGGCAGGACATGTGGCACGAATGGTATTTGAGAGAGGTGCATGGAAGTTTCTTATAGGAAAATCAGAGGGAACACTCCCAGTTGGTAGACCAAGAATGATTGAGAGAATAACACTATCCATGATTTGAGGGAAGTATAATATACAGTCGATGATTGGAAAACATTAACTCGGGATAGGGATATATGGAAAGCTTATGGTTCCGCGCGGCCATAAACGTACAGGCTCAATAGAACTAGTGAGTTAGTTATATTTGGATAATTAAGAAGGAACCTACTGTAGTATCGTATAACAAAATCAGACAAATAAGTCTGGTGTGCTAAATAATGTTAAAAGATGTATTTTATTGTACGTGGGCTATCATTCCATCACTTCCAACTGTTGGCAATTCTCATATGGAAAACTCTGGCAAACGCTATTACTTAGTATTTTTACAAGTAAACAGCAACGGATAACCAATAGAATTATACAAACTAACTAACTAACTCACCGGCACTATCAAACCTGTAGGTTCATGGCCGCATGGACACAAGCTCTCCATACATCCCTATCCTGAGCTAATGTTTCCCAATCATCCTCTGTATAACCTACTTCCCTCAAATCATATTAATGTTATTCTCCCACCTCATTATTGGTATACCAACTGGGCGTTTTCCCTCTGGTTTTCCTACAAGAAATTTCCATGCACGCCTTTCATTCCTCATTCGTGCCACATGTCCTAGCCATCGCAGTCTACGAGACTTAACTGTTCTCATTATATCTGGATTCCTATAGAGACCATGCAATTCATTGTTAGTTTTCTCCATTCACCTGTCTGTTCATCTCTCTTTGGTCCAAAAATTTTCCCAAGAACATTATTCTCAAATACTCGTAATCTGCTTTCCTCCCTTATATAGAATTATACAGCAATAAATAATATATGTATATTATCAGTACCCTATTTATTTAATACATGTTGAAGTTAATATAAAATTATGGAATATTCACCTGAAATGTCCGTCTCCTCAACTTAATTAATTATTTAACTGTAGCGCTTTCGGGACTTGTCCCATCATCGGCAGGATTCAAAACTGGTGTTTCACTGAAGATCTGGTAGAGGGGGTTGCATGTATTGGGTTCATTTTCGTTTATCAGGCTGTCGTTGTTGTGAGCTGCTTTCATGATTTCCATCTCTTCGAGTACGTTTATCTTCACTAGATTATTTTCTCTGTGCATTACTGTTAGGGTGTTTTCAATATTTAACATGTGATGTCCTTCATGGATAACGTGTTTTGCATAGCTTGATTTCCCTTCTGCATGAATGAAGTCTCGAAAATGTTCTTTGAATCTGATGTTAAAACTCCTGTTTGTCCTTCCTATATAAAATTTGTTGCAGTCCTTACATGTCAGTTTATAAACTCCTTTGCTGTTGAAAATGTTATTGTTTATTATGTTGTTTAATTTGTTATTGGTTCTGTATGCTATTTTTACGTTTTTATCGGCTTTCTTTAGTGCATTGGCTAATTTTGTCGTTTCTTTTCCTGTGTATGTAAGTGTTATCCATGTATTCATGTAAAAATAGCATACAGAACCAATTACAAATTAAACAACATAATAAACAATAACACTGCTCGGTTGACACAAGAAAAACTGACGTAAATGCATTGGACACCTCTGGCACATCCTCCTTACAGTCCAGATTTGTCACCCTGTGACTACCATTTGTTTGGGCCATTGAAAGAAGACCTGGGAGGAAGGCGGTTTGGTGACAATGCAGCGGTAGAGGAGTTCATGCGCAACTGGCCGACTACACGTCATCCCTCATTCTTCAAGGACGGCATCAAAAAGTTGCCAACTCGATGACAAAAGTGTGTTGGAAATGCAGGAGACTATGTAGAAAAATGAGGTGGTGGTTTTGTATTTTTTTCTTAATTCAATAAAATTGTAAACAATAATTCCGGTTTATATTTGATGCACCCTCGTATCTGTGTTCAGCTGCGTTATTTATGTTATCTTCTTCTGGGAATGCAGACTGGTTATACAAAATATTGCTGTATCTTGTAACACTGGGATAGTAGGGCAAGGAAAGACCATTATGTAGTCAAAGAGTGGCCTTTGAGAGAAAATTTCAATCTTGGTGAAAAAAAAAAGTGTTGGATGAACCCCTTGTTGACAAAGACTGTGCTGTTACCACCACTCTATCGAAATTGGGCTTTATGAAGAATTTTGTAAAAGCAATGGACAAAGATGGCCAGGGTTTTCAATTTATACTATTTAAATTTCCTGCGATTAGTACTGCAAAAATTAAAGAAGGAATTTTCATTGGGCCTCCGTGACCTGATGGAATATATTACCTTCTAACAGTTGCTTACAGGTACTGAAAAGGCAGCTTGGTTTGCATTGAAAGATGTATGCAGCAATTTCTTGGGAAACGTAATGTCTGAGAACTATAGGGAACTGACAGAACACATGCTGGACTGTTACAAGTCTATGGGATGCAACATGTCTCTGAAATTACATTTCTTTTATTCCCAATTGGATTTCTTCCCACCTAACCTTAGAGATGTGAGTGACGAACATGATGAGCGAATTCACCAAGATATCGCTGCCATGGAAAGATAATATAAGAGAAGATCACCAAACCTTTTGGTGGATTACTGTTGTACACCCCTACAAAAAGTTTCACCATCCACCCACAAATGGAAAGTGTCCAGGAAAAGTTTCTAACTTGTAAGTATATTATAATACAAACAATTATTTTTGTTACATGATCTGTATATTAATCAACTACAGATTCCTCCTGAAATGTTACTGGGTCATTTCCAAGTTTCTCGAAAGTGGTATATGTGGCATATCTTTTCCAGAAAAATTGGTAGGTGATGGAACATTTCTGATTTTATTTTCGTAATCAGTGTATATGATTTAGTAAAGAACACATACTTTCATCTCGCAACAAGACACAAAGTTCAAATTTGATGCACTGTGTAATGAATAAGGAATTGGAGGTGATCAAAGATAGATGTAAAATGATGTTCAAGATTTTATTCCTATTGCTGGAGAAACGAGTACAGAAAAAAAAATGAATTTTAGGAGATGGCCGTCCTATGAAACGCTGGAGGGAAAATTTTCTATAGGATCGTAACAGGCCTTGGCCTAATACTTGGAAGGAAGAAGAAGAAGACATAGTTACAAAGAGGTGGTTGGAACAATCTCCAATTTCTGGACAGTTTTAAACATTTACTGGGTTAAGTTATGTAGGTAGGAACTTTAAATGTCAAGTAACCAAAGCATACCCTTTGAGAAATTTTGGAGAAGATATATAAATGATATAGCAATAGTAAAAGAGAAACAATTAGAAGATGCCATTAAACTGTTAAATATTCAAAATAAAACAATCAAATTTACAAGGAAGTAGAAAATAATCAAGAAATTATATTTAATTAATGTTGGGAAGTAAACATTATGAGGTAAAATCATTAAAATTCGTCGGAGAACATACTGTTTAAACAACTCACCTCATAGGATTCATGCTTCCATGATATCGCGATTTCAAACATAATCATGTTCATCATCAGCCATAACTCCGACTCATTAATTTATTAATTAAGAACCTCATAATGTGTTTCCCAATTTTAACTTTGAATTCATGTAAACAACTTGGTTCCTTTATTATCTTCAAATACAAGCACCAGCACATTAGTAGCTTCTACCAAACAGAGTATAGAACTGTGGTTTGCTGCTACAGGCTGGATGTATACACTTGTCTGCATTTGTAATGGGTGCTGGTTGATCAAAAGGGATGCACAAACTCTTTGCACCCATAGAAGGAGCTCCTGGATCTGCTTCTTCCCTATAAATAACAATCAGGCAATCACATTATTAAATTTGATAGAATAAAGCAAAAATAAACATGACAAAATAATCAAATGTAAAGAGAAAAATGTTGTATGCCTGAACTGGGAATTATATCCTGAACCTTCAGCTTTACATGCTGTCGTTCTAGACCACTAAGCTAATTTAGGTTTCCTTCCCATCCAAGCAAAAATTATTCTTTTACTTTACCTTACGCTCTCGAACCCACAACCAATGTAATGAACCATCATTCACAAATACACCATGAATGGCTTCTACTTAAGAAGACATGAAAGGACTCCATACAGCTATAACTTAACTAAGAAGCCGCCATTTGCAAAGATAGAAGCAATGGTTTCAAAAGCATTTGGCGATAGGGAATTACAACGTATATAAGAGAAAAATTTGCGTCTAGATCGTAACTCGCCTCGGTAGCTCAGTTGGTAGAACACTTGGCCCGGAAAGCCAAGGGTCCCAGGTTCGAGTCCCGGTCTAGGCGAAAATTTTTCTCTTCAAATTTAAGCTATAACATTACTTATTAAATTAATATTAAGAACGTAAAGCTATGATTGAAATAAGTAAATTAATATACAACCTTCCAGTTTGTAGCATACTGTTTTAACCAATTACCGCTGTGGCAATTTCCCTTTTTTAAATATTGAATTGCAGCAATGCAACTACCAGTTGTAAACAAACCTTATAACATTTTAAGTTGCAACAATGCAAGGTTTGATTTTACTGTTAGTTAAGGATGTTTTCACAAATGCAAATGCTTTCATTGTTTCATAAGATTGTAATATCAGTCTTTTAAGTATTCTGCTACGAGAAAGTTTTGGCAAGTAAGAATGATAATTTAGAATGAAAAGAATGTTTACATAGCTACAACATAAGTTTCAACCTTGCTAAAATAATAACCAACTGAGAGGCTAACAATTAAACGTGAATCAGACAAATCTCATGTTCAATACTGGGTTATTTCAGTAAAAAAAAAGAAAGAAAAGTAGTTTCAATGCTTGAAACTAGGATACGGGCATTTTTCTTCTCTCAATATATCTGATCATTGTATTTTTACTTTCCCTTTCTTAAAAATTTTAAGGGTGCAGTTTATTCTTGAGCCAATACAGTATAACTTTAAGGAGATATTCAAAACTTCAAAAAGGAGATTCTTCATGATAACTTTTGTTAGCATTACAAGCTTTTCATTAAGATCTTAACTGATTTTAATGGCATTTGACTTACCTTGCACTCTCTTTTTTAATTATATCTTCACAAGGAGTAAGTCCACAGAATGGAGCAAGAATTATGTTATTTCTATCCAGCTGCGCTAAAAAGTCTGACCAAGTTTTGCATGTAACAGTGTGAGAATTCATATCTTCAGTTGCCCTAAGAAAAAATATGACACAAAAATATAAATATTTAATATGTTAAATTATTTTCAGTCATTACCTCAATATTAATGTTGATTTGTTCTTGAACATGTTTCGATTATATCATAATGACTGGGCAAGATGCTGATGATGATTATGATATAATCAAAATATGTTCAAGAACAAATCAACATTAATATTGAGGTAAGATGATCAGACTGAAAATAATTTAATGAATCGTGATTTTTTCTTACCTCATACATCTATGTTTTTTTAAACACAGCACTGCAGTATCGGCGACACTTTTGTCGTCATCGTCAGCTGTTTTCACGACTGTCAATTTTTTCTCCTTTTGCCGGTAATTAAAAATTCCCAAATTTAATATATGAAAATAATTTAATTAAAATAACCTCAAAATATCACTTCCCAAAATTAAATATTTAATATGTTACTTTTTTTAGGAATTCACACTATGAGGTATTTATTAAGGTAAATTTTTACCACTCACCTCATATTGAGAAATATGAGGTGAGCAATAAAAGTTTACTAAATATTTAATATGTTTAATATTTGTAAGAAATAATTCTATAAGGTTTCTTATAATTATTATGAGTTAGTTAACATACGGGTATGAGACATGGCCTTTAACGATCTCTGATAAAAATAAAATTGAGACAATAGAAATGAGATTTCTCAGATCAGTTGCAGGTGTATCTCTAAGAGATCAAAAGAGGTGTCAAGATATCAGAGATGAATTAAAAATATATAATATAAATGAGAGAATACACAGAAATAAACATAATTGGTTTGAACATATACAAAGAATGCCAAGTAATCGTTTATCAAAGCAGCTGCTTCATAATAGGCCTCTAGGCCGAACATATGTAGGAAGACCAAAACGTCGTTGGAAAGACGACCTGCACCTGCAGCATATAGTGCACTGGGGAGCAGAACGGGCTAACAGGCCCATACCTTGAAGATGATGATGACTCACCTCATATTTTTTTTATATTCTACATACTATAGTTTCATCGCATCTATACAACATTGTCGATTTATTCTAACTGTTAGATAAATCCAAGGAACTCGCAATTTGAGAGAAAATTTATATCCACAAGAATAAGGAGAAAACTATGAATTTTGAAATTCCCGGGAAAGAGAAAAAAAATTTGATTTGGAAGTTCATCGGTCAGCCAAAAGAGGGAGTAGAAATCAACCTACAGGTTGACAACTGCAAACACAACAATTAGAATGCATTGACAATGTCACATAGATGCGACGAAATTATAGTCTGCAGAATATAAATAAAAATATGAGGTGAGTCAAAATAACTAACTCATAATAATTAAAAGAAACCTCACAGTGTTATTTTCTACAACTATTAAATTTAATATGTATATTTTTATAGGAATTCACACTATGAGGTATTATTTAATTCGGTAAACTTTTATCACTCATATCATATTGAAAAATATGAGGTGAGAGATACAATTGTATTACATTAATGTTGGGAAGTAAACATTGAGGTTTTTTATCAGTTGGAGTTATGGTTGAAGATGAACGTGATTACGTTTGAAACTGCAGTATCATGAAAAACATAAAATTTATGAGATGAGTTGTCAAAAAATAATTCTCCGATGAGTTTCAATGAGTGATAAAAGTTTACTTAAATATTTAATATGTTTTATAAATATTATTCCCTGAGAGTAATTAATAATAATAATAATAATTAATCGTTATCTCAGTCTAATATTTAATTTATTCAAGTTGACGTATCAATCTCCTTGTGTGAGATCATTTTCAAGACATTGAAAGATCATCTCAGAAATGTAAAGAAGGGTGAAGTGGACAAGTCAGCTGTAGTAGCCCACGCTTAGTCTGAAAAAAATTTAATCGATACAAAAGCCAGCCTAATCAAACACACAGATAAACAGAAAGAACTCACGGTCTGGGAAAAAATCCACATCCGAAAAAACAAGAAATACAGGATAAAAGGCCGTTGGACGTCAGTTGTGAACGTGACACAGCATTGAGAATGTCACAAATGATGTGAAGAAACCCTGGGTCTGCTATGAATTATGAAGTATGAGTGAAATAATAAAAAATAAACAATAAGAAATATAAATTCATGAATTTCGAAACTCCCGCAAATTTTGACCTGATCCAGAGGTTCATCGGTCCACCGATAGAAGAAAACCGCCAAGAAACGACATAACAACGGTTGACTAGAGGCTACTGATGATGGAGATGAGCTCGGAAACTGCAGTCTAGAAGAAAAAGGATATGAGGTGAGGTAATAAAAACTTAATTTAATTCTTAAATTAAACCTAGGAAGCCAGATATAATAAGAACAGTTAAGTCTCATAGACTGCGATGGGCAGGACATGTGAATATGGGGAATGAAAGACATGCATGGAAGCTTCTAGTACGAAAGCCAGAGGGAAAACGCCCAGTTGGTAGACCAAGAATGAGGTGGGAGAACAACATTAAATATGATTTGAGGGAAGTAGATTATACAGGGAATGATTGGAAAGCATTAGCTCAGGATAGGGATGTATGGAGAGCTTATGTCCGCACGGCCATGAGCATATGGGTTCGATAGTGCCAGTGAGTAAGTGAGTAAGTAAGTAAGTAAGTAAGTAAGTAAGTAAATAACCTCATAGTGTTCTTTCCCTATGAAAGTTAAATAAATCGTTATTAATGGTATATTTTATGAAGTAACATTTTGAGGTTCTTTTAATGAAGTTTTTGTGAGAATGGAAACATCTTCCCTCAAATTAATGTTGAGTTCAACAACAACAAAAAATGAATTGTATGGAAAGTTTTATTGTCGATGATTTCATCTCGTTGATATTTTAAAGTTTTCTATGATTGCCACAATATTAAACAGATGAACACTTCATGTCTGTCTTTTTTTTTTTTGCATAAAGTGAACCATTTATTGACAAATTAATGTTGAAAATTAATCGTCTGTATGTTCCATATAAATAAACAATTTATATTTTACATAACGTTGCATTACACACTACCAACCTATCCACATGGAATCAGTGTAACCAACATTGAAAACAAAACCATGAATTTTGAAATTGCCAATGAGCAAAATTTAATATCCACGTTCATAAAATCGGCACCAGATGGCAGTTTGAAAGATGGTGTTAACAGCAAAATTTCAACAGTTGGAGTTTGTCTGAAGATGAAGGTAAAATGACCATTAAATACCGGTATCGTGAAAACATGGAACTTTATGAGGTGAGATATAGAAATATTTTCTCCTACTCATTTATAAACATATATCATATATTGCTTTCCCTTAATTCAAACAAAAATATTAAAAATTAAAACTTTACCTGTCTAGCATACTGCGATGAATATTTTCCAATAACTCTTTAATGTCAGACACTATTGATTCTCGCTGTAATGTCATTTTCTCGCCTTTATCACGACGCACTGCTACTACCTGCTTCTGTTTTATGTCCTTCGGCCCCAGTTCAATTCGTATAGGCACTCCCTTCAAACAAAATATTTTATGTAAAATTACATTGATATAATCTCAAATGTTAATGATTTCTTGCAAAGATATAGATAATTTGTAAAAATATTGTAATTAAGGTAAAAGTAAAGTGATCCCACTGCAGGCCTTAGGAAGCCTATCCACATTTCTAGACAGTCAGCATGAGTTATCAATGGGTTCTCAGCCCTGCATGACGACCAATTTTTTATTCTCAAGAAAATATGTCTGGTACTCATTTGGAATAGAGTTTGAGTAAATCCCAAGGCCATAGTGTTGCCAAAAGGTTAGAGCCTGACCATATCAGGATTCAAGTATTGAACATTCATTGCCTTAACCAACTCACTATGGCAAGTCTCATGCTAATTGTGAGTTCACTTTATTATTTAATTAAGGTAGAATTATTATTTTTTATCATATGAAGTTTCCCTGAAAATGGGTCAGACATACTCACCTGGCTAACATGCCTGTGTGTACATTTGTTTAAATTTAAATGATATGTTTTTCTATCATTATTCAACTAATAATTTTGGACTGCTTGATTGAATCTTAATGTTTAAGATCACATAAATTAACTTAGGCAGCAAGAATACAATCTATTTTACTCCCCAACATGCAAGGATAAAGACTCTATAATGAACAGCAATCAGCTACTACACTGTCCAAGATTTAGGCCAGTATTCAAGAACCAAGCTCTCTAAGCCATGCCATTTCCATCTTCCATAAGTTGGGGCTCTCATCTTTCAATTGTTCCCAGAATTTTTTTAAATAAGTATCTTGTTAGCACATGATGTTGAATAAAGTGAGCCAGTAAGAGTAGGTTCTGCATGACCCACATAATTAACCATGGAGAGACGGGCTGAGAGTTGCTCTTCGCAGAAAGTTTGATTCTTGAATTTATATATAGATTTTCAATGTTTACATATCATTCTGTGCCTAAAGTTTTATTTTCTTTCTCCACTCGTCTCTATACATCCATTCCATTTCCTCCAGTCCTCTTGTTCTCATTCCAGTTCTTATTTCTTGCATCCATGAGTTTCGAGTTCTTCCCTTCCTTCCAGGTGAACATCATTCTAATGTTTTTCTGGGTAATCTTTCTTCTTGCATTCGTCATACATGCCCATACCAATTTAATTGCTTGTATCTTACATAATCTACTATTGAATATCTAATATTAATTTTTTTAAGACAGTATTTATTTTTTCTAATTTTGAACATCTTGTTGCTCTCCTCAAGAAATCCATTTCCATCGACATAAGTTTTTGTTGAATTTCCAAACTTCAGCTCTATATGTGACATTACTTCTCACTACTGAATTATATAATTGTATCTAATGATCTGGCCAAGCTGATGATGATATAGAAGATTATATCGAAACATGTTCGAGAACAAATCAACATTAAATTGAGGTAAGATGATTACAGATTAAAAAAAATAATAAAAAATTGATATATATTTGTAACTTATTTTTGGTCTGGACATCTTACCTCAATATTAATGTTGATTTGTAGTCTGGGAAGCTGAAGATAAAACAGAGAATTGTTTTGAAACATGTCCAAGAACAAATCAACATTAATATTGAGGTAAGATGTCCAAGACCAAAATAATATAATTAAAATAACCTCAAAATATAACTTCCTAAAATTAAATATTAAATTGATATATATTTGTAACTTATTTTTCTAGTTATATGTCTGTTCCATAAGACTCCATTTATCATTGCTGTTATTGCTCTACCTTTATTTGTTCTATTATTAATATCACTTTCTTGTTTATCCTGTTTATCTACTTTTATTCCCAGATACTCAAATTCTTCACATCCTCTAATATACCCCTTCTGATCTTCTAATAATGTACATCTTCAGTTTCAGCTCCACATTCCACATAAAACGTTTTTTTTTCTAAATTTATTTTCGAACCCCAGTTATCGTATTTGTCCAACAATTTTCTGAACATAAACTCCCAATCTTCATATTCTTGAGCAATTGATTCTTGAACCGGCCTAAATAAAGAAGTATAGAAAACTGGAAGCCTAACTCCATTATAATGGATTGCAATGTCAGCCATTAAAACAACAATAATTAGTGGGTATTTAATATCTTGAGAAAGTTAATACCTCTTTCATGTCCTAAAATTAATATGACACTGGTGTGAAGACTGTATGGATCAGTTAAGTGAATATGGACATAACTTACTTTGAGTTCCCAGTGGTTGAACTTCCAGCCTGGAGAATAATTGTCTCGGTAATCTCCCTTCACTCTCACCCCTGCATTACTCAGCAGTTCTTCTAGTTCCTCACATGACGCCAGTAATGCTTTCTTATCAGCTTCCTTCATGTTGGCCGTAATGCCACAAGGAACAATTACAACCTATCATAACAATCATTACTTCCATTTAATAAAAAATTTGCATATCAACAATGACAGTGTTAAATGTTAACATAATTTCTAACTTTTCAGTTATTTTCATAAACATTTTTGCACCTAACGCTTTATTCTTATAATTTTTATCATCAGATATGTGAGCAAGTAGTAATTACAAACCAGAAAGACTCCTTGAACCAACACATGAATTCTATAGAAATCTGGATATACAGTTTAATAGAAGGTACAGAAAAGCACAATATACAGGGTGATTCAAAAGTCACTATACATTTTGTGTTTAGACAGGTATTATTACACATTATGTAATAATACTGAAACATATGCCACAGTAGGACATAATTTCAATGCATTTCAATGTGACCCCACCTTGCATGTCTAGACACAACGACCATTGCTCCACTACACTGCAAAACACTTTCTCAAGCATAGCTGATGTAATCCTAGCAACTGCGGCTCTAATCCGCTGTTTTAACTGTTGAATGTTGTTTATCTTCACCTGGTATAAGTCAGACATTATAAACCCCCACGCAAAAAAAGTCTAAAGGTGTTAGGTCTGGAGCGGGGAGGCTATATCATTGGTGTTACACGGCCAATCCATCTAATGGGAAAAGCTTGATTTAGTAGTCCTGAACCGTAATGGCAAAATGAGGTGGTGCCCCATCCTGTTGAAAAACAACAGTATCCATAATACCGTTAGATATCAATTGGGGTACCAAAAACTGTTCCAACATATTGAGGTATACGTTTCCAATAACAGTTTTCTCTGTAAACATGAACTGTCGACCTGGTTAATCCTAACCACACATTTACTTCGGGTGTGTCCTGTTCCCACTCCTGCATCACATTGGTTGGTCCTCTGCCAATATCCTGCAATTGTGTCTATCGACATGTCCACATGTGTGGAATGTAGCCTCATCACTAAATAAAACATTTTCCATTAAATTGTTATTTTCCATAGCTTCTAGTAGATCATGACAAGCAGCTTCTCTGGATGCATAGTCCTCAGCTTCAAGTTTATGCACGACCTGGATGTGATATGCATATTTGTGCAATTTGTAGCGGAGAGTTCTCCACACAGTGGTTTGAGGAATACCCAGCTCTCCTGGTTGATGCAGAGGGGCTGCGAGTGATCACATCCTGTACATTTTGCACGGTATCTGGTGGTACGACCGGTCTCCCTGGACACTCTTCATCTGCAACACTACCAGTACGCTGAAATTTATTCACCAGGTTCTTTATAGCCAGCCTGGTGGGGCCTGGTTTCCTAAATTTACGGGCAAAATCTGCCCACATTTGTTCATACATCATACCATGAAGAGGAGCAGAAACAACAGCTATTCTTTCTTCTTTGGTTAGCATACTGTTATATTACCTTCAACAAAAATTAATACAGTCACTGCATCATCAAAATGTATAGTGGCTTTTGAATCACCCTGTATTACAAAAAATGGCAAAACTGGTCACTCTGGAAACCCTACAATTAGGATATCCCAAAAATGAACAATTTAAATTGTACAGCAATGGATCAAAATAAGGTGAGTCTAGAGAATACTGCACTCAATTTTTCCACTATAAATCATATAAGATGAATTGAACTTTTTTAAGAATAAATCACTACAAGCTTTAATTTATGATTATATATATATATATATATATATATATATAACTATACTAAAGCTTCGGGATTCAACCATTTTGCTCATGAAGAGGCAGTGTGCAATAGTTTGACACATAGATTAGTAAATGTACCTATGACGAGCAAAGAAAATTATGAAAAAGAATACATAATGTTGCAACATAAAATGGTTTTGAAAAAAGTATGGTATACAAGAAAATAAATAAATGTAGAAGACAAAAATTAATTAATGAAAGCACACTTATAAAACAAACAGAAGAAAAAATAAAATTCAAGAAATTCACTTACCATCCATTGAAACACTACAAGTTTCAAAAAAGTTTAATATAAGATTGGCACTAAAGAATGAATACAGCCTAAATAGGATAATTAAAACCAATAAAAATGAAAAAAAAATCAGGAATTCATCAGATCAAATGTAAGGATTGTGACAAAATTTACATAGGAAAAACAAAAAGAAATTTGAAAATAAGGGTGAAAGAAGATCTTAGAAATGTCAAAAATGGTGATGTGGAAAAGTCAGCAGTAGCTGGGCTGCTCATGCTTGGCCCGAAAAACATCTAATTGAATCAAATGCCAGTATAATTAAACAAGCAGAAAAACAAAAAAAATATGAATTGTGAAATAATGTAAAATCCTACAATAATGCAATATAACACCGAAATTAAACATTTTCAACGAATTTCAAAAAATTTTTTTGTTCTATTCACGAAATTTTCATAATGCATTTTTAAACACAATGCTATGATTGCAGTGAAAGACCTGCCCTTGGGCAGAATTACTATGGATGGATAATGAATACTAAACTAGGATTAAAAAAACTCAAAATTTACATTTTTTTAGAATAACACCGCCATATCCCCAATAACATCGAAATCTTGAAATTTTAAAATGAATTTTTCCTAAAAATAAAACCACTTTCACGGATCTCTAGTTATTTGATAAGAGGATATGTGCCTTAGTTTTCTCACAATTTTAATTAAGCAACATAATTATAAATATCTTGGTGGAATTCAATTATGAAACATTTTACAGATTTTAAATTCAAAATCACTTATATTTCAATAATTTTGAATGTTTTGAATTTTTTCTCCGAATTTGCAATTTGTGTTAACTGTGAGTTTTAAATAAATTTTTGAACTTTCGACCATAACTTGTCTTGAAAGCAATAATTAATATAATCATAACTGAACTTTTCTATCTAACCTCTCTTGGTTAACTCTTGTTTTTTCGACCCCGACGCTATTAGGGCATCCGAGGGCTAGGGAGTCCTTCCTTTCTTCCATTTCTCCTTTCCTTTATTTTCTTTTCTTCTCCAGAAAAGCCTGACCAGAGGCTATAAGATGGCAGCCCCATCACTGGTCTTGCCTTCCTTTGGCCAGCAACCAATCGAAGGGACTATTATTATGCTTTCAAGTCTTATACGAGAATTTCCCATAAGGAAAATTTTCTATAGGATCGTAACAGGCCTTGGCCTAATACTTGGAAGGAAGAAGAAGAAGAAAAAATAAAGACAGATACAACTGCAAAATTTAAGATTTAAGTGTTATAGAGTACATGATCAAATATTTTCATGTTCCATAACAGAACTCAATATCTGCAAATACACAAGTTAATTAGATTAGATTGCAAAGATAGAAGCAAAGGTTTCAAGCATTTGGCACGAGGGAATTACAACGTATATAAGAGAAAAATTTGTGTCTAGATCGCAACTTGCCTTGGTAGCTCAGTTGGTAGAGCACTTGGCCCAGAAAGCCAAGGGTCTCGGGTTCGAGTCTTGGTCTAGGCAAAAATTTTTCTCTTCAAATATAATTTATCCTTCAGTGAGAAGTGTTAAATTAATAATAAACATGTCAAGTTAATTAGAATTAAATTAAAATGCTTCATACCTCACAACAGAGAGAAGAAGTAGTTCTTCTGATCGGCATAACATCAGTCAACAAGAGGGTACTGAAGTAAATCAGACAAGGATTTGAAACCACGGTTTACTTAGAAGACTGGATATGAGGAGAGGTATGAATCATTTTAATTTAATCTTAAATTAAACCTCATAGTGACTTTTTCATATAAAAGTTCAATAACACTGAGCAACAAAATAGAAACCTTTTTTGTCTCAGAAAGAAAAATATGTGATGATGATAGTATTTTTTCTCCTGAATTCAAATATGATATGGGTTTTTTTCCATCACACAAGGTTTCCAAGAGACAGGCATTTATAATTTCAAATACTTTAATATTTTCTACATTCGTAACTACACAATATTCGAACATTCAGACTCACCTAGAAAGTAAGAAATGACGATTTTCTGCTATATTTCGCCTGTGGAGCATCCCTCTTGATGGTCCAACAATAATTGGCCAGCATATTAGGATTCCATTTGCCTTGATATCTCTTTTCCATAGCTAAAATCTCCTGATGAAAGTGCTTCCCGTTTTATTTTACAATGGACAAATGGACGAAAAAACATTTATTAAAAGAATAATTATTTAAATCCATTAATTGAAACTGAAATAAAAAAACTGTGGGCGATGGAGAAATTCTGAATACATATTTGAAAACACAATAAAAAACTGCATTAAGTAAGACTATTGGTACACATGAGACAAAAATCATGTTGACCAGTGTAATTAGAATTATATATAAGAATTAAATGAATTGTGATTTCTTCTTACCTCATACTTATATGTTTTTTTAAAACAAAGACATAATAAAGAACAAATTAAAGAAATTTAAACAACAGAAAAGGCTATAGGAATACACCACCTTACAACATGATTCCAAGAAAGATGTAAAATTCAAGAAATTTACTTACCATCCTCAAGTTCATAATAAGTTTCAAAAATTTTCAGGAAATTTAATATAACATTAGATCCAATTAACAAATTCAACCTGGGTAATCTTCTGTTAACTAATAATAAATTTAACACCCCAGACAACAAAAAATCTGGAATTTATCAAATTGATTGCAAAGATTGTAACAGGATATATATAGGAAAACAAAAAGGAACTTGGAAACTCGTAAAAAATAACACTTCAGAAACATATAGAATGGAGAAATTGAAAAATCAGCTATAGCAGCACATAGTTTATTAGAGCATCATAGGATTGAAAAAGAAGCATAACTTTTGAAACATCTATCTAAACCTTTGGATTTAACAGTTTGGGAAAAAATATATATTCAAAAAAACCATACTAGAACCATGAACTTCGAGATTCCAGACGAACCAAGCTTGATTACAAAGTTCTTCAAAAAATACAACAGATGGCAGTTTAGAAAATGATTCATTCAAAAGAACACCAGATGGCAGTTTAGAAAATAATTCCTTCAAAAGAACACCAGATGGCAGTTTGGATAATTACTGGCAAAAGAAAAAATTGACAGTCGTGAAAACAGCTGACGATGGTGACAATGGGTCGCCGATACTGCAGTGCTGTGTTTAAAAAAAACATAGAAGTATGAGGTAAGAAGAAATCATGATTCATTTAATTCTTATGAATTGAACCTCATAATGTTAAAAATTCCCAAATTTAATATAGAAAAGTAATTAGAATTACCTGTAAATCAATGGTAAAGAGAAAAATTTAATTGTGTTTATTAATTTACTTATTTCTATCATAGTAATAGCTTTAGCTTCTCAATATTAATTTAATAAAATTACCTGGTTGCAAGCAACTCGAGGTGGCAGCACCAATCCCTGGTTATCAGCATGTATCATAATCATCACACCTTCAACAAAACAACATATCACAATTAATTAAATGTTCCAGGAAAACTAAAAAAAAGAAGAAAAAAAATATGGAATACAGAAATATCAAACTTGAAATATAGCATGAAATTAAAAACAATGAAAGATGGTATAGCCCATGGATGTGTATTTGTGACACAATGTGCCTCTGAGTGGTGATGTAATGTATCCCTCCACAATAAAGATGCTCTTATGAATGATGTCAAAATAATGCAATATGTTTGCAGTGAAGGATGGCCAAGGTGAAAAGCTTATGTACATTCTACAACCTAATAAAATGGCCTGTTACGAATACATAGAGTATTTTACATATATATTTAATTATTTCATAGATTATTTTAATTATTCCAAATAAAAACAGTTGTTGAGATAAAGGACATATTATATTTCAGGACAGAGTTTTGATTATGGCAGGACAAAGATTTCAAGGCTAACTGTAAAATCTCTGCATTTAGACTATAGGAATGTTTAGTACATCTGCAATCAAAAATCTCCACCAATTATCAACAGAAACATCAATGACGCTCTTCAAGACAGTCATAACTCCCATAACAACATATGGAATTAACATAATATGGGACAAACTCACAAACAGAGACTTGACACAAATAGAAACAGTAAAAGCACGCTTCATGAAAAGAGTTCTGGGAGTTGGAAAAACAGCACCTTCAAGAATGATGTACGTCTTAATGAAAGAAACCTTCTTCATTGAAGACATTAGAAGGCAGCTATTCCTACCGAACACCTGCACATATGAGACAACAATGCAAGGACTACAGGAGAAGAGGAATGATATCTGCAGCGAATTCTACACAACAGAGGCTATGTGTACGAGAGAATGGACACGACCAAACTACGAGATGAGGCACATCTTAACACGGTATGCAATCCATGGCTTTCACCACAAGGTTTGCAGCACAAAGAGATTCCACGAGCCAAACCAAGAATGCATATGCAAACTGTGCAACAATCCATGTGAACGATATCACGTCGAGAAGTGTGCGGAAAGACAATTATCGTTTAACAAGTTTTGCTTAGACTAAATTTACTAACAATTAGCACATTTGTGCGCATTTACTTTCATTCAATATTTATTAGTACAGTTAACTGGGAGGAAAGAAGTTTAGTATATAACCCTGACAAAATAGGGGACTCGTGTCTGTTGAAGCAGTGTCTGATGGGTAAGTCTGCATACCATTTTTCTTAATAAATTTGCTAGGACAATTAGAAGGAGAATTCAAGTATCTTAAATATTTTAATACTATATTTCAAAGTGTAAGAGTTATTAGATAATTATTGAAATGTAATTTAGGGTAGATTTATAAACCCCATCTCCCTCTCTCGAAACTCAAGAAAGTTAGAATGTAGGTTTTCTTAATATAAGCTTAGATTAGTTATTTAGGGTTAAAATACTTAGGGTTATTGTAATCATTATAGTTATAGAAATAAAATAATTAAAATCAAGAATTAATTTATTTATGTGCAAAACACGCATGCCTTTATAACTAATACATCCACATACTAACGCTCGGCTAGAACCTCATGCTACCAAAATTCCAAGTCCCAAAGGTCCTTTAAGCCCTAAGAAAACCAACAGTTTGTAATATGGCCTAGCAATGAATGTTCAATGATGAGCATGTAGCAAATGTTTTATTACATATCAGCACTAGATGGGGATTTCTTCTCACTTGGTTGAGTTGCATATCCGTAGTTATAGCCACATTAAAACAATGGAAATTGGAAACCTGCCATGACAGATACTAGAAAATATAACAAGAGGTAGGAGATTATAGATCAATATTTTTATTATTCATTTCATACATCTCAATGATGGGTAAATCATATTTGAACATAAAAATTATACACTCAGACTGGGACTTGAACCCAGGATCTTTGGCTTTCTAGGCCAATGCTCTACCAACTGAGCCATCTGGGCGATTACCAACCTAAATGCAAATTTTTCTCTTATATATGTTGTCAATTCCCGCATACCATATGCTATGAAACCTTTGCTTCTATCTTTGCAAGTGGCAGTTTCTTTATTAAGAAGACATTTATTTGGAAATTTTACATTACATTATAAAGCCAATATGGCTTCTTTTAATGTTTCTACTATTCATTTCATACATCTCAGTGATGGATAAATCATATTTGAAGAGAAAAATGATATGCTGAGACTGGGACTCAAACCCAGGACCTTTGGCTTTCTAGATCAATGCTCTAAAATTCCGAAATAAATGTCTTCTTAATAAAGCAGCCGCCATTTGCAAAGATAGAAGCAAAGATTTCATAGCATATGGTGCACGGGAATTGACAACTTATATGAGAGAAAAATTTGCATTTAGTTTGGTACTTGCCCAAATGGCTCAGTTGGCCTAGAAAACCAAGCGTCCTGGGTTCGAGTCCCAGTCTGAGCATAAAATTTTTCTATTCAAATAAGATTATAGATCAGTCAAAATACTGATGGTTAAGAATAATAAATTGGATGTAAATAATGGAAGAATGCATATGGAATGATAAATGAGTCATAATGTCGGCTGAAAATAAGAGGGACTCCTCTTGAAAACTGCAGTTCCCATGTTAGGAAAACATTTATTTATTTAAATGCAGTGGCTTTTGAAATTTTTCATTAGCCAATAATGACTGAGGGTAACAAACAATGACAATAACAAGAAAGATAAAGTGTTCATCATCTTTTCCCTGGCTTCCCAGTATCTGTCCACGAAATTGTTGGTTGTAAGGGTTGGGTAAGTTCGGATGTGATCAGAATCCATATCTTCCATAGTGTTGCAGAGGATTTGGAAAAACATAGAATATGAGGTAAGGTAAGAAGTGACTCATTCTTTCTTTGAATGATAAATGGAATTGTGTGTGTTTCTGTACATTTCTTGTTTTGGTCTTTGAAAACCAGCCCTAATTCGAGTGCTAATTTTTGTTACTTAAATTAGATTCTGTCCAGGATTGGAAAATGTTAATTCAAATAAAAACATTGAAAATCTTGATAGGCATAATTCTTTTATCATTTTGAATTCCAAAACTAGAGAAAAATTCAATATAACAAATCTTTAAAGAAATTAAATTGGTTCTTTACATCTCAAAAAAAAACTGATGGCTTTCTTCCTTTCAGAAGAAAATCATACACAAAATTTATATCTCCAGAAAAAATACACCACCTTACCTTGGTTTCAACCTACAAACTAGATCATAGAAACAAAAGTATTGCCACTCTATCATTGAGCTACCTAACAAAATATTTGTAATTATTTCTATGCTACAATTAAGTATTACCTATAGTTATTTTATTTTGAGTCTGTTCATCTTACCTCAATATTAATGTTGATTTGTTCTTGAACATATTTTGTTTGGGATCCAATCGAAACATGTTCAAGAACAAATCAACATTAATATTGAGGTAAGATGAACAGACTCAAAATAAAATAATTAAAAGAACCTCAAAATATTACTTCCTAAAATAAAACATTAATTACCTATAGTTCTTGTAGTTAAGCCCCAGGAGTTCTGGTACACATATTGTTTCTCTTGAGTCTCTGGATCTTCATAAACAATTTCAAACATCTTAGAGAAATTTTGTCCTAAATGATGAGACGTAGCCCCTTGGATAGCTCGTCCACTTGCAGATATGAAAGCTTCTACAGTTGTTGTGTAGTTTCCTCCAGCAAATTTCTCTTTTTCTGTTTTACGTCCCTTGATTACAGGAATCGCAAGAAGATCTGTGTAAACACTTGCATACAGATCTGTAAGCAAAAATAAAAAACTACTGTGTACGACGAATTGTATAATAGAGAATCTATCCCAACTGAATTTAGGTTCTTAGTTCAGGGGAAAACATTATTTGATAGGATACACAATACACAAATTAGAGACAAATGTAAAATTCGAGACATAACCAAATTTATTACAGACACGAAAATATTGGAAAAATCATATAGAAAGAATGGAAGACGACAGTCTTGCAAAAAGAGCTAAAGAAGATAGACCAATGAATGGGAGAAGAGCAAGAGGAAGACCAGCCAAGAGATGGATAGACAGTGGATGCACATCCAATATGTCTTTCTCCAAGGAGTGATTTGGGAAATAAACAGGATGAAAATCCTAAGAATAAAGAATAATAAGAAGTAGTTCAAATTCCAACATCGACATCCAAGTTTGGCAAGGTGGTAAATGTCTAAATAGGAAGACTGCTTAATGTGATGACTAATATTGTACAGGGGTCCTGCCATTGTGGCTGTGAAAATCTTGAAAATTACTTAATCAGAGCTCTGGTGAAGTTATGTCAGGCCCAGCAAGCTTCAGTGGATTTTCAAGATTCTTCAGAGAAATACAGACAAATAAGTAAGCCACACTTAATTTAAGATGATTATAAGAGGAAATGGGAGAACTCTCAAAGTTTAATTTATATGAAACACATATTACAATTTTTTTTTATTCAATGCCACCACTTGTCATTTCGACATTCTGGTATACTCTCCTGCACAGCATTATTGTAACCCACTGAGGTTGGGGCACCAGAAAGGCGGAGTTACGCTGCCCCAATGACTTACGATAGGTGATGATGATGGTAATGATGCGCCAGGAGAGGCCTTAATCCTAAACTTAATGAATACGTTAATGATGATAATGACGGCCAGATGATGTTTGCAGACCGTTTGGGCCTTGAAGTTTCCTGACATTTGGTCTTTTACATATTGCACATATTTAACATAAAATCTTAAGTTTATTTTCTCGAAAGTTAATTTAATTAAGATGGGCTCTTATTCAAACAAGGTTCTCAATTAACTATATTATTTATATCAATTAAGTTAAACCTAAGTTTAATAATTAATAACTGAATAATAAACCAGTGTCATGTAACAGTTGAGTTGCTCTCTGGAAAAGAGGCATATGCCACAAATCTGCCGACTGTGAGTTTTTGTTATGGTTAAGTAGATCCTGCTATCTTGCATCAATTCCAATAACTATTTGCATGGTGGAATGTGTCTATTCTTTAACAAGGAGCATAATAAAACATGAAGATTCTGAATTTTAAAAATAGCTAATGGAAAAAAGGCACATGCCACATTCTTTCTCTTTTATCTCAAGTGGTTACAGTTAATGTTCCTGATAGGTTGGCAGAAATGAAACTAACCAATCAAAATATAGCTTCACTGCCCTCTGGATCTATAATATTATAGATCCAGAGGGCAGTGGTAGTTCTCAAATTACCTACAACATTTCCAATATGTCTTACATAGATGTTGAGGTTTAATGCATTTTCTGAAGGAAAAAGGCAAGTTAATAGTAAAAGAAGGACTCATCATGAAAATAAATGGGAGGATAATGAAAGAAAACATCTGAGAAATAGTGTATAACAAGAAGAAGATTGTGCCAGCAAAGGAGTTTGTAAATAGTGGAACTCCGTGTTGCAAACTAATATCATGTGATTTCACTCCACTAATGATTAGTGAAGGTAAGAGAGGTTATGCAAAGAAGAGAAAAGATGAAACATAAGTCAAAGGAAGGTTTCATTCAGATACTATGTTCGTGTAACTAATACTAGCGAACTTGAAGTCTGTAGAAGTGCATTTCTAGCAGTCCATGGAATATCAATAAAATGTTTAAGAACTTAATATTTCATTTTAGGAAGTTACATTTTGAGGTTATTTTAATTATATTATTTTTGGTCTGGACATCTTACATTGAGGTAAGATGTCCAGACCAAAAATAATATAATGTTTAAGAACTGTTCGGAAAAGTGAAGAATGTGCTAGGGAAGTTTCTGATGATGAAGAAGAGAGTCAATCAACATCAAAAATTTGTGTCCATACACCCACTGAAGATAGAAGAGGCATTATGTGGGGCATATGCCACTACTTCATTTGCACAAATTACCTGTCCTATTACTTAAAACACTTAATACTAGGAATATTTCAACTAATATTTAATAAGATATTCAATGCATCATCTAATTCAAGATCCTAGTTAAAAAATTAAAACATAGTGTCCATATTCCACAGATAAACAACTTTCAGAAATTCCTTGTTTCTGTAAAATAGTTTTCTTGTGGCATGTGCCTCTATTCCACTGGGCAACTCAGTTCTTAAATGAAACACACTCTAAATATTGGTAACATAACTAAAAGACATTGCTAACCGTATGTGTGAAATATTGCCAAAAACAAAAATAGTCATTAAAATAAAAGCACTTGACAAGCTTGTAAAGACCTAACACTACTGCCATTTTCAGCGTGCTTGTTGAATGAGTACCTCACATCTTGGCATTACCTGCTGTTGATATGTTTCTTGCAATAATACAAGGCACCATTGGGAACTGAAATTTATATTTCAGAAAAAATGGCACTTGACACAATTGAGATTTCACATGCACAATTTTGTATGATCAAATACAGGATCATAGAAAAAGGTAGCAGCAATTTCGAACAATCATAGCTCAGGAACTATGATATATTAAAATAAGTATTAATTTTATTAAATTCACCAACTCAAAAAGTTTTTTTTCTTACCTTAGAACGTTTCTAAGTGCGTTGGTTGCTCTGAAAACATCCAGCTGATAGTCGATTTCGGCCCAACAGCATTGAATCATCACAGATGTGATTGTTACAACAGCATCGGTGATCTTTGCCTTAAATGTTGCAGATCTCTGATTGGTTCACTGTACACAATGTTTTTTATGTATCCCCATAAAAAAAAAGTCTAGGGGTGTCAAGTTGGGTCTTCTAGGAGGCCATTGAATAGGACCATACCTACCAATCCACCGATCAGGGAATCTTGTACCATCTTGTTGAAAGATAGCATTACACATTTTCTTCATAAAGTTGGTCTACTTGCAGGAAAACGTACTGTTCTAGCACGTCTAAGTAAACATCTCCTATGATAGTCTGCTCAATAAGAAAGAAAGGGCCAATGACCTGATCATGCATCAAACCACACCACACGTTTACTTTTGCAGAATCTCTGACATATTCACAAATGTCATTGGGTTGTTGAGATCCCCAAATTCTACAATTATGCCGGTTTGACACAACCATTACATGGAATGTAGCATGCTCTACTAAAACAGTGTGGTGTGGCCTCTTCCTGTCGAGCACTTGTTCTGCACATCGGCTGAAGGTCACGGGTGGAGTACAGTGACATCTAAACAAACTCGAGTTCCCGATTAGTTTGCAGGTCAAATTATTAATTTATCTCAATTACAACGGGATATACGATTTTTTGAAATTGCTGCAACCTTTTTCGATGACCCTGTACATCCAATTATCTTGTATAGACCTCAAAAATTGATAATAAAAATATTCTACCATTTTGAAAAGAAAAATTGACACTTGAACTGGGACTTGAACTCCGTACCTCTGGTTCTATGCACCAATATGTTATCCATTACACCATTCAAGACATGATGCAAATGTTAACATTTCTTTCCTCGTATACAATTCTCTAATCATCTGAAGGATAGCATACTGGAGCGTAGAACCAGAGGTCCAGAGTTCAAGTCCCAGTTCAAGCATTAATTTTTCTTTTCAAAATAATATTGTCGAGTATTGGAAAGTATTAATATTTAATTATAACATCAAAATGTTCTACCATTACCTTACTTTCTAATTATATTACGTGCTCTATTAGATGTTGCAGAGAATGAACTCATTTATTCTGAATGTAAATTACTGTTCAGCATGTGAATATAGTACCAAGTTCAATACACACCTAAAATGATATGCACCTCTTCCTCAGCATCTTTGTACGCTGCATGGGCAGTGTGACCTTCTTGCCATAGAAATTCTCTCGTGCGAAGGAATGGTTGTGGATGTTTGAATTCCCACCTCTGCAATAAGAAACATTACTACAGTAAACATGCTATCCTGGTTAATATCCAGTTTTTTTGTCCAGCATTGAGGTAATAAAAATTGTTAATTATATTCTTCTTCATTATCCAATGGCCTTCTTTTTGGGTCCTTTTAGCTCATTAAGAATTTGACAATATCACAGAAAGTTGTTAAAAAATATTCTACACATTATGCTCAAATGTTACATTTTTTTGTAAAATACCTTTATTTATTTAAAAAGAACAAGGCAGTCATTTCTGTAAAAGTTTTACTTTTGTAATCAATATGGTACTTCATGACTTTAAAAAAACCTGGTCCATTAACAATATTTGTAAGTCTATACTCAATAATTCAACAGTTTTGTGTACTACACTTTCTCTATTATACATTATGTAAGAATAAAGAAATGTTTCCACTTCTATCACAGTAACCACTCCCCTCTTTTGAAATTCCCTCCCTTATAACATCAGGAGTTGCTGAACACAACACTTATTAACTCAAATTTATTCTATGCCATAATAGGTTTATCTTAATTTATTATTATTCTATCACCTACTTTTATTTGTTAAATTTAGACAAAAATCAAGACATTTAATCAAAATTAAAGTGGGAAGTAATACTATGAGGTATTTAATGAATGAATGAGTAATTTTTTATCTTACCTCATACTTTGTTTTCTTAAAACTGCAGTTCCCATGTTTAAGAAAACATAAACTATGAGGTAAGATAAGAAATAACTCATAAGAAATTAAGAAAACTATGAATTTTGAAATATCCAGTGAAAATGAGGGGGGATTGATTATAGTGTTATTTCCTACCTACATAATTTAATTTAAGAAGTGACTCATTCATTCATTGAATTAAGAACCTCATAATGTTATTTTCCATATTAACTATGAACTATGAGGTAGTATTTTCAATTTATAATTTAATCAATACATATTTTACATAGTAATTACATTAAAAGAATAATATGTAGTAATTAATCTTTATCGTAACTTGGACTCTGCCAGGTGAAATACACCTATTATTATTATTTGTAGTTGTAGTAGTAGTAATAGTAGTAGGATAAAGTAATGTATCACTCTGTGGTGTAAATATATGTTACTCATAGCTCCCACCTCTCCCACTATACAACACACAACACAATAATTATATTACTCTATTAACATAAACTGTGAACAGTGAAAAAGTAATTCTTTTCCCATGTTGTGGCGATGTTTTGAAACAGCTAACTCTTTTCATGCCCGATGTTGTAGTAACATTTTGAAGGATTGGTGTCCAAAATAAATAAAGAATTACTGGTTCGGGTTGGGTTTGATTTTCGGTAGAGCTGGAATCTCTTCTCAAGGTCGGAAGTTGGTACACTGGATAGGAAAACACTTTAAAATCACTGAAAACTATTTCTCGTGGAAATAATTGTAAATTTATTAACTTTTTAGGTTCCCAGCAGATCAAGTAAATGTAGGTGGTATTATTCTTCACTGTCAATTAAAATTAAATTATTTTCTTTTCTTGAATCAACTATTCTTCTTATATTAAATATCACATTTTATCAGGAGAGCTCTTATTGCTTCTATCTTTGTGGAAAGTTATATGAAGAATGACTAGTGTAATTCTTTTATAATTTTAAAGAACATTATTACATCACATGATTTTATATTTAAATTCTATTGGTTAATGGTCCATTAAATACCAGGTTTAAATTTGATTTGTTAAATCAAAAAAGTTAATTGTTTTAACATCCAATCAGAGTTTAGTTTACTTTCATTTAAAAATATGAAGTTAAGCAGGTGTTCTTATTACAGTTATAACAGAAAGCTTTATAATTCTGACAACAATGACTTAAAACAATTTTTAAAAGCATTATTTAGAAAGACTTATGTAATACAATTTCTTTAATTGTTACTGAGACATTTTTATTCAACAATGAACAACAATTAATTATTTAGATGTTTTTCTTTATTTAAGTTATATTTAAATATTAAAAGAATTTTAAAATATAAAATTATTAACTTTAACTTTCATTAAGGTAGAATATGTTTATCACTCACCTCATATTGTTCTTCTTATTTGATTATAAACTAGTTTCGGAACATAGTTTCTGTTCCATCCTCAGTATCATCACGACCGTTGTTCTGTCGTCTTGAAGAGTTGTCCTTCTCTCCTTCCATTGGCTGACTGAAAAACCTCGAAACCAGGTCATTCTCACCGGGAATTTCAAAGTTCATTAATTTCTACTTTTCGCTCTTTTGAATGTAGATCTTTTCCCAAACAGTAAGATCTACATTCAAAAGAGCGAAAAGAAGAAATTAATGAACTTTGAAATTCCTGGTGAGAATGACCTGGTTTCGAGGTTTTTCAGTCAGCCAATGGAAGGAGAGAAGGACAACTCTTCAAGACGACAGAACAACGGTCGTGATGATACTGAGGATGGAACAGAAACTATGTTCCGAAACTAGTTTATAATCAAATAAGAAGAACAATATGAGGTGAGTGATAAACATATTCTACCTTAATGAATATACCTCATAGTGAGAATTCCTAAAATAAGTAATTTAACTTTCATATTTATTATATTAAAATTCTGCTATAACAGTAACATTTTAAATTTATAAATTAGTACATTTGCCATTAATGCTACAAATTTTACATTTTTCTAATATGCTATTACAATTTATTTCAATATTTAATCAGGGCTATTTTCTGTGTGCTAACACCATAGACAGAAAGGGAATATGGGATGCGGTTGAAAATTGTGTGGAATTTCTTTACTTCCACGTTATTGTTTCATTGCAGCTAGTATAGAAATAGTAGTAAACAATTTAATATAATGAATTTGGGAATTTTAACATTGAGGTTTTCTTAATAAGAATCAAATGAATCGTGAATTCTTCTTATCTCATATATGGTAAGTAGTAAAAAATCCTATAAACAGTCAAAATGATGGTAAAGAGAATGCAGCTATTCAGAATGGATTCACAGAAAACATGATACATAGCAAAATAAATAATTAAAGAACATTAATTAAAAATTTATATAAATTAATGGAATATGTTTATGTCTCATCTAAAAAAAAAAATCCCTGATTTTCACAAGACCAGTTTCAGAAGGCATCCCTTCTATCATCAGCTAAACTCCTTAGCTGATAATAGAAGAGATGGCTACTGAAACCAGAGCAGTGAAAAAAACAGATGTTTTATGAGGTTATGTTTTTATCCTATTCATTTGTATAAAGAGAAAGTTGTACAGTAAAAGCTCCTTATCCGCAGGGGATATGTTTTGCAAATATGCTGCGAATACAGAAACCACGAATATGGAATGGTAATTTGTATGGACATATAGGGGATATGTTCTAAGATTACAAAATAAAATAAAAATCATCAAAATAAAATCAATTAATGAGAGATTTTGAACAATTTATATTAATTATTACTGTCAGGTTTAGACAAGGCCTTAAAGAACTTAGTAATTTTTTTTCTGTTTTGCCGCTTTTAAAATATCTTTCAATTAAGATTGATATTCAGCTGTGAATTCTGTGATAGAATTCCTTATTTTGTCTTTGGATTTCTTGATTCATTAACATTGAAACAGCGTGATATAAATGCAAACGACTCACCAACATATAAACGGTCAAGCATTTTTATTTTTACTTTAAGCGGCAACACTACTTTTTTCCGCTTCAGAACTAATTTTCTTTCCTTTTACTCGACATTATAAATTGGCAACAAAGCAGAAGAGACATGTGTTATTCAATCAAAATTATTGCAACGAATGACAAATTGAAACAATAAAACACTGATCGTGGCATTTATAAATGGACATAGCAGCACATGAAGTACTGCGGCAGTGGCTTGTAACAATGAACTTAGGCTTAGTGACAATAAGCTTTGTTTTACTTTGATATTAATTTGTCCATTTGGTTTGAATCATTCTTTGTAAAAGCTGCCTTGGCACGTGCTTGCAGTAAAAAAGTTGCCGATGGGTTAATAAAGGATACTAATCCTTCTAATATACCGACTGGATCCGCGAATAAAGAAATTTTAACTACGAATACAGGAACTGTGTCTGAATTTTTTAACCCACAAATAAGGAGCTTTTACCGTATTATCAAAAACTCAATCAGCAAAAAAGTAAGACACAAGCAAGAAGCTTAGATATAGCGTATGATGAGAAATGTAATAAAAAATTCTAATGACAATACTTTTTATTGCATTCTGAAGGTCAAAAGAAGAAGAAAAATTTGCATTCACAAACAAAATGGGTCTTCACAGTCTTTTAAATTAATATCTTTATACAGAAATACCCAAATTCAGTATAGATTTATTAAAAAGAGAGTGAAATTAGTAGGTGGTATAAAATGAAGAATATGGTCAAAAACTCTTGGACACCTGCGTTATTCTTTGACAGATGTACCTCTCTAGTCAAACTCCCTGCCTGGCAGTGTCCTCGAATCGGATAATGTGGGGCACGAGCAGGCGGGTCCGGGCCCCGCCGGGATCGCAGGGAAGACAAGCCCCCACTCACGAAAGAACTGGACGGAAGTAACGCAGTCGCCGTGCAGCAACCCCTAAGCACTTGGCGCGAGATTAAGATTGCTCGTGTTTTCAGAAGGATAGAGAGAAAAAAAAAATTGGAGGGAGGAAATTGTTGTGACAGAGAATTACTTAGAGAAATGACTGCAGATTAATTTGGCATAGAAAGATGTTATGAAAATACAATAGGAAATAACATTATGATGTTCTACTTAATAAATAAGTTTGGTCTGCTTTCATCTTATCTCATATTTTAAGGAACAATGAAATATGAGGTAAGATGAAGGCAGACCAAACTTATTTCATAGAAAGATGTATGAAACTGTATGAAATACGTTAAATGAAATATTAACTGAAAACATTCAAAATAACATACCACAACATTGTTCCATTGATTCAGTTTCATGGGCAAGTCTCGATATGACTGGATCCACTTAGCATAAGATGGATACATCACTGTCTCACTTGTGGGTCGAATTGCTATTGGTTCAGCAAGATCTGTATCTCCTGACTTCGTAACCCACGCCACCTGTATTACAAATATAAATACAAAAATCAATATAAATTTATATCATATTATGATTACTACAGTTTTTCTATTACCCTCAGGGGTCCCCATCTAGGGGATATGTTGATGGCGACCACAAGGTGCCCAGGATGAGCAAAACATTGCTTCCACTTACTTGTGTTTTGCTCCTTATCTTTAATCAATTTGGTATTTCTTCCTTTTCTAGTACCAGATCCCTCTTTTTACTTTCCTATCCAGTCTCCCTTGCCTGACCTCTTGTTTTCTTCGACCCTCATGGTATTAGAGTATTCGAGGCCGAAGGGTTCATTTCTGTCTTTCCTATATCTCTTTCTTTTAACCTCATGGACACTCACCTTGAATTTGTTTTCTAGTTTTAATAATGTTGTGTTTTTCTGACCAAACGTGAGCAGCCACTGCAGATTTTTCTACTTCCACTTTCTTACATTTCTCATGTGTTCTTTAGTTCTAATGATTAAATATCTTTTTAAGATAAAATCAAATGTATTCATACCTCTCCTCATATCAATATGCCAAGTAGATTTCAATTTCGGGTTCAAGGCAAACCCATCATCAGTACTATTTTGCCGACTGATGTTATGTCGATCAGAAGAATTACTTCTACTTCTTCTTCTTCTTCCCTCTGTTGGTAGACCGATAAACCTCTGGATCAGGTCAGAATTTGCGGGAATTTCAAAGTTCATAAGTTTTTTAAGTTATGTAGATAGGAAATAACACTATGAGGTTCTTTAATATAGGGAATTACAACGTATATAAGAGAAAAATTTGCGTCTAGATCGTAACTCGCCTCGGTAGCTCAGTTGGTAGAGCACTTGGCCCGGAAAGCCAAGGGTCCCGGGTTCGAGTCCCGGTCTAGGCAAAAATTTTTCTCTTCAAATTTTCTTTAATATTGTTTATTTTTTATTATTTCACTCACCTCATACTTCATTTAATCGTCCCACATACTTCCCTAATCAAGAATTAGGTGAAATGTAATTTAGAGACCAAATAATTAACCCTTAAATTGAAGTATGAGGTGAGTGAAATAATAAAAAATAAACAATCATAAGTTTTTCTTTGTTTTTCTGAATGTGGATTTTTTTCCCAAACCATGAATTCCTTTTGTTTATCTATTTGTTTAATTAGATTTGCTTTTGAATCAATTAGTTGTTTTTCGGACCAAGCATGAGCAGCTACTGCTGACTTTTCCACTTCCCCATTTTTGACATTTCTAAGATGTTCTTTCACCCTTGTTTTCAAATTTCTTTTTGTTTTTCCTGTATAAATTTTGTCAAAATCCCTGCATTTGATCTGATAAATTCTTGATTTTTTCTTCTTCATTTTTTTCATTTTTATTGGTTTCAATTATCCTATTAAGACTGTATTCGTTCTTCGGTGCCAATCTTTATTAAACTTTTTTTAAATTTTTTTGAAACCTGTGATGTTTCAATGGATGGTAAGTGAATTTCTTGAATTTTATTTTTTGTTTGTTTTATGAGTGTGCTTTCATTAATTCATTTTTGTCTTTTAAATTTATTTATTTTATTTATATTTATTAAATTAATATTGAGAAACTAAAGCTATTACTATCATAGAAATAAGTAAATTAATGAACACAAATTATTGTAAATCAATGGTAAAGAGAAAAATTTTTGCCTGAACCGGGAACTGAACCCTGAACCTTTAGCTTTCCGTGCTAATGCTCTGCCATTGAGCTAATCCAGGCTTCATTCCCATCCAAGCAAGAATCCTTCCTTTACCTTACTCTACTGGCCCCACATTCAATTGCAATGAATCATCATTCACAAATACACAATGAATGGCTTCTACCTGAAGAAGACATGAAGGGACTCCACACAGCTATAGCATTATTTATTAAATTAATATTGAGAAGCTAAAGCTATTACTATCATAGAAATAAGTAAATTAATGAACACAATTAAATTATTGTAAATCAATGGTAAAGAGAAAAATTTTTGCCTGAACCGGGAACCAAACCCTGAACCTTTAGCTTTCCGTGCTAATGCTCTGCCATTGAGCTAATCCAGGCTTCATTCCCATCCAAGCAAGAATCCTTCCTTTACCTTACTCTACTGGCCCCACATTCAATTGCAATGAATCATCATTCACAAATACACAATGAATGGCTTCTACCTGAAGAAGACATGAAGGGACTCCACACAGCTATAGCATTATTTATTAAATTAATATTGAGAAGCTAAAGCTATTACTATCATAGAAATAAGTAAATTAATGAACACAATTAAATTATTGTAAATCAATGGTAAAGAGAAAAATTTCCCGGTTTCTCTTTACCATTGATTCTTTATATTTATTTATTTATTTATTTTTATTTTCCCTATATATATCTTATCACAGTCTGCACATTTTATTTGATATATTCCCAATTTTTTACCATCATGAGATTTATTTTAATTATTATGAGTTAGGCTGTTTTGACTCACCTCATATTTGTATTTCCTTGCTGACTTCAGTTTTCACACTGTTGTAATTCCCTTTTGCCAAATGCTTTTGAAACCATTGCTTCTATCTTTGCAACGTATATAAGAGAAAAATTTGGGTCTAGATCGTAACTCGCCTCGGTAGCTCAGTTGGTAGAGCATTTGGCCCGGCAAGCCAAAGGTCCCGGGTTTGAGTCTCGGTCTAGGCGAAAATTTTTCTCTTCAAATACAAACTCAATTATTAAATTAAACCTCATAATGTTACATCCTAATGATTAAAAAAAAAGTCTGAATAGATTAATTAAAACAAAAATAAAAAGATTGATGAAGGCAACAAATCAGGGATTTATCAAACTGATTGCAAAGATTGAAAGAACATGTTACTAATATTAAAAAATGGGAAAATACAAAAGTCTACAATAGCTGCACATGCATGGTCAGAAAAACACAGAATCAAAACTAAGGCCAAATTATGATGATCTTGTAGAAGATTTTCAGGTTGTTGGCTGTGGTCTTGAGGCTTGTAGTTCCCTGACGTTTCGCCAGAGACTGTGTCCGGCATCCTCAAGGGTTGACTTGAGACTGGCAATTTTGTCAACTACCTGCCCTATTTATACATTTATCCGCGATGCGTTCTCTGTTCTAAATGCATAAATAGGACAGGTAGTCAACAAAATTGCCAGTCTCAAGTCAACCCTTGAGGATGCCGGACGCAGTCTCTGGTGAAACGTCGGGGAACTACAAGCCTCAAGACCATGGGCAACAGCCCGGAAATCTTCTACATCATCATAATAACTCCGGCCATGAAAGCCTAAGTCAATATATAAGACCAAATTACTGAAACAGGTAGATAAATCTAAGAAACTCACAATTTGACAGACAATTTACATTCACAAGAATAAAGAGAAAATAATGAATTATGAAATTCCCGGGGGAAAAAAAAATTGATTTGGAAGTTCATTGATCAGCCAACAGAGTGAGCAGAAATCAACCTACAAGATCACCAACCACAAATTCAACAGTTAAGAAGCATTAACAATGACACATAGAGCGTGGAAACTGCAGTCTGCAATAAAAATACAAATATTAGCCTAACTCATAATAATTATAATATTTAATTTTCAATATTTGGGTAAAACAAATACACTTCACCTACATAAACGTGGCCTGTCAAATTGGTATGTTTGAAAATAGACCACAAAATTGGTGTCTAACCATCAACTGCAGAACCAGAAGCATGAAAAGTGCAGTGTGTTAAGCAATGGACATACACACAATCTTACTGCTCCAGTTTTTGTATGCTCATTATGAACAGATACCCTAGATTGCTATGAATGATGGGTACATATGGATTGCTGCAATATTACTCACTTCTGGTGAAAAGTCTGCAATATGTGTTTTCTCTTTCTCTAGCATAGCTTTTGACACAAACAATGGGAAGTAACAGTTCTGTACTCCAAGCTTCTTGATTTGTGGATCCATGAAGTTCTGAATTGCCTCCCAGATTGCAAATGACCAGGGACGGAGAATGTAACAACCACTTACATCATAGTACTCAATAAGTTCTGCCTTTGTTAACACCTACAATACAGAAAAAATAAATATTAGCATATTGTACAGTTTAATAAAATATTTTGTCTGCTCATTCTTACCTCTTACAGTTGTTTTTGTCGAACATATGTTTCAGATATGAATCCTATGAGGTGAGTTGTTTAAACAATATGTTCTCCAATGAATTTTAATGATTATACCTCATAATGTTTACTTCCCGACATAATTAAATATAACTATTCTATTCGATATAGTTCTGATTTTTTTATTTTTATAAGTTTTTTTCATTTTTGTTGCTTTTTATTAGTTTATTTAAACTGTAGTTATTTTTCAGTGCTAATTTAATATTAAACTTCTCAAATATCTTTTGGGATTTATTGAAAAAATCTATATTCAGAAGAACAAAAACAGAGTTATGAATTTTGAAATACCGACTCAGCATGACCTTGGTTGGAGGTTCTTTGGCCAACCACAGGATGGAGCTGACATCGACATCCAGGATGTACAACATAAATCCAACCAGCCTGGACAAGAAGCTGATGATGATTATGATATAATCGAAAAGTTCAAGAACAAATCAACATTAATATTGAGATAAGATGAACAGACTAGAAATAATTTAATTAAAATAACCTCAAAATAGGCCTATCACTTCCTAAATAAAATATTAAGTGGAATTTTAGCTCATAGTATTAATTTATCAGTAAACTATATGGTCTTTATAGAAAGCCAGATATAATAAGAACAATTAAGTCTCATAGACTGCGATGGGCAGGACATGTGGCACGAATGGGGAATGAAAGACGTGCATGGAAGCTTCTTGTAGAAAAACCAAAGGGAAAACTCCCAGTTGGTAGACCAAGAATGAGGTGAGAAAATAACATTAACTATGATTTGAGGGAAGTAGGTTATACAGGGAATGATTGGAAAACATTAGCTCAGGATAGGGATGTATGGAGAGATTATGTCCATGTGGCCATGAACCTATGGGTTTGATAGTGCCAATGAGTTAGAGTTAGTTAGTATTAATTTATATTAGTATGTAATATTAAATTTAATTATAGATTTGAAAAAGTAGCTACAGATTCAATTTATCTGTAAATATGCATATAGTATATGACATATAGTATATGAGTATATAGTATATGAGCAATTCTTCTTCTTCTTCCTTCCAAGTATTAGGCCAAGGCCTGTTACGATCCTATAGAAAATTTTCCCTCCAGCATTTGAGGGAAATTCTCGTTTTTTGTAATTCAAAATATGGTAACAATAGATATATGTAGGAAATAACACTATGAGGTTTCTTTTAATTATTAACGAGTTGTGTATTTTGACTCACCTCATATTTCATTTTTATGCAGACCGGTTTCTTTGCTTCTGTGCAACATTCTCGATGCATTACAACTGTGTACCGGTCTGCATAAAAATCAAGAAATATGAGGTGAATCAAAATATACAACTCATTAATGAACAATAGATTTGATTTGTTAAAACATTTCAACTAGCTAACAAATAATATACCTGAGAATACCATTCAGCCAAGTTTTCTTCCTTCTTTACTTCCAAACCAAGTCTTGTCTGCTTCTTCACAGCACTCTGACTTTCTTCTTTTTTCAGCTACAAATAAAACACACACAATTTTCACAATATAAATTTTTATCTCAAATAAATTACAAGAAATGCAAAGATACCCAATAAGTTTATAAACCTATAACCAGAGAAAAGCTACAATAGCTTTCATTTAGCTGCTTGCACACAATCAAAGAATTCTTTTGATACAATAAAAGACACTTGGGTCATTCCATATCAAGTGGCCAAATTAACAAATACAATTTTTAGTCATCATCTCCAATCTTGCTGAAATTTTGTTTAGGGACAGATAGGTGTCTAAGATGTTGTTGTTGTTTTCAAATGGCTGGAGCTTGGTTTACCCCATTAGTCCTCTTGCTTCCCAATAAAGCCCTGCAATATCTTTCCTGTCCTTTTTCTCAGGGTCAAGTCGCCCCTGTAATTTAGCAAATGTTCCTTGCTTATGAAAATATTTTCTCCACACAAGGAGCATCGCATAGTTCTAGGGACAATCCCAATTCTATGAAGATGGTCATCCAGACAGTCATGGCCCGTTTCTAATCTGAAGAGAGCTACTGCTGTTCTTCTAGGGAGATATTTTATTATATTTGATGTTTTATTGTTTCAGCATATTTCGCTATGTCTTCATATTTCTTATTATGAAGATCTTTTATATTCTGTTCTCTTCTTTTGAGATGTATTTTTTTGTTTTAGCTCCTGTTGTCTTAATTATATTATTTTTAGTCTGGACATCATACCTCAATATTAATGTTGATTTGTTCTTGGACATGTTTCAAAACAATTCTGTTTTATCGTCAGCTTTCCCAGACATGTCCAAGAACAAATCAACATTAATATTGAGGTAAGATGTCCAGACTAAAAATAATATAATTAAAATAACCTCAAAATATAACTTCCTAAAATTAAATATCCTGTTGTCTTCTTTGTAGGGATATCTCTTTTGTTGTCTTCAGCCTAATTTTGGAGCCTTTCTTTGCTAACAAGTCTGTTCGTTCATTACCCAGTAATCCCACATGCGAAGGTGTCTAAGATGATGCTGTGTAAAATTTCACCTTCATAAGTAGTATAGCCGGGGTCTGCATGTCTCCAGCATAAAGGTCACTCATGCACCACTAATGCACATTCTAACAAACTTGGCAAGTTTTAAGTACTACTGTTGTGGAACTGTAGCAGCTAGCATCCTGAAAAATCGCAACCACGTACAACTTTTTATGCTCTATGTGAAGGTTGCAATTTCAAGGTTTAAAAAGTTTTAGTTTTATTGCTGTTATCTCACAAAGATGCTCAAATAAACTGTCATATCAATTTGGGGTAAATTTTTCATTACTTACAACTTTGCAATAAGATATTGTAGAAACTTATGCTTTGGTGAACTAACCTAACCAATTGCTTATTTTAAGCTGCCAAAGTATCAGCTATTAAGCTCACTTTGTTGTCAAGATATATGCTATTAAACATGCGTTTTAAATTCTGTGAAGTTTCAACCACACATAGCAAAAACCCATTTGTTCCAATCAAGTTATTTTTGTTACCATTGGAAAAAGCAGCCTTCTTTCTGTTAGAGTCATCTTATTTCATTTTTGAGACTCATCGTTTAAGGCCAGAAAAATTACTTTGAAAATTGCATTTATTTAATTTGAGGCAGATTTTTCAAGCTTATAATTTTGAAACTAAAAGTTCTACAAACTTATGCATTGCTAAGCTAACTAAACCCATTACTGATTTTGAGCTGCCAAAGTATCAGCTATCAAGCTCACTTTGTTGTTAAGATATATGCTATTCAATATGAGGTTCAAATTCTGTGTGTCAAATTTTGTGAATTTTTAAACCCAAATAGCAAAAACATTTTGCTCCAATCAAGATATTTTTGTTACCATTGGAAAGAGCAGACTTGTTTCTTTTAGAGTCATCTTATTTCACTTTTGAGACTCATCACAAGGCCAGATAAATTACTTTGAAAATTGCATTTATTTAATTACGTGACATACATATACGACTATGCAAACAATATGCAGAAGTTGTCAGTCATACTGGAATTACCATACTTTTGATTTTGACCAGCCTCACGTGCTAGTGCTCAGCAATTCTGACTACTGTTCATTAGGTGCCGGGTTCGATTCCCGGTTAAACCATAGGAATAATTCCTGTGGTTGCCCATGGTCTGGAATTAGGTTAAGAACCCCGATGATATGATGGATGATAAATGATAATGAAGTGCCAGGAGAGTTCTTAACCTAAACTTAATCTAATTCCAGAACATGGGAAACCACAGGAATTATTCCTATGGTTTAACTGGGAATCAAACCCGGGACGTCATGAACATGAACAGTAGTCAAAATCGCTGAGCACTAGCCCATGAGGATGGTCAAAATCAAAAGTATGGTAATTCCAGTATGAATGACAATCAATTTCCTCATATTGTTTGTATAGTCATATATGTATGTCACGCAATTAAATACATGCAATTTTCAAAGTAATTTATCTGGCCTTAAATGATGAGTCTCAAAAGTGAAATAAGATGACTCTAAAAGAAAACATTCTGCTTTTTCCAATGGCAACAAAAATAACTTGATTGGAGCAAAAGTTTTTTGCTATTTGGGTTTGAAAATTCACAAAATTTGAACCTCATATTGAATAGCATATATCTTGAAAACAAAGTGAGCTTGATAGCTGATACTTGGCAGCTTAAAATCAGTAATGGGTTTGGTTAGCTTAGCAAAGCATAAGTTTGTAGAACATTTAGTTTCAAAGTTATAAGTATGAAAAATCTGCCTCAAATTAAATAAGTGCAATTTTCAAAGTAATTTTTCTGGCCTTAAACGACGAGTCTCAAAAATGATATAAGATGACTAACAGAAAGAAGGCTGCTTTTTCCAATGGTAACAAAAATAACTTGATTGGAGCAAATGGTTCTTTGCTATTTATGTTTGAAACTTCACAAAATTTGACGCGTAAAATTTGAAATGCATGTTTAATAGCATATATCTTGACAACAAAGTAAGTTTGATAGCTGATACTTTGGCAGCTTAAAATCAGTAATGGGTTTAGTTAGCTTACCAAAGCATAAGTTTATAGAACATTTTCAAAGTTATAAGCATGAAAAAATCAACCTCAAATTGATTTGACAGATTATTTGATCAACTTTGTGAGATAACAGCAATAAAAGTAAAATTTTATAAACATTGGAACTGCAACCTTCATGTAGAGCACAAAAAGTTGTCCCTGGCTGCAATTTTTCAAGATGTTACCTTCTATGGTTTCAGATCAGCAGCACTTGAAACTTAACAATCTATGCATGCACACGGTTGCATTGCACTGCTGACCTTTTTTCAGGAGGTCCTGGCACCCCCTCTATACTACTAGTGAAACTTAGATTTTGCACAACAATACTTGAAGCTTTGTTCAACACTAACACTTAATTTCATCAAGATCCAAGGTGGTACCAAAAAGGTGATTAGGTCACTTGAGATGGAATGACCCACTTGTCAAATATTGGTCAATGATGAAAAATATTGCATAAAATTGATCAATATTGTAAAATATTTGATAAGAATAATAAGTTTATTTAATATATGTAATATTGGTCCACCGCTGTGGTCTCGAGGTAGTGTGCTGCTTTGTCACGCAGCGGGCCCGGGTTCGATCCCCGGTGTCGGGGCAGTTTTTCTGGGTGAGGTTTTTATCGGGGTTTTTCCTCACCTGTAAGACAAATGTCAAGAAAACTTTAAGGCCCAAACGGTCCCCGAAATCATATGGCCATCATCCTTATCATTATCATTGTCATTCTTCACCGCTGTGGAAAGCAACGGGAAGCTACCACACCTACACAATTCCCTAGTAAAGCTGCAAGCATAGCATGAAAATGCTATGATTGCAGTGAAGGACCTGCCTTCGGGCAGAATTACTATGGATGGATGTAATATTGAGGGCACGCTGTAGCGTAGTGGTTAAGGCACTGAGCTACAAGCCGGAAGGTCGAGGGTTCAAGTCCCGTTGGGGTCAGGATTTTTAAACTGACCCAAACCCTCTGGCGGCACTATGGCCCTGGGGTCGACTCAGCCTCTAACTGAAATGAGTACCAGACCCTTGTTCTGGGGTAAAGGCGGCCGTCACGCAGGGCTGACATAAAGTGCCGATTGTCTAGAAAAAGTGGGAGCCTTAACCTCCTACTACCCCAAGGGCCTCCGGGTCTGTTGTGGGATCACTTTACTTAATATATGTAATATTAATATATTAATTAAGAATAATAAGTTTGGTCTGTGTAATTCTTACCCCACATCATTGTTTCTGTTAGACATATGTTTCAAGGCATGTTTGTCCCATCTTCAGTAGTTATAGACTGTTTTATTTTGAACCTATAGACCATAAGATTGTTATCTCAAAAGTTTGTCTGGGTTCATGACCTCAAGAAACCAGTGTGCTACTGCTCTACAGTATACTCTAACATAAACATTCAATTTATCATCAGTGGCATGCAAACTTGCACAGCAAGGTCAATTTAAAGAAAAAATTAAACCTTATAATTTTCAGATTTCAATTTAATTTTTCAGTGAGATAATTTCAATGGGATGACTCTTGTTAAGAAAAATTATATTACATTTTCCTTTAATTACAATATTTTTTTATACAATGCCTCAGGTAGTCATTTTGACAATATGGTGTTCTCACTTGGCATTGGCATAATTATAACCCATTTCTGAGGTTGGGGCACAACTTAATCTAAGGCGAATATGAATGATGATTATGATGGCCATATGATGTTCGGGGGACTATTTGGGCCTTAAAGTTTCCTGACATTTGTTTTACAAGTGAAGAAAAACCCAGAAAAAACCTCACTTAGGAAACTTGTCCCGACCAGGGAGCAAACCCGGGCCCACTGCCTGAAAAGGCAACATGCTACATTGAGACCACAGCGGTGGACTAACTAAAAATATTGTATGGAAAAAAGAGAGAGAGAGAAGAAGAAGAAGTATCAGAGCTAAGTAATTATGTCATGTTGATCATAAGTTTATCTCAAAACGTTTGCCTGGATTCACTCTGCAATCCTTGCAAATTTGTCAGTTGAATTCCGAGATACTGTACATTATAAAAAAAAAACTTTATTACCATACCTCCGGTTGTTTCTTTGCAGGAGTTGATTTTTCTTTCTTGTTTGGAGTTTTCCCACCTGTTGTTGGGAAATCAGTTCCAGTCAGCTGTTTAAATTCAGCTTTCAGCGCCAACAAAAGCTTCACAGCTGCATCTATTTCATTCTGTTGACACAAATGTGGAAATTTTTATTCAAAATTTGAATATGGCATACAAACAAAATAAAATAAATGTATTATGTGCCAACTGTTCCAACATTTGTGAGGTGTAACATATTTTACAATGTGATATATAATGTTTTATTTTTATATAAATTTTATTAGGTTTAATACATAAAATAGTGTAATTGTATTCCTTCAAGGGCTAATGAATGAATGAATGAATGAACGAATAAGCAAATTAATAAATAAACAAGCAAACATAAAAATAAATAAGTGAAGGAACAAATAAATAAATAAGTTATTAAACAAATAAATCAATAAAATATCAAATAATAGGCAAGTGAATAAGCAAATTAAAATATTATGATGCATTTTTGTGCTGGCTTTGAAATTCACGGGTGACAGCGGGAATCAAGTCTTGCATTATATGGTATTTGTGAGTTGGCAACTCGTGAGTCAATGGGGCTGACTGGGAACTTACAGATACATCCGGTGGGGTTTGCTGGGAACTTCCAGATGCATCAATGATTCAATTCTGGAGGGATCAGCCTCTCAGAGTTTCTATTCAAGAGGAATCCAAACTAGATTTTTAGTTATTAATGAGTTAGTTATTTTGACTCACCTAATATTTCTTGATTTTTATGCAGACCAGGTTTCGTCGTTTTTGTGTGACATTGTCGATGCAGTTGGAATGCATTAACAATGTCGCATAAAAGCGATGAAACATGGTCTGCATAAAAATCAAGAAATATGAGGTGAGCCAAAATAACCAACTCATTAATATAATTAAAAGAAACGTCATAGTGTTACACTATTTCCTACATATTATATTAAATAGATTTTTAGTATTTCCTTGCTTCATCAGCATATACCAACACCTTATAAATACCATTAATTTGTACGCCCTCTTCATCCTCTAATGATTTGATGGCATTCTCTAGTACATAATTTAATAGCAGAGGAGATAGTGTATCTCCTTGCTCTAACCCTGTAAATTTCAAAAGTATCTGTAAACTGTTTGCCTATCCACACCCTACTCTTTGTGCCATTTAGACATATTCAATTAAGTCTAACATTCCAAATTCCAGTACAATACTATACAATTTTCCTTCTTAATTGAATTGTAAGCATATTTTAAGTCTATAAACAGTTGATGTGTGATTAATGGCATAACCCATTGTTGAGCCATAGCCTCTCCTTTGTCAGGATCCAATAGACCAAGTTCATTTTAGTTACCTTATTTGTCCATAGATGTCATGAATGGCATGGGGTCAACACACCGACTCAATGAGATATTAGCAGACAACTAAGGCATTACTAGGATGTTTCAGATTAGTAATTTTGCTTAGAGGCCTCTTTGTTCAGGCCTAAGGATCTTTTACAAGCCTGTAAATCTTCAGACTCAGGACCCATGGCTTAAAATCCTTCCCAGAGGACTTGCTTCCTGGATTTTTCAATCCTAAAAACTCCATCAATCGCAGCTGGGTTTTAACCCACGAATCAGAGGCAAGGAGCATAATCACTTGTCCACTGCAGCTGACATAGATGATGTACAATGCTGTCATATTCCCATTTATCTAAATATCTGTCTGATACTAAAAATCGGATCCATTGTAGACCTATTTCTTCTAATTCCACATTGTTGGTCACCTATTATAATGTCAATATAGGGAGTAAGTCTGGATACTAATACATTTGTTAGAATTTTATACAAAGTTGAAAGTAATGAGATGCCACTATAGTTATTGGAATCAGTTTTATTTCCTTTCTTACAGATTGATATGGTAATCAATTCTTTCCATGATCACGGTTCCAACAGCTTTTTTTTTTTTAAATACAATAAAAGTAACATTATTAGGTTTTATTAAGTTATATAGGTAGGAAATAACACTATGAGGTTTATTTTAATTTATGTTGAGTTGTTTTTTACTCACCTCTACTTCTTAACACCATCGCAGACTCAAATTTCTTCACTGCATTTGTGACATTCTCAATGCTGTATCACATTCACAACTGACGTCCAACGGCCTCCTCTCCTAGGTCAGTCTGCAGGAGAGGCCGTTGGACATCAGTTGTGAACGTGACACAGCATTGAGAATGTCACAAATGCAGTGAAGAAACCCGAGTCTGCGATGGTGTTAAGAAGTAGAGGTGAGTCAAAAACAACAACATAAATTATTAGGTTTTACTTAATAAAAAGTGTTGTCTGTATTATTCTTACCTCATATTGTTACAGAAACAATATGAGGTAAGAATGATACAGACAATACTTTTTATTAAGTTTTTTATTGTTTTATTAATGACTAAAAAAATTTGTAAAGCTGTGGTCCTGTTTAGACTTTGTGCAATCGACTGAAAGAATAAAGAGCAAAGTCATGTTTTTAAATACTAACCTTATCAGCTCCACTAGACTTCATTTGTCGCACCAGATTCCCCTGATCTGTAATTTTCAGAGTAAGAGCAGGCACATCATTGCCATCACTCAATGCACTGTTATCTGACATTTCCACTCCGCTAGTTTCAAATATAGGTGACTCTACAATCTCAGCAGCTGGCTTTACTTTGCTTGGCGTAGCTGCTGTTTGTCCTGGCTTCCAATCTTTCCCAGTAATAGTTTTGTAATCTCCTTTAAGTGACAATAATATTTTCACTTCAGCATCCACAATGTTCTTTGCAGTATTTGCAGACTTCAATTTACGTACTTTCTCTCCTTGTTCAATTATCTTAGAGTTTAATTCATCTTTTGAAAGCGTGCATGTTTCAGCAGATGGTTTCAAACCTGGTTTCCAATCCGTACCAGTCACTGATTTAAATTCAGATTTAAGAGCAAGTAATACTTTAACTTCAGCGTCTATTAAACTTTTATCAGCTTTTTCAGATTTTAAATTGCGAACTTTTTCTCCCTGTGCTGCAATCTTGATCAAAAGATTATCTTGGCTGTTACTTTCGGACGGAGAATCATTCTGTGGTGGCGATTTAGTTGCAACTTGAACACCTGGCTTCCAATCCAATCCAGTTACTTTCTTAAATTCTGCTTTAAGTTCTAACAGCTTCTTAACCTCGACATCTATAATATCCTAAAATATAGAATAACAAAAACATTGTATTTACTCAAAATCAAAGTGGGAGGTAACACTATAAGGTATTTACAATTAATGAATGAATAGGAGAAAATGTTTTTTAATATCTCTCCTCATAAAGTAGCATATTTTCATGATACTGGTTTCAAAAGTAAATTTTACTTCCATCATCAGTCGAACTCCAACTGTCAAAATCTTCCAGATGGTGTTAATGGCAAAATTTCAGCAGTTGAAGTTTGACTGAAAATGGAAGTAAAATTTACCTTTTGCAACCGGTATCGTGAAAAGATGCAACTTCATGAGGTGAGATATTAAAAACATTTTCTCCAATTCATTCATAAAAAAAACATTGTAATTATAAAAAATAAGTTGTACCTTGAGTAGTGCACTAAGCAATGCTTTTCTCCATCATTTCTATAAAATATCAATATAAAATCCTAACTACATTATAATGTTGAGTGATTCCGGGTTCTGTGGCCGTGGTCCATAGTTGGTGTTGATACCAGACGTTTCGCCCTCAACTGCGGAGGGCATCTTCAGTGGCGAGTGCTTCTAGGCGTGTTTCCTGGTCGGAAGCTCTAAGTAGAGCTTCCGACCAGGAAACACGCCTAGAAGCACTCGCCACTGAAGATGCCCTCCGCAGTTGAGGGCGAAACGTCTGGTATCAACACCAACTATGGACCACGGCCACAGAACCCGGAATCACTCAACATTATGATTACCGGCCGTGAAAGCCTGCATTCAACTCCTAACTACATTGTCACTTATATTTGAAGAGAAAAATGTTCACATAGACCGAGACTCGAACCCGGGACCTTTGGCTTTCCAGGCCAAATGCTCTACCAACTGAGCTACCGAATATAATTTATCCTTCAGTGAGAAGTGTTAAATTAATAATAAAAACATCAATAGAAGCCCTACTGGCTTTATAAAGTAGTGTTAAATTATCAATAAATGTCTTCTTAACTAAGAAGCCACCATTTGCAAAGATAGAAGCAAAGGTTTCAAAGCATTTGGCACGAGGGAATTACAACGTATACAAGAGAAAAATTTGCATCTAGATTGCAACTCGCCTTGGTAGCTCAGTTGGTAGAGCATTTGGCCCAGAAAGCCAAAGGTCCCAGGTTCGAGTCTTGGTCTAGGCAAAAATTTTTCTTAATAGTGAGTGGAGAACATATTTTTATTGACTCACCTCATAAATTTTTCTCTTCAAACATAATTTATCCTTCAGTGAGAAGTGTTAAATTAATAATAAAACCATCAATACATTGTCACTGTTTGTTTGTTGTGTAGGTAAAGAGGCAGAGCAATATCCTGTCAATGACTTTATAGGCATGAGCAGAAATATGGTTTCAGATATATGAACTGTTCGGGGGAACATAATAGTAAGCAATATTTGACCTTGATGTTTTTATTATTCATTTCATACATCTCAATGATGAATTAATTATAATTGAAGAGAAAAATATACGCTCAGACTGGGGTTTGAACTCAGGACCTTTCGCACTGTAGGCAAATGCTCAACCAACTGACCTACCTGAGAAACTCCAATCTACATGCAATTTTTTCTCGTATATACGTTGTCTGAGCAAATATTTCTCTCTTCAAATATAAATTATCCATCGTTGAGATGTATGAAATGAATAATAGAAACATCAAAAGAGGCTTTATAATGTAATGTCAAATTCCCAATTACTCTGCTACAAGCCAGAAGGTTGAGGGTTCAAGTCCCGGTGGGGTCAGGATTTTTAAACTGACCTAAACCTTCTGGTGGCACTATGGCCCTGCGGTCGACTAATGGAAATGAGTACCAGATTACCAGATGCTTGTTCTGGGGATAAAGGCGGCCGTCACGCAGGGCTGACATCAAGTGCCGATTGTCCAGAAAAAATGGGAGCCCTAACCTCCTACTACACCAAGGGCCTCCTGAGGCCTATAGTGGGATCACTTTTACGTATTAAAATTCTCAATAAATGGTCTTCTTAATAAAGAAGCCGCCATTTGCAAGATTAAAGCAACAGTTTTGTAGCATTTGACGCTCAGGAATTAACACTGTATATAAGAGAAAATTTTGCATTCAGATTGGTGTGCTCAGGTAGCTCAGGAGAAGAGCATTGGCCTAGAAAGCCAAAGGTCCTGGGTTCAAACCCAAGGCTGAGCATATAATTTTTCTCTTCAAATATAATTTATCCATCATTGAGATGTATGAAATGAATAATAAAAACATCAAAAGAGGCCGTACTGGCTTTATAATGTAATGTAAAATTCCCAATAAACAGTCTTCTTAATAAAGAAGCCACAATTTGAAGATTGAAGCAACGGTTTTGTAGCATTGGCGCTCGGAAATTAACAGTGCACATAAGAGAAAATTTTGCATTTAGATTGGAATGCTCAGGTAGCTCAGGGGAAGAGCATTGGCCTAGAAAGCCAAAAAGTCCTGGGTTCAAACCCCAGTTTGAAGTATAATTTTTCTCTTCAAATATAATTTATCCATCGTTGAGATGTATGAAATGAATAAGAAAAACATTGACATTGTTTGTTTGTTTCTTAGGTCAAACAATTTTACAGGGATGAACAAAACTATAGTATGGTATATATTTTGCCAGTATTTGTATTCTTATAAAGTTAGTAAATACAGTATTCTTATGATGACATTTTCTTGTAACCTATTATTACGGAGCAGATCATTAGCTTTCAAAGATTATGATTCCTTAGAATTGAAGATTATTTATTGGTGTATCAAAGCCCCTATTACTGAAGTCTCTAACTAAAGAACCAAAGTAACTAGAGTATCTGGGTAATTATCATATCAAATTAAAGAGACTTCATATGCACTTTCTTTTTCTTAGTTTTCAAATATTTCAATCAGTCATATATTTCTACAATTTGTACTTTAAAAAAAACTGTATTATTTAAAACCAATAATTATTGTGGAATATAACATGTCAATTTTTAAGTTAAAATTTTATACAAGTTAGGAAACATTGACAATATCACACAAATGTGAAGCAAGGTTTGCAAAAAAATTAAAAAATATGAGGTGAGTCTAAATCCCTATAAAATCTCATAATAATTAAAAGAAATCTCATGGTGTTACTTCCTTCAAATATTTAAATTTATAGGTTATAATTCTTTGACCTTTAAAATTATTCACCTTTAATTAAACTAAGTAAATTTGATTATATTTGAGTTGTATATTTTGACTCACCTCATATTTCTGGATTGCATAAGAATCAAGAAATATGAACTGAGTCAAAATATGCATAAAAATCAAGAAATATGAGGTGAGTCAAAATATACAACTCAAATGTAATTAAAATAAACCCCATAGTGTTATGTCCTACATATATTAAATAAGTAAATTTGGCCTTATTTAGAAACAACAATGAAAGAAAAAAGTCAAAATGTTCCTTTTTTTTTCAGTTTTTTTCCCCTTAATCTTTAATTTTACAGGCTACAATACATGAAAGCTGAATTCAATTTTTTCAATAAAAATAAACTATTAAAAAAGAAAAGATGAAAACAGTAGTAATTGAAAGAAGAAATGAAGAATTTTGCTAAATTTACCTTACAGATGTAGAAACAGATAAATACTAACTGAAGTACTGTTACAGTCACATGGCAAAGTATGTTGAAGTGTCTTGTTGGCACATGGTTAACATGCTCACAAGAACTGAGTTGAAAAGTAGGCCAAATCACATTGGGAAAGGAGGACAAAGAGAGGAGCTAAGTAAAGTTGTAACTTATAATTTATTTTAAATTAAATAACAGGGGAATGATTTCATATTGGTTCAAAATTTACATTTAAATTAAAACAGTGAAATTTCAGCTTCATGCATCAATTTTAGATATATGACACAATAATACAAGATGAAAATAATAGGTATAGAAATTAATTTAATAATAAATATTGCATCTTAAAAAGTTTTGAAAAACTAAGAATATTTTAGATTTAAATATATTTATTTTACAATAAATTTTAGAGGGGGAAAAAAAAAGAAAGAAGAAATGAAGTAGAGGTGTAGCCAGAAAAAATGTTTACGTTCCAAATTTGAACCAGTATTCATTTGCAGTTATGACATGGAAATAATAAGTAGAAAGTGAAAGCTTCTATTGAAAATATTCTATTTCTTAAAATTCTTAGCTATATATTAGTTTTTAATAATGGTAACATATTGAATAATTTTGTAAAATATTTCAAAACTAGTGAATAGTCAACATGATTAAGAAATTATGTTTAGTTGTTTCTTGACTCACCTCATACTTCTTAACTCCCTTGCATATCTAGATTTCGTCACTGTATTTGTGACATTCTCAATGCTGTTCACGTTCACAATGGGAGACCATTGGACGTCAGTTGTGAACGTGAACTGGAATGAGAATGTCACAAATACAGTGACGAAATCTAGATATGCAAGGGAGTTAAGAAGTATGAGGTGAGTCAAGAAACATCATCATCATCATCATCTGCATTCATGGATTAGGTTTGTTGACCCGTTCCGACTTCAGCCCATCTCTTTCTAGGTCTGCCCACATCTCAGGTGCCTTTAGGTTTGTATTTTATTTGTTTTGCATATCTATCAGCAGAAGAGTCAAGAAACAACTAAACATAATTAAAATAAACCTCATAGTGTTATTTCCTACCTACATACATTAAGAAGATAGCTTTAGCTTCTTAATATTAATTTAATTGATTGGTTACGTTACAAATACAATTCACAGGTTCCAGTGTATTCTGCTATTTTACAGCTTTCTCAGCTGCACTACCATTACACATTACAGATTTTGTTCATAATGCTATAAATATTTATTTTTATACATTAAACATATCTTAATCACATAATATGATTTATCCATCAATGAGATGTATAAAATTAATAATAAAAACATTGAAAAAAGCCGTACTGGCATTTATAATGTAATGTATAATTCCCAAATATGTCTTCTTAATAAAGGAGCCGCCATTTGCAAAGATAGAAGCAAAGGCTTCAAAGCATTTGGTGGGCGGGAATTACAACATATATAGAGAAAGATTTGTGTTTAGATCGTTACTTGCTCAGGTAGCTCAGATGGTAGAGCACTTGGACTAGAAAACCAAGGGCCCCGGGTTCAAGTCCCAGTCTGAGCATATAATTTTTCTCTTCAAATATATGGAAATTGTTTCATGCAACAGATTATTGTTTGGGAAATAATAAGTTTGGTCTGTTTAATTCTTACTTCATATTGTTGTTTCTGTTAGACATATGTTTCAAACATTTTTAAAAAGTTAGAAAGCACAAACAAACTCACCACATGGGAAAAAATCTACATACAGAAGAACAAGGAGAGAATTATGAATTTTAAAATTCCTGGGGAGAGGAACCTAATAATTAGCAAGTTCTTTGGACCACAGAAAGAGGGAGCAGAAGTAGAGATCCAGGGCCAACAATTTGGAAAAACCCAGTCTGTAAATACTGAAGATGAGGCTTACAGGACTTGAAACATATTCATAGTTAAATATAGGATATAACATTATGAGGTTCTTAATTCATGAATGAATGAGTCATTTTTTATATATCTTACCTCATAGTTTATACGTTTTCTTAAACTTGGGAACTGCAGTTTTCAAAAGGAAACATCCCTCCCATTTTCAACCGACATTATGACTACTGGATTTTCATTGGAATCTCCATCTATAATGTTGCCATCTGGTGTTGATTTGATGAACTTCAAGATCAGGTCCCATTCAAAAAGGAATTTGGACACTCACAAAAAGGAACACTTTAAAAATATTAAAAATGGTGAAATTGAAAAATCAGCTATTGCAGCACATAGTTTGTTGGAGAGTAATACAATTGAAAAAAAGAGGCCAAACTTCTAAAATATTTGGAAAAACCTTTAGAATTGATTGATTGCGAGAATATATATATTCAGAAGAACAAATTTAGATCCACAAATTTCTAAATTCCTGATGAACGGGACCTGATCTCAAAGTTCATCAAATCAACACCAGATGGCAACGTTATAGACGGAGATTCCAATGAAAATCCAGTAGTCCTAATGTCAGTTGAAAATGGGAGGGATGTTCCTCTTGAAAATTGCAGTTCCCATGTTTAAGAAAACAAAGTATGAGGTAAGATAAGAAATTAATATTTAATTTTAGGAAGTTATATTTTGAGGTTATTTTAATTATATTATTTTTGGTCTGGACATCTTACCTCAATATTAATGTTGATTTGTTCTTGAACATGTTTCAAAACAATTCTGTTTTATCTTCAGCTTTCCCAGACTGGGAAAGCTGAAGATAAAACAGAATTGTTTTGAAACATGTTCAAGAACAAATCAACATTAATATTGAGGTAAGATGTCCAGACCAAAAATAATATAAGATAAGAAATTATTAATTCATAGCTTACTCTTCCACATTAACTGCATGAAGTTCGAGAAACTAATGTATTAAAAAAATTCCTAATAATGAGAAATTAAAAATTTAATAAATACCTTGGCAGCCTTGTCGCTTTTCAGTTTCCTGACAACATCACCTTGCTGTTGAATAAGTTCATTTAATTTATTTCCATCTGCTGGAACCTCTTTTTCAGGGGACATCTTGGGTGTTTTTTCTTTTGATATCTGTGCTTTCTAGAAACAAAAAATACAAAAATGTATCTACAAATATATTATTACAAGCTTACAAAATCACAGATATTAACTACTTAATATATTGATGCATAAGTACCATATGTTTCATATTTAATTTTTATCTGATTAGATTATGTGTGTTCCAATACCACCCACTACACTTTCATGTCTCAGTTTCCATGTTAAGCAGATAGATGGTGTTTCAATTTCTGACCACTTCAGCAGACCACATTACAAAGGTGATATGAACAGAGTGGAGTGCAGGATGCAAGAGTTTGTGGGTTGTTTAAGGAATGATGAAGAGAAAGGAAACCCAGTGCCAGTACATACCCCACTCCTCTTGAAAAGCACCAAAGGGTCAGTTAGGAGGACAAATTACTAACAGGATGATATGCCTTCTTAACATGTGTACTGTGGAATTTAATCCAGACATCTGCTTCACAATCTGATGATTAAAAATTGTACATCCCTCGAAGTCCAGGAATGAAAATGTTATAATTAAAAATGTCCATAACAGGGCATATTTAATCTATTAAAATTGTAATTATACTAGCTAACAACGGGCATGTTTCGCTATGCCTAAATAAATGAAATATTAAAAATACTGTAATTAATCGATGTTTTTATTGTTAATTTCATACATCTCAATGATGGATAAATCATATTTGAAGAGAAAAATTATACGCTCAGACCGGGACTTGAACCCGGGACCCTTGGTTTTCTAGTCCAAGTGCTCTACCATTTGAGCTACTTGAGCAAGTACCGATCTAAATGCAAATTCTTCTCTACATACGTTGTCTAAGCGTATAATTTTTCTCTTCAAATATGATTTATCCATCATTGAGATGTATGAAATTAATAATAAAAACATTGAAAAAAGCCGTACTGGCATTTATAATGTAATGTATAATTCCCAAATATGTCTTCTTAATATAGGAGCCGCCATTTGCAAAGATAGAAGCAAAGGCTTCAAAGCATTTGGCGGGCGGGAATTACAACGTATGTAGAGAAGAATTTGTGTTTAGATCGGTACTTGCTCAGGTAGCTCAAATGGTAGAGCACTTGGACTAGAAAACCAAGGGTCCCGGGTTCAAGTCCCGGTCTGAGCGTATAATTTTTCTCTTCAAATATGATTTATCCATCATTGAGATGTATGAAATTAATAATAAAAACATCGAAAAAAGCCGTACTGGCATTTATAATGTAATGTATAATTCCCAAATATGTCTTCTTAATATAGGAGCCGCCATTTGCAAAGATAGAAGCAAAGGCTTCAAAGCATTTGGCGGGCGGGAATTACAACGTATGTAGAGAAGAATTTGTGTTTAGATCGGTACTTGCTCAGGTAGCTCAAATGGTAGAGCACTTGGACTAGAAAACCAAGGGTCCCGGGTTCAAGTCCCGGTCTGAGCGTATAATTTTTTTCTTCAAATATGATACTGTAATTAAATTGTATGGTGAGACAAACCAAACATAGCTGTTGTTAGTTAGTTTTCAATTACGGATTTAAGGTATAACGCCACTTCTAATTGTTGGATTTCATTGATTTTTTGGTTAATACCTACCTCGGTTTACTTTAATAGGATATACCGAGTTTTGTTGTGAAACATCAAAAATTTTAACCGCTATAGCAATTTTTAAATTTTCACTTCAGGTGAACTCCTTCACCTATTGGTTTTAGAAGGTCCAATTGTGAATCTAAACCATCAAGGAACCCAATCAGACACACACAAAAAATTTCATCAAAATGAATACAGGTGATAGGGAATTACAACGTATATAAGAGAAAAATTTGCATCTAGATCGTAACTCGCCTCGGTAGCTCAGTTGGTAGAGCATTTGGCCCGGCAAGCCAAAGGTCCCGGGTTTGAGTCTCGGTCTACGCAAAAATTTTTCTCTTCAAATATAATGAATACAGTCGTTTAGGAGGAGTTGAGTGACAAACACACATACAAAAGAATTATATATATATATATATATATATATAAAGATCTATTTTAAGATTCTCCCATATAAATTACATAGACATGTGCTAGATAATACATATTTTTATTGTTTTTATTTCCTTTATTTAGAACTACATTTTCCTACATGCTTAAAGGTAAACCATCATTTGACCAATGAAAATGCAGTCATACATCTTGTTTGTTTACATTAGAACTGGAATTTAGCTTGCATAGTGTATAGGCCGCCTATATTTTGTGATTAATTTTTCTGTAATGAATAAAGGTCCGCAATAATTTTCGAACTCCCCAGAGTCTATTAAAATTCTAATCACCCTTTTTTGTTTCGTTTTAAAAATTTCAGGCTACTCTAACATTCATTATATAATATGCGAGATAATTAATTATTCAACACTTAACATTATTTCCATTAATAAAATAATATGATCTTCTTGTGATAAAATTATATTATACATAGTCAATAAAAATCCAAATCACCAAATTAAAATTTTAAATAGTCAACTAGTTTCAATAGCAACGTTATAATTTTCAAGACTGATTATTTTTTTGCCTAATGCCACCAGGTTGTCTTTTATGACATTTGTGGCTCTCTTCCCTGGCACTGGCAGAATTGTAATCCATTTCTTAGGTTGGGGCACCTGGAAGGCAGAGTTACATTACCCCGATGATATGAAGGGTGATAAGTGATAATGAAGGTATCGAACCCGGGACCTCATGAACAGTAGTCAGGAATGCTGACCACTAGCCCATGAGGCTGACTGATTATTGAGTAAAGAAAAACAAACTAAAATAGATAAACAAAATAAAATAATTAAACTTTTGACTGCGTCACATGACGAGATTAATAACTTTAAATTACTTTTTAATTAGAATTAAAGTGGGAGGTAACACTATGAGGTATTTACATTAATGGATGAGTTGGACAAAATGTTTTAACATCTCACCTCATAAAGTTGTGTGTTTTCACAATACTGGTTTCAAAAGTATAGTATTACTTCCATCTTCAGTCAAATTTAAATTACTTGTTGACATCATTAATCTAATCCTCTACTCTTTTAATTAAATAAAAGAGGGCACTGGCTGAAATAAGGCCCCTGTCATTATTCATAATTTTATCCTTATTTTTATAAATTTCTAAACTTTCAAGGATGTCAAGGAATTTGAAATTAATGACCGATCTAACCAGCCTGAGATTACTTTTATCAATAGCATGACCACAGTTACAAATATGTTGAGCAATCCCAGATGTCAATTCTATCATCATCATGAACAAATTCGTTTTAGGCCATGTGGCCTGTACGGTAAACCTAGCGAAGATGGTCTTGATCTTTCCACCGATGTTTTGGTCTTCCTTGGTCCCTATGTCCAGTTGGGGTATATTGGAATGCCAATTTTGGAAGTCTATTTCTTGCCATTCTTCTCAGATGATTTTTCCATTCTTGTTGGTATCTTTGGATATCTTCATTTAAACTTGCTACTCCAAGTTTTCCTCTGATAGTAGTGTTCCTTTGGTGATCCAGTCTATTAACTCCTAACAATGATCGTAAGAAGCGCATTTGGCTTACTTGAAGTTTATGAGAGTTTCTTTTATTTAAAATCCAAATTTCACTTCCGTATTTTAGAGCAGCTTTTGATGTGACGTTATGTAATCTTAGTTTTGTCTCTGTCCTCATCTGTTTACCAAAATGTCTTCGTATTACCCCATTCATTTTATGTGATATTTTTGTAATTTTGAATCAATGTCACTCTTATTACTCTGCAAATACACTTCCTAAGTAAGAGAAATCTGACACTTGTGTTCTATAATTTTTCCATCAATCTCAATTTTCACCCGTTGTATGTTTTTTTTCCACACATTGCCATTGTTTTGGATTTTGATGTGGAAATTTTCATATTATATTTGCTGGCAATTTTGAATAATTGATATGCTGCTATTTGTAAGCTATCTTCGGAATCTGATAATATTACTGTTGATCATCAGCATATAATATTGTTTTGAATTATTTTATTCCTAGTTATTGAAATTCCACTGTTTACTGTTTGTTTCCATTCTTGCACTATTCTGTTAATATATATATTAAATAAGAGTGGAGATAGTCCACATCCTTGTCGAAACCCTTTGCCCTGTGTTTATGTGTTCTGTAATTTCTCCATCTGGTAATTTAATTTTGATTTTAGAATTTTGATATAAGCTTTGTATGGCTCGTATTACATGTGAGTGTATATGTTCTTCATTGCAGTATCTGCCAAATGTTATCTCGGTTTACATTATCATATGCCTTTTCATAATCTATAAATAGTATGTACAGGTGGGAGATTAAATTCTCTCCTTTTTCCATAATTTGTTGCAGGGTAAATATTGCATCTATAGTGTGCTTCCTCCCATTCTAAATCCACATTGTTCTTTCTTACAAAAAGGTTTCAGTACTTACTGATAACTTATTTTTAATTATGTTGGCATATAAGTTAGATGCAGTTGGAGTAGTAAGGTAATGACTCGGTAGTTATCACATTTGTTTTGTTCTGACCTGTTTTATGTATATTAATTACTAGACCCGATTCCCAATCCGTTGGAATATTACGACAATGCCAAATATTGTTAAAAAGTTCTAATAGTTTCTCTTTCAAGGCAGTTTCCTCCATACTTAAAAAGTTCTAAATTTAAATCATCTCCACCTGGACGACTTTTCTTCGTTCTTGGCCTTCTTTAAAAACTTCTTCTATTTCATCCATTGTTATGTCTGTGGTTTTTCTATTTCATTTCACAAGTCAAATTTGAAGTAATTTTTTCAGTGTGAGTGTTCGGTTCTGACCAAAGATTTTTGTAGTAAGTAATCCAGTCTTGTTTTGGTATCAGATTAACATTAATTTTGTCTTTTGTTTCCATCTGTAATTTTTTGAATATTTTAAATCCCTGTCTTTGTGCTCCTGTAATATCATGTTCTAAGGATTTTACAAATTTATCCCAATCATCCCTTCTGTATTTTCTAGACAATTTACGAACCTTAGCTCTGAGTTTTTTATATTCTGTATAATGTTCCTCTTGTTTAGTTTGTAAATACACTTTATAGGCTTTTTTCTTTTGTTCAATATTTTCTTTTAATTCGGGATTCCAAGTTCGTAATCTCTTTTTGTTTTTGATTTGTTTATATCCGAGACTCTCATATGCTGCTTCCATGATTGCTTGTTTTAGATTTATCCAGTCCTCTTCAATATCGCCCGGGCTTGTTTTAAGTTTATTCTTTATTCTAGTTTGATATAATATTTGTGTACTTTGGTCTTCCAATAAGTGAATTTTAAACTTTTTGGTATCTTATTTTGTACTGTCTGCTTGTATTTTCTTGTGCTGATGTGTTTGTGATATAATTTTATTTTGCTTTCAACAAGAAAATGGTCACTATCAATTTCACTTCCTCTGTATACTCTAGTATCATTTACAGACTTTTTAAATTTATTATTAATTAGTACATAATCTATTATAGACTCAATTCTAATCTATTATAGACTCAATTCTAATCAACCAAAAATGGACAGTTTGAAATTTATAAAAGTAAAGATAAAATTATGAATAATGACAGGGGCCCTACTCCAGTCAGCACCCCTTTTTTTTTAATTAAAAGAGAACAGGATTAGATTTATGATGTCACAAATTAATTTAAAATTATTAATCTCGTCATGTGACAGTCAACATTTTAATTGTTATTTTGTTTACCAATTTTAGCTTGTTTTCTTTAGTCAATGAGAAGTCTTGAAAATTACAGCATCGCTATTGAAACTAGTTGACTATTTTATATTTTAACAATGTATAATATCATATCCATATTTTCTTTTTTTTTAATTGAGTTTAATTAATAAATTTATATTTTTACTTTTTTAAAAATCAAATAGCTATTAAATCATGTTGAGCATATTTAAATATGAAGAGAAAAATATATGCCCAAATCAGGATATGAACCCAATATCTCTGGTTCTGTACACCAGTGCTTTAACAATTTAAGCTATTAGGCATCACAATGTATTAGTATAAGAGCTGTGTGGAGTCCCTTCATGTCTTCTTAATGTAGAAGCCATTCATTGTGTATATTTGTGAATGATGATTCATTGCATTTGAATGTGGAAGTATAATGAAACCTGAATTAGCTCAGTGGACAAGAGCATTAGCACAGAAAGCTAAAGGTTGAGGGTTCGATTCCCGGTTCAGGCAAAAAATTTTTCTCTTTACCATTGATTACAACAATTTAATTGTGTTTATTAATTTACCTATTTCTATTAAATTAAAAGATTCTTACCTCTCCTCACATTATTCTGTTAAGTAGATCGCGATTTCAGGCCTATAGCAGGCCCATCTTCAGTACACTGTTGTTGACCGGTGTTATGTCGCTCGGAAGAACCACTTCTTCTTCCCTCTGTTGGTGGACCGATGAACCTCTTGATAAGGTCAAAATTTGCGGGAACTTCGAAGTTCATAAGTTTTCCATTGTTTTTCTGAATGTGGATTTTTTCCCAAACTGTAAGTTCCTTATGTGTCTCTATTTGTTTAATTAGACTAGCTTTTGATTCAATTCGATGTTTTTCGTACCAAGCATGAGCAGCTACTGCTGACTTTTCCACTTCTCCATTTTTGACATTTCTAAGATGTTCCTTCACCCTTGTTTTCAAATTTCTTTTCGTTTTTCCTATATAAATGTTGTCACAATCTTTACATTTGATCTGATAAATTCCTGATTTATTTTCTTCTTCAATTTTTTCATTTTTGTTGGTTTTAATTATCCTATTAAGGCTGTATTCATTCTTAGGTGCCAATCTTATATTAAACTTTTTGAAAATTTTTTTGAAATTTGTAGTGTTTCAATGGATGGTAAGTGAATTTCTTGAATTTTATTTTTTCTGTTTGTTTTATCAGTGTGCTTTCATTAATTAATTTTTGTCTTTTGAATTTATTTATTTTCCTGTGTACCATGCTTTCATCATAACCATTATCTGTTGCCACATTAATTATGTATTCTTTTTCTCTTTTATAGTTTTCTGGGCTCATAGGTATATTTACTAATCTGTATGCTAAGCTATTGAACACTGCCTCTTTGTGAGCAAAATGGTTGAAACCCGAAGCTTTAATATAGTTGTCTATATGGGTATTCTTTCTATATATTCCAAATTCTATCCTGTTTTCTTTATTTCGTGTTAAATTAAGATCCAAAAATGGGATTTGTCTTTCAATCTCAGTTTCCATGGTGAATTTTATCGTTCTACATCTGGATGTTCAAAAGCTTCAAAGCATCCTCAATTTGTTTCTGTTTGACAATAGCAATTACGTCATCAACGTATCTGGTCCAAAATTTGAAGATCAAAGGATGTCCTCTTGTTATTTTCTGCTCGAAACTTCCCATGTATAAATTGGCCAAAAAAGGGTGAAAGAGGGTTTCCCATAGAAAGCCCAGAATTTTGTTTATAAAATTTTCCATTATAGGTGAAAAACATCTGTTCAATGCATAATTTAGTAAGAATATAAACTCCTTTATATTTTCTTTTCCTAATTTGTTTTTGTTTAGCCATTGTTCCAAGATCTCAATGGTGGTTCCTCTAGGGACACTGGGAAACAATGAAATTACATCGAATGACACTAATCTGTCTGTAGGTTCTAATTGAATGTTTTCTAATTTTTGTACAAGTTGATATGAATTATCTATTGAGAGGTTATCAAATCCTTCCATTTTCTTGTACTCACTACATAACCATTTTGATATTAGGTATGTAGGAGACCCTATATTGTTGATGATGGGCCTCATTTTGTCTCCACCCTTGTGTGTTTTTGGGAGACCATGCATTTGTGGATTTCTAGGGTTTGAAACCTTCAGCCTGAATTTTTCTTTTTTTGATAGAATTTTGTTTATTGTCTTCAAAGTGTTATCTACGTCTTTGATACTTTTGGGAAGTGGGTTAGATTTTACTTCAATGTATTCTGTAGATGCCAAAACTTTGTCCATTCTATTTCTATAATCTTCTTTATCCATAATTACTAGCTGGTTGCCTTTGTCTGCTTTTGTGATAATTGTGTTTTTGTTGTTGATTTCTCTAATTATTTTCATGTTTCCCAGTCCTGTTTTGTTTTCTAGGAATTTCCTTGATTTCTTCTATAATTTTTCCACATTCATTCCTGATTAAAAATTTTTCTTCTGTTTCCAAATCATCTATTATTACTTCGACGTCCGCTACATAATCTTCAATTTTGTTAGAATAGTTTACACATGTTTTAAGTCCTTTTTCTAAAATTCCCAATTCCCTCTGGTTGAAAGTTTTGGAAGACATGTTGATTACATTACTGCACCTTATTTCCCTTGTTTTAGTGGTGTTTTCTTTATTTAATCTTGATTTTGATTTTAAATTTTCAATTTTCTTATTTTGTTTGATTACTTTTCTTTTAATGCTAATATTTAGTTTGTTGAAAAATTTTTCTTCTAATCGGTCCCAAAATACATTGCCAACATTCTTAGAGATTTTTAAGTGTAGGAAAAACAATTTTGTGTCCAAATTACTGATAATTTCGAAATGTTTGTTTTTCTCCATTTTCAAAATTTTCTTCTCAACCGTCTTCTGTTCTTTCGAACCATCGTTATTTTTTAACGGTTTTACGAACAAATTTTAGGTGTAATATCCAATTCCAAACAAGTATTAATAAATTTGATGTCCATCATTTTATTTCTTCTTTTTTCCCTTAACTGATTGAATTTTTTAATGTCTTGTTTTAATCCTGATAAATTTGTATTGAAATCTATGGTTGAGGTTATGTCAAGGTCCGCCATCTTGTTTCCTATTAAGACTTGAGTCGTCACTAAATTAACCTTTTATAGGAATTATCACTGTGAGGTTCAATTCAATATTAAATTAAAAGATTCTTACCTCTCCTCACATTATTCTGTTAAGTAGATCGCGATTTCAGGCCTATAGCAGGCCCATCTTCAGTACACTGTTGTTGACCGGTGTTATGTCGCTCGGAAGAACCACTTCTTCTTCCCTCTGTTGGTGGACCGATGAACCTCTTGATAAGGTCAAAATTTGCGGGAACTTCGAAGTTCATAAGTTTTCCATTGTTTTTCTGAATGTGGATTTTTTCCCCAAACTGTAAGTTCCTTATGTGTCTCTATTTGTTTAATTAGACTAGCTTTTGATTCAATTCGATGTTTTTCGTACCAAGCATGAGCAGCTACTGCTGACTTTTCCACTTCTCCATTTTTGACATTTCTAAGATGTTCCTTCACCCTTGTTTTCAAATTTCTTTTCGTTTTTCCTATATAAATTTTGTCACAATCTTTACATTTGATCTGATAAATTCCTGATTTATTTTCTTCTTCAATTTTTTCATTTTTGTTGGTTTTAATTATCCTATTAAGGCTGTATTCATTCTTAGGTGCCAATCTTATATTAAACTTTTTGAAAATTTTTTGAAATTTGTAGTGTTTCAATGGATGGTAAGTGAATTTCTTGAATTTTATTTTTTCTGTTTGTTTTATCAGTGTGCTTTCATTAATTAATATAGGCCTGAAATCGCGATCTACTTAACAGAATAATGTGAGGAGAGGTAAGAATCTTTTAATTTAATATTGAATTGAACCTCACAGTGATAATTCCTATAAAAGGTTAATTTAGTGACGACTCAAGTCTTAATAGGAAACAAGATGGCGGACCTTGACATAACCTCAACCATAGATTTCAATACAAATTTATCAGGATTAAAACAAGACATTAAAAAATTCAATCAGTTAAGGGAAAAAAGAAGAAATAAAATGATGGACATCAAATTTATTAATACTTGTTTGGAATTGGATATTACACCTAAATTTGTTCGTAAAACCGTTAAAAATAACGATGGTTCGAAAAGAACAGAAGACGGTTGAGAAGAAAAATTTTGAAAATGGAGAAAAACAAACATTTCGAAATTATCAGTAATTTGGACACAAAATTGTTTTTCCTACACTTAAAAATCTCTAAGAATGTTGGCAATGTATTTTGGGACCGATTAGAAGAAAAATTTTTCAACAAACTAAATATTAGCATTAAAAGAAAAGTAATCAAACAAAATAAGAAAATTGAAAATTTAAAATCAAAATCAAGATTAAATAAAGAAAACACCACTAAAACAAGGGAAATAAGGTGCAGTAATGTAATCAACATGTCTTCCAAAACTTTTCAACCAGAGGGAATTGGGAATTTTAGAAAAAGGACTTTAAAACATGTGTAAACTATTCTAACAAAATTGAAGATTATGTAGCGGACGTCGAATAGTAATAATAGATGATTTGGAAACAGAAGAAAAATTTTTAATCAGGAATGAATGTGGAAAAATTATAGAAGAAATCAAGGAAATTCCTAGAAACAAAACAGGACTGGGAAACATGAAAATAATTAGAGAAATCAACAACAAAAACACAATTATCACAAAAGCAGACAAAGGCAACCAGCTAGTAATTATGGATAAAGAAGATTATAGAAATAGAATGGACAAAGTTTTGGCATCTACAGAATACATTGAAGTAAAATCTAACCCACTTCCCAAAAGTATCAAAGACGTAGATAACACTTTGAAGACAATAAACAAAATTCTATCAAAAAAAGAAAAATTCAGGCTGAAGGTTTCAAACCCTAGAAATCCACAAATGCATGGTCTCCCAAAAACACACAAGGGTGGAGACAAAATGAGGCCCATCATCAACAATATAGGGTCTCCTACATACCTAATATCAAAATGGTTATGTAGTGAGTACAAGAAAATGGAAGGATTTGATAACCTCTCAATAGATAATTCATATCAACTTGTACAAAAATTAGAAAACATTCAATTAGAACCTACAGACAGATTAGTGTCATTCGATGTAATTTCATTGTTTCCCAGTGTCCCTAGAGGAACCACCATTGAGATCTTGGAACAATGGCTAAACAAAAACAAATTAGGAAAAGAAAATATAAAGGAGTTTATAATTCTTACTAAATTATGCATTGAACAGATGTTTTTCACCTATAATGGAAAATTTTATAAACAAAATTCTGGGCTTTTCTATGGGAAACCCCTCTTTCACCCTTTTTGGCCAATTTATACATGGGAAGTTTCGAGCAGAAAATAACAAGAGGACATCCTTTGATCTTCAAATTTTGGACCAGATACGTTGATGACGTAATTGCTATTGTCAAACAGAAACAAATTGAGGATGCTTTGAAGCTTTTGAACATCCAGAGTAGAACGATAAAATTCACCATGGAAACTGAGATTGAAAGACAAATCCCATTTTTGGATCTTAATTTAACACGAAATAAAGAAAACAGGATAGAATTTGGAATATATAGAAAGAATACCCATATAGACAACTATATTAAAGCTTCGGGTTTCAACCATTTTGCTCACAAAGAGGCAGTGTTCAATAGCTTAGCATACAGATTAGTAAATATACCTATGAGCCCAGAAAACTATAAAAGAGAAAAAGAATACATAATTAATGTGGCAACAGATAATGGTTATGATGAAAGCATGGTACACAGGAAAATAAATAAATTCAAAAGACAAAAATTAATTAATGAAAGCACACTGATAAAACAAACAGAAAAAATAAAATTCAAGAAATTCACTTACCATCCATTGAAACACTACAAATTTCAAAAAATTTTCAAAAAGTTTAATATAAGATTGGCACCTAAGAATGAATACAGCCTTAATAGGATAATTAAAACCAACAAAAATGAAAAAATTGAAGAAGAAAATAAATCAGGAATTTATCAGATCAAATGTAAAGATTGTGACAAAATTTATATAGGAAAAACGAAAAGAAATTTGAAAACAAGGGTGAAGGAACATCTTAGAAATGTCAAAAATGGAGAAGTGGAAAAGTCAGCAGTAGCTGCTCATGCTTGGTACGAAAAACATCGAATTGAATCAAAAGCTAGTCTAATTAAACAAATAGAGACACATAAGGAACTTACAGTTTGGGAAAAAATCCACATTCAGAAAAACAATGGAAAACTTATGAACTTCGAAGTTCCCGCAAATTTTGACCTTATCAAGAGGTTCATCGGTCCACCAACAGAGGGAAGAAGAAGTGGTTCTTCCGAGCGACATAACACCGGTCAACAACAGTGTACTGAAGATGGGCCTGCTATAGGCCTGAAATCGCGATCTACTTAACAGAATAATGTGAGGAGAGGTAAGAATCTTTTAATTTAATATTGAATTGAACCTCACAGTGATAATTCCTATAAAAGGTTAATTTACCTATTTCTATTTAATTTTAGGAAGTTATATTTTGAGGTTATTTTAATTATATTATTTTTGGTCTGGACATCTTACCTCAATATGTCCAGACCAAAAATAATATAATTACCTATTTCTATCATAGTAATAGCTTTAGCTTCTCATTAATAATTTAATAATTTAAGAAAAATCTATGTTTAAATCGTGATGCCTAATAGCTTAAATCATTAAAGCACTGGTGTACAGAACCAGAGATATTGGGTTCAAATCCCAATTTAGGCACATATTTTTCTCTTCAAATTTAATTTGTCATTGAGTGAGAAATGATAAATTTAATATTAAATATTGAATATCAGCTTTACTTGCTAGAAATATAATGTGTCGATTTCCATTTTAAAGTGCTCTTAATAAGAGACTGCTAGATGGCATTAGTGGAACAAAAGTTCACTGCTACCTGGCGCATGGAAATCGTATTAGTATAAGAGAAAAATCTATGTTTAAATCGCGATAACTAATAGTTTAAATTGTTAAAGCTCTGGTATACAGAACCAGAGATATTGGGTTCAAATCCAAATTTAGGCATATATTGTTTATTTTTTATTATTTCACTCACCTCATACTTCATAATTCATAGCAGACCCAGGGTTTCTTCACATCTTTTGTGACATTCTCAATGCTGTGTCACGTTCACAACTGACGTCCAATGGCCTTCTATCCTGCAGACTAACCTCCGCGTCAACTAGTCGGCAGGATAGAAGGCCGTTGGACGTCAGTTGTGAATGTGACACAGCATTGAGAATGTCACAAAAGATGTGAAGAAACCCTGGGTCTGCTTTGAATTATGAAGTATGAGGTGAGTGAAATAATAAAAATAAACAATATTAAAAAACCTCATAGTGTTATTTCCTATCTACATAACTTAATTAGGCATATATTTTTCTCTTCAAATTTAATTTGTCATCAAGTGAGAAGTGATAAATTTAATATTAAATAATGAGCATATTTATTAAAATTTATCGGAGAACATTTTGTTTAAACAACTCACCTCATAGGATTCATGCTTCCATGATACGGCGGTTTCAAACACACTCGTGTTCATCCTCAGCCATAACTCCGACTAATGAAACTGCGGTATCATGGAAGCATGAATCCTATGAGGTGAGTTGTTTACACAAAATGTTCTCCGATGAATTTCAATGATTATACCTCATAATGTTTACTTCTCAACATTAATTTAATATATTGGGCATATTTGTTGCCAAAATCTTTATTTGGAAATAATTACTATCATAATTACAAACAAACATAAAGTTAACACTAGTTAAAATTAGTTAAAATTCTAGATTAGTGTTTGTAGAATATTTTGATTCATTCTTTGAAAGAGGTCATCTACAACTCAAAATGTTGATTTTGAGTTTTCTGTCACTAGCATCAACATAAAACACACATATTACTTAATATTTAATTTTAGGAAGTTATATTTTGAGGTTATTTTAATTATATTATTTTTAGTCTGGACATCTTACCTCAATATTAATATTGAGGTAAGATGTCCAGACTAAAAATAATATAACACATATTACTTACCTCTTTATTGGTGATTTCCTTGGTCTTCTTAGATGCACTAGTAGCAACAGATTCTTTTGTGTGACCATCTGGGACAGCAAACAAAATTATAGGCGATTCACGCCCAGTGTACTTGCTATAACAAATAAATAGACACAAATTATCTCAGAGGCTTCTTATTTCAGCTATGAAATTATTTTACCTCATACAGTAAAACTCCTTATTCACGGGTTAAAAAATTGCAACAAAGTTCCTGTTTTCGCAGTTAAAAATTTCTTTATTTGTGGATCCAGTCGGTATATTAGACAGATTAGTATCCATTATTAATGCATCGGCAACTTTCTTAATGCAGGCATGTGTCAAGGTGACTTTTACAAAGAGTGATCAAACCAAATGGACAAATTAATATCAAAGTAAAACAAACCTTATTGTCACCAAACCTAAAGTTTGTTTTTAAAAGCCACTGCCGCAGTATTTCACATGCTGCTATGTCTGTTGATAAATGCTGCCCTCGCCACAATCGGTGTTTCATTGTTTCAATTTGCCATTCATTGCAATAATTTTGATTGAATAACTCATGTCTCTTCTGCTTTATTGCCAATTTATAATGCCGAGTAAAAGGAAAGTAAATTAGTTCTGAAGTGAAAAAAAGGTACTGTTGCAGCTTAAAGTAAAAATAGAAATGCTTGACCTTTTACACGTTGGTGAGTCGTTTTGCATCTATATCACGCTGTTTTAATGTTAATGAATCAAGAAATCTGATGATAAAATAAGGAATTCTATCGCAGAATTCACACCTGAATATCATTTATATTTTAAAAGCGGCAAAACAGAAAATAAGCCCTTGCCTAAACCTGACAGTAATAATTAATAGAAATTAATCAAAATCTATCATGAATTGATTTTATTTTCATAATTTTTATTTTATTTTGTAATCTTGGAACGTATCCCATCCCGCGCCGTAGCCGAGCGGTTAAGGTAGGAAGCCTTGGCGCAGAGCTACGGGACTTGCGCTGGTTCGAGTCTCCATGGGGGAAGAAATTTTCTCATGGTATTTCGGCCAGTATGGGACCGGTGCCCACCCAGCATCGTGAGGCAATTGGGTAGCTACAATAAGTAGCGGCTCCAGGTTGAGGAACCAGCTACAACGGCTGGGGGACTCGACATGCTAACCACATGTCACCCCTATACTGGCTGTTGATCATCTACCTATGTGATTGACACATGTGGATGTGAAGGGCCAGCAGCCGGCTGGTAAAAGGGCAACCGCTGAAAAGTGGAAAAACCCTCAATCGGAATCGGAACGTATCCCTACATGCCCGTACAAATTACCATTCCATATTTGTGGAACATATCCCCCACAAATAAGGAGCTTTTACTGTAATGTTGCTTCTCATTTCTCACTGATTTATTATTTATAAAGTCCCACACCAGAGCTGAGCGATTTAAGGCATCATGCCTTGGCGAAGAGCTACAGAATTTAGAATAGTTCAAATCTCCATGAGGAAAAAATTTTCACATAGAATTTCACGAGAATGGTACTTGTGCCCACCTAGTATTGTTAGGAATTTAGGTAGCTACAACAAGTAATATTTCCAGGTTGATAAAATCAGTTATAATGGCTGGAGGATCTGAAAGGCTGACCACATGACTGGATGATCTTAATTAGCTGGATGTGATGCCTAAACCTGCCGTGCCATGGATAGAGATCCATCAAATTTGCAAGTAGCAATAATGCAAAATGCTCTGATTTTGTCATTTTCTTGTACCATTTCTTAACTCCACTTCACATAACCTCACAGAAGCATTTTTGAATCCTACGATAATGTGAAATAACATCAGAAATGAAAAATTTTCAAAGAATTCCAGAGATTTTTTTTTTGTTCTATTCGTGAAATTTTCATAGTGCATTTTTAAACACTTTTTGGATTCCATCTTTTTTTTTAAACTGCAATATCTGATAGTGCCATATCTGTTTCCTCCATACAGTCTTGCAAAGGGAAATGGTTGTAACACAGTTCACAACATAGAGGTAATATTTTCTGTCCTTCTCATGCTCAAATATGGCTCTCCATACATTTTAAGTTCTATGGGCAATATGAATTCCAAGAAATACAAATTATATTAACGTGTAAGATAAGTTTTTTCCCCCTAAATTTTTGCTGACATAATTATTTATATCAATCATTATTAAGTAATGGTATTGTGACGGGTTGTAGTAGCGCCGTTTAAAATGCACGGGCCGGTGAGAGAAACCTCGCATTGGTGGACTGGATTGGTGAATAGCCAATCGCGAGTCGTGGAATCCACCGAATTTTCTTGGCTAATAGCCAGAGAGAGTTCTACGAACATCTATTCCCCCGTTCGAGAAACATCGAAGACGAGAGGGCACCATGTAGAAACATCTCATTCATGGACCTGGAAATTTCCGTCTACTTGCCTATAAATATGTGGCAACAGCAGTATGACCCGCAGTCTGATAGTGAATGCCAAGAAGTTAAATTGGAAGCTAGACTGTGAGGAAGTATTGTGTCTGCAACTGTGTTATAAGTGATTATTTGATAAACGTTATAAAAATAATAGTTGTGAAACAACATTGTATTTGAAGATTTAGTGATAATTTTGGAGAAGAAAAATTTTAAATAACAACTGTGTACTTATTTAAGTCTAAATAAATAAGAGGAAAACCCAGTGCAATCAGCTACAATATGTTCAAATCTGAAGAAAACATTTCTTTAAGTATAAACAGTAACCTGACAGTAATGCAAGCATTGCCAAATTTGAATAAGCTAACAATGGACCATGAGTAATATCATATTGATAAATATTATTATTCCTAATTTAATTAAAACAGAATTTAATTACATAAACACATTTCTTCTATTGGATTGCATATCTATAACATGGATTTTTAACAAAATGTAACAAAACAAATACATTGTAATCAAATGGTAAAGAGAAAAATGTATGCCTGAACCGGGAATCGAACCCCGAACCTTCAGCTTTCCGTGCTGATGCTCTAACCATTGAGCTAATCCAGGCTTCCTTCCCATCCAAGCATAAATCCTTCGTTTACCTTACTGTCTTGGTCCCACATTCAAATGCTATGAATCATCATTCACAAATACACAATGAATGGCTTCTACCTGAAGAAGACATGAAGGGACTCCACATAGCTATAGCATTATTTATTAAATTAATATTAAGACGCTAAAGCTGTTACTATGATTAAAATAAGTATATTAAAGTACACTACTAAATTATTGTAATCAAATGGTAAAGAGAAAAATTTATGCCTGAACCGGGAATCGAACCCCGAACCTTCAGCTTTCTGTGCTGATGCTCTAACCATTAAGCAAATCCAGGCTTCCTTCCCATCCAAGCATAAATCCTTCATTTACCTTACTGTCTTGGTCCCACATTCAAATGCTATGAATCATCATTCACAAATACACAATGAATGGCTTCTACCTGAAGAAGACATGAAGGGACTCCACATAGCTATAGCATTATTTATTAAATTAATATTAAGACGCTAAAGCTGTTACTATGATTAAAATAAGTATTGTGGCAATCCATTCATACAGCATCCTGTGTAAATCTAAATAAATCCCTATCGGCAATAATAATCAGATGAAATTATAACAACATTAAATGAAGCAGTTACTGGACTTAGGTCATATTTATATTCAAATTGATCAGGAAAGCGAGTAGAACCTGATTATGTAGGAGCAAAGGCCATATAAAATGATCCAAAGAAGTCAGCATCAATGTAATCAAATTATTAGTTATTAAAGAAGGCAGACAACTCAGGTAATGTAACCCTTTCTTTTGTGAAGACGGAAGTGGCTGACACATGATAATAACTTACTAATGACAATAATCCTTTGCTAGACAGATTGAGTAGAAATATCTTCTAAGCCTCCAGTTAACTGATTTAGCGTGATAACCATAACTCATTAGCTAAATGTGCAAGCGGGGGTTTTACCCTGACACAAACATCGTTAGCAAAAAGTGTGGGAACATGGCAAGTTTCTAGCGTCGGAAGACTAGGAAAAAACCCAAGCCTAAGAAAAAACCCAAGCCTAGCTAATGTTTGTGACTAGACTGTACGTGAAGCCAGCACGGGGAAAAAAAAGGTCCAACCTCTGAAGGCGTAAATCGCCAATAATAAATTTGTAACACCCCCGGGATCAAAATAGGAGGGCGCATTAACCAATTATATGTTTCGTTTATATGTGCCTAAGCACAGACCTTAGGTCCACGTGATCGAGGTAGTGGGAGTAACTAATTTACCTATAGGCGAGAGAGGCTTCTCCTCGTCACTTTTCTTCTCGTATACGATCAAACAAAGTAACTTCTCAAAAACACTGCGTTCCGAGAGTTAGATAAATTCACTTCACATATAGACAATTACTTGCAGTGTATAAAAGTTAAGAATAAACTACTTTTACCAGACATTCTTTACACATTAATTCTGCCCGACGAAGTCCTCGTGGAATCCCGAGATAAGAACCTCGACTCTACGAATACCAACCGAGCAACCTAAGTTCTCACACATGGAGAACTCCTTCAGTATTCCTAGTGTCACCAAATCCAATCTTTACCTCTTGGCCCAACAATAACCCCTTCCCCATATTGGCTCCCTAAACGTGCGGGCAGAATAGGTCGTAAAGTAAACACACGAATAGAAATCAACGCAGAACAGCAGGGCAGAACGACTAAGTCCCACGACCACGAGGCAACCAGGACAGAGAAGATGATGGCAACAAGCAGACAGACAGCAACTGAAGGAAGGAAGCAGTAAGTGACACAACAACAGAATAAGCATTTTTTTTACTTTTTACCTATATAAGAAATCAAAATATTACAGTGATTTAACGGAGAATATATCTGTGTGTATTTATGTTGTAAAGAAGTAGGAATAGAAAGAGGCAGGCAAATAAAGATAAAAAAAAAAATGGATAGGAAACACGAAGAGATTAGGGAGGAAGGCTTGTGGGCAACTGATTGAAGGAGAGAACGAAATCGTAAGGATGGGAGAGGACACACGAAGATGGCAGAGAGAACTTAGAGCAAGAGCACAGGGGAAAGTAATGAAAACAACGCAAGAGTAGAAGCTAGAGGGGAAGTAGAGGACAAGGGAAATCCAAGCACCGACACCATGAAATACATGGAAATGCTAATGTCGAGAATAGAGGAGATGGATAGAAGTAGGAAAATGGATTTAGAGACGATAGATAGAAGTAGGAAAATGGATTTAGAGACGATAGATAGAAATAGGAAAATGGATTTAGAGGGCAATGCAGAGGAATATGAAACGGGAACTTGAAAACTTGGAGAGGACAGATGGAGATAAGCAGGGAAAAGGATTGTATTTACGTTGAAAGAAACATTAAGGGATGAGATGAGAAAAGATAGAGAGATGCTAGAAGCGAAAATAAATGAATCGTCAGCGTGTGTAGAACTAAAGATAAATTAAAACGGAACAAAAACGTATTAAAGACTCAGAGAAAACGAAAACAGAAAACAGGGTAATAAGTCAAATGAGAACAGGGATGAACAATAGTATAACAACGTTACAAACTAACTTAGGGGAGAGAAACAGGAGGGAATTACAAGGGGAAATAAAACGAGTCGACAAGAATGTGCTCTGTAGTGTAGAGAACTCGGAACAAAAGGGTAAATTATATGTGTCTATTTGTACAAAAAGCCAGCCCACGAACAAGAAACACTAAAAGCCCCAAGTAGCTCAGAAAATTGCAGAGCAGGATAAACGCTCTGAATTGATCGAAATGATAGTAGAGCCTAGATTTAATGAGCTAGGCACTAATATAGAGCAGAAAGTGACTAACGAAATCAGCAAACTAAATGATGAAATAAGTGTCATCACAAAGAACATAAATAGTAGAGGTCAAAAGGATAGGAGCCCCGAAAATGAATCATACGCGTCGGAGAGTGTTTCTTGGACGACGGCTAATCACAAAACATATGCACGTATAGAGATACTAGGGAACCCAGAGATCGCTAGTAATTCTGTGGCGCATACTAACATAGATGATAGAAGTAAGAATCATTTGAAAAATTTTGACAAAAGTCTAGTCATCATATGTGAATCTAAGGATAAGATTGAGGCTGTAAAGACCCGATAAATTACCATGCGAGTGTTCAGAGTTTGTTTGCGTGTGGGCGTAGTATCGCAAAACATGTATATAATAATAGTACAGGAGGCCTTTGCGAGTTAACAGACTGTGAAATTAGACACTAATAGTATTAAGGGTAGATAGACGGACAGTGAAAATGACACTCGAAAAATAGGAGGGAGAGATTTTTACACGTAAGAATGACAACGGAATGGATATATTACGTATGTGTGTATGTCTTGCATTGTACTATATTGTATTGTGTGCACAGGTAGACACTACTGTGATTTTAGGTATGAGATAAAGGTCAATGTAAACGCTGAAATTATGCAGTACCCAGGTAAGGAAGTGGTTATATACCGACAAAATTTTGATATAACATACAAAAGGTACAAACATATAAGCTCTACATAATCCCCAAACGAAAAAAAAAAAAAAACAAGACCTGATAAATTATACTTAAATGCATGAACCAGTTTTCACGGGATTCGAACTCAATACTAGCTGAGATTAGGACATAAATGAAAAGTATTAGTGAAAAAAAAATAAATAAAGTGTTGTATGGTAAAGTACCAAATATAATCAGTAATTAAAATAAATAACACTAATAAAGTGATTAAATAGGCCTAGATGAAAACGCTAATCGCGAGAGGAAAGGGCACAATGACTGCGAAAAAAAATAAAGTGAAATGTCAATTTAGATATTAATCATGATAATACCCCCATATTGATGAATATGATATAATTAATTGAATTAGGGTGAATACATAACACATGCATGTCCACTTTCAGCTAAGATTGAGGGTGATTAATAAATTGTTGATTTGAACTTATCGATAGAGAATGGATCTATATTTTAAATGTTTTAACCCAATCGCTCGAGCAGGAAGCTGCAGTATCTACTTAATCCAGTAAATGTTAAAATGAGCCCAGATAGGCCATTGTCATTGTTTAATACATATAGGTAATTGAAGAAACTTGTACAACAATCTGAATACGAATAATATCATGATGATTATGATTCTTTTGTCTAAAATAACAATCAGACAGCGTAAACATAGGAGCTAATGAGACAGGGTGAAGCTCAATGCACCTTAATTGAAAGGCCGAGTGACGGTGTGAACCTATAAAGCGTGAGGAATTTATTTGTTGATTATATTTACAGAATTTAATTTGTAGACGTGGGCCGAAGCGGCACGTCACTGTGTTTGTATAACACGTGCTATTTTGTTGAAAATATTTGAGGGCAAGGGATCCCGTATTATCTAATAATGAGATGAGATGAAGTCATGGTCGCTGGTGAAAGCGAATGTGACAATTTGTGCGAATTTGTATTCGATGTTAATAATGAGATGAGATGAGGTCATGATCGCTGATGGAAGCGAATGTGACAATTTGTGCGAATTTGTATTCGATGTTAATAATGAGATGAGATGAAGTCATGGTCGCTGGTGGAAGCGAATGTGACATACTATACGATTCTGCATTCGAAGGAAATGATTTTGCACGCTTAAGAAAATAACGTCGTTTGGCTGAGCAATGATATAGCCAGCTATGCTTTGGCAAAGTAAATGGGCCGAAATATGTTGAGAATAAAATATTAAGAATCATGAATATTTCATGGATTAATAATCATGATGAATTCGTATGTATGCAATACCTATGGGGAAAAAAAATGATATCAGGGGGTAATACTATCAATAATAATTGTATAACGATAGCACAGCTGCTTAAACGCGATATTTTAGTATTTTGGTCGCAAAGATATAGATCCATGTAAATAAGTCTTATTGACTCAATTTAAATTAAATTTAGCAAAACTGAAGTATTATTCGACATATGGTTTGAAGTAGACAAAACTGGTTCATCGCAAATGAAGTCCCAAGCTGTAGACGCACATTATAATGTAGGTAGATATTAAGGTGTAAATTAAATTGAAAATAAACAGTTACACATGAAGAAGCAATTTATGCTATACTGGTATTCAACTAAATAGTTTTGAATGGTAATTGTATAAGCATGAATGGTTTGAGTAGGCCACCAAATTTATATTAAGGGTGTATCTTTTTTTTTTTTTTCTTAATGAATATTTATGTATGTCTATATTGCAGAAAGTGAGTCTATTTAACCTCAAAGAACGATCCCAGGTAAAAGGGATACATATCAGTGTTTACAATCTGAACATAATTGACGTGCTGGCAACACTCTCAGGATTAACGTGCTCTTACCAAAATATTATAGCCATTTTTTCTTTAAAGGCCACTATAGCTATGATACTAGCATTATATTACGCGAGAGGATTATAAACAAATAAAAAAATCCCTTGATTTTTCCATTTGTTTATAGGGCATTTGTGGCAATCCATTCATACAGCATCCTGTGTAAATCTAAATAAATCCCTATCGGCAATAATAATCAGATGAAATTATAACAACATTAAATGAAGCAGTTACTGGACTTAGGTCATATTTATATTCAAATTGATCAGGAAAGCGAGTAGAACCTGATTATGTAGGAGCAAAGGCCATATAAAATGATCCAAAGAAGTCAGCATCAATGTAATCAAATTATTAGTTATTAAAGAAGGCAGACAACTCAGGTAATGTAACCCTTTCTTTTGTGAAGACGGAAGTGGCTGACACATGATAATAACTTACTAATGACAATAATCCTTTGCTAGACAGATTGAGTAGAAATATCTTCTAAGCCTCCAGTTAACTGATTTAGCGTGATAACCATAACTCATTAGCTAAATGTGCAAGCGGGGGTTTTACCCTGACACAAACATCGTTAGCAAAAAGTGTGGGAACATGGCAAGTTTCTAGCGTCGGAAGACTAGGAAAAAACCCAAGCCTAAGAAAAAACCCAAGCCTAGCTAATGTTTGTGACTAGACTGTACGTGAAGCCAGCACGGGGAAAAAAAAGGTCCAACCTCTGAAGGCGTAAATCGCCAATAATAAATTTGTAACACCCCCGGGATCAAAATAGGAGGGCGCATTAACCAATTATATGTTTCGTTATATGTGCCTAAGCACAGACCTTAGGTCCACGTGATCGAGGTAGTGGGAGTAACTAATTTACCTATAGGCGAGAGAGGCTTCTCCTCGTCACTTTTCTTCTCGTATACGATCAAACAAGTAACTTCAAAACACTGCGTTCCGAGAGTTAGATAAATTCACTTCACATATAGACAATTACTTGCAGTGTATAAAAGTTAAGAATAAACTACTTTTACCAGACATTCTTTACACATTAATTCTGCCCGACGAAGTCCTCGTGGAATCCCGAGATAAGAACCTCGACTCTACCGAATACCAACCGAGCAACCTAAGTTCTCACACATGGAGAACTCCTTCAGTATTCCTAGTGTCACCAAATCCAATCTTTACCTCTTTGCCCAACAATAACCCCCTCTCCAGTATATTAAAGTACACTACTAAATTATTGTAATCAAATGGTAAAGAGAAAAATTTATGCCTGAACCGGGAATCGAACCCCGAACCTTCAGCTTTCCGTGCTGATGCTCTAACCATTGAGCTAATCCAGGCTTCCTTCCCATCCAAGCATAAATCCTTCGTTTACCTTACTGTCTTGGTCCCACATTCAAATGCTATGAATCATCATTCACAAATACACAATGAATGGCTTCTACCTGAAGAAGACATGAAGGGACTCCACATAGCTATAGCATTATTTATTAAATTAATATTAAGACGCTAAAGCTGTTACTATGATTAAAATAAGTATATTAAAGTACACTACTAAATTATTGTAATCAAATGGTAAAGAGAAAAATTTATGCCTGAACCGGGAATCGAACCCCGAACCTTCAGCTTTCCGTGCTGATGCTCTAACCATTGAGCTAATCCAGGCTTCCTTCCCATCCTAGCATAAATCCTTCGTTTACCTTACTGTCTTGGTCCCACATTCAAATGCTATGAATCATCATTCACAAATACACAATGAATGACTTCTACCTGAAGAAGACATGAAGGAAGCCTGGATTAGCTCAATGGTTAGAGCATCAGCACGGAAAGCTGAAGGTTCGGGGTTCGATTCCCGGTTCAGGCATAAATTTTTCTTGTTGTTTATTTTTTATTATTTCACTCACCTCATACTTCATAATTCATAGCAGACCCTGGGTTTCTTCACGTCAGTTGTGAACGTGACGCAGCATTGACAATGTCACAAATTACGTGAAGAAACCCAGGGTCTGCTATGAATTATGAAGTATGAGGTGAGTGAAATAATAAAAAATAAACAATATTAAAGAACCTCATAGTGTTATTTCCTATCTACATTACTTAATAAATTTTTCTCTTTACCATTTGATTACAATAATTTAGTAGTGTACTTTAATATACTTATTTTAATCATAGTAACAGCTTTAGCTTCTTAATATTAATTTAAGAAAAAACAAATACAGTTTAAACAACGTCACGCACAATTTTAATTCCCCCTCTTTCCCCCTTCAAACTTTGTTTTAATCAACATATACATTCAGTGAATGTGAAATATATACCATTCAGTTTGTGTTTTACTTAAGTCTCAAGTAATTTTCATTATCATTTATTTGTTTTTTTTTTAATTTTCTACCTATTGTCATGCTAAAACCAAGTGTGTCAGTCACTTTTAAGAATGAGAATGCAGAGATACTCACCATGGTTGCTTTTTCTTAAAAGGTAAATTTTGCTTACAAATTAGTGACTATGATTAAAATTTTATGCATTTTAGTGTATTAAAATTGATATCAATTGTACAAGCTATAAGTTGACCTTAAACTACTGGATATATCATTCTTATTGTGTTTTAATATACACTAAACTAGGATTAAAAATACTCAAATTTAAATTTTTTTTAGAATAATACGACCAAATTCCCAATAACATCGAAATCTTGAAATTTTAAAACGAATTTTCCCTAAAAATAAAACCACTTCACGAATCTCTAGCCATGGAGTATTTTTTATAAATATTGATAAATCTCTTTCTACCCACTAAACAACTAAATTATTTGAATAACTATACAGCGTATGTTGAAATTGCTACTGAAGGTATGAAATTTGAAGAACAAACAATAATCAGGAAAGAATGTAGGGAAGTTACAGAAAAAATTAAAAATATAAATATAGAAAACAAATGCAAAACAAACATGAAGAAAGTCAGAAACAAAAAAGTTTTGAATTAAAATTACAGTGGGAGGATATTTACATTAACGAATGAGTTGGAGAAAATGCTTTAACATCTCACCTCATAAAGTTGCATGTCTTTACGATACCGGTTTCAAAAGTATTGTATTACTTCCATCTTCAGTCAAATTCCAACTGAGATGTTAAAGCATTTTCTCCAACTCATTCATTAACAAAAATGTTTACTCAAAATCAGATAAAAGGAATAATTTAGTCATTTTAGAAAGAGAAGATTACAATGATAGAATGGAGAATTTATTAAAAGGGAGAAGAATATGAAGAAGTAAAAACAAATCCCCTTTCGAAAACATTTAAGGAAGTAGAATCCAATTTAAAAAATCTTGTCTGAAAAAGAGAAATTCAAATTAAAAATATCAAATCCCAGAAACCCCAACATTCATGGTCTTCGTAAAATCCATAAAAAGAAAAGAAAATGAGACCAATTATCAATAATATCAACTCACTGGCATACAATATATCAAAATGGTTAAATAATAAATTCAAAGGAATGAACTAATTTGAAAATTTAGCTGTGAAAAATGCTTACCAGTTAATTGAAAAAATAGAAAATATAGAAATTGAACCTTCAGAAAAATTGGTCTCATTTGATGTCACATCATTGTTCACAAACATCCCAACTGACAAAACTATGGACATTTTGGAAAATGGCTAAAGGAAAACAAGATAGATGATGACAGCATTAAAGAATACATGAAATTAACCACATTATGCATAGATCTGGCTTATATTTTTTTTGAAGGAAGATTAAATAAAGCAATAGAAAAAAAAACTTAAGAGAAGAACAATGTCTGAAAAATTTTAACAATTCTAGCTTTCATGAAACCGAAACGAGCCAACAGGCTTAATCCCTGGATGATGATGATGATAAGAACAACATGCCTTCAGGAGTGGAAGATCAACTGTGGATTTAATCTTCTGTGTAAGACAGCTAATTGAGAAGAAATGGGAACATGGAGCAGAAATTTACATTGCCTTGATTGATTTTGAAAAGGCATACGATAGTGTTGTACATAGGAAAATATGGGAAGCTTTACAAAATTTAAAGATCCCAAAGAGTTTAATTGAAAAAATAAAAAGTACATACAGTAAATGTGAAAACTGCATTAAGAATCCAGTTGGAATGACACAATGGTTTGAAACAAATGTTCAAGTTAGACTAGGGAGTGTATTATCGCCTATTTTGTTCAACGCCATAATGAATGAAATTACAAATAAAGTTGTAGGAGAAGGCAAAAAAAGCCAGACATAAAAACCTTCATCTTCGCAGACAATGTAATGATATGGGGAGATTCAGAAAAATAGCATAGAACACAGACTTGAAAATTGGAAATAGTTTCAGAAGAATTTGGTTTAAAAAAAATATAGAGAAAATGGCAGTCATGAAAAATGTAGAAACCAGGCATAAATATACAAAAAGTGTAAAAATGTACACATTTAGGAATGGTGATAAATGTAAATGGGAAAATACAGACTGAAATCAGTAGAAGAATAGAGAAAAGTTTAAAAGTCTATGATCTAACTAAACAATTAACTGGAATAAAGATATACCCACCAAGAGTAAAATGGTAATGTATAAAACTTATTTCAAACCAGTTCTAACATATGCAAATGAGACTTGGACATAACAAAGAAGGACTTGAGCAGAATCCAAGCTACAGAAATGAAATTCTAACGTGGAATGGTACATAAAACAAGAAGAAATAAAATAAGGAATGACAAAATCAGGGAGACATTAAGTGCGGAAAAATTAACAACAGACATAAAAAAAAAGTAGATTAAAATGGTTTGAACATTTAAAAAGAGTGAAAGAGGAAAGACTACCACAAAGACTTTTAAATCTTAAGATACAAGGAAAACGACCACAAGAAAGATGGATTAACCAAGTTAAGAAAAGTCTACAAGAGAGAGGATATGACTGGGAAGAACTAAAAAGAAGCAAAGCATGGGAAGATACAGATGATTCGAGGTATTAGTCATTCAAAATATCTCTGCAGGCGGAAGAATTAGGAAGCTCTGTTTGTTGCTACACGTGACGTCATATAAGGCAGTGTTCACTGTCAGCGTCTCTCGTCCCATTCTCCTCAGCACTTAAGAGATAGCAGTGTCACGTGTTCTATTCCTGCATAAACACAACTGCAGTGCCCTCCGTCAACAACTGCGCTTACTCCTTGAACGGGTAATATATTTGGATGATAAATTATATTTGAAGAGAAAAATTTTCGCCTAGACCGGGACTCGAACCCAGGACCCTTGGCTTTCCAGGCCAAGTGCTCTACCAACTGAGCTACCGAGGCGAGTTACAATCTAGACGCAAATTTTTCTCTTATATACATTGTAATTCCCCGGAGCTCAGTTGGTAGAGCACTTGGCCCGGAAAGCCAAGGGTCCCGGTCTAGGCGAAAATTTTTCTCTTCAAATATAATTTATCATTCATTGAGAAATGTTAAATCAATAATAAAAACATCATTAGAAGCCCTACTAGCTTTATAAAGTAATGTTAAATTCCCAATAAATGTCTTCTTAACTAAGAAGCCACCATTTGCAAAGATAGAAGCAATGTTTTCAAAGCATTTGGCGATAGGGAATTACAATGTATATAAGAGAAAAATTTGCGTCTAGATCGTAACTCGCCTCGGTAGCTCAGTTGGTAGAGCACTTGGCCCAGAAAGCCAAGGGTCCCGGGTTCGAGTCCCGGTCTAGGCAAAAATGTTTCTCTTCAAATATAATTTATCTTTCATTGAGAAATGTTAAATCAATAATAAAACATAAATATATTTGGAATCGACCTTGCGAAAGGAGGACATGATAAGAGGATGATGATGATAACTAACTAACTAACTAACTAACTCACTGGCACTATCGAACCCGAAGGTTCATGGCCGCGCGGACATAAGCTCTCCATACATCCCTATCCTGAGCTAATGCTTTCCAATCATTCCCTGTATAATCTACTTCCCTCAAATCATAGTTAATGTTGTTCTCCCACCTCATTCTTGGTCTACCAACTGGGCGTTTTCCCTCTGGCTTTCCTACAAGAAGTTTCCATGCACGTCTTTCATTCCCCATACGCGCAACATGTCCTGCCCATCGCAGTCTACGAGACTTGTTCTTATTATATCTGGCTTCCTATAAAGACCATGTAGTTCATTGTTATGTAGTCTTCTCCATTCACCTGTCTGTTCATCTCTCTTTGATCCAAAAATTTTCCTAAGAACTTTATTCTCAAATACTCGTAATCTCCTTTCCTCCCTTAAAGTAAGAGTCCAGGTTTCGCATCCATATAATATAACTGGTAGAATAATAGTTTTATATATTTTCAGCTTAACGTTTTTTGAAAGGAGTTGGGACATCAAAAGTCTCTGCAATGCATAATAGCATGCATTTCCAGAATTGAGCCTATGTTTAATTTCTTTTTGCATCTCATTCCTATTTGTGATTATTGTTCCTAGGTATTTGAATTCAGCCACTTCCTCAAAATTTCCCTCATTTGTCATTAGCTGTCCACTTCCATTATATACTGAATTTCTACGTGTGACCATATATTTAGTTTTACTGATATTTACTTCCAGTCCTAATTTCTTAGTGTTACTCAATAGTGTGTGCGTGTTGGCCTTTAGTATCTCCTCGCTATCGGCCAGTAGTACTACATCATCAGCATAAACTAACAGCTTATTAATACCATTCAGTTGTAAGCCTTCCTCATTCTCTAAAGATTTAATGGCATGCTCTAGTACAAAATTAAATAGTAAAGGAGATAGTGCATCTCCTTGCTTCAACCCATTCTGGATTTCAAAAATGTCTGAAAACTGTTTGCCTACACGCACCCTACTCTTTAAGCCATTTAGACACATTCGTATAAGTCTAACTAACTTTTTAGGAATTCCGAACTCCAGCAGGATACTATATAACTTCTCCCTCTTAATTGAATCATATGCTTTTTTGAAGTCTACATATAGTTGATGTACAGTACCATTACATTCCCATTTCTTCTCTAAAATCTGTCTTAAACTGAAAATCTGATCTGTTGTAGACCTGTTTCTTCTAAATGCACATTGATGATCTCCTAGAATGTCATCAATATAGGGAGTAAGTCTGCTTACTAATATATTTGTTAGAATTTTGTACGAAGTTGAAAGTAATGAGATGCCCCTGTAGTTGTTGCAATCTGTTTTATCTCCTTTCTTATAAATTGGTATGATAATTGATTCCTTCCATTCATCTGGAAGAGCTTCTTTTTCCCAAATCTTACTAAGCAACCAGCGTATCTTGTCCATCAATTTTTCTCCCCCTGATTTTATCAGTTCTGCTGGGATCTCATCTGAACCTGATGCTTTATACATCTTCAATTTTTCAATCGCCATTTCAACCTCTAATGCACTTGGCTCTGCGACTAGCATTTCTGCTGTCTGTAAATTATCCTCCTCAATGTCCTGTTCTGTATGTACATTTAATAGCTGATTAAAGTAACCTTTCCATATATTTAATATACTCCTAGAATCTGCAATCATATCCCCATTTTCATTCCGAATTATGTTTGTTCTAGCCTGAAACCCTTTCTTCTCTATACTAATTCCCTGATATAATTCTCTAATGTTCCTATTTTTTGCATTCATTTCAAGATCATTAATCTTCTCTCTCAAATATTCCCTCTTTTTACTCTTTAGTAACTTGGTGATTTCCCGTCTAACACTACCCAATTGCTCTAAATTGACCTCATTTGGCTCGTGTAACCATTTCATTTTTGCTAGCTTTCTTTTCTTTACAATGTCGACACATTCCTCATCAAACCATTTCTTGTTTTGCCTCTTTTTTAAACAACCAATGCTTTCTGATGCTGACAATTTAATAGTATCTCTTATAGCCTCCCATTCTTTATTTATATCAGTTTCTTCTTCGTTTGCCACATTGTCATCTGAAGATTCCAGTACTTCAAATCTATTAGCAATTTTGATTTGGTATTCTTGTCGCATTTCATCATTTTTCAAGTTTTTTAATTCATATTTTACAGAATCATCATTAGCGTTCGTTCCTCTCATAAGCGATAGCCGTTGTCTGATTTTCACTCTGACCAGATGATGATCCGAATTGCAGTCTGTCCCTCTAACTGATCTAACATCAATGATGCTACTGTGCCAGCGTTTATCCACTAATACATGATCTATCTGGTTCCAAGTTTCTCCATCTGGGGACGACCAGGTGTATTTATGAATATCCTTATGCTGAAATGTTGTGCTCTTAACAATGAGATTTTTCGATGTGGCAAATGTGACTAATCTAACGCCATTGTCGTTACTATCTTCATGAAGACTGAATTTGCCTATTGTTGGTTTGAATATATCTTCCCGCCCCACTTTTGCATTAAAATCTCCTAAGACAATTTTCATATGATATCGTGAAAGGCTATCAAATAAGCATTCTAATTCTTCATAGAACTCATCCTTGATCTTGTCATCTTTATCTTCTGTGGGGGCATGTACATTTACAATTATAAAATCATGTCGTTTACCCTTTAGAATTATGTATGATATCCTATCACTAACAAACTTAATATCTCAGATAGCGGATAGGATCCTCCTTCTGACTAAAAAACCCGTTCCAAATGCAGGTCTTTCTGCACCCCCGTAGTATAACGCAAAGCTTCCTGATTCCTGACTACCTTCTCCTGGCCACCTAACTTCCTGTAAAGCGACTATATCCAAGGGCGATTTATCCAATTCCCGCGTTAATATCTCTAGTGCCCCGCTATTGTATAAAGTCCTAACATTCCATGTTCCTAGGAACATGTCCCTGTGTTTGAGCCTTTGGCATGGGTTCCCTGAAGTAGTCCCCGCCCGGAGAACCGAATGGGGGACTATTTGACCTCCGGAAAATTTTACCCCAGATGAACCCATGTCCGCATTTCTTGACTGTTGTATTTTTACGGTGAAAGATCGTCAGTCTTTCGCCCAAGGTACTTTTTTCGTCTGGCTTATCACCTTCGACCAGTCCGGCATGGGTAACCCTATCGGCAGCAATGCTACCGCCGGCATAGCTCTTAGGATCATTTAAGCACGCAAGCCACTCCACCACGACAAGGTAAAGATACCATGGAGGGAGAATGATGATGATGCATACATCAAATGTTCTTCACTTTCAGAGGAAAATACTACAGGCAAAGAACTAGACTTGCAATGGGAAATACATTATCACCATTTTTGGCAAATATGTTTATGGGAAACTTCGAATGTCACATGATTTTTAAATTTTGGAGTAGGTATGTGGATGATATCATAGCAATAGTCAAACAAAAACAATTAGAAGATGCTGTTAAACTTTCAAATATCCATAATAAAACAAATTTATTATGGAAGTGGAAAATAACCAAGAAATACCATTTTTAGACCTTAAATTAATCAGGAATGAAGAAAAAAGGAAAATAGAATTTGGAATCTACAGGAAAGGAACACACAATGACTATTTAACTCATGCCCCAAATGGGAGTCAATGACCAATCACGTTTCAATTATTTCTGTTTTACAACCAATCAGAGTCGTGTTTCACGAAATATTTATCAGTGTTAAATTTACCATATTAAAGAAAGCTCCTCCTTTTTAATATTCTGAACAGGTCTGACCATTATTTTTGCAGTGACTGAGCCTGTAAGAAATACGGCTACCAGATTGTATACATATATAAAAACATTTGTAGCAATTTATTATACCACCAAAAAAAAAAAAACACACTGTTTGCACTTTCTAAAATGTATTTTTTCCCAGGTAATAATCCAGAAAAATATAATTGTCATATTTACATCATACGACATCAGAAATGAATTAATATAGAGTTTGATGTGTTTCATTTTTTCTCCACTAGAGAGCATTCTTACAATATTGCGTTCCTTTGGCAATAAATAGTATGATCTGGTTACAGTGATAAACAAAAGAAGCAGATGAAGCCTACCAATCGTTTCTCATTTGTTTTCAAACATCACCGTTTACATTAAATATATAAATATTTTAAAATAACTATAGTTAAATAAAGATTTGTGAGTAAACAGCTTAATTTTATTCGTTAAATAGTCCTAACAAATGCCACTCTTGATTTCCAAATTCTCTAGATAAATTCACTCCTCACTTCGTGAGTCGTGAATTTATCGATAATTTGGAAATCACTCATGGCATTACTTATGATAATTATATTAAAGCAACAAGTTTTAACCATATTGCACATAAACAGGCAGTATTTAATAATTTAATATACAGACTAATGAATGTTCCCATGAGCAGAGTAAATTTTAAAAAAAGAGAAGAAACACATTATAAAAATAGCAAAAGATAATGGTTTTCAAGAAGAGATGATTCTTAAAAAAATAAATAAATTCAAGAAACAAAAAGTGATAAATAAAAGTACTCATCAGACAGATAAAGAAATTGTTAAAAAAAAATTCAAGAAATTTACATACCACCATTTAGTATTTAATAAATTTTCAAAAATTTTTCAACAATTGTTACATTAAATTAGCACCAAAAAATGATTACTGTTGGGATAAATTAATCAAAACCAACAAAAATGAAAATATTCAAGACGGCAACAAATCAGGAATTTATCAAATTGATTGTAAAGATTGTAAAAAAATATACATAGGAAAAACAAAAAGGAATATAAATACAAGATTGAAAGAACACCTTAGAAATGTTAAAAATGGAGAAATAGAAAAATATGCAATAGCTGTACATGCATGGTCAGAAAAACACAGAATTGAAACTAAGGCAAAATTCCTTAAACAGTTAGAAAAATCTAAGGAACTCACAATTTGGGAGAAAATTTACATATGCAAGAATAAAAAGAAAACTATGAATTTTGAAATTCCTGGTGAAAAAAAATAAATTTGGAAGTTCATCGGTCAGCCAACAGAGGGCGCCGATATCAATTTGCAGGAGGGACAACCGCAAGACAACAGTTGTGAAGTATCGAGAATGTCACAAAGTTAGTGATGAAACCAGTCTACATAAAAATCAAGAAATATGAGGAGAGTCAAAATACACAATCCAAATATAATTAAATTTAGCCTTGGTAATCTATTAATAGTTCAATAAGAAATTGAAGACCCCAGATAGTAAAAATTCTGAAATTTATCAAATTAGTTGTAAAGACTGCAATAAAGTATACATAGGAAAAACAAAAAGGAATTTGGACACTTGTACAAAGGAACACTTTGGAAGTATTAAAAATGGTGAAATTAAAAAATCAGCTATTGCAGCACGCAGTTTGTTGAAGAGTCATAAAATTGAAAAAGAGGTAAAACTTCTAAAACATTTGGAAAAACCTTTGGAATTGACAGTTTGGGAGAAGATATATATTCAGGAGAACAAATTTAGATCCATGAATTTCGAAATTCTCGATGAAAAGCATCTGATCTCAAAGTTCATCAAATCAACACCAGATGGCAATGTTATAGATGGAGATTCCAATGAAAATCTGGTAGTCCTAATATCATGATGTTTTTATTATTGATTTAATTACAACGTATATAAGAGAAAAATTTGCGTCTAGATCGTAACTCGCCTCGGTAGCTCAGTTGGTAGAGCACTTGGCCCGGAAAGCCAAGGGTCCCGGGTTCGAGTCCCGGTCTAGGCGAAAATTTTTCTCTTCAAAATTTAAGTCATAATATCAGTTGAAGATGAGAGGGATGTCCTCTTAAACTGCAGTTCCCATGTTTAAGAAAACAAACTATGAGGTAAGATTAGAAGAGACTCATTCATTCATTGAATTAAGTACAAGTTAAGAATAGATAATTCAAAATGTTATACCTATGAGGTTGGTATTCATTGTCACAGATGAAAAAGCCTCTTCTTTGAATTTGAATAATTTCTGATTTCTTCACATTCAATAATTCTGGATCGCCTAACATAGCAACTTCAATCTGAAATAAATAATTATAATAATTTTAATAAACTACAAGTGAACTACCCACGTTTTGGATATAGGAAAATTTCACAAACTAAGGCCAGTATTCAAGAGCCAAGCTCTCTAGGCCATGCCATCTATGTCTTCCATAAGCTGAGGCTCTCATCTTTCAATTGTTCCCAGAAAGTTTTATTTTACATGATTTTGAATAGAGTGAGCCAGTTAGAGTAGGTTCTGCATGACCCACATAATTAACAACAGAGAGACAGGCTGAGAGTCGCTCTTCGCAGAAAGCTTGGTTTTTTAATACTGGCCTAAGTGTAGATACATTCAAATGTAAAATTTAAAATATAAAATAGATATTTTATATCATAAACTTGGGAATTTTTAACATTATGAGGTTTTATTAATAAGAATTAAATGAATTGTGAATTCTTCTTACCTCATACTTCTATGTTTTTTTAAACACAGCACTGCAGTATCAGCGACCATTGTCACCATCCTCAGCTGTTTTCACGACTGTCAATTTTTTCTTTTGCCAGTAATTATCCAAACTGCCATCTGGTGTTCTTTTGAAGGAATAATTTTCTAAACTGTCTTCAAAAAATACAACAGATGGCAGTTTAGAAAATGATTCCTTCAAAAGAACAACAGATGGCAGTTTAGAAAATAATTTCTTCAAAAGAACACCAGATGGTAGTTTGGATAATTACCGGCAAAAAAAAAAATTGACAGTCGTGAAAACAGCTGAGGATAGTGACGATGGTCGCTGATACTGCAGTGCTGTGTTTAAAAAACATAGAAGTATGAGGTGAGAAAAATTCACGATTCATTTAATTCTTATAGATATAAAATAGATACCTGAGATCTCAGTAGTCCTCAACTTTATAAAGGCTATAAGATGAAGTACTTTTGGAGCATATGCTCCATTATTTGCATTTAGACTAGTATCAATCTATGATTAGTACCAATCCACATGCTGAAGATGGAGCATATGCTTCGAAAGTACTTCAACTTACAGCCTTTATAAAGTTGAGGATGACTGAGATCTCAGGTATCTATTTTACATTTTAAATTTTACATAGTGACCTCAATGGTGTTTCGTCATAAATTTTAAAAGTATTGACATTCAAATGCATAATCAATATTCAATTTTCGTTATGTAGAGGTCATAAAATATCTAAATTTGCAAAATGTATTATCATAATTGAAAAATAAAAAATATTTAATATTTACTCTAGTCTCATGACCAATGAAGTTTTTGAAGTCTTCATCTTTCCCCAGCACAGCTTTACTGATGATGTTATCAAAATAAACACATATGCATGGCACAAAAGGAGCCTTTTCTGTTTCAGCCAGCCATGTTACTTTGACAGTTTTCTTATAGTCCTTGTTTGACAGGTTGGGTTCAGCTTCCACAGACACTATGTTTCCATTTTCACTGAAAACAAATGTGGAAAATCTCTTCATCAGAAAGAAATAATTTAATAAATTATAGAAACTACACATTTTGGAAAATGACAAATGTATATTCGTCTTCTACAATTTTGTATCTATTTTTCTACAATTTTAGACCATCTGGATGAGAAACATATCTCGGATATGCCAATATTCCATATATTTTACTTATTATTACACGTTTAACTTTTATAGGAATTAATCACTATGAGGTTTAATTTATGGTCTCGAAATCGGGATCTACTTAGAAGATTTATATGAGGAGAGGAAAGAAACATTTAATTTCACCATATATTATTACATGGTAACATTTAAAATATGCATGTATATAAAATGGATAACTTGGCAGCTTTTAGTTTCTATAATAAACATAGAAAAATATGGGAGTGTGCAAAATGGTGATATAAATCTATATATACTCGGACCAACGGATTTGTGCCCCTACAGTGCTGATATCGTTCATAGAAAAGTACACGTCTATATTCACACCATTTCACCGCACTCCCCTCCCACTACGTCAAACGACAGCTAACAGTAACTTATCGAGTAGAGATGTAGCCAAACTTCCCCCAGTATCATGGCTCTTGAATATCGAATAATGCAAGGTTGGAGTTGAGTTGACAATACTAGAGTGCAAGTGCAAGAGAGAGATAGAAATGCAGGGAGGGAAATAATTTGCCGAAGCAGAAAAGGAAGTAAGCTTTAGTTCACATATCTTATGGGGGGGGCACAGATCTGTTGGACAGACAATATATATCCTCAACTCGTATCCAACTCAGGGTCGGGTCGAGGAATGAGACGAGATGAAGCCCTACTTTATTTTATTCATTTGTTATTTTTGAACTAAAACTATCATATGCATAAATATTAAAGGAATTAAAATGGTTAGGACATATTTTAAGAATGGAAGATGAGCGATGGCCAAAACTACTATATCAATGGCAACCGAGCAGAAAAAAGAAAAGAGGGAGACCAAAGTTAACATGGAAGGAAAGCACAAAGATATACCCTGTTCACTCTTAAAGTGATCTTCGTCAAAGAAAACTATGTGACCTGCTCGCTTTTCATTGGTTATGGACACCGACATACATTGTAGAAGCACTAAGTACGTGAAAAAGTAATTCCCTTCATTAATTTAAAAATATGTCCTCTGACTATACTTCTTATTCTTCGTTAGTGAAAATAATTTTCAAAACATACAAAATATTCTAAAATATACCTAATCAATAATTACAACTTAAAATAGTCTATTACAATTGGGTGATTCATTTGAGTCATGCTTCAGTCGATTCCCATGAAACAAAATGGCGGAAAGTATCGAGTCTTCTGTTGCTGTGTCATCTCCCGGTTAAAAGTGACAGTAATTGTGGCGCAAATGGCAGAAGGATATTGCTTCTACAACATACGTCGGTGTACCAATGAAAAGCAAGCAGGGTATGGTAATGCAAGCAAGAGGGCTAAGCATTGAAGATGCCCAAGATCACAGGCTTTGGAGGTTTGGCACAGGAAGATGGCAACAGCTGTAAAAAACCCAAAGATAGATAGAGATGTATATAATATATCTTTTACAAAATTTAAAAAAAATATATATATGTATGTTTTTATTATCATACATCAATGATGGATAAATCATATTTGAAGAGAAAAATTATATGCTCAGACCGGGACTTGAACCCGGGAATTACCAACGTATATAGAGAAAGATTTGCATTTAGATCGGTACATGCTCAGTTGGTAGAACACTTGGTCTAGAGAACCAAGGGTCCCAGGTTTAAGTCCCAGTCTGAGCGTACAATTTTTCTCTTCAAATATGATATATGTATATTTAACTTTTATAGGAATTATATCATATATATATCTATATTTTATAAAATTAAAATAATTCAATGACAATTACCGAATAATCTTCTTGATCAACAAATTTCCCCAGTTGATAAAGGTTGTGTTTTCTCCTTCTACGAGAAGTTCTGCATCGACCCTATCTAAAAGGACTTTAGGGCCAACCCAAACAGTTTTATTTCCAATGTCATTTTTAGGATGTTTGGGAACCTGAAGTGGCTCCAACTTAGCTCCATTCACAAACACTGGTACAGTTCCTTCTGCTTCTAGAGTTGTGTATCGTGGTGCAATGGGATCAATTACCTGTGGAAAAAGTTCATAATATTAACACAAGTTGGTCCAACACACTACTTAAATACTCTTCATACATTAGAATTGTACTGAACACCTGCTCGTATCTCTATGGAACAGATAGCTTTGAATAGCTTTTCAATAAATATGTTCTTTTAAGAAACATTTTGTTCCATTGATATTAGAAAAATAAATAAAATTTTTGTATCTGTTGTTGCAGTCGTCCTCAACAAATTATATTTGTATAAAATTATTCAGCTAGGCCTTTAGGAACCAGTTCCATTTTCAAAGCTGTTCATCGGGCACTGGTTTTGTTTAACGAATATATTGTAGAATGGCCAATAAATTGGCCCAAAACAATAAAAAACCATGAAAAAATGTAAGAATAGCATACAAAACTAATAATAAACAACATCATATCAAATTAAATAGAAGACAGTAGTATATACAACTACAAAGGACTATATAAACTTAACCCTTCATGGGTGAAAACCCATATATGGGTGACCAGTCCATTCCCTCATGGGCGGAAACTTATATATGGGTAAGAAAAATACATCCTACTTTGCCGGCAGTTCTGGTCCACATACTTCCACATATTTTTCAAGAGATGGCAGGAGAATATTCTTTCTACCATTCTGAGTGGAGAATTCCCTTTTTAATTCAGTTAGAAATATTTTCTTGTGAGATAATCGGTGGAGTTCTTGTGTAGTGCGTCTTTACATATTACAGTGGCTCATTCATAACATATTTATCCTGAATATATGTGAGAAAATAGAACAAATACCGGTAGTGAATGAGAGTGTTAGTAAGTTTTAGAATTGTCATATAGAGACAGTGAAGGGGATTCTTACAAAATATCAAGTAGTGAAAGTGAATGCAAAAGTGACATAAGTGACACCACCAACAATAGTGCACCTAGCTGGATAGAGGTGAGTACTTTAGATCCCGGTCCAACTTCTAATATACCAATATATAAAATTCAGCAGGGGCCGGAAATAGCATCTCATTTTGATCAGGATACCGATCCAGTGGAATATTTTCACCTTTTTTTGACAATTAAATTTTTAACATAATAACGAAGGAAACCTGCATTCAAGGAGAAACAAACAAACAAACAAAAATCAACACCCTTGACTAAAAGAGCTAGAATTTCATCATGGTCTCCCGCAAAAGTTCCCGATATAAAAGCGGTTTTTGGGATAGTGATCAACATGGGGCTTCACCCCATCCCTGATATCAAGGACCACTTTTCCAGAAATTTCCCTTTCTTGACGATGTTTTTCCAAGAGACTAATTTCTCCTCTTGTTTTGGAATCTACATTTTGCCCATGCTGAAGGTAACAAAAAGTTAGCTTAAGAGGATTTAATACTAAAAGAGCTAGAATTTCATCATGGTCTCCCGCAAAAGTTCCTGATATAAAAGCATTTTTTGGGACAGTGATCTACATGGGGCTTCACCCCATTCCTGATATCAAGGACCACTTTTCCAGAAATTTCCCTTTCTTGACGATGTTTTTCCAAGAGACTAATTTCTCCTCTTGTTTTGGAATCTACATTTTGCCCATGCTGAAGGTAACAAAAAGTTAGCTGAAGAGGATTTAATACTAAAAGAGATAGAATTTCATCATGGTCTCCCGCAAAAGTTCCCGATATAAAAGCATTTTTTGGGATAGTGGTCAACATGGGGCTTCACCCCATCCCTGATATCAAGGACTACTTTTCCAGAAATTTCCCTTTCTTGACGATGTTTTTCCAAGAAACTAATTTCTCCTCTTGTTTTGGAATCTACATTTTGTCCATGCTGAAGGTAACAAAAAGTTATTCAAAGTTAAAATTGGGAAACACATTATGAGGTTCTTAATTAATAAATTAATGAGTCATTTTAACATCTTACCTCATATTTCATGTTTTATCAAACACGGTAACTATAGTTTTCAAATGATCTTGTCATTCATTTAATGGCGGTTGAAAATGAATGACAAGATCATTTGAAAACTATAGTTACCGTGTTTGATAAAACATGAAATATGAGGTAAGATGTTAAAATGACTCATTAATTTATTAACAAAAAGTTAGTTGAAGAGGATTTAATACAGGACGTGATTGAAAAAATAAGGCACAAGTGTTTTCTCTTCTACTCGCCAGGACCTTCCATATCTATCGATGAAAGCATAATTAGCTTCAAGGGGAAGTGAAATTCAAAGTCTACAACTCAAAATAAACCAGCAAAATTTGGAATGAAAGTGTTTTCCCTCTCAATCAGTTCCAATGGGCACCTGTATAATTTCCAGTCCTATATGGGAAAAATTCAATCAGATTCTGATCTCAAGTTGTCAAGGACTTGACCTCATCCCTCATAATGATCCTACAGATCCACCTCAAGGTTTTCACATTTATATTGACAGGTACTATACTTCACCTGAATTAGCAGGCAAGTTACGGAAGATGAATATGGTCACAACAGGTACATTGCTGAGCAATAGTAAAAATATGCCAGATTCCCTAAAGCCAAGTAAAATAAAAAAAATATGAAAAAGGGTGATGTAATTAGTTTTAGAAACTATGGAACAAATATTTGAATTGACCCACAGCTGACTAAAAATAAGACATTTTTTCAAATAAACCAAGGAGTACGACAAGGGTGTTCACTCTCACCTACATTATTTAATATTTATATGGACGATATCCTAAAAGAATGGAAGAAGGTTTTAACTAATGAAGGAATATTAATTGATAATAAAGATAAAATAAATGCTTTATTATTCGCTGACGATGTTGTACTTTTAGCAGAATCTGAAAATGAGCTTCAAATGTTAGTATATAACTTTAAATTAATAGCCAATAGATATATTTGTAAAATATCAATAAATAAGTCAAAAAGTAATGGCATTTATTGGTAAATATGGAATTAGATCAAAAATTGTACTGGATAACAAAATAATAGAACAAATATCACATTTCCAATATTTAGGATGTGATATAACTTATAGAGAAAATAAAGATATAGAAAATAAAGTAAATAAATTTCAGGCTATTTGTGGAACCATAAAAAGAACCTTAGGTCGGAAAACAAGGAAAGATACGAAGCTTAAATTATATAAAACAATGGCTGTTCCTTTGTTGTTGTATGGAAGTGAAAATTGGATTATGAAATCAAGGGATAAAAGCAGGATACAGACTGCGGAAATGCTATTTCTACGTAATGTGAAAGGATGCACAAGAGCGGATAGAATAAGGAATGAAACTATACGAGAAGAATTAAATATATATAAAATTGAAGATAAAATCAGCGAAAATAATGAGAAATGGACAGAATACTTAATGAGAATGAACAACGAAAGAATACAAAAAAGAACCTTCCTGTATAATCCCAGAGGAACAAGAGATGTTGGCCGACCACGTAGAAGATGGACTCCACTTTTAACTTTGCCGGAACAGGCTGCATAGCCTAAACCTTGTAGTAGAAGAAGAAGAAAGAAGAAAAACTGGCTCTCGCATGGAGAGTTAAAAGAACTGTAACTCTTCTGAGTATGTACCGTAAAGGAGACAAAAAATGAAATGACGGCAGTACCTTCAAAGATGTGTGTTTCAAAATTTATCATACAGAGGAGAATTTTTAGGAACAAAACAAACTCTCCAATCTTTATATTTGAAGAGAAAAATCATACATTCAGACTGGGGTTTGAACCCAGGACCTAGGTTCTAGGTTCAAACCCCAGTCTGAGGATATAATTTTTCTCTTCAGATATAATTTATTCATCATTGAGACATATGAAATGAATAATAAAAACATCTCCAATCTTTCTTTATATCATTCATAGAAAAATAAGAAACCATCAATAGAACTATAACAGTTACGAAAAACTCTTCCTTATCTAGGTGCACTATTTACATTATTATTATTATTATTATTAGCAGTATTATTTATTCATATTGCTATTATTATGAGTATTTTGTGAAGGAACTTTTCATACAATAACTTATTAATACAGAGTGATCAAAAAGTATACAGTTAAACAGGCCAGTGAGACTTATACCATTTTTGCAGTGACTTTTTTTTGCATAAAATAATAAAACTGACAAGGCATATGTTGTTTTTATAAGTAAATGCACAATTTAAGCAGCATTTCTTAACATTTGTATGAAATTAATTATTTTCAAAATTTTCCTTTTGCCTTCAGCCAAAATGTTTGTTGCCCGAGAAGGGTTATATGCAATAGTTGTGAAAAATTTTATACAAGACGTACAACCAGGAGTTTAAAAATAAGATATAACAAGCATTTCACTGATTTCATAAAAAATGGAGGCAAATCAAGTTTCGCTAAGCATGTTACAAACACAGGTCATCAGTTCAACACAATAGAAAACCCCTCTCAATAATGCATAGAGAAAACAATAACAGAAAAATATCTTAGAAGAAACAGAAATCATGAAGCAAACAAGAAACGATAACCTGCTGAACAAGAACACACGCTACTAGATCAACCCATTATACAATATATTCGTTAAACAAAACCAGTACCCATTGAACAGCTTTGAAAATGGAATCGGTTCCAAAAGGCCTAGTTGAATATTTATACAAATATAATTTGTTGAGGAAGACTGCCATAACAGGTACAAAATTTTATTGTTTTTTTTAATATTTATAAATATGTTCATTGTGATTTTTTCTGTGAGCAATTTATTTTAAACTCAAATTTAGTTCAATTAAATACAATAATTTAGTTGTGTATATTAATTTACTTATTTCATTTAATATTTGTAGTTAGAATGCATCAACAAAGTCACATGGATGCGACGAAACTACAGTCTGCAGAATATAAAAAAATATGAGGCGAGTCAAAATAACTACTTACTTACTCACTGGCACTATCGAACCCGTAGGTTCATGGCCGCGCAGACATAAACTCTCCATACATCCCTATCCTGAGCTAATGCTTTCCAATCATTCCCTGTATAATCTACTTCCCTCAAATCATAGTTAATGTTGTTCTCCCACCTCATTCTTGGTCTACCAACTGGGCGTTTTCCTTCTGGCTTTCCTACAAGAAGTTTCCATGCATGTCTTTCATTCCCCATACGCGCAACATGTCCTGCCCATCGCAGTCTACGAGACTTAACTGTACTTATTATATCTGGCTTCCTATAAAGACCATGTAGTTCATTGTTATGTAGTCTTCTCCATTCACCTGTCTGTTCATCTCTCTTTGGTCCAAAAATTTTCCTAAGAACTTTATTCTCAAATACTCGCAATCTCCTTTCCTCCCTTAAAGTAAGAGTCCATGTTTCGCACCCATATAATATAACTGGTAGAATAATAGTTTTATATATTTTCAGCTTAACGTTTTTTGAAAGGAGTTGGGACATCAAAAGTCTCTGTAATGCATAATAGCACGCATTTCCAGAATTGAGCCTATGTTTAATTTCTTTGTGCATCTCATTCCTATTTGTGATTATTGTTCCTAGGTATTTGAATTCAGCCACTTCCTCAAAATTTCCCTCATTTGTCCTTAGCTGTCCATTTCCATTATATACTGAATTTCTACGTGTGACCATATATTTAGTTTTATTGATATTTACTTCCAACTCATAATAATTACCTATTTCAATCATAGTAACAGCTTTAGCCTCTTAAATATTAATTTAAACAAATTTAGTTCTTTCTTTTATTGTAAACCTGTAATTTTTAAACTATTCTACTATAATAATTGAGTTTGTAATTTTTTAACATTCTTACCGCATATGCTTGTTTAGTTGGACATATGTTTCAAGGCTGTTGCCCCATCAGCAGCCTTTTCTTCAAGTTGTTGGCCCTGGATCTTTGTTCCTTTGTTCCAAAGAACATAGTAATGAGGTCCTTTCTCATTACTAAGTTCTTTGGAACACAGATCCAGGGCCAACAACTTGAAGAAAAGGAAAAGAGAATAAAACCAGTTTGTGTAATGCTGACAATGGGGCAACAGCCTTGAAACATATGTCCAACTAAACAAGCATATGAGGTAAGAATGTTAAAAAATTACAACTCAATTATTAAATTAAACCTCATATTATTTCCTAATGATTTAAAAATATTCTACTATATTTGAAGAGAAAAATTATATGCTGAGACTGGGACTCAAACCCAGGACCTTGGTTTTCTAGACCAATGTACTACTGACTGAGCTATCTGGGCGAGTTCCCATCTAAATGTAAATTTTTCTCTTATATATGTTGTCAATTCCCACACACCAAATGCTATGAAATCTTTGCTTCTATCTTTGCAAATGGCGGCTCCTTTATTAAGAAGACATTTATTTGGGAATTTTATATTACATTATAAAGCCAGTACGACTTCTTTCGATGTTTATATATATGAATAATAAAAACATCAATATTCTAGTATAATTTGCATTTAATTAAGTAATTCAAGGGGAAGAAAAGAAGAAACTCACTTTCTTATTGAATGCCCATATTTTATCCCACTCCATCATGACTACAGAGCGAGAGGAGCCTTGTGCAATTATGAACTGTTTTAAACCTTCCACAGTCATACCACGACGTAAAATTCCACGTACAGTTGGAAAGCGAGGATCATTCCTGAAATAAAATTAACAATATAAATTGGAAGCAATAATCTCTGGGATCAAAGAGGAAGAGTATAAGATAATATGACATTATACTTTTTTAAAAATTTTTTTCACTGAGAATAATTAATATTATAATTACGTTATCTCAGTCAAAAGAAATTAAAACCATTCAAATTTGTTTTTGCTCATAGTGTTCCTAATAAACTTGAAGGAAATTTAATAAAAACTGGCAAAGACAAAATCGATATTTGTAAATTGACAGATATATACAAAATCCAATGTGGTGATTGAGAAAAGTCTTATGTAGGCCAAACAAAAAGATTTATAAGAAAAAGAATCGACGAACATAAAAAGAATATCAGTACACCAAGTGCAGAACTTTCAGTAATCAGTGAACATATAATTAATCAAAATCATAAAATGAAATGGAATGACATAAAAACTTTACACAAAGAAAATAATTACAAAAAAAAGATTAATAGCAGAAATGGCCTATATAAAAAATGAACAAAATAAAGCATTAAATAAACAAAAATGTTTAAATGAATGATGTGGAACATATGATTCCCTGCTAAATGAATTTGTCAGATTTGGTGTCTGTTCACACACATTTTTACACTGACATTTCAAAATACACTGAATAAAAATCCCACACAATTAGAAAAAAACTTTCTTCTTCTTCCTTCCAAGTATTAAGCCAAGGCCTGTTATGATCCTATAGAAAATTTTCCCTCCAGCGTTTCATAGGACGGCCCAGTGATCTTCGTCATCTTGGTATATAATTATAAACAGCTTTGGGGATCCGATTTGAACTCATTCTTTCTAGATGGTGTTTCCAATTTAGTTGGTACTTTTTAATATATTCCAAAATTGGCATAGTCTTCAATTCTTTTAAGATATTGGTGTTCATTTTCCGATCCCATCTGGTGTAACCTGCTGTTCTGCACATGAATCTCATTTCACAAGCTGTTATTCTGCTTTCATGTTGTCTTTTTAGTGTCCATGCTTCACTACCATAGGTCAACACTGGTCAAGCCAAAGTGTTATATAAACGTAATCTGGTGTTTTTTGTACAAGGGATGGTTTCATAACTTGATTAATAATTCTCAAACTTTTATTATAACTAGTAATTTTTTCAGGGATATTCTTTTCATTCCAGATAGAGAGATAATATCCAAGATATTTAAATTGATTAGATCTCTCTAAAATTTTATTCTGGAGACAGATTTTACTTTGTATGAGGTCCTTCCCATGAAATGCCATAATTTTAGTTTTGTTAATTGATATTTCCATATTAAATTTGGCAGCTGTTTTTTGTAAATTATAAATTGATCATTGCAAATCATTTTCGGAAAGTGCCAGAAGCGCTAAATCGTCTGCAAAAAGAATAGTATCGAGTTTGAGGTTCCTATTGATGGGTATATATCCTCATTGTGTTTTCCTCCATTCATTTATTAATCTATTCATATATATAATGAAAAGCACCAGTGAAAGTCCACATCCCTGTCTTACTCCAGTGTTGATCTTTTCCCAAGAAGATAATTTGCCATCTTGTTTAACAGAGATTTCATTATCTTTATAGATGTTGTTAGTAATATATTGTATTTCTTCGTTCCTTTATTTTCTTTTCTTCTCCAGAAAAGCCTGAACAGAGGCTATAAGATGGCAGCCCCATCACTGGTCTTGCCTTCCTTTGGCCAGCAACCAATCGAAGGGACTATTATTATGTTTTCAAGTCTTATACGAGAATTTCCCGGAAGGATCAAACTAAAAAACTTTCTTTCATAATACAAAGTTCCTTATTCTCCATATAACTGATCGGCATGTCTGGCACATTGGTCTATAACATCTAATACAATTATTTAAGTAAAATTTTTTATCACTCACCTCATATTATTCTTCTTATTTAACTATAAATTAGTTTCGGAACATAGTTTCTCTCTCCATCCTCAGTATCATCACGACTGTTGTTCTGTTGTCTTGAAGAGCAGTCCATCGCTCCTTCCATTGGCTGACTAAAAAACTCGAACCAGGTCATTCTCCCCGGGAATTTCAAAGTTCATCAATTTCTTCTTTTCTCTCTTTTGAAAGTAGATCTTTTCCCAAACAGTAAGTTCTTTTGGTTTTTCTAATAGTTTTAATAATTTAGCTTCTTTCTCGATAAGATGTTTTTCAGACCATGAATGGGGAGCCATTGCAGGGTCTGAAAACATCTTATCGAGAAAGAAGCTAAATTATTAAAACAGATAGAAAAGCCAAAAGAACTTACTGTTTGGGAAAAGATCTACTTTCAAAAGAGCGAAAAGAAGAAATTGATGAACTTTGAAATTCCTAGGGAGAATGACCTGGTTTCGAGGTTTTCAGTCAGCCAATGGAAGGAGCGAAGGATGGCTCTTCAAGATGACAGAACAACAGTCGTGATGATACTGAGGACGGAACAGAAACTATGTTCTGAAACTAGTTTATAGTTAAATACGAAGAATAATATGAGGTGAGTGATAAAAAATTTTACTTAAATGAATATACCTCATAGTGTAAATTCTTAAAATAAGTAATTTAATACAATATTGGTTTCTTTTCTTTTCGTCTCAATGAGGACACAATGCACACTGTTTTCTTTTACATCCTCGATTGGTCTTTCATTCCTCGGAAACGGTTTATTCAAAATCCTGGAAACAATCATTCTGAGTTCTTTTGGTAGTCGATCATTTACAAGTCTTTCGTTCAGATATAGCTCCGTAAGTTGTCGGCCTAAAGTTTTCAGGAATTCAAAGCGAGAAATAGGCTTGTAATCCTTGAACGATGATTGCAATTCATAAGAATTGACATCAATTTTGTTCAGAATAGCATAGCAGACAGCCACGGACCATCTCCGTCTTCAACTGCTTGTGCTATATGTAACAATTTTTTGTCCAAAAGTATCTACTCGCCCTTTCGTACCATTATAAAAATATGAATATAATTTCTGGTTTACATGTCTCAGGATCAGTACATTTCGAATAGTGCATGTTAGACAGCATAATGGCAGCTTTTCCTTTTTTAGGTATATGTGAAATAATTGTTTGATCATCTCTAAACCCATACTCTGTTATGTCTATTATATGTTTCCTGTTTGTTTGGAAGGATATGCTAAAAAATTTCAGTCACATTCTAGTTCTGTATCTGTTTCATGTTCAGAATAATTATAGTAAGGATCGTTTTCATCCCCATATTTACTCACATCTCTGCTCTCATATTCTTCCAAAACATTATGTACAAAGTACAGGAAATCAGTATCATGCACTGACATACGTTTACGGGCACGATAAGCCATAATTAACACCAACTATACCACATTCACATAAACTAACGTTCAATACAAGTACCGGAACACAACTGGAGTTGTGGGGTCGTAAAGGATACCACTCATTATTTTACTTATACACAGAAAAGCAACAGTACTTACAGGTTACAGATAATGGCTAAGGGTTAATGTTAAACAAAGGGAAAGCTACATAATAGGATTTCGAAAATAAATGGATTTTAAAAGGATGTTAGGGGTGTCCAGCTTCTTTGGTATCATAAAAGACCCCACAACTCCGGTTAAGTCAATGAGATATTCCTGAAGATGAAGACACCTAAGTTTTGAAACTGGTATAATTAGAAGACTGGATATGAGGTGAGGTATAAAGAATTTAAATTTAAATCATTAATAGTCTATTAATTTAATCAATAATTTAATAAAATAAACTGCTCAAACAACTGAAAAGAAAAACAATAAAATTCACAGTATGGAAAAAATCTAATCCAGAAGAACAGGGATAAATTAATACATTTTTAATTCTCCAGGAAAAATTATTTGATCATGAGGGTTTTTGCCAACAATATGAGGGAACAAATAAACAAGACATTGGACTGCCAAAGCAAGTTGGAATTCTAGTTGAGAACAGATACAATTATCTTCAAAACTTGTCCAGGTGAGAAAAGTTCATTCTCTGTTAACTTTATGTTTGTGATTTAAAAATAATGACTTTTTTTAAATTTTAAAACAACGATTATAGGTTATTTAAAATTCATTGGAGAAACATTTTTTGAAAACACACCTCATAAATTTTATTCATTTCACAAAACCATGGTTTCGGATGAAGTCTCATACATCTTCAGTCAAAACTCCGACTGATCATATACTTCTGCCGTCAAACCTTCTATTGTCACTATCTTCTCTGCTGCCATCTATGGTTGAATTTCTAAACTTCAAAATCAAATTCTGTTCGTTAGGAATATCAAAATTCATCAATCTATATTTATTTTTCTGACCAGCCTCATGGACTAGTGGTCAGCATTTCTGACTACTGTTCATGAGGTCCTGGGTTCGATTCCCAGTCAAACCATACAAACTTTTTTTAAAGGGAATTATTCCTGTGGTTGCCCATGGTCTGGAATTTAGGTTAAGTTTAGGTTAAGAACTCTCCTGGCGCTTTCATCGCCCATCATACCATTGGGGTAACATAACTCCGCCTTCCAGGTGCCCCAACTTCAGAAGTGGGTTACAATTATCCCAATGCCAGGAGAGAACATTAGAAATGTCGAAATGACAATCTGGGGCATTGAATAAAAATAACAAAAAAAATATTTTTCTGAACGTATATCTTCTCCCAAACTGTCTTCATCGGTCGGAGTTTTGACTGAAGATGGATGAGACTTCACCCAAAACCATGAAAAGCACAAAATTTATGAAGTGAGTTTTCAAAAAATTTTTCTCCAATGAATTTTAATTGATTATTACCTCATAGCATTTACTTCCCAACATTAATTTCAATGTAATTATAGGTTATGAAATTATGGTAATAATTAAGAAATCTTGATAAATCAAATTACTTACCATCCATCAACAAGGCCTTCCTGAACAAACCAGGTAAGTTTGCGCTTGGACAAGACAGTATTCATCATGTTGAGCCGACTGTATTCCCAAATGTAAGGTTTACGTAGACCCAAAGCCTCGATAAACCAGTAGAACTGATCATCTCTGTCATGGTATTCAGTTGTTCTTAAACAATGCGTCACTCCTTCTATGCTGTCCACAATTGGACATGCAAAATCATATGTTGGATAAACACTGCAACAAAATAATTTCTTTAGAAACCTGACTAACTGTAAACTATATTAAGTTTAAAATTTATCATCAACATCTTGAACAAATCCGTTTTGGGCCATGTAGCCTGTGACAGTAAATCTAACAAAGGCGGTCTTGATCTTTCCACCAATATTTTGGTCCACCTTGTCTCTATGTCGAGTAGGAATATATTGGAATGCCAATTTTGAAACTCTATTTCTTTATAAGAATCAAATGAATCATGAATTCTTTTTACCTCATATGCCTGCAGTTCTGTGTTAAAAAAAACATAGATATATAAAGTAAGAAGAATTCACGTTTCATTTGATTCTTATTAAGAAAACCTCCTAATGTAAAAATTCCAAAATGTATTAGATTAATAGTCTATTTCTTTTCATTCTTCTCAGATGATTTTTCCATTCCTGTTGGTATCTTTCTATATCTTAAGATAAAAATTAAAATGTACCTGTTGGTCGGTGCCATCATATTCAACTTTGTTAAAATAATGTATTTAAAATATTATTAATTGGAGGCCTTTCGGAGGTTAACTTCCATCATCAGCAGGATGAGTATGTGCTACTAGTTGTTGTATTTAAGACCATCAATGTCTACAGCGTCTTAAATACAACAACCAGTAGCACATACTCATCCTGCTGATGATGGAAGTTAACTTCCGAAAGGCATCCAATTAATAATATTTTAAATACAATATTTTAACAAAGTTGAGGCCAACAGGTACATTTTAATTTTTAATTTTTATCTTATGACTATTCCCCTGAAGGGAATTTGATATGAATTTTATTAGTGTTGTTTCTATATCTACATTTAAATTTGGTACTCTGATAAAGTTTAAAATTTAAACTAACTGAAAGTCTTGATGTAAATAAATTAAAAGACTAGGGCACCTCAAAGCAAAGATTGTCAAGAGGATTGTTGAAACTAAGAGTGAAAGGAAACTGAATAAGGAGAAAACCAGGGGGAAGATGGATAGACCACAGAGCACTCGAATAGAGGGAAAACTGAGTACAGTGACATCTAAAAAATGTTGGTCGTTTACGATGAACTATAATGAGCAAACTACAATGGTAGAGCTGTTTCATAGTAACAGAATACATCTTCTTCTTCTTCTTCCTTCCAAGTATTAGGCCAAGGCCTGTTACGATCCTATAGAAAATTTTCCCTCCAGCGTTTCATAGGACGGCCCAGTGATCTTCGTCCTCTTGGTATATAATTATAAACAGCTTTGGGGATCCGATTTGAACTCATTCTTTCAAGATGGTGTTTCCAATTTAGTTGGTACTGTTTAATATATTCCAAAATTGGCGTAGTCTTCAATTCTTTTAAGATATCGGTGTTCCTTTTCCGATCCCATCTGGTGTAACCCGCTGTTCTGCGCATGAATCTCATTTCACAAGCCGTTATTCTGCTTTCATGTTGTTTTCTTAGTGTCCATGCTTCACTACCATAGGTCAACACTGGTCTAGCCAAAGTGTTATATAAACGTAATCTGGTGTTTTTTGTACAAGGGATGGTTTCATAACTTGATTAATAATTCCTAAACTTTTATTATAACTAGTAACTTTTTCAGGGATATCCTTTTCATCCCAGATAGAGAGATAATATCCAAGATATTTCAATTGATTAGATCTCTCTAAAATTTTATTCTGGAGACAGATTTTACTTTGTATGGGGTCCTTCCCATGAAATGCCATAATTTTAGTTTTGTTAATTAATATTTCCATATTAAATTTGGCACCTATTTTTTGTAAATTATGAATTGATCGTTGCAAATCATTTTCGGAAAGTGCCAGAAGAGCTAAATCGTCTGCAAAAAGAATAGCATTGAGTTTGAGGTTCCTATTGATGGGTATATATCCTCGTTGTGTTTTCCTCCATTCATTTATTAATTTATTCATGTATATAATGAAAAGCACCGGTGAAACAGAATACATAACTAAATAAAACAAATGCAAGGCACACGACGTGTACACTCGGGATTAAGTGAAATTAGCCATTTTGCAAATTTTTAACTGCTATCCTTTCGTTCTATGTAGACAGAACTGTAAAAATTACATATTGTCGAAAGTTAAAAAAATCACGATTCATTTGATTCATACCTCATAATGTTTTCTTCCCAACATTAATTAATGCACTCTCTAATTATTCCTGTCGACTGCAAGTAATTACGTCTTGAGGAGCATCATGCATTGCAGAAAACATTAGAATCTAAATAATATGCTACTGAACATGACACATGATTAAAACAAACAGTGTGATAGATCATATTTGAAGAGAATAATTATATGCTCAGACTAGGGCTTGAACCCAGGACCTTTGGCTTTCTAGGCCAATACTCTACCGATTGAGCTACCTGAGCAAGTTACAATCTAAATGCAAATTATTCTCTTATATACGCTGTTAATTTCCACGCACCATGTGATATGAAATCCTTGCTTCTATTTTGCAAATGGTGGCTTCTTTATTAAAAGACATTTATTCAGTAGAGTATTGGTCATGCATGGATTCAAGTCCTAGTCTGAGTGTATAATTTTTCTCTTCATATATGATTTATCCATCAATGAGATGTATGAAATGAATAATAAAAATATTGAAAGAAGCCGTACTGGCTTTATAATGTAATATAAAATTCCAAAATAAATGTCTTCGTAATAAAGAAGCCGACATTTGCAAGATACAATCAAAAGTTTCATAGCATTTGGTGTGCAGAAATAACAGCGTATAAAAGAGAAAAATTTGTGTTTAGATTGGAACTCACCCAGATAGCTTAGTTGGCAGAACATTGGTCTGGAAAGCCAAAGGTCCTGGGTTCAAGTCCCAGTCTGAGCATACAATTTTTCTCTTCAAATATGAATTTAAATTGAAATAAAATTCTCTTCCTACAGCTCTTAAAAGAATTTTAATCCAAACCTTAGTGATGCCGTATTTTCACTATTGTGACATTCTACTAACTGACAGAAGTGACGGATTGTCAGACAAACTGCAGCGTGTTCATAATATGTGTATCAGATTCACATTTAATGTCCGAAAATACGATCACATTTCTCCATTATTCCACAAATTGTCATGGCTACACCTAAAAGAGAGAAGAAAATCACAGTGTCTAATTCTCTTATTTATGATCCTACATACCTCGACTCCCAATTATTTATCATCTCGTTTCCTGAATCTATCCTCTAACCATAACTTAAACACATGCTCACAACATAGTATCTTGCTTAATATACCGCAACAGAACACTGGAGTCATTTGAAAACCTCTATACAGATAGCTGCAGAGAAAACAATAGGATACAAAGAGAGCAAGAATATTAAGAAACCTTGGGTCACAGAAAAAATGTTGGAGAAGATGGAAGAAAGAAGACAATGGAAAAATAGCAATACAGAAGAAGCCAAAAGAAACTACAGGAAACTAAACAACGAACTTAGAAGAGAAACTGACAAGGCAAGGGAAGAATGGATGAAGCAGAAATGTGAAGAACTAGAGAATCTGGAGAGGAAAGGAAAATATGATTTAATGTACCAGGAAGTTAAAGGCTTGGACTATGGAAAGAAGAACAGGAAAACTATGTGGCTGATTGAGGACGAAAATAATGAAGAAATAACAGACAAACAGGGAATTATGAATACATGGGAACAATATGTAGAAGAGCTATATGAGACAAGAAATCGTCCGGCTAACGTGGATATAGAAAATGAAGAAGACATATCAAAAGATTAAAAAGGATTTTCAATTCTGAAGGAAGAAGTTGAACTAGCAGTTAAGGAAATGAAAAATGGTAAAGCAATAGGGGTAGATGGAATCCCCATTGAATTAGTTAAATACTTGGGTGAAGGAAAGAAGGAAATTCTGCATTTATGCAACAAGATATATAAAGAAGGTGAATGGCCCGAAGAATTGACTGAGACAGTGTTAATACCAATACCGAAGAAAAACAATGCAAAGAAATGTAAGGAGTTCAGGACTATCAGCTTGATATCACACTCTGCAAAGATTGTCCTGCAACACTAAATCGACGTTTACGTTCTACGATAGAAAGCGAATTGGAAGAAGAACAGTTTGGCTTCAGGAAGGGAAAGGGTACAAGAGATGCAATTGGATTGATACGAACAATAGGAGAAAGATACATAGAAAAAGATAAAGACGTTTATGCAGTATTTTTTGACCTGGAAAAGGTCTTTGACAGAGTAAATTGGAATAAACTCCTGAAGATCTTGAAGAAAATTGGCGTGGACTGGAAGGAGAGGAGGCTCATAAGTAGTCTTTATATGAAACAGCGAATGACAATCTAGTTCGAAGAATAGTGAGAAGAAATGTCAGAAAGAAGTAGAATTGTGGTGAACACGGGTGGATGTGCGAGGATGTTCCGCTTCAACGTCAACCTACCCTTTTCGACATCTCAACCTGGCCAGACCCTAATGACAGAACTGCTTCAGACTACCCGCGGAGAGGCGGAACCATGGGATGGAAGATAAATAAAGTGCATAAGATTTGCTGATGATATGGCTTTGCTAGCAGAAGATGCAATGACATTGAGGAACATGCTGATGGAGCTGAATGATAAGTGCGAGGATTATGGAATGAAGATAAATATAAATAAGACAAAGGCCATGATTATAGGAAAGAAACCAAGGAAGATAAACATGAAGATTAAAGATGAGGCCATTGAGCAAGTGGAGAGCTTCAAATACTTGGGTTGTACTATCAGTAATAACATGAACTGCGGTCAAGAAGTAAAGCAGAGGATAGCAATGGCAAAAGAAGCTTTCAACAGGAAGAGAAGCATTTTCTGCGGACCTATGGCAAGAGAATTAAGAAAGAGGCTAGTGAAGTGCTTTGTGTGGAGTGTAGCATTATATGGTGCAGAGACGTGGACATTACGACGGAATGAGGAAAAGCTACTGGAAGCTTTTGAGATGTGGATATGGAGAAGAATGGAACATATAAAATGGATAGACAAAGTAAGAAATGAAGATGTGCTAGACAGAGTGGGTGAAAGAAGAACAATGCTGGAACTCATAAAGAAGAGGAAAAGAAATTGGATTGGCCACTGGCTAAGAAGAAACTGCCTGCTGAAGAATGCTCTAGAAGGAATGGTTAACGGAAAGAAAGTTAGAGGCAGAAAAAGACATCAGATGATAGACAATATTAAAATAAATGGTTTGTATGGAGATACAAAAAGGAAAGCTGAGTCAAGGAAAGAGTGGAGAATGCTGAGTTTGCAGTGAAAGACCTGCTCTTGAGCAGAACACTACGAATGAATGAATGAATGAATGAATGAATGAATGAATGAATGAATACCGCAACATAGGACATCCCCTCACTCCATGTCATATACTATTTTCACTTCTCGCAACTGAAATTCCCTACCACAAGAAAGAAGGGGCTGCCAGACATGGGCATCTTTTAACCTTTTGACCGCCGAGTTTCCCTTTTGCCAGCTGGACTGTGGGTGCCAAGTTTTTTAAATTTAAAGTACTACGCCATACTATATAATATTAACGTATATAAAGTAAAATTAACTATCTACATGCCATGCTAAATTGAATTTAAACTCACTATTATACGATTTTTATTATTAATTTAATTTAATTTAATTTAATTTAATTTAATAAATTTATCACTATTATACATTTATTTGTTGGTTAGACGGTGTTGCTTCCACTCGTAAAGATCCCAGGTTCGAATTCAGCACGGCGTCTTTATTGGAATTTGTTATCACTATCACTAAAACATTTTTCCTATTGAATAATTTTGATGGCATTATCACTAAACACTTATAATATTAAAATTGTTGAACATTTTTTATGGTCCTGGGTTCGAATCAATTCCAGTCAAACAGCTGTTTTATGCCACGTGTTTCGTCTGGCGCGACACGCCCACCACTGTCACTCACACCCAGTTCATTTAGGTCTACATTACTTGCTTTACTATTTATTGGCTTAGATTGTAATAATATTCTCTTAGAAACAGGACTAGTATCACATTCGTCAAACGAGTAACCATTTGATGACCTGTTACTGTCACTCTCGTCTTCTGAAAAACTGACACAATAAACTCGCGTATTGTATTTTCGTCAACTTTGAGATATGAATCACTGTGTTTCACAGCACCACCTACCCCTTGGCCAGGTATCTTTTCAACTAAAAATAAAATAAATAAAGAGAAAATCCTGAAATTGCAACATTTCATAGCAAAAAAAAAAAAGGCCTTGTAACATGAATATACACCCTCCTTTAGAAAATCCATTTACAACTAGCCTGTACCGTTATTCTGTAAGGGATGTGCAAAGTATTGCTAAGAAAGGATGTACAAACACAGAACGAAAAATAATTTTAGTTTATTAAAGTAAAAACTTCAGGAAAAAAATATTTAAAATAATAAGATTGAAAACCGGAGCCTGCTGGGCGTGGCATACAGCTGTACACACACTTTCACCGGCGCACGCCGGGCATGGCGTTCAAAAGGTTAAAAGAAATCTAAATTTATATTTGCTCTAACCTTGACTTCATCATTACCCAGTGTAAGGTACATATATTGATTGGCATTTCTCATATAAATTATATTTATATTATTTTCATTATTATTATTATTATTATTATTATTATTGTAAGTATTATTATTGCTATTATCATATAAAATGTTGTTTGCATATGAAATTTACATTGCGACATTTAATATATTTTTAACTTTTTATAATTATTAGAGTGCGTATCTATATTGTCAAATATTTATTTGTATTTGTGCTGGTTGAGTGGAAGAGAAGGCCTTATGGCCTTAACTCTGCCAGAATAAATAAAACATTATTATTATTATAATTATCCATCAGTCAGATAGATGTCTTCAGGAATAGTGGCTCATGTAATTTTGTCACATCCTCTAAGTATCCTTGCATGGGATAGGGGAGCTGCATGCATTGCACAAATCTTACAAAATATCAGTAATACTAAAAACAAAGCTTTTTTAGGATTTGGAGTTCAATTGCTCTCTGCATGAATCTTACAGATCATAACTTACTTATATTTTGTTCCAGTTTTTGGATGTGGTTCATTCTTACATCGATATATTGTAGGGTCGCGCATACAACCATTAGCAGAACCCATATCAATCTTCGCACGAACACAACATTTCTGTCCATATTCTGTTCCTTTCTTCATTTCTTCCCACATTTTGAAATTTTTCTCTGTAGCTGATAACAAAAATATCATAAATTACATTTTTTAATGGGATAAAAATGCATTATAGCAGTGTTATTATTATTGTTATTATTTTTAAATGTCTAAAACTATAAATGTAATGTGAAATCAAATCAAAAACACTTGTAAATGTATATTAGAAGAGAAAAATTATATACTCAGACCAGGGCTTGAACCCGGGACCCTTGGTTTCTCCAGACCAAGTGCTCTACCATTTGAGCTACCTGAGCAAGTACTGATCTAAACGCAAATTTTTCTCTATATACGTTGTAATTCCCGCCCACCAAATGCTATGAAGCCTTTGCTTCTATCTTTGCAAATGGCGGCTCCTTTATTAAGAAGACATATTTGGGAATTATACATTACATTATAAATGCCAGTACGGCTCTTTTCAATGTTTTCATTATTAATTTCATACATCTCAATGATGGATAAATCATATTAGAAGAGAAAAATTATACGCTCAAACCAGGACTTAAACCCGGGACCCTTGGTTTCTCTAGACCAAGTGCTCTACCATCTGAGCTACCTGAGCTAGTACCGATCAAAACGCAAATTTTGCTCTATATACGTTTCTCTTCTAATATGATTTATCCATCATTGAGATGTATGAAGTTAATAATAAAAACTTATAAAAGTATTTAACTTTTTGTGATTTCAAGAGCATCAGTACATATCAAGAAAAGAAAAAAAGTAAAATCATGTGTCATAGATTTACAGCAAAAGTCTGTAACAACAAGCCTCTAAACAAAATCTGTACAATATTAAATTAAAAGATTCTTACCTCTCCTCACATTATTCTGTTAAGTAGATCGCGATTTCAGGCCTATAGCAGGCCCATCTTCAGTACACTGTTGTTACTATGCACAACAGTGTACTGAAGATGGGCCTGCTATAGGCCTGAAATCGCGATCTACTTAACAGAATAATGTGAGGAGAGGTAAGAATCTTTTAATTTAATATTGAATTGAACCTCACAGTGATAATTCCTATATAAAAAAAGGTTAAAATCTGTACGTTGAACTTTTATAGGAATAAATCACTATGAGGTTTAATTTAAGATAAAATCAAATGTTTCATACCTCTCCTCATATTAATCTTCTAAATAGAGCGCGATTTCAAGACCATAGTGGTGCCATCTTCAGTACCATCTGATGACTGATGTTATATGAGGAGAGGTATGAAACATTTGATTTTATTTTAAAATCTGTAGGCCCTTTAACTTTCCTATCGAGTCTCCCATGCCTAACCTCTTCGACCCTGATGGTATTAGAGTATTCGAAGCCGAAGGGTTCATTTCTGTCTTTCCTATATCTATTTCTTCTTTTAATCTCGTGGACACTCACCTTAAATGCCTATATAAGCTGCATGTTCGAATGCAGCCCCATTGCAACTTAACAACATAAGTATACAATGGATTCATGTCATCAGCTGCGGCTGGATACACGTAATGAAGAATAATATTCACTTCCAAATTTGATTTGTGTTGCTAAAGACATGAATTGTTTCACAGCAACATTGAATAAAATGCTAACTATAAATCAAAAACTCAAATTTTACACAAAAAAGAATTATAATTTTAATAACTTTAAGAATACTATACTTTTCTTTCGCAGCATTAGTTAATCACAAATTAGTTGTCAAGCCACAATACAATCTTTACTGTACTGTGAAATAAAATTTGACAATCACAAATACTGTAAATACAAATTCTCAAAGTTTTTAAATAATGTTAAACCTTCCTAGAATTAAAACTCCTCTAAGTTGGACACACATTTGGGAAACAGCAAGTTAAGAATTGAGTTATGAACACAACCACGATCTAAAATGAAGAGCAGTGTACAGAGTGTCCATGAAGTCCTGCCACCAAAACAATGTAACTTAGCTCGTAAATGGGGAGATATAATTAACTCTTTTTTTTACACAGATTTGTGGTTAATTGACCCAGATATTATGATTAAAAGACTAAATTACCTTAGGGATAGAAAACTATTTGAGATAAAGACATGCTGTTTTTTTGCAACGTATTATACATCTCTCAAAGTTCAGTTTACATTTGTTGCAGATTGTGATTTAAATGACAATGACGATACCAAAGGAAAAGGCCCAATGTATATGGTTGTATATCGAGTCTGGTAAATAAACAGTAACTATTCCGCAAAATTTCCGCCAGGAATAGGGAAGAGATTTTTCATCCAAATCATCCATAATTAGATGGTTCGAGAAATTTCTAGCGACTGTCAGTGTAATGGACTTTCCAAGGAGTGGACAACCAGGTGTGAGCCAAGAAACCATCGACAACGTACGACTTGCATTTCAACGCAGACCTCAAAAATCGGTTCGTCGTGCTTCACAGGAACTGCACTTACCAAAAGCAAACATTCATGAAGTCCTCCATAAGTGGCTACATATTCAGGCCTATAAAGTTGTAATTACACAAGCGTTGATGCCAACTGACTTCCTTCCATGCTGAATTTGCTGATTCCAAGCTAAATGCAATTGACGAAGACAATGAGTACTCACAGAGGGTGATGAAGTGACATTCTTTGTGTCTGAACATGTTAACCGCCATAGCGTTCGTCTATGGGGATACTGGTGATTTACCAGACTCAGCGTACGACCATACACATTGGGCCTTTTCATTTGGTGTTGTCATTGTCGTTTAAATGACAATCTGCAACAAATGTAAACAAAACTTTGAGAGATGTAGAATACATTGCAAAAAACCACATGTATCTATCTCAAATAGTTTACGAGCTAAGTTACATTGTTTTGGTAGCAGGACTTTGTGGACACCCTGTACATTGTTCAAATTTATAAAATGTGTATATGAATTAACAGCAGATAGAAGTGTCCATTATGGAGTAGAGAATTATACTGAGACGTGTTCATATTATTCATAAAATAAAAGTTACATTTTGGAGAGAAAATTATAGGCAACAGTTTAGCAAACTCTGTCATTCTGTACTCATACAAATATTCAGGAGAATCATATTACCCTTACTGCTCCTTTTCATTTCTTCTTTCTTTAATATCAGCCAATTCCTTAAAATAAATGTTCTACCCTGAATAGCTTGACTCGGATATATATACCCACGTACGTAACCTCTCTTACCAGAGAACTGTTTTTTATAGCTGAAAAAATGGTGTTAAAACTTGCAAGAATTAAAGGAAATATTTTACAACCTGCAACGTGAAAAATTTTTCTCTAAGTTCCAATTATACACCATACACGTGCGCCAATAAACGCGAAGCAGTTTACACCATGGAATCTCGAGATGCAGCCAACATATGCATGATATTACTTCTTCTTCATCCAACCAAGTCTTAGGCCTATAGGCCTGTTACAACCTCGCTGATGAATTTTGTATCCAGTGTTTCCTTGGATGGCCCAGAGATCTCTTCCCTGTTGGACAATAATGAAGCAGCATGGCCTTGGGAACTCTATCTGCACTCATTTGTCACAAATGATTCATCCATTTGTTCTGGTATCTATGTATGTATTCAATGACTGGTTCTAAACGTAGTTCCTTTAAGATATAATTTGCGTTTGTGATCCCACTTGGTGTACCCTGCTGTATATCTCATGAATCTCATTTCACTAAAAGTTGTCCTTCTCTCTTCTCCTTTTCTCAAAGTCAATGCCTCACTGCTGAAGCAAAGTGCATGTCTTGCTAAGGTTTTGTATAATCGTACTCTGGTATCTCTCTGGACTAGCGAAGGTTCCATTACTGAATTTATTATTCCCATGGTTTTATTATAATTAATAATTTTACTTGCTATGTATACTTCATCCAAATATGTTAATGTATATCCAAGGTAGGTAAATGAATTTACTCTTTCCAGTATTTTTGAATCTATACAAATTTTTCTATGTACAGGATATTTTCCTGTCCCGCGCCGTGGCCGAGTGGTTAAGGCAGGAAGCCTTGGCGCAGAGCTACGGGACTTGCGCTGGTTCGAGTCTCCATGGGGGAAGAAATTTTCTCATGGTACTTCGGCCAGTATGGGACCGGTGCCCACCCAGCATCGTGATGCATTTGGGTAGCTACAATAAGTAGCAGCTCCAGGTTGAGGAAACCAGCTATAACGGCTGGGGGAGTCGACATGCTGACCACATGTCACCCCTACACTGGCTGATTATCATCTACCTCTGTGATTGACACATGTGGATGTGAGGCCAGCAGCCGGTTGGTAGGCTAAGGGCCTTGTAGGCCTGTTGCGCCAGGAGTTTTTTTTTTGTTGGATATTTTCCTTGAAAAGTAATTACATTTGTTTTCTCTGTATTGATTTTCATGTTATATTTGATGGCTATTTTGTTAAAATTATATACTGAATAAGATAAATTAAAATCTTTCATACCTCTCCTCATAAAAAATCTTCTAAGTAGGTATGAAACATTTTAATTTATCTTAAATTAAACCTCATGGTGATTTATTCCTATAAAAGTTCAATATATACTGAATATTGTAATTCGTCCTCTGAGGGTGTCACTAATGCCATATCATCTGTGAAAATTAACATATCTAATTTCATATTTCTATTCAATTGCATATGTTCATGACGTCCACCTCTGTGGTCTCGAGGTAGCGTGCTGCCTTGTCACGCAGTGGGCCCAGGTGCGATCCCCGGTCGGGACAGTTTTTCTGGGTGAGGTTTTTATTGGGGGTTTTCCTCACCTGTAAGACAAATTTCAGGAAAACTTTAAGGCCCAAACAGTCCCCAAAATCATATGACCATCATCATCATCCTTATCATCATCATCATCATCCTTCACCAGTGTGGAAAGCAATGGGAAGCTACCACACCTACAATTCCCTAGTAAAGCTGCAAAGCATAGCATGGAAATGATAGAGGACATCCTTGTCTCATTCCTGTATGAATTTTCTGCCATTGTGATAGTTTATTGTCACTTTTTACGCAATTAAATTAGATTTATACAGGTTACATACATTCAATATCATTTGTTGTGAAACCTGGTCTGTGGCTAATATTTTTAATAGTTTGTTTCTATGTACTCTATCATAAGCTTTTTCCAAATCTAAAAAAGCGATACGAGTTTCCACATTGAATTCTCTTTGTTTTTCTATTAATAATTTTAATGAAAAATATCAAATCACCACAAGATCTTCCGTTCCGGAAACATTTTGCTCTTCACCAAAAAAGCTTTTCATAACATTTATGTAATTTGTTCTTAATTATATTCTAAAAGCTAACTTAACGCAAAATAAGTATTCAACCTAAAAACTAACCTAACGTAATTTAAGCACTCAAACCTGTGAAATAGTGCAATGCCCAAAAATGAATAGCAAATTCTGAAATTCAAGTATATGTGTATAGTTAATATGTTGGCTGCACTGAACACATCTTTGTTGTTGCATAGAATATTCTTTAAAATCAATATGGCTGCCACATCTTCATGCTATGTATGCAGTTAAATATCATAGAAAAATATATTGAAATAATTGTTAGAAAAAATGTAAAAAATCATGATTGGAAATAATTTGAAAAATGAAATCCTAAGAATAAAATTTGACGGAGTTTATGAAGTAATTAAAAAAGTACAGATTGTCAAGTTTAGTCAGGATTAAAATATTATAACTAATCATACTGCACAGTATTTTTTATCTGCTCCACTAAGTGATTATTTCTCTTAAAAGCAATTTTTTCTTGCTACAATTTAATACCAGTTTTACAGCAAATACAAAACTTACTATTAGCTCTATTTTTTGACTCAATCCTCTGTTCTCGTTCTTCCTTCATCTTCTCAGCATCTGTATCATCAACATAAGCTTTACCTTCCTTCATTAACTTCTCACAATACTCCAGCATGAGGTCAAAGTAATCAGATGTATGTGTGAACCTGTCTGGTTTTATCTCCAGCAGTTTCAAGTCTTCCAGAATCACCTGTAACAAAACTAGTACCCATCAAAGCTCTAATGCTACATACAACTGGATAACATGCTATAGTTTGCAATTTTTTAACCACAATTACAAGGTTTAGCAACAGAATTTAAGCACATAATTTGCATTTGGGAAATAACATTATGAGGCTTTCATGTTGATAAATAAAGTGAATATCTCACCTCACATACTCCATGTTCTTCAAAGTATTCTTGAAGATGGCTGAAGATAGGAAAAACGTTTCCTGAAACCGGTCCTGTATTTTGAAGAACATGGAGTATATGAAGTTCTGATCGACATAACATCAGTCGACAAGAAATTACTGAAGATGAAGCTATCAGGTTTTGAAACCAGTATAATTAGAAGACTGGATATAAGGTGAGGTATAAAATATTTTAATTTAAATCTTAAAATAAAACTCATAGTGATTTTGAATAGTGAATAAGGAATGACAAAATTAAGGAGATATTAAGTGTAGAAAAATTAACAACAGACATAGAAAAGTAGACTAAAATGGTTCAATGAATATACGAATGAGTCATTTCTTATCTTACCTCATAGTTTATGTTTTCTTAAACATGGGAACTGAAGTTTACAAGAGGAACATCCCTACCATTTTCAACAGACATTATGTCTAAAATGAGAAAAGACTAAAATGGTTTGGACATTTAAAAAAGAATGGAAAAGAAAAGACTACCACAAACACTGTTAAATCTCAAGATACAAGAAAAACGACCATGATGTAGACCACAAGAAAGATGGATTAACCAGTGAAGAAAAGTTTACAAGAGAGAGGATACAACTGGGAAGAACTAAAAAGAAACAAAGCATGGGAAGATAAGAGATGATTGGAGGCGTATTTGGAATTGACCTTCTGAAAGGAGGACACGATAAGAGGAGGATGATAATGATGAGTGATTTTTTCCTATAAAAGTTCACTATATGTAATATCTTTTCGCTCATGACACACTGACTACTGTCAAGCACTGGAAGGTATCATCAGTGAACTGTGCGAGACTAGACATACTCACCATACAGCAGTTAAACACGGGATGTCTAGCAAATTACAGATATGAAATTCGCGACTATATGCCGGGTTTTTCATGGCTACAAAATAAAATTCCCGAGTTTTTTAGTGCTAAATTGAATTAATTCTAATAAAGCTAATTTTGTAAAAATGTTTTTTTTGTTTGAAAATGATAAAACTTTATTTTTATAGTAAGGTCTTAAATGAAAATAGCAAAATAATTTATTAAATTTTTTTTTATTATTTGGACATAAATTATGTTACCATAAAACATTGCATGCAATCTCGTGTTAAAATTACTTTATTCATATCTTATTTTTTTAATCATTTGATAGTTTGTCTAGATTTCAATAAAATATTAATAATAGGAAGAATTGGTCAATTTTATACAAAAAGCAAAAGAGCGAGCAAAAAAACACTTGCCGAGAGTTCTGTTAAAAATCTGTGTGTTCAATAAGCTGACTGTAAGCTTACTGCACAGAGTCCGAGTTGATCTGTCTTATTTAACTATGTGTGCTCAAGTATTGTTTTGTAATACAACATCATTATTGGTAACAACCGACATTTCTTTAGAGTGGCAGCTTGACTCCTCCAAACGTATGCTATAGTTTCATGAACATTTCTTCCAAGAAATATTCCAATATCTGTATGTGGTTTTTTCACAATGTTTTTCAGAATGTGGTTTAACGATTGCAATTTTTTTATTTGAATAGAAGATAGATGCATGTCACTTTACGAATTCCCATTTATTTCCTGGTTACTTTCAAATTCCCAACTTATTCCCAGTTTTCAACATTTTTCCCAACTGCTGGACACAGTGAAACATGAAAATAAGTTAGGAAAAATAAATTCCCGTTTATATTTGAAGGGCTCGGCTGTAAAACATGGTAACTGACAAATTCTTGAAAATTAAGTTGTAGCATATAAACTGTAATATGTGACCTCCTGAAGCATTTGGAGCATGTAGTTTTATTTACCGTCTGCCATCTATTTCTTCTTTTTTTTTGGCTTTCCCCCATTTATAGGTTTGCTGTCTTCAGTTTCCATTTATCTCTATCATTCCAATCTCCCTCTTCCAAATCCCTATCATCCATTATAGTTCTGTTTAGGTTTTCCATTTCCATCTTGGTCTGCCATGTTTATTTCTTCCAGGGGGTGACCATTGGTATATATTTTTTGACCATCTTTCATTTTCATTCATTGTACATGACCATTCCATTTAAGCGTTTGATTTTCAATCCTCTTAACAACCGATGTGCTGCCATCTATTTACGGATATAAAAAATATGTGCACCGAATGCTTCAGGAGGTACATATCACAGTTTACATGCTACAATTCAATTTTTAAGAATTTGTCAGATAACACATTGGGGACGGGGCATTTAAATAATTTAAATGTCTGTTCCCGGGTATTTACAGCCTTCTAACTTCTCTTCTGCACTCTTTACTATCCATCCATAGTAATTCTGCCTGAAGGCAGGTCTTTCACTGCACTCATAGCATTTTCATGCTATGCTTTGCAGCTTTACTAGGGAATTGTAGGTGTGGTAGCTTCCCGTTGCTTTCCACACTGGTGAAGGATGATGATGATGATAAGGATGATGATGATCATCATCATATGATTTCGGGGACCGTTTGGGCCTTAAAGTTTTCCCGACATTTGTCTTACAGGTGAGGAAAAACCCCGATAAAAACCTCACCCAGAAAAACTGTCCCGGCCGGGGATTGAACCCGGGCCTGCTGCGTGACAAGGCAGCACGTTACCTCGAGAACACAGCGGTGGAGAATATATATGTATATAGTAAAGTAAAGTAATCCCACTACAGGCCTCAGGAGGCCCTTGGGGTAGTAGGAGGTTAAGGCTCCCACTTTTCTGGACAATCGGCACTTGATGTCAGCCCTGCGTGACGGCTGCCTTTACCCCAGAACAAGTGTCTAGTACTCATTTTCGTTAGAGGCTGAGTCGACCCCAGGGTCATAGTGCCGCCAGAGGGTTTGGGTCAGTTTAAAAATCCTGATCCTGAACCCTTGACCTTCCCGCTTGTAGGACAATGCCTTAACCACTATGCTACTATAAAAATTCATAAAAAATGTTCTAATTAATTTTATGAAGTAAAACTTTCAGGAATCACTTACCAAGGATCCTAGTACTGCTTGAGGGTGTAATATCTCTGGAAACATTCCCCTTTGTGGAGGGAACTTGCAAATATACCTTGTTCCACTTCTTTTTTTTCTGTGTTGCACAAATATGGCACCTCCTAGCAGGGTATTTTCTCTTGCCTTTCTCACTTTCAACAATTGTTTCGAGAACATGTTTTCACATATCATCCGAAAGCCTCCCAGGGGGTCCACATGTGATCTATGTGGGGTTAGTGTTGATGTTTCTGGTAGTGTGAAGTCTGTGTCTGACTCTACTTCCTCCATCTTATCTGTAGCCCAGTCTTTTGCCACTTGTAGCAGAAAGTCTTTATAACGAAGATTTGTAGAAGTGTTTAATTTGTTATATACTTGTAATGAATTAAATAGAGCACAATTGATAAGCCACAATGAAACTTTCTTTGACCACTTTACAGTTTTCCTTAGAATAGAGTAATAGAACAAGTACTGATCAGCTCTGTCAACACCCATCATTGTGTTTATTATATTGAATAATACAAATGGGTTTCTGTTTTACTTCTTCATTTCTCCTGGGAACATCAACCATAGATAAATTATGAATTGTGGATATCATATTGACAACACGAGTATCCTTCCAGCATTGAAGAAGAATATCGCCTTTTTGCTTGAATGTACTTCCCCACGTTTGAGATTCATTTTTCAAATCTGGAGGAAGACCTCTGTTCAGCCTGATTGTTCCACATACTCTTACATGTCTAGAAAGGAGATTTTGAGCAATATCTACACTATTATAGTAGTAATCTTGACATTCAAAGTTAAAATTGGGAAACACATTATGAGGTTCTTAATTAATAAATTAATGAGTCATTTTAACATCTTACCTCATATTTCATGTTTTTCAAACACGGTAACTATAGTTTTCAAATGATCTTGTCATTCATTTTCAACCGCCATTATGACTACCGGATATTCGTTGGAATCTCCCTCTATAACGTTGCCATCTGGTGTTGATTTGATGAACTTCGAGATATCGTTGCCATCTGGTGTTGATTCGATGAACTTCGAGATGAGGTCACGTTCATCCGGAATGTCGAAATTCATAGATTTAAATTTGCTCTTCTGTATAAATATTTTCTCCCAAACTGTCAAACCCAAAGGTTTTTCCAAATGTTTTAGAAGTTTAGCTTCTTTTTCAATTCTATGACCTTCCAACAAACTATGTGCTGCAATAGCTGATTTTTCAATTTCACCATTTTTAATATTCCTAAAGTGTTCCTTTGTGCGAGTGTCCAAATTTCTTTTTGTTTTTCCTATGTATACTTTATTGCAATCTCGACAATCAATTTGATAAATTCCAGATTTTTTACTATCTGGGGTGTTCATTTTCTTATTGATTAATAAGTTACCAAGGCTAAATTTATTTATCTGTGCCAATGTAATATTGAATTTCTTGAAAATTTTTTGAAATTTGTTATGTATTCCAGGATGATAAGTGATTTTCTTAAATTGTTTTCCTTTCTTTGAATCAGATTGCAGGGTAGTGTATTCTTTTAATCTTTTTTGTTGTCTGAATTTCTTCAATTTAGTTATAATTATTTCCTTTCTAAAACCATTTAAATTAGCTATGTCCAAAATGCGAAATGTGAAAAACATGAAATATGAGGTAAGATGTTAAAATGACTCATTAATTTATTAATCTTGACATACTTGGTAATTTTTATCAAGGTAAGGTTCTAACAGGGTCAAAATAGTAAGTATCCTGTAATTTTTTTCCTTGCCCCGAATAAATTTCTAAATTCCCAATATAGCCAGAAGTGCTTTCTGTAACCACATAAACAAGTAGACCATATTTTTATTAAGTTATGTAGGTAGGAAATAACACTATGAAGTTTATTTTAATTTTGTTGAGTTGTTTCTTGACTCACCTCATACTTCTTAACTCCCTCGCAGATCTAGATTTCGTCACTGTTTTGTGACATTCTCAATGCTGTTCGCGTTCACAACTGTTGTGAACAGCATTGAGAATGTCACAAAACAGTGACGAAATCTAGATCTGCGAGGGAGTTAAGAAGTATGAGGTGAGTCAAGAAACAACTCAACAAAATAAAAAAAAATAAAAAAATACCATATTTTATTATTTTCCCTGGATATGTTCGTATATGAAGCCTCCCTCTCCAAGGAATCATAGCCTCATCCAATGAAAGTCGTTGATTTGGTTTATAAACTGTCTGAAATTTTTCAAGGAAAAAATCTAGTAAAGGCTGAATTTTGAAAAGTCTGTTAGTTGACTCTTTTTGCAGAGTATTATCGTTGAAATGCAAACACCACAAAATTTGTTCAAATCTATTGCGACTCATAATGCTCCTAAAAATTGGAGTGTCTAAAAATGGATCGGTTGACCAATAATCCTTCAGTCTATCTTTTTTTTTATTTGCCCCATAAGAATAATTATTGCAAAGAACTTTTTTCATTTCCACTATATTGACATCTGACCATTTCAGCCCTTTAGATGAGGTAGTAAATTTATCATGATTTTGTAAATTATATAAATTAGTTTCCTCACCCAGCATTTGAAAGGATTGATCACCGAAAAAAGTTCTAATATATCAGAAATTTTTATTGGGTCAGAGGGAATTTGTTTCACCCCCTGGATTTCCAGAAAAAGTTCTAAGTTCGGTGTTTTGTCTTTCTTGGCCCATGTGTTTGCCCCCACCCCAGAATTATCATCACTTTCGTCAGAACTTGTCTCACTGTCACTGTATGTTTGCACTGGTTGCACAGTTTTTCATTTCTTTACAATCACTGAATTATCATCACTATCAGTAAATAAATTGTCAGGGACATCTGATAAATTATCTGCATTTAATTCTGCTATAATTTCTTCTCCTGTGAGAATTTTTTTCTTACGATACGAACTTCCTGTATGCATCATGTTGAACAAACAAACTCACTTGAGAATGGAGACTACGACTGGAGAGTATGTTCAGTGCCCACGTGTTGAGTTAGTTCTAAGAAAGGGTTTATTGTGCAGCAAGGGGAGAATTTGATGATTCAGCTACAGCCATAACAAGGTCAGCTCAGGTTATGGTCAAATGATGTCGACACAAGAACTTCATGACGCCTGAGAGCAATGTATAGTGAGTGGAAATCTATCACGCGTTGAAAACGCAAAATTGTGTTGCCCATCTCACATAGTTGAAAACCTCCAACGCAACTTTGTGTCATCTGTCCGCAATGTGTTAACATGTTTTACAGCTGAGCCCTTCATTTAATTCACCCTTGTATAAAAATACAGAAGGGTCTAGAAATTAATCCAGGTATTTAGTGTATAATCTGAGTTAAATTAAATTCAACGGAGAAAATTTTTTTGAAAACTCACCTCATAACTTTTGTGCTTTTCATGAAACCATGGTTTCGGGTAAAGTCTCACCCTCTTCAATCAAAACTCTGACTGTTGAAATTCTTCTGCCGTCAACTCTTCTATTATCATCTTCTGTGCTGCCATTTATGGTTGAATTTATAAACTTCAAAATCAAATGTTGTTCGTTAGAAATATCAAAACTCATCAATCTATATTTATTTTTTATATTTTTATATCTATATTTTATTATCATTTTTTAAAACTCCTAATAAACAAAATTTGATTTTGAAGTTTATAAATTCAGCCATAGATGGCAGCACATAAGATGTTGACAATAGAAGAGCTGATGGCAAAAGAATTTCAACAATCGGAGTTTTGACTGAAGATGGGTAAGACTTCACCTAAAACCATGGTTTTGTGAAAAGCACAAAATTTACGAGGTGAGTTTTCAAAAAAATTTTCTCCGATGAATTAAAATGATTATTACTTCATAATGTTTACTTCCCAACAATTTCAAATATAATCTAGAGATTATTACAAAGTGAAATACTACCATTCATTTAGTCTTGATATTAAAAATTTCCAACTCTGGAGTATCCAAAAAAAAAAAAAAAATTCAAAACTCTACTTGCCTTCTCAAAATCTTCCTTCTCCTTAGCTGGATTGGTATCGTCAAATCTCATTATCAACTGACCCTTAAAAGCCTCTTGATAATACTGGTTGAGAAGAGCTGCTTTAGCATGGCCAATGTGCAGATAACTAAAACCAAAACCATTCATTATCGGTCTTACTAATAAAAATCTCTAATACAGGCTTTCATCAGTTGTTTAATTATACAATATATAAGCCTGATGTAGATCACGTATAATTTCCTTACTAATAAACGTTGTGCCGGAGCTATATAACAAAACAGCAGTTATACACAATACGTCACATATTCGTCATCATAATGATGTTAGAACAATATTACTCGCAGTTTGTAGCAGAAATAAAACAACATCAACTAGTGATTAATTGCGTAAGAAATGAATATGGATAAGAATTAATAGAGATTCCCTAATTGAGGAGGTACGGAAAAAATAAGTGTGTTTTAATTTATATACATTTCCCTTTATGCTACGTCAAATAAAACATAGAATTGGTTTCACAGATAATGTGCTGCCATCTAATGTCAAGAATTTCGACCAATTCTTGGAAACTAATAAAAGCTTTCCCCATTACTTATGAATTATATGCAGTGTTTTAAGATGCGTTAGAAAACGTTCAAAATAGTAGGAAATGTTACCGAAACAAAATATCATTTCAAGCAAAAAAAAAATCACTATAGTTTGACCGGGAATCGAACCTACGACCTCACGCATCGTAATCAGAAGCTCTAACCACAAGACTACCAAGTTAACATGTAGCTTCTTGCAATAATAGTTCCTCTATACTTAAATACATTTTTTATATCGGTGTGTGTGTTATGTATTAAAGATGCAAGAAAGTTTTCTTAAAATAATATTATGAAGCATTTAAACTACATTCAGGTTAAATCTTGTCTACAGCAATTATTGTAGAACAAATCCTTTTGTGATTCAATGTTCAATTTTAAAATATTGTTAGGCCTAATCGAGAATGAGTGTAACGAAAGGCATTTTATGATGCCTTTATTTTCCTACCCAGAGCTTTATTAATATTATTTATGCCCTGTGCATCCATCAAACAGTCATTAAAGTGTTGCATTTTGGGTTAAATTTAAGGAAACTTTCATCAATATCATAAGAAAACAATCAGTTGATCTTGATGTCCGATATTTTGTCTAGTTATAGAATCCTTAAACAAGGCTGGAGGCATGTATAATGATTCCCATGTAAAGTTGTACACCTCTTCTACACTGAACAGCTAATACAGTGTTTATTAATAAGAATTTTCAACTGAGATGTGTATAAACCTTGTATAAAAGTTATATATGGATTATTAGTAAGAGGGTATATGTGTTGTATTACATATAATACAAATAAATAAAAGTGACAAAATGAGACAATGATTACCAATTTTCAATGTTTTTATTTAAATTGACACATTCCAGTTCTGGACAGAATCTAATTTAAGAAACAAAAATTAATGTTTGAACCGGGATTTGTACCTTGGACCGCTAGTAGTTCTACGTATTAGTGTGCTGTTCAATTACACCATTCAAACGACGATACAAACATTAACATTTCTTTCAACTTAGAGAATTCTCATTCGTCCGAAGGCTAATAGTTGTCGGTACCATCGCTCCAACTGATGGTTTCATTCAGAAGTATCTATATTGAGAATTTTATACACTACTTTTAGTGATAAATCTTCATATTTTCGATGTTTTTATTTAAATTAACACATTCTAATTCTGGATAGAATCTAATTTAAGAAAGAAAAATTAATTTGTTGAGTTGTTTCTTGACTCACCTCATACTTCTTAACTCCCTCGTAGATCTAGATTTCGTCACTGTATTTGTGACATTTTCAATGATGTTCACGTTCACAACTAACGTCCAATGGTCTCCTCTCCTGCAGACTGACCTCCGTGCCATCTGATGGCTGACTGACGAACTTCCAAATCAATCCCCTCTCCTTATCACCGGGTATTTCAAAATCATAGTTGTTTTTATTCTTGCATATGTAATTTTTTTCCCAAATTGTGAGTTCCTTCGGTTTTTCCAATTGTTTAAGTGTTTTTGTTTTGGTTTCTATTCTACGTTTTTCTGACCAGGCATGTGCAGCTATTACAGATTTTTCTGTTTCTCCATTTTTAACATTTCTGAGGTGTTCCTTTAATCTTGTATTTAGATTCCTTTTTCTTTTTCCTATGTATATCCTTTCACAATCTTCACAATTAATGTTATAAATTCCCGATTTTTGCAGTCTTCAATCTTTTCATTTTTGTTGGTTTTTATTAAATTACCTAAACTGTAATCATTTTTCGGTGCTAATTTAATGTTGAATTTGTTGAAGATTTTTTGAAACTTGTCAAATACTAAAGGGTGGTATGTGAACTTCTTGAATTTTTTACCAATATCTTTATCTGTGTGAAGAGAAAAATTAATGTTTGAACTCTGAACCCATAGAACTAGGGGTCCAGGATTCAAATCCCGGTTCAAACATTCATTTTTCTTTCTTAAATTAGATTCTATCCAGAATTGGAATGTGTTAATTTAAATAGAAACATCGAAAATATGAAGCTTTACAGCTAAAAGTAGTGTAAAAATTCTCAATACAGATTTATTCATTTTGAGAATTTTCCTCATCATTGAGGGTTTTCTCCAACCAATCTTAGTAATTAACATGAATTAAAAATATATATATAAATGACTACAAACTTATAGACTATCAGTTTGCAACAAACATTCAAACATTCACAAATTTCCCTTATTTAAAGTTCACCATCGTTCTTTGTCCTCTGTGTCTTCATCTGTTACACCAAATTTCCTCATTGAATTTTGAATGTTGTTCTTCCACGTTGTTCTTGGTCTTCTCTGTTCCTTCTTTCAATTTTCCATGACTTTGGTAGTCTTCCATCCTGCATTCATCTTATGTGTCCATACCATTTTAGCCTTCTGTGTTCAATCTCATCCATTATATTTCTTTCTGCATTCATCCATTTTCTAATTTCTGTATTTTTAATTTTTTCCAGTCGAGATTTTCTGGCAGTTCTTCTCCAAAAATCCATTTCAACTGAAGTTGACATGTTGTGTCATTGTCCAAACTTCCAATCCATATAACATTATACTTTCTAGTATGGATTTATAGATTAACCCTCTTACTAATAATCCATATATAACTTTTATACACAGTTTATACACATCTCAGTTGAAAATTCTTACTAATAAACACTGTATTAGCTGATCTGTGTATAAGAGGTGTACAACTTTACATGGGAATCGTTATACATGCCTCCAGCCTTGTTTAAGGATTGTATAACTAGGCAAAATGTCAGACTTTCATATCAACTGATTGTTTTCTTATGATATTGATGAATGTTTCCTTAAATTTAATGCAAAATGCAACACTTTAACAACTATTGTTTATTTTTTATCAAATGATAAAAAATAAACAATATTAAAGAACCTCATAGTGTTATTTCCTATCTACATAACTTAACTTTAACAACTGTTTGATGGATGCACAGGACATAAATAATATTAATAAAACTCTGGGTAGGAAAGTAAAGGCATCATAAAATGCCTTTTGTTACACTCATTATCGATTAGGCCTAATAATATTTTAAAGTTGAACATTATTTCACAAAAGAATATGTTCTACAATAGTTGCTGTAGACAAGATTTAACCTGAATGTAGTTTAAATGCTTCATAATATTATTTTAACAAAACTCTCTTGCATCATTAATACATAATACACATACCAATATAAAAATGTATTTAACCTTTTCACTGCTGAGATATTTCCAGCCTTTAAAACCCTCCTTGCTCAATGCAGGGAGAAATATGGAAAAAGTTTATTTAGGTTCCTAAGAGATGGCAGTATATGCCTGCTTAGTTTGAAAGCAATGCAATACGTATTATATAACTAGCAGGCATTTGAAGTTGAGAATGGATATACGCCCATAGCACGGCAAGCATTTTCTTTGCCAACGCATATACCCGTTCGTAGCAGTGTAAAGGTTAATTATAGAGGCACTATTATTGCAGCAAGCCACATGTTAGCTTGATAGTCTTGTGGTTAGAGCTTCTGACTACAGTCCATGGGGCCCTAGGTTTGATTCCCGATCAAACTGCAGATGATTTTTTTTTTTTTGCTTAAAGCATTATTCTGTTGTCGCCAACATTTCCTACTATTTTGAACGTTTTCTAACGCATTTTAAAACACTGCATATAATTCATAAGTAATGGGAAAAACTTTTATTAGTTTCCAAGAATTGTTCATAGTTCTTTACGTTAGATGGCAGCACATTATCTGTGAAACTAATTCTACGATATATTTGACATAGTCTAAACAAAAATGTAAATAAATTAAAACACACTTATTTTTTCCGTACCTCCCCAATTAGGGAATCTCTCTCTATTCTTATCCATACTCATTTCTTACACAGTTAATCACTAGTTGATGTCGTTTTCTTTCTGTTACAAACTGCGTGTAATATGTTCTGACGTCATAATGATAACGAATGTGATGTATTGTGTGTAACGGTTGTATTGTTATATAGCTCCTGCACAACGTTTATTAGTAAGGAAATTATACATGATCTACATAAGGCTTATACATTGTATAACTAAACAACTGATGAAAGCCAGCATAAGAGATTTTTATTAGTAAGACCATAGTTTTGTTTATTTATTTTTTCTTTTAACTTAAGACCATAGTTGTTTTGTTCTGTTAATGATGTTTTTACTCCATAGTATAGAATTTAACATTCCTATGGTTTTTCTTCCATTACTAATCCTTCTGCTCAATACAGATACTTCTGAATGAAGCCGTTAGTTGGCGTGATGGTAGCGACAGCTATTAGCCTTCGGACAAAGGAGAATTCTATAAGTTGGAAAAAATGTTAATGTTTGTATCGTCATTTGGTGTAATTAGACAGCACACTAGTATGTAGAACTAGGGGTCCAGGGTTCAAATCCCAGTTCAAACAATTTTTCTTTCTTAAATTAAAAAATTATTACCAAATTGAATTAGAGACACACCCTAATACACATCCATTCATACAAAGAATCTTTTTTCACCTGGACATGTTTTGGATGAAAATTGAACAAAATCTATACACAAAAAAGGAATGTATGTATGTATGTCTGTTTGTTTGTCCCTTATGCACTGCCATACTGTTCATCCGATTGTGATGGGGCTTTTTGCAAAATGTTCAGGAGTTCCCCAGGAAGGTTCTAGGCTATAAGTGAGTTGTAATATTCAACCCCTTCACCCTTAAAAATCACCCTTTGTAATGAAAAAAGTTTTTTTGGAACTTTTTGGATGCTTAAATGGTTATGCTGCCTAAACCATAACATATACCCCAAAATAATGTACACAGTTTTGAATATCTCAAAAAATCTACAAAAAAGTGTGCGACAGCATATGTCTGTTTTTACGGATAACTCATAATAATCATTTTTATCTTTTGGCTCACTGATGCCAAGAAGATCAGGATAAGTAGATTCCTGTGCAACGCCAGATAATCAACACGGGGTATCTAAAAATAATTACGATATTTTTTTTTTTACTTATTCAACTAAACATAAAAACACATTTCATTTATTTAGACATAGCAGTGCATGCTGGGTATTAGCTAGTTGTTTATAAATTTAGCTACACACTCATCTTCAACACAATATGTTACGTGCCTGTTAGAATCAGGAAAAACACCTCACACAATCAAAAAAGTTAGTAACAGTATTTCAAAACAAATTATTTGATCAAATATACAAATTAGAAAAAAGTTATAATTTTTTTCTCTAAGTTATAAAAAAATAAGAGATAGGCCCTTCTTTCACCAAACACTTCAAATATTACACTCACCCACTAGCTTCTGGTGGAAATCTAACAACCACTTTTCCAATTTCAGCATCTGGTAGATCCACAAACTTTCCTTCTTCTTTTCTTCCAGAAGTAACAGGTTCATTACTTTTAGCTCTTGGTTTTGCCTCTTCAGGGATAGAAGCCAAGACCTCAGCAACATGATCCAGAGACTTTATGAAATTGTACCAACGGTTTACATTCTCTGGAGCCTTTCCAGATGAAACACCAGAGTTCCACTGCTGGCTGCCTATAAAATAAATCCATTAAAACCTCACTAATTTGAACTGGCCATGCTTGTGAAAACCCAAATTGTATAGAATTTACATTTTGACAACTATCATTGCACTTCAAAATTGTTTAATCACTAAATGTTACACCACAATATTTTCCAAATAAAGGCATAGATTCATGGCAAGCAAAAGATTCTTAAGCTTGAATTAAGATGCCTCTGAGCAATTTGTCGGCCCTTTCATGCCCAGATTTGAACTGTGAAGCTAATTACCTAAGTTGTTAAGAGCATCATTAAATTATATTAAATACTATCTCCATTTTCCAAACATAAAGAATAAAAATACCAATAAAAATTGGATGTGTCTGAAAGTTTTTAATATGATCAATGTATTGTATCTCATATTACTGTACAGGTTAAAGATGCAACTAATTCAGTATGATAATAGAAAATCTTTAACCCCGAAAACATTGAGAAACTCTTGATAATATATTGTTATTCATCATTTTGCAAGGAATGAAATGTATATCAGTGAGTTAAAATAATATAGTTTCTTCATAAGTGAATATTGTTGCATTTCTACCCTCTTACTAATAATCTTTATATAACTTTTATACAAGGTTTATACACATCTCAGTTGAAAATTCTTACTAATAAACAATGTATTAGCTGTTCAGTGTATAAGAGACGTACAATTTTACATGGGAATCGTTATACATGTCTTCAACCTTGTTTAAGGATTGTAGAACTAGACAAAATGGCAGACTTTAAGATCAGCTGATTGTTTTCTTATGATATTGATGAATGTTTCCTTAAATTTAACGCAAAATGCAACACTTTAACAACTCGATGTTTTTATTATTAATTTCATACATCTCAATGATGGATAAATCATATTTAAAGAGAAAAATTATACGCTCAGACCAGGACTTGAACCCGGGACCCTTGGTTTTCTAGTCCAAGTGCTCTACCATTTGAGCTACCTGAGCAAGTACCGATCTAAACGCAAATCTAATTACAACGTACATAGAGAAAGATTTGCGTTTAGATCGGTACTTGCTCAGGTAGCTCAAATGGTACAGCACTTGGACTAGAAAACCGAGGGTCCCGGGTTCAAGTCCCGGTCTGAGCGTATAATTTTTCTCTTTAAATATGACTTTAACAACTGTTTGATGGGTACACAGGACATAAATAATATTAATAAAGCTGTGCATAGGATTCTCTTTAATAATATTTTAAAACTTAACATTGATTCACAAAAGAATATGTTCTATAATAATCAATTGAGTTGGTGTTTACTTGATGAAAATCCATATTTATTAATTAAATAAAAATAAAACGTAGTTTTATTTGATTTTCATATTTATTATATAATTCAGTGACAGCTGTTTCGGTACACTGTACCTTCTTCAGACATATTAACAAATTATGAATTGTGTTCCAACTGATCTAAGCAACAATACAACAATATTTATTTAAATTTTTTTAATTTAACAAAGGGGATTCATTCAAATCAAGTTGAGAATTTAACATTTTTTTACTACTTTTAAATTTATTAATTTCTACAGCCTCCAAAAGATCTAACTTCTTACCCTTATCACAAATATGTAAAATTTCAAAATTTGGATCGAAACAATGATTAGGTGGTTAGCATATTTTGAATTTTCTAAATTTCTGTTATATGCTCTCATGTGTTCCTTCATCCGAGAGATAAAAGGTCTACCAGTTTGTCCTATATAGACATTGTCACATGTGCCACACTTCAATTTATATACACCTGATAATTTTTCTGTTTTTGTTTTGGTTTTATTGTTTTTTATTATATTTTGTAGAGTTTTATTAGTTTTAAATGTCACATTAATGTTCAACTTTTTAAAGTGTTTAGATATTTTATTTGAAAGTGGGCCTATGTATGACATTACGACATATTTCTTTATGTTTTCTTTGGGTAAAGGAAAAACTTTGTTAATTGCTTTTTTGTAATGAACCTTCTTAATTAAACATTCTATAATTTCAGGCTCGTAGCCATTATTAACAGCCAATTGTTTAATAATATTCAATTCATTATTATATTCCAAGGGTGAAAGAGGGATATTTAAAAGTCTATGAATGTAACTATTAAAGGCTGCCATCTTATGAGTATATGGGTGAAGAGAAGAACTATGGATAGTGGTATCAGTATGAGATGGTTTGTGAAAGATACCAAACTCAAACTTATTATCAATGTGTTTTATTGATAAATCCAAGAAATTTATACTATTATTTGTTTCTAATTCCATTGTGAAATTAATAACATTCACAGAAGTATTAATTTCACAATGGAATTAGAAACAAATAATAGTATAAATTTCTTGGATTTATCAATAAAACACATTGATAATAAGTTTGAGTTTGGTATCTTTCACAAACCATCTCATACTGATACCACTATCCATAGTTCTTCTCTTCACCCATATACTCATAAGATGGCAGCCTTTAATAGTTACATTCATAGACTTTTAAATATCCCTCTTTCACCCTTGGAATATAATAATGAATTGAATATTATTAAACAATTGGCTGTTAATAATGGCTACGAGCCTGAAATTATAGAATGTTTAATTAAGAAGGTTCATTACAAAAAAGCAATTAACAAAGTTTTTCCTTAACCCAAAGAAAACATAAAGAAATATGTCGTAATGTCATACATAGGCCAACTTTCAAATAAAATATCTAAACACTTTAAAAAGTTGAACATTAATGTGGCATTTAAAACTAATAAAACTCTACAAAATATAATAAATAAATAAATAATAGTTTTAAAAAACTAAAACAGCACGCTTTATTAGAAAACCAAACTCAAAAATGAAAAATAATTTTAATTTCCAACACGCTTAGGATAAATTTTAAAGTGGTCAACAAAAAAATCATCTCCAACACACATAGAATAAAACTAGAATTATCAACAAAAAGAAAATAATTTTACCATCAAAAGCGTGCGGTGCTATATATCAATTAATATATTTGATAATAAACAGATATTGGTAAAAGTAAACTCTCTAAGAAGAACATGTAAAAATCGTAAAAAGCACCCCACACTTTTGATGGTAAAATTATTTTCTTTTTGTTGATAATTCTAGTTTTATTCTATGTGTGTTGGAGATGATTTTTTTGTTGACCACTTTAAAATTTATCCCAAGCGTGTTGGAAATTAAAATTATTTTTCATTTTTGAGTTTGGTTTTCTAATAAAGCGTGCTGTTTTAGTTTTTTAAAACTATTATTTATTTTTTTATTTTTTAGTTTTAATATTTTACAGAATAAGATAAGAATGTAAATATCTTTAAATTCCATACTATTGTAGAATGAGCTAAAAGTATTACTCTTCTAAAAAAAATCCTCCCCAGCCGGATTCAAACCAGCAACGTATGGGTTACTGAAATTATATACCACTAGTTCACCGCTCTACCAACTGAGCTCTTACAACGACTGACTAAAAAGTCGACAAGTCCATAACCTATTATACGTTTTAATTTTTTTGATTTTCAGATGATTCTGGGTAGAAATTTAGAAATAAAATATGAAATTATTGTAGTGTCATGGGTCCTTTACAAGTATACACAGTTTCAAGTCGATCCAATGTTTCTAAGTGGGTGAAAATCATGTTCAAAGATTCCGTTACATAAATACAAAACACTTTTTTTGGTTTTATGATGATTCTGGCCAGGATTTTAGAAAATATATATGAAATTATTGTATTGTCACGGGTTCTTTACAAGTATACAAAGTTTCAAGTCGATCCAATGTCTCTAAGTGGGTGAAAATCGAGTTCAAAGATTCCGTTACATAAATACAAAGACACTTTTTTTTTTATTTTCTGATGATTCTGGCCAGGATTTTAGAAAATGAATATGAAATTATTGTAATGTCACGGGTCCTTAACAAGTATACCAAGTTTCAAGTCTATTCTATGTTTCTAAGTGGGTGAAAAACGCATTGAAAGATTCAGTTACATAGATAGATAGATACAGGTCAAGCTAATATAAAGCGTGTAAAAACAATAAAACCAAAACAAAAAAAGAAAAATTATCAGGTGTATATAAATTGAAGTGTGGCACATGTGACAATGTCTATATAGGACAAACAGGTAGACCTTTTATCTCTCGGATAAAGGAACATACGAGAGCATATAACAGAAATTTAGAAAATTCAAAATATGCTAACCACCTAATCATTGTTACGATCCAAATTTTGAAATTTTACATATTTGTGATAAGGGTAAGAAGTTAGATCTTTTGGAGGCTGTAGAAATTAATAAATTTAAAAGTAGTAAAAAACTGTTAAATTCTCAACTTGATTTGAATGAATCCCCTTTGTTAAATTTAAAAATTTAAATAAATATTGTTGTATTGTTGCTTAGATCAGTTGGAACACAATTCATAATTTGTTAACATGTCTGAAGAAGGTACAGTGTACCAAAACAGCTGTCACTGAATTATATAATAAATATGAAAATCAAATAAAACTATGTTCTATAATAGATGCTGTGAGACAAGATTTAACCTAAATGTAGTTTAAATGCTTTGTAATATTATTTTAACAAAACTTTCTTACATCATTAATAAACATACTGATATAAAAATGTTTTTAATTATATTTGCATTATTGCAACAAACCATTCATTAGCATAATACTCTTGTGGTTAGGGTTCCCGACTACAGTCTGTGAGGTACCAGGTTCGATTCCGATCAAAAAAGGGTTATTCTGTTGTTGCTAACATTTCCTATTATTTTGAACGTATTCTAACGATTCTTAAAAAACTATATATAATTCATAAGTAATGGGAAAAACTTTTATTAGTTTCCAAGAATTGTTTGTTCTTGACGTTAGATGGCAGCACATTATCTGTGAAACATTCTACAATATATTTGACTTGGCCTAAAGAAAAATATAAATAAATTAAAACACACTTATTTTTTTCCGTACCTCCCCAATTAGGGAATCTGTATTAATTCTTATCCATACTCATTTCTTACACAATTAATCACTAGTTGATGTTTTTTTCGTTACAAATGGTGCGTAATATGTTCTGACGTCATAATGATGATGAATATGTGACATATTGTGTATAAGGATTGTATTGTTATACAGCTCCTGTACATTTATTAGTGAGGAAATTATATATGATCTATATAAGTCTTATACATTGTATAACTGATCAACTGATGAAAGCCTGTATAAGAGATTTTTATTAGTAAGACTGCTAGTGTATATGTTCAATATTTTTAGTACATGTAATCAATATATTTAGTGCATATGTTCAATATTTTTAGTCAGCAATTTTTGTGCATATATGTTCAATATTTTTAGTGAATATTTGGGTGTTTTTAGTACATATAAATCCAGGCCCTAGTTATGAGTTGTAGTCTCAAATCTCAACAAACTGGATATTTTTTCCACATAGATCATTAAAAAATTTTCTTATACATATGTATAATTTTGGAAAATGTATTTGAGAAATGAGTTTGGTACTAGGAAGCAAAAGATAGGTGCTTTTTCTTCAGTCATTTGTATCTAAATTGATCTGAAACTCACTTAGGCTCATGTATGATGACTACAAGAACAAATCAGAAATAAAGTCAGCCAAGCATAGAGGTAGTCACCCTTCCTTCTTGTTGCTGGCTAAGAATCATAAATCTTTATATTCACACCCCCCATGAAATAATACCTCCTATACTTTTATTTATCATGGTAATCATTTTTAAAGAAGAAACTTTTATAATATTTCTTTCATAAACAGCTTTAGAGTGATGAGAAAAACTATAGGTTATGTACGAGTAGTATGGGATTTGAGCTTTAGCTTGCTTACAGTAAAGAGTTCCAAATACAGCAAAGTCAGCAATAGTAAGTTTGTTTCCAACAAGGTATGTGATGGGGCCCAGTACTTTGTTCAGGTACAGGACACTCTCTACATACTCTCGAGCACATGACAGGGGTCCAAAGCTGAATGACAACCAGTGATCAATCTGAAAATGATTATAAAAAGTTAGTCAAACCAGAATTAAGAATAAAGTAACACTTTTTTTATGTTTTTATTATTCATTTCATACATCTCAATGATCGATAAATCATATTTGAAGAGAAAAATTATATGCTCAGACTGGGACTCGAACCCATATGTAAAAAAGAGAAAAATTTGCATTTAGATTGGAACTCACCCCAGATATTAAAATTAAAAAAATCACCCCAGATAGCTCAGTCGGTTGAGCATTGGCCTAGAAAGCCAAAGATCCTGGGTTCGAGTCCGAGTATATAATTTTTCTTTTTAAATATGACTTTTCTTTTATTTTATGGATTTATTACACCCATCTGGGTGAGTTCCAATCTAAATGCAAATAAATATCTTCTTAATAAAGAAGCCGCCATTTGCAAGATAAAAGCAAAGGTTTCATAGCATTTGGTGCACGGGAATTGACAGCGTATATAAGAGAAAAATTTGCTCACCCAGATGGCTCAGTTGGTAGAGCATTGGCCTAGAAAACCTAAGGTCCTGGGTTAGAGTCCCAGTGTGAGATTACACTGGTTTTCTACCTTCGGTCTCCACCTAACTCTACATAAACACAAATATTTCAGCCGGCTTGCTTTTCTCTTCCCTCTTTCTGGGCATCCTCTTTTTTCTTCTCTCTAGTGCATTCCAACATAAAACTTTCTTTCTTGAGTAATATTTGAAGAGAAAAATTATATGCTCAGACTGGGATTCAAACCCAGCCTATGGCTTTCTAGGCCAATTCTCTACCAATTGAGCCATCTGGGTGAGTTCCAATCTAAATGCAAATAAATATCTTCTTAATAAAGAAGCCGCCATTTGCAATATAAAAGCAAAGGTTTCATAGAATTTGGTGCACGGGAATTGACAGCGTATATAAGAGAAAAATTTGCTCACCCAGATGGCTCAGTTGATAGAGCATTGGCATAGAAAACCTAAGGTCCTGGGTTAGAGTCACAGTGTGAGCGTATAATTTTTCTCTTCAAATATGATTTATCCATCATTGAGATGTATAAAATTAATAATAAAAACATATATTTACATGTTCATACATGATACCAAAATGTTCATTTCCATTTTTTTAATCATTATGGTTACCATTTGATGAATTCAATGTAAGATTTGACATAATACATGAAAATTAAAATTAATTTCTTCAATTTTTCCATGTTTACCAAAATGGTTTATGGACTATTAAAAACATTTTCAAGTGCCTACATCCCAAAATAATGTAAAATATTAACAAACTCATAAGCAACAAAAAATTGTGATTTATTCTAATTAAAATGAATAAGATTTTATGCTTCACCAATATCTTGTTTTCTCTCCAGGACTAATTTCAAGAAACTCTGAAAAATGGGAAGGTAAGTTACGAAGTTGTAATTAATATTTAATTTTAGGAAGTTATATTTTGAGGTTATTTTAATTATATTATTTTTAGTCTGAACATCTTACCTCAATATTAATGTTGATTTGTTCTTGAACATGTTTCAAAACAATTCTGTTTTATCGTCAGCTTTTCCAGACTGGTTTTATTTATGTTGCACAACCTGGATGTTGATATCAGCTCCATCCTGTGGTTGGCCAAAGAACCTCCAAACAAGGTCACGCTCCATCGGTATATCAAAATTCATAACTCTGTTTTTGTTCTTCTGAATATAAATTTTTTCCCAAATAGTCAGTTCTTTTGTATTTTCTAACTGTTTTAATAATTTAGTGTCTGAATTTATATTATGTTTTTCAGACCAAACATGAGCAGCAACTGCAGATTTTTCTATTTCCCCATTTTTAATTTAATATTAATGTTTGGTCTGAAAAACCTAATATAAATTCAGACACTAAATTATTAAAACAGTTAGAAAATACAAAAGAACTGACTATTTGGGAAAAAATTTATATTCAGAAGAACAAAAACAGAGTTATGAATTTTGATATACCGATGGAGCATGACCTTGTTTGGAGGTTCTTTGGCCAACCACACGATGGAGCTGACATTGACATCCAGGTTGTGCAACATAACGCAACATAAATAAAACCAGTCTGGAAAAGCTGACGATAAAACAGAATTGTTTTGAAACATGTTCAATTACAAATCAACATTAATATTGAGGTAAGATGTTCAGACTAAAAATAATATAATTAAGTTACGAAACTGTATTACTTTAATTTTGAAGTTTTGAACAGAAAACAGATATGCAGCTCCACAATTACATGCCAATCAGAATACACATTGATTGAGTTCATTCTATAAAGATGGTAAATGACAAAAGTATCACATTCAGCCACTTTAAAATTAGCAAGTTATATTTCAGAATTTTAAAGATGATGGTTTATCAACAGACAATAAAATATTACTGAACTTTTATAGGAAAAATCACAATGAGGTTTAATTTAAGATTAAATTAAAATTGATGTTTTATTATTCATTTCATACATCTCAATGATGGATAAATCATATTTGAATTTACACATATATAAGAGAAAAATTTTGTTTAGAACTCGCCCCGGTAGCTCAGTTGGTAGAGCATTGGCCCATAAAGCCAAAGGTACTGGGTTTAAGTCTCAGTGTGGGCATATAATTTTTCTCTTTAAATATGATTTATCCATCATTGAGATGTATGAAATAAATAATAAAACATTGAAAGAAGCCGTACTGACTTTATAATGTAATATAGAAATTCCCAAATAAATGTCTTCTTAATAAAGAAGCTGCCATTTGCAAAGATAGAAGCAAAGGTTTCATAGCATTTGGTGCACTGGAATTTACAACGTACATAAGAAAAAAATTTGCGTTTAGATTGGAACTCGCCCCAGAAGCTCAGTCGGTAGAGCATTGGCCAGGAAAGCCAAAGGTCCTGGGTTCGAGTATCAGTCTGAATGTATAATTTTTCTCTTCAAATATGATTAAATGTTTCATACCTCACCTCATATCCAGTCTTCAAACTAGACCGGTCTCGAAGCCTGCACAACTTAATCTTCAGCAATTTCTCGTCGACTGATGTTATGTCGATCAGAGGAACTGCTTCTTCCTCCCTCTGTTGATGGACCGATAAACCTCCAGATCAACTCAGAATCTGCGAGAATTTCAAAGTTCATAAGTTTTTCTTTCTTGTTTTTTTTTAATGTGGATTTTTTTCCCAAACCACCAGTTCTTTTAATTTTTCTACTTGCTTAATTAGACTGGCTTTTGTATCAATTAGAAAAACATCTAATGGTCTGAAAAACATCTAATTGATATAAAAGGCAGGCTAATTAAACAAATAGAAAAACAAAAAGAACTCACGGTTTGGGAAAAAATCCACATTCAAAAAACAAGAAAGGAAAACTTATGAACTTTGAAATTTCCATGGATTCTGAATTGATCCGGAGGTATTGGTCCACCAACAGAGGGAAGAAGAAGCAGTTCTTCTGATCAACATAACATCAGTTGACGAAAAATTACTGAAGATGAAACTGCCCAGGCTTTGAAACCGGTCTAGTTAACAGACTGGATATGAGGTGAGGTATGAAACATTTTAATGTAATCTTAATAAAATGATAATTTGTAATTTCTTTCAAAGTGCAGTATCAACTATTAAAAAGAAACTCTCATCTTCAGCTGGCATCAGATCCCAGTTGATTCCTCAGAACTAGTACTGGAGAGAAAAGATATGAGATGAGGTGTAAAATCTGATTAATTTACTGACTGAACTTTTATAAGGAATAAATCACTATGAGGTTTAATTTAAGATAAATTAAAATGTTTCATACCTCTCCTTACAACCAATCATCTAAAATTTCCGCGGATTCTGACTTGATCTGGAGGTTTATCGGTCCACAGAGAGAAGAAGAAGTGGCTCTTCCAATCAACATAACATAAGTCATCAAGAAGGTACTGAGGATGGGGCAGCCGAATCCCTGAAATCGCGATCTACTTAGAAGATTGGTTATGAGGAGAGGTATGAAACATTTTAATTTATCTTTCATTTACTGAATGTTTAAATAAAACCTCATAGTGTTACTTCCTAACAAATATCTATTTGACAAATTGACAGTTTAATAAACTTTTTTTTTCTGAATATATACACAGCTATTGATAATAATCTAGACATTACTATTACTAAAGAAAATCATACTTACTGTTGTTTACTCTTTTAATGCCAAATAATGTCCTAATTATTTTTACCAGAGTTACTTAGACTATTTCTAGTGATTTCACTAAATTAACTCAGTTGGATTGAGACCCTAACAGACCACTAGGTCTATCACATGAAATGAAGAAGAAGAAAAAGAACTGTCCATTTTTTTTCGAAAAACTGCACTTAAACTGACGTGAAATATTTTCAAAGTCCTATAGAACAATAGTGTGCATTTAATAGAGCCAGCGATAACCCACCATTGAACCACATATTGATTATCATCCTCGATTACTATCGATATCGTACTAAAGTTAAAAAATCTTATGCTAGATGGCAGCATCTCGCTATGTAATTTAAATGACCAATCTTTGCAATAAATCCCCAAATCTATGTTAGAAAAATATATCACTAATATTAGAATTACCAAATGTTTATTAAAAAGGGGCGTACACTTACTTATCACTCCCTAATGCAGATCCAACCAGCGATAACCCAAAACAGCAATAGAAAAATCATAGACTAAGTATCTTAATATACTCTGTGGAGAAAATAGTAGTTAGCATCACAATATTGTCTAACAGTGTCATAACATTGTGATTTGCATATTTAAATACGAGTAAATACTTGAAAAATGTCTAATAATGTTATAAAAACCCTAATATTCATGGTCTCCCGAAAAAACATAAGGGAGGAAATAAAATGAGACCCAATATCAACTGCACAGGATCTCCTACATATCAAATATCTAGATGGTTATGTAGCGACCCTTTCAATTGACAACTCATTACAATTGATAGAGAATTTCAAGAACATAGAATTAGTACCAACTGACAGGTTAGTATCATTTGATGTAGTTTCATTGTTTCCCAGTGTTCCAAGAGAAACCACTATTGAAATTTTGGAAAAATGGTTAATGAATAATAATTTAGAAAAGGAAAAGATAGAATATATAATCTTGACCAAATTGTGCATGAAACAAATGTTTTTCATGTATAATGGGAAAAACTACAAACAAAAATTGGACTTTCTATGGAAAACCCCCTATCACCCTTTCTGGCCAATTTATTCATGGGTAGTTTTGAACAGAAAATAACAAGTGGACACTCTTTAATTTTCAAATTTTGGCGCAGATATGTTGACGATATAACAGCTATTGTAAATTATAAACAAATAGAAGATGTTATATTTAAATTAATATCGGGAAGTAAACATTATGAGGTTATATCATTAATAATGAATGGAGAACATATTTTAATCGACTCACCTCATACATTTTCAAACTTCTTTGATACCGACGGTTTCAGACAATATCATGTCCTTCATCAGTCATGGCGTCCATTGATGAAATTCCGTGATTGTTGATTTCTTTAGTGACATCACCTCTTGTGCTACCATCTTTCGTTGGGATTATAAACTTTGTAATTAAATTTTTATCCACCGGAATATCGAAATTCATAGATCGATATTTATTCTTCTGAATGAATATCATTTCCCAAATTGTCAATTCCAATGGTTTATCCAACTGTTTTAAAAGTTTCGCTTCTTTTTCAATTTTATGATGTTCTAGTAAACTATGTGCAGCAATTGCTGATTTTTCAATTTCACAATTTTTAATATTTCTAAAATGTTCTTTAGTGCATGTTTCTAAATTCCTTTTTGTTTTTCCTATGTATACTTTGCTACAATCCTTACAATTAATTTGATAAATTTCAGATTTCTTACTGTCTGGGATGTTGATTTTTTTATTGGTATTTAAAAGTTTTTTCCAGACTAAATTTATTTATTGGTGCCAAAGTAATGTTGTATTTGTCAAATATTTTTTTGAAATTTCCCATGTACTATTGGATGGTAAGTAATTTTCTTGAAATTCTTCTTTTCGTTACTAACCATTTGTAGGGTAGAGCATTCTTTAAGTTGTTTTATCTGTCTGAATTTCTTTAATTTGTTAGATATTATATCCTTTTTAAAACCATTTAATCTGGCTATATTTAGGATGTTTTCATATTCTTTCTTAAAATTTTCTCCTTTTAATGGGACCTTTATTAATCTATATAAGAGGCTATTAAATATTGCATGTTTATGTGCCAGTGGATTGAAACCCGTTGATTTAATATAATTATCAGTATGTGTACCCTTCCTATATATATCAAATTCAATTTTTTGAGTTTTTTCATTCCTAATTATGTATAAATCCAAAAACGGAATTTTGTTTTCAATTTCTGATTCTATGGTAAATTTAATTAATACATCTTGTAGATTAAGTAATTTCAACGCATCATCAACATGTTTAAAATTTATTATCGAAAAAATATCATCAACATATCTGTACCAACTCTTGAAAATCCATGGGTAAGCCTTGGTGATATGGCACTCGAAGTAACTCATATATAAATTAGCCAAAAAAGGCGAAAGAGGATTTCCCATAGATAAACCCGAAACTTGTTTGTAAAATTTACCGTTAAAAGTAAAATAGGAATTTTCAATACAACATTTTGTAAGCTTAATGTATTCTTCTATTACTTCTTTATTTAAATCCAAAGAACTCAACCATTTTTCCAAAAAATATAACATTTTTTCCTATTGGAACATTTGGAAACAATGAAACAACATCGAAAGACACAAATCTATCATTATGAACCACTCTAATGTTATTCAATTCATCAATTAGTTGTAAAGAACTTTCAATACTTTTATTTTCAAATTCTGGAAAACTTTTAAATTTCTGTACTAACCATTTTGATAAATAATAAGACGGGGACCCTATATTATTAATTATCGGTCTCATTTTATTCCCAATTTTATGAATTTTGGGGAGACCATACATTCGAGGATTAGAAGAATTTGGGACTTTCAAATTACATTTTTCTGTATCAGAAATTGTATGCTTAATTTCTTTTAAAGTTTTGTCAAAAGTTTTTATAGTTTTTGGTAGGGGATCCTTTTTTAGTTCCAAATATTCTTTTGATTCTAAAAGATTTTCCATCCTCTTGATATATTCAGATTTTTCTAAAATTACTATTTTATTCCCCTTATCAGCTTTAGAAAATATTACATTTTTGGTGTTTATCTTTTTTAAAATAGTCATATTTTTATTTGCCAATACATTTTTGGGAGTGTTTTTTATTTCTTCTAAAATTTTTTCACTTCCTTTCAGAATGATTGTTTTTTCTTCATTTTCTAAACTTATTGCAATTTCAATATCTGCAACAAAATCTTCAGGAATCAGTTCATCACCTGAATCATCATTATACAAAATATTCGCTAATTCTTCTTCAGTGAGATATTTTTCTTTCGCCATGGTTTCACTCACGCACAAACAGCGCGATAACGAGAAACATATACAACTGCATTGGAACCTGGAGGCAAGTTTGGGTGAACGGGGATAGAAAATGTACATTTACATGCCATCTATAATCTCCAAGAAATACTAAACCAACACAATATTTAGGCGCCGAATATAAATGCAGTTTGTTCACGCCCGCTCTAAAATGAGTTAACTGACTGACGGCCACATATACGATAGTCTCTTTAAACGCCTTAACTGGTTTACGGTACTGAATGTGTTTTTTCCCAAAGTTAAATAAATGTTATAAAATTTAAGAATTAAATTAATGTTTTTATTACCTCACCTCATATCCTTTTTCTTCGATACTGCAGTTTTGGAGCTTATCTCCATCGTCAGTAGCCTCTCGTCAACCGGTGTTATGTCGTTTCTTGGCGGTTTTCTTCTTACTTCTATCGATAAAAGTAAGAAAACCGCCTAGAAACGACATAACACCGGTCGACCAGGGGCTACTGATGATGGAGATAAGCTCCGAAACTGCAGTATAGAAGAAAAAGGATATGAAGTGAGGTAATAAAAACATTAATTTAATTCTTAAATTAAAACCTCATAATGTTCTTTCCCTGTGAAAATTAAAAAAAAAGGTTATAAAAATTGTTTGAAAAAGTTTAAAATGCTAAAAAAATGTTAGTAAATAAAGAAGAAGAGGTACAGTTTAGAACAATAAACTTAAAAATAAAAAAGCAGTAAAAGTGCAGTTGAACCCATTTTTTTTATTTACATCAATGGAATCATTTCTAAATGGAACCTAATCTATACATAAGGAATCATAATAATGAGTACCTTAACATTAAATACCCTACTTTTCGCAGATGATCAAGTTATAATTTCTAATTCACAAGAATAACTTACAAATGGGTCTATATACACTAAATAAGGTATTAAAAGATTTTGGAATGGAAATATCAGTACAAAAGCAAAAAAATAATGGCATTCTTAAGAGAAGATTCAATCAGAAGTAAGATAATACACAATAATCAATGCCTAGAACAAGTACAAAATTTCAACTATTTAGGTTGTGAAACATCTTATCAAAATGAAAAAGATGTGAACAAGAAAATCACCAAATTTACACAAATCTTAGGAAATTATAAATAACACACTAAAAGCTAAATTAGTACAAAAATATATAATACTTGGCATTACCCTCCCTTTTATAAGGAAGTGAGATTTGGACATTAAAAAAAAAGAGACAGGAGCAGAATCAAAGCAATGGAAATGAAATTTCTCAAGACAGCAGGATACCACATTCCAGATAAAAAAAAAAAAGAATGAAGACTTTTAGAACAATTAGAAGTAGAATCAGTAGAACAAAAACTCAACAGATATAAATTAAACTGGCTAGACTATGTGGATAATTCAAGAATCCCAAAAAAATGTTGATGCAATATATAAGCCCAAAGAACATCATCGACCACGAAGACCTCTTAAAAGACTGCTTGATGGGGCCAAAACACGTCTACAAAGGCCTAATTCGTGATGGATGATGACGAATTCAGTCCATGATCCATGTAAATTTAACATACAGTTGCAACATAATTTTAAATCCAACAAATAATAACACATTCAAGTTCTAACATACAGCAAACTCCCGATTATCCGTGTTAATTGGGACCGAGATATGTATGGAAAATAAAAAAAAAACATCATTAATTTATTTTACGTAAATATGAAAAAAAAAAAAAAAAAAGTGGGACTATTTCTTGTCATGACCAAAATATTTCATTTTTTTTATTTTGAAGTTTTACTATAATGTTTTAATTACTATAATATTAAAAGTAATCATGATTAAATTAGTATGAGGAATTAATTTATACTTTATTTGGTAAATTATTCTCTAGTTACAACAGTCATTGAAAATGGCTATCGTAACCAGCGATAACAACACTAACCAGCAATGACACAAATAATCAGTGATAACCATTATATTATTTTTGGTCTGGACATCTTACCTCAATATTAATTAATATTGAGGTAAGATGTCCAGACCAAAAATAATATAATTAAAATAACCTCAAAATATAACTTCCTAAAATTAAATAGTGATAACCACACTAGTAACCTCCAATGACCACACTACTAACCAGCGATTAATCCACTGCCAGAGCATATCTGTCATTTCAATCTGTAAAAAACAAACTTCAGTGACTCACACAACGTAAATTTCCAAATTTGTATTGTAATCTGAGAATGTTGGTTGGTACCATTAAACACGTCAGGGGAGAGGGTTGTGAGTGAAGGTTACTCTATTGTGCTAGCTTCTAAGTGCAGTTCACAGTAGCATGTTTAAAAATAAAGAATTTCTTTCATAACAATACAAAATACAGTACAGTATTTATCTTCATTTTTAAAAAATACAGTAAAAAGAGTCATGCCCGGATAATATGCACACGGATAATCGGGAGTTTGCTGTAAAATTGATAGGAATTCACACTATGAAGTATTTTAACAAATAAATTAAATCATACTTTTACACCTCACCTCATTCTAGTTCTTTCTGGGGTAGGTTTCAAAGGAACATCTTCATTCTCAGCCAATAACCAATGTTCCTTTGAAACCAGTTCAAGAAAGAGAGCTAATATGCCTGAAATGTAAAGAACCAATTCAATTTTTATGACATTCAACTTCATTTCTTCAATACTTGCTCCTGGACTGCTATCTCTTATCTCAGCTGACAATAATAGTATCAATAATTACAAACTATAGTTGACTTACTTCAGTTCGCTCAAGAACTGTAGTTCCATACAGACAATGGGAGCTTGCAACTCTTGCAAGATACCTGCTAATGACAGCACTTGTGTCGAATGCCACAGCATCACTGACTTGTAATGAAGTTTGTTTTCCCCACTTTACTTCCACAGCAACTGTATCTTTTATTAAATTTGCTATCAACAAACCACCTGAAAAATTAAAATTAATAAAATTGGCAATCTCTCAAATAGTCTAAACTAGAGATAATAGTAACAAATGTGGGTGAAATTCCTGATAAGATTTCTCATACCAATAAAATTTCAAAATTCCAAAACTGATAATGAATGCGGGACATTCCATATCAAATCGGACAGCAAAAAATCTTGCAATTTATTTTTTTAATTTTATGTATCCCTAAATATAGTGAATACATTTATAAACGTATTAATACAGAAATTTAATTTTTATCATTTATAGGTTCGTAGTTATGATGATCTAAAATTATCGTAAATATGATAAACTAAAACATTTACTAACTAATATTTCTGAAACAGTAAACAGCAAAAATTTGTTTCAAACATATTTATATAGGTGATATCATGTAGTTTAAGGGTGTTATTTTTATAATTAGGATATTTTTATTTTCGGTGTCAATTTTCTGTTTTATGGCGGTTTACTGCAGTACATATCAAAAAATGAAATCGGAAAAAATACAGGATACTGTTCACGTAATAAGGATTAATTTTCAGCAATTACCCTTTTGGAGAGTTGAATAGTTCAGACAATATAAATGTTTTTTATTCTATTTTCGTAAAAAAACTCGCGGGTCCACGGCGCATCAGATTCATTTCACGACCAAGGTCACGCGCGTACTTTATTAAAAGAGCTTCATCAGTGACTTTTTCAACTGCCATTAAATCGAATAAATTATTATATGTTGTGCTTAATGGAACAGTACCGTAAATTTATAAAAGTGGCGATATTTTAATTCTTACTCAGTAGATATTTATTTATCAAATTTTATTGCTGAAGTGAGAAGTAAAGAGCTCTGTTACTTAGGTTTACTGTGAATTATTAAACAAATTATTTATAACTAACTCACTCACTGGCTCTGTGGAACCTGTAGGTTCATGGCAGCGCAGACATAAGCTCTCCATACATCCCATCCCGAGCTAACGTTTTCCAATTATCCCCTGTATAATCTACTTCCCTCAAATCATGTATAATGTTATTCTCCCACCTCATTCTTAGTTTTCCAACTGGGCGTTTTCCCTCCGGTTTTTCTACCAGAATTTTCCAAGCACCTCTTTCATCCTCCATACGTACCACATGACCTGCCCATCGAAGCCTACGAGACTTAACTGTTCTTATTATATCTGGCTTTCTATACATATCATGTAGCTCACTATTATGTAGTTTCCTCCGTTCACCTGTCTGTTCATCTCTTTTTGATCAAAATATTTTCCTAAGAACTTTATTCTCAAATACTCGTAATCTTCTTTCCTCCCTTAAAACAAATTATTTATTTTGTTACAAATTTTTCATTGCAATTAAATGAAATATTATAATAAAAACTCTTACACCATTAATTGAATAAACTGGTATAGATTTTTATTATGTTATAATTACTAATTTCAATCTTAAAATAATTTTTTATTGAGTGTACTGTATTGTACCCTGGAAACTATGACGAAATATGTGTTGTTACAAGATATCACTTCCAAATAAAACCGAATGTTTTAATACTCGTATCACTTCCTAACAAACGAATGAAATGCTGAATCAGCGCGTCTTCTTAAAACATCTGTTCCTCTATCAACAATTCTCAAGTTCAGATTATTTACTAGACAGTAGATTTAAATCAGTACGTGTGTTTAGTGTGTCACCTCATTATTTTAAGTATTACAATCAAATTTAAAATAATCTTTTATCGTTTTTAACTAACAAGTTTGCAGATTGAAGTGTTTTATTTTATTACTGTACATATAATTACACTGTCTATTATGAATAAGCCTAACTGGTGTCATGTGAATGGAAAGTGCTTCAATCCACTCGGACGACGACATAAGAGTAGTTTAAAAAATTTCAGATCTGTCCCTCCATGGATCTGTGAGGAATTCGGGGTACCCCAAGAACACTGCCTCTCGGCAAAAATATGTAGTAATTGCAGGCTAATTTTAGAGGGTAAGAGAAATGTTGAGGATGTACAGCCTAACAGATTAACTAATACTGAAAATGAGGAATCCGATGTAACACAACCTAGTAGCAATAACGATAGTAGTTCCGACATCGTTAAAGAATCGGCTATACCAACATTAAATGAATCATTTAAATTGATAGGGGAAAGTCCCATTAAGAGAGCAAAAATGTCTCACAATAAATATGTGAAAAATAAATATAAAAGTGTAACTCAGGCAATTAAAATAAAATTTTCCACCAATTTGACTCTTCAAGTGAAGAAGAGGATAAATATGAAATTGAGGTTTTGGAAATCTTAAGAAGGCGTTTGCTGCTAGCAGTGATAAAAAAGATAAAATCAAAATTCTAACGTTGCTTCCACTCTCCTGGTCAGTAAGAAGAGTACAACAGCATTTTTATGCATCAAAACATAGCATTAAAATAGTAAAATAGCATTCAGAATTGTTACGCCTTTAAAATTCCATTGATTCCTATCGAGTTTGAACCCGCGAACCTCGGAATCGGAGGCGTGCAGAGTAACCACTAGTCCACGATGATGATGATGACTATTTAACTCATGCCCCAAATGGGAGTCAATGACCAATCACGTTTCAATGATTTCTGTTTTACAACCAATCAGAGTCGTGTTTCACCAAATATTTATCAGTGTTATAATTACCATATTAAAGAAAGCTCCTCCTTACAATATTGCGTTCCTTTGGCAATAAATAGTATGATCTGGTTGCAGTGATAAACAAATGAAGCAGTAGAAGCGTACCTATCGTTTCTCATTTGTTTTCAAACATCGCCGTTTACATTAAATGTATAAATATTTTAAAATAACTATAGTTAAATAATGATTTGTGAGTAAACAGCTTAATTTTATTCGTTAAATAGTCCTAACAAATGCCACTCTTGATTTCCAAATTCTCTAGATAAATTCACTCCTCACTTCGTGAGTCGTGAATTTATCGATAATTTGGAAATCACTCGTGGCATTACTTATGATAATGTAATAATTGTTATAATGATAATAAAAATAATGTAATGATGATAATAACAATAAAAATATTTGTTAGTGCGCAAAGGACTATTACCAAGTAGTTCCGTCATTGTTTGTACGAGCGAGCGATCTCCACTCACGCGAAAGGTATTGCGGGCAGTCTACACATAGGAGATTTTAGGAAAAATAATTATTTTTGGTAGTTTCCTTTCAAGACTCCACTTTAATACTAATTACAAAAAATTAACTGGTGTTCAGGTAATAATGTGGCACTTTTTGATTTTATAATTTTTTTGGTGAGGAAGGTCAATTGTATATTAATAGCATTTACGCCCTTCAGAAAAACGTAAATATTAACATACTAATTTTCACGCGATAGAGCATAAAATCATCTATAATGTGACTATCTTTTCAAGTTGAGGGAATAGTCATACTTCGAGAAATGTATTTTATAAAAGAGACTATTTAAAACAATACGATACATTGACAGCTCTATTACTATTTAATTACACCAAGCGAAGACTTGAAATTCGGTACAGATATTCAGTATATCATAAAGTTTCACTGTAAAAAAAATGGTAAACTTTTAAAGATGTGAGTTCATTTTTCACAATTTTTTTGCCGATTTCGTATGGAATGTCCCATGCATCATCATCTTAAGACACTACAATTTCAAAATTGAATGTTTTGGCCTTCTCAATAATCTTCCTCCAGATTCTTCTGATTTCTGCCAATTTCAGGTTTGTCACTCTCATCTTCTTCAAATCCTCCCAAACATCGTCCTGCCATCTTATTTTAGGTCTACCAACAGCTCTAGTTCCTGTAGGCTTCCATTTATATTGTTTTTCAACTAATCTCTGTTGATCCATTCTTATCAGATGACCAAACCATCCAATCCTAAAAGATCTGAGATGATTTATTATACTTTGATTTTTAATCATATTATTTAATTCACTATTTGTTTTGATTTTCCAAGTTTGATCTGGTTCTTTATTTTAACCATACATTTTTTTAAGTTTCTTTCAAAAATTAACAATTTTTGTTTGTCTTTGAGAGTCCTAGTTGCACTTGCATAAGTCACTATTGGTCTTATTAGTATTTTGGCAGATTTAGATATAAGTTTACTTTTAAATAATGTTAAATGTGCATAATACACCTTATTTCCATTTACAATTATTTGTTTAACTTCTTCCAATGAATTGTGTCCATTCACTATTGTACCCAAATACGTAAATCCTGACACTGATTTAATTTGACCATTATCTATTTGTAGATGATCTTATTCCTATTGAAGTTACTACATTTTAGGTATTGTTTTATTTAATGAATGCAAAAAAAAAATAAAGAGAGAATTTGATCTCTTGAAGAGAGATAACTCGATTACACCATTGGTTAATGTGTGATAATTTGCTATGATGTGCTAACGCCTCTGATCCTTTTTTCTTGGGGGTTCATCAACCAACAAGTGTACAGAATCAAAGTGTTGAAAGAATGCACAGAAGGTATGTTGGTGAATGTTTTCTGGGCAACAGTGCATCATTAGTAAACATAGGATAAAGTTTCCATTAAACGCAGTGAGACAGTCCCAGACAGACATCATATGCGCATGCGTCAAACATACACAAAGGGGTTTACACTATGGAATCACGTGATGCAGCCAACATATTCACGATATTCAAAGTTAAAATTGGGAAACACATTATGAGGTTCTTAATTAGTAAATTGAGTCATTTTAATATCTTACCTCATATTTCATGTTTTTCAAACACATAATGGCGGTTGAAAATGAATGACAAGATCATTTGAAAACTATAGTTACCGTGTTTGAAAAACATGAAATATGAGGTAAGATGTTAAAATGGCTCATTAATTTACTAATATTTACGATATTTAACTAACCTAAAAGGTAACCTAACAGAATTTAATTATTCTAACCTGTGAAAGACTAACCTAATGCAATTTAAGCACTCTAACCTGTGAAAAAATGCAAAGCCCAAAAATAAATAGTAAGTTCTAAAATTCTGAAGTACTTACTATATTATATTTGAAAAGAAAAATATACGCCTAGACTGGGGTTTGAACCCAGGACCTTTGACTTTCTATGTCAATGCTCTTCCATCTGAGCCTCCAATCTAAACGCATATTTTTCTCTTACACATAGATAATTCCCTATCCCCAAATGCTACGAGCCGTTGCTAAGATTTTTGCAAATGGCGGCTTCTTTATTAAGAAGACTTTTTGTTGGGAATTTAAACATTACTTATAAAGCTAGTAGTGCTTCTTTCAATGTTAATATTATTCGTTTTTAAACATCTTATATGTTGGCTGCACTGGAACAAGTGTTCAAATCATTATGGCTGCCACGTCTTCATTTTACATAGTAAAATATCATAGAAAAATATATTGAAATAATCGTTAGAAGAAACGTAAAATGTATTGTAAATGGTGGGAAATAATTTGAAAATAAAACCCTTTTGTAGCAAACAAATGGTGTATGCCTGGGACTTAGAAATTCTCACTGCGCTTAATGGAAACTTCAGCTGGAAACATGTCGAGATTAATGGACTGCGCTTAATGGAAACCTCGGCCAGAAACATATCTTGAGATTGATGGAGATTGTGTGGAACACTGACTTTGTAGTAGTTACTAAATTATAATTCTGTTTTATTTGGACCACATTATACCAAAAATGGGACTGAACACATTGTGCCATTTAATAAAAAAAAAAACATTCCTTGTAAAATTATTCACAAACTCCTACAATATCCATCCATCTATAGTAATTCAGCCTGAGGGCATGTCTTTCACTTCAATCACAGCATTCTCATGCTATGCTTTACATCTTTACTAGGGAATTATAGGTGTGGTAGCTTCCCGTTGCTTTCCACATCGGTGAAGGAGCTACAATATTTTTTTTGTTTTTTTTATTTTAATTTATGTAGACTAATACCTAACATAGATGCTTAAATGATCCTGAGAGCTATGCTGGCGGTAACATTGCTGCTGATAGGGTTACCCATGCCAGACTGGTCGAAGGTGATAAGCCAGATGAAAAAAGTACCTTGGTCGAAAGAGTGACGATCTTTCACCGTAAAAATACAACCGTCAAGAAATGCGGACATGGGTTCAACTGGGGTAAAATTTTCGGGAGGTCAAATAGTCCCCCATTCGGTTCTCCGAGCGGTGACTACTTCAGGGAACCCATGCCAAAGGCTCAAACACAGGGACATGTTCCTAGGAACATGGAACGTTAGGACTTTATACAATAGTAGGGCACTAGAGATATTAACGCGGGAACTAGATAAATCGCCCTTGGATATAGTCGCTTTACAGGAAGTTAGGTGGCCAGGAGAAGGTTGTCAGAAATCAGGAAGCTTTGCATTACACTACGGGGGTGCAGAATGACCTGCATTTGGAATGGGTTTTTTTAGTCAGAAGGAGGATCCTATCTGCTATCCGAGATATTAAGTTTGTTAGTGATAGGGTATCATACATAATTCTAAAGGGTAAACAACATGATTTTATAATTGTAAATGTACATGCCCCCACAGAAGATAAAGACAACAAGATCAAGGATGAGTTCTATGAAGAATTAGAATGCTTATTTGATAGCCTTTCACGATATCATATGAAAATTGTCTTAGGAGATTTTAATGCAAAAGTGGGGCAGGAAGATATACTCAATCCAACAATAGGCAAATTCAGTCTTCATGAAGGTAGTAACGACAACGGGGTTAGATTAGTCACATTTGCCACATCGAAGAATCTCATTGTTAAGAGCACATTTCAGCATAAAGATATTCATAAATACACCTGGACGTCCCCAGATGGAGAAACTCGGAACCAGATATATCATGTATTACTGGATAAACGCTGGCACAATAGCATCATCGATGTTAAATTAGTTAGAGGGACAGACTACAATTCGGATCATCATCTGGTCAGAGTGAAAATCAGACAACGGCTATCACTTATGAGAGGAACAAACCCTAAAGATGATTCTGTAAAATACGAATTAAAAAACTTGAAAAATGATGAAATGCGGCAAGAATACCAAATCAAAATTGCTAATAGATTTGAAGTACTGGAATCTTCGGATGACAATGTGGCAAACGAAGAAAAAACTAATATAAATAAAGAATGGGAGGCTATAAGAGATACTATTAAATTGTCAGCATCAGAAAGCATTGGTTGTTTAAAAAAGAGGCAAAACAAGAAATGGTTTGATGAGGAATGTGCCGACATTGTAAAGAAAAGAAAGCTAGCAAAAATGAAATGGTTACACGAGGCAAATGAGGTAAATTTAGAGCATTGGGTAGTATTAGATGGGAAACCACCAAGTTACTAAAGAGTAAAAAGAGGGAATATTTGAGAGAGAAGATTAATGATCTTGAAATGAATGCGTCCCGCGCCGTAGCAGAGCGGTTAAGATAGGAAGCCTTGGCGCAGAGCTACGGGACTTCCGCTGGTTCGAGTCTCCATGGGGAAGAAATTTTCTCATGGTATTTTGGCCATTATGGGACCGGTGCCCACCCAGCATCGTGAGGCAATTGGGTAGCTACAATAAGTACCGGCTCCAGGTTGAGGAACCAGCTATAACGGCTGGGGGACTTGACATACTAACCACATGTCACCCCTACACAGGCTGTTGATCATCTACCTCTGTGATTGACACATGTGGATGTGAAGGGCCAGCAGCCGGCTGGTAAAAGGGCAACCGCTGAAAAGTGGAAAGACACTCAATCGGATCGGAAATGAATGCAAAAAATAGGAACATTAGAGAATTATATCAGGGAATTAGTATAGAGAAGAAAGGGTTTCAGGCTAGAACAAACATAATTTGGAATGAAAATGGGGATATGATTGCAGATTCCAGGAGTATATTAAATAGATGAAAAAGTTACTTTAATCAGCTATTAAATGTACATACAGAACAAGACATTGAGGAGGATAATTTGCAGACAGTAGAAATGCTAGTCGCAGAATCAAGTGCATTAGAGGTTGAAATGGCGATAGAAAAATTTAAGCTGTATAAAGCATCAGGTTCGGATGAGATACCAGCAGAACTGATAAAATCAGGGAGAGAAAAATTGATGGACAAGACACGCTGGTTGCTTAGTATGATTTGGGAAAAATAAGCTCTTCCAGATGAATGGAAGGAATCAATTATCGTACCAATTTATAAGAAAGGAGATAAAACTGATTGCAACAACTACAGGGGCATCTCATTACTTTCAACTTCGTACAAAATTCTAACAAATATATTAGTAAGCAGAATTACTCCCTATATTGATGACATTCTAGGAGATCATCAATGTGCATTTTGAAGAAACAGGTCTACAACAGATCAGATTTTTAGTATAAGACAGATTTTAGAAAAGAAATGGGAATATAATGCTACTGTACATCAACTATATGTAGACTTCAAAAAAGCATATGATTCAATTAAGAGGGAGAAGTTATATAGTATCCTGCTGGAGTTCGGAATTCCTAAAAAGTTAGTTAGACTTATACGAATGTGTCTAAATGGCACAAAGAGTAGGGTGCGTGTAGGCAAACAGTTTTCGGACACTTTTGAAATCCAGAATGGGTTGAAGCAAGGAGATGCACTATCTCCTCTACTATTTAATTTTGTACTTGAGCATGCAATTAAATCTTTAGAGAATGAGGAAGGCTTACAACTCAATGGTATTAATAAGCTGTTAGTTTATGCTGATGATGTAGTATTATTGGCCGATAGCGAGGAGATACTAAAGGCCAACACGCACACACTATTGAGTAACACTAAGAAATTAGGACTGGAAGTAAATATCAATAAAACTAAATATATGGTCACATGTAGGAATTCATTATATAATGGAAATGGACAGCTAATGACAAATGAGGGAAATTTTGAGGAAGTGGCTGAATTCAAATACCTAGGAACAATAATCACAAATAGGAATGAGATGCACAAAGAAATTAAACATAGGCTCAATTCTGGAAATGCGTGCTATTATGCATTGCAGAGACTCTTGATATCCCAACTCCTTTCAAAAAACGTTAAACTGAAAATATATAAAACTATTATTCTACCAGTTATATTATATGGGTGCGAAACATGGACTGTTACTTTAAGGGAGGAAAGGAGATTACAAGTATTTGAGAATAAAGTACTTAGGAAAATTTTTGGACCAAAGAGAGATGAACAGACAGGTGAATGGAGAAGACTACATAACAATGAACTACATGGTCTTTATAGGAAGCCAGATATAATAAGAACAGTTAAGTCTCGTAGACTGCGATTGGCAGGACATGTTGCACGTATGGGGAATGAAAGACTTGCATGGAAGCTTCTTGTAGGAAAGCCAGAGGGAAAACGCCCAGTTGGTAGACCAAGAATGAGGTGGGAGAATAAAATTAACTATGATTTGAGGGAAGTAGATTATACAGGAAATGATTGGAAAGCATTAGCTCAGGATAGGGATGTATGGAGAGCCTATGTCCATGTGGCCATGAACCTACGGATTTGATAGTGCCAGTGAGTAAGTAAGTAAGAATCCTAGGAAGTTAAGGAATTTTAGAAATTCTGTAACATAAAGGAAACCAAAACCACAAGCATTTTATTTAAGTCATTCCTATTCACTAGCCTTTAAAAGTTTAAGTTGATAAGCAGCATTAATTCAGTCAGGGTGGTGTTTCAAGCAACAATAATCGGCTGAGGTTGACAAACCGACCCACACAATTTTCCATCTAACATTCTTATGTCAATGATGCACTAAACACTTCTTTTTCTAACAAATTTATAACAACATTTGGAACCATTGTATAAACATTTCTTATGATTTTTAAAAATTTATAAATTATGCAAATATTGTGCGAGTTCTACATCCGCTAGGTGGCTCTCAAATAGGAGTCACCAACATTTGAAAACAAATCCAAACCATATTTCAAGAAATTAACTTAATTTTGTTAGATTCCGATGAGACAAGTAGTGTACGTAAAATTAGTTTGTAGTTTATTAAATAATATGCATGTGAATTGTTTTGTTAAGTTGGGAAAGAGAACTTAGTTTACGTCTTTTTTTTTTTTTTTTAGCATTTGGGGATTTATTCCGAAAGTTGGTAACGGCGACTTCAGAGCCATCTACCTGAACCTTCTTTAACTATTACAGCAACTGCGCAACTTGCGCATGCGCACTGCGAGTCTGTACAACTTAAAACTGAATACTACATGAATTTTTCAATCTCAGAAGCAATATACATAGATAAAAATCGGTATTCTCTACATTACAGTAGCAGAGTAGGCCGATAACTAATTTTACAAAACAAAGTTCCTGTGCCTAAATCATAACCCAAAAATTGTGTGGGTCTAATTACTACATGATTTATACAACATACTAACCAATCGGTGGATTTGTTGTGCTAGCTGTTAATTTCAAATCCATTTTGTGAACTTGACAGTATGTCTTTCTGTTTATACAATACCGAACTCCTTGAAGATGTGTTAACTTTAGTTAACAACAGCCTGCTCTTTTTATTACCCACGTTACATGTGTTTTGTTCTCTTTGCTCTACAGCATAGAGAACCAAGCGAAAAACATAGAGAAGAAACTCGTGATCTTCGTTCTCTTTGCTCAAGATCAACGATAAGTTAATTTTAGGGATTTCGCTGATCCACTTGGGTTCAGTGGTTAATCTCTGATGGATGTTTTAATGCTATCGTTTATGCTACGGTTTATTATACAGCGTGTCGCATTCTCGAGTTACGCTCGGCGTGATGCTGATTTCGCATGGAGAGCATACGGTACAGCGCTTATGTTTATGGAATTGTTGCCAGATGGCACCATATATGTGGGAAATCAAAATGACCAATGTTCATAATAAATCCCAAATGTGTTTACAAAAATGAACGTATACAAACCTGTCCCTGGATAACCTAATTAAATAAATTACATACATACTATTTAGTAAACTATAAATTAATCTGATGTACACTAAACTGACCCATCGGAATCTAACAAAATGAAGTGATTGAACATTTATTTCTTAAAATATGGTTTGGAATTAAATGCAAATGTTGGTCATTCACACATATGTCCTGCCATCTGGTGGATTTAATTTTATGAGCGTTCACATATGCCAACTTCAATTCTAATAAAGAACTTTGAAAATAAATTGAGAGGAAAAATCATAAAAATCAAATTTGTGTACATAGATAAACATATTAAAATTCTTCATTTAAAAAGTTTCAAGTGTCGTTGCAAAACGATTAAAATAGTTCGAAATATTAGTAAAGACAGAAAAAGTTACAGCTTTTATTTATCTCTTGACTAAGTTCAAGCCACAATAACTTTTTTCTGTACATTTCTGTACTCCTTCATGCTCATATTGTATAAAACATATATAGAACTCGATGATATGCAACAAAACTATCTAACTTTCGTCGTTAAAATTGGAAAGTTATAAAACAAGTACTGCATTTCCGACATTTTGTTATAAAATCTTAGTTTGTTTTTAGCAATTACACCAATGAGTACGGGTAATATCTTTTATATTCTTTGTTTGCGCTGGCAAATTGCGTCCTGGATTCAAGAGATTCCAAAACACGACGCGACATGTCAGCGCAAATTTTTTGGGCCAGCAATTTGCGTTGTAGATAAACCACCTCCATTTAAATACATAGGGAGCAATTTTTGCGCTGGCGCGTTGCGTCGTAGATAAACCACAGCATTATTATACAGCCTGTCACGCCCAACGTGACACATTCTCGTTTTACGATCGGCGTGAGGCTGGTTTCGCATGGAGCGCATACCGTTCAGCGCTTATGTTTATGGAATTGTCGCCAGAAGGCACCAAATATATGGGAAATTAAAATGACCAACGTTCATAATAAATTTCCAAATATGTTTACAAAAATGAATGTATACAAACCCGTCCCCGCAAAACCTAATGAAATAAATTACATACATAGTATTTAGTAAACTATAAACAAATCTGATGTACGCTAAACTGACCCATCGGAACATAACAATGTGAAGTGATTGAACATTTATTTCTTAAAATATGGTTTGGAATTAAATGCGAATGTTCGTCATTCACACAAATGTCCTGCCATCTGGTGGATTTAATTTTATAAGCGTTCACGTATGCCAACTTCAATTCTAATAAAGAAATTTGAAAATAAATTGAGAGGAAAAGTCATAATTTGTGTATATAGATAAACATATTAAAATTCTTTATAAAAGGTTTTAAGAATCGTTGCAAAACGCTTAAAATAGTACGAAATATTAGTATCATCATAATACATTCACGAATTTAGGCCATTTGTTGACCTGTTTCGGCCTCAAGAGAAACACCATCCAAAAGTCTTTTGAGTGGACGTCCTGGTCTTCTTCTTCCTGCAGGTTGATATCTTAACATTTGTTTGGGTATTCTGTGATCTTCATTCGATGAACATGTTGCATCCATCTTGACTTATAATCAGAAATTTTGTTTTCTAAAGGTTCCATGTGTAATTCTTCTAAGATGTTTTCATTTTTTTTTGTGATCTAGTAGTGTGTATCCTACAGTCCTCCGAAGGTATCTCATTTCAGCAGATCTAAGTCTCTGTATATCCTTCTGTTTCAATCTCCATACTTCGCTAACATACAAAAGAGTTGGAAGAGCCTGTGTTTTATACACTTTTAGTCTTGAACGCTTTTGGACTAACTGTGGCTTGAAGATAGAATTTATTAACCCATTGAAGACACGTTTAAATCGCCAGGTAAGTTCACTGGAAACCCATTTAAATCTCCCCAGCGCTACTCTGGCTTCATTGGATTTTAAATCAGAATACCCAGACTATGCATACTGCGTTCTATCACAAATGGATTTCATATAGTTTTGATGATCTTGAAGAAGATTTTCGGGCTGTAGGCCGTAGTCGTGAGGCTTGTACTTCCCCGACGTTTCGCCAGAGACTGCGTCTGGCATCCTCAAGGTTTGTCTTGAAACTGGCAATTCTGTCCGCTGTCTGTCTTATTTATACGTTCACCGCGATGTGTTCGTAAGTTGTATCTGCCTTGTGATTGGTTAGCGGTAGGGACTTCCATTGCTCCAATGAGATTGCTGTTTGATGGTCTAGTCGACTGTACGTTATATCTGTCTTCTGATTGGTCAGCGGTAGGGACTTCAATTGTTCCACTGAGATTGCTGTTTGAGGGACTTTTAATAAACTTTGAAGAAAACTTCCCTCCTCTGCCTACCACAGACCAAAAACCGGAGAATATACTCCAATCCCTTCATATTCTCCTTACTACCATCCTTCAGAACCCTCAAATCCTTCAATCCACATTATCCTTTGTAAATTCCCATGTTTCTTCAAGAAAATAGATCGACAAATTTGAAAACTACAAGAAAAAGCTTTAAGACCGAAACGCTTATGCAGCACATCAATGAAGACATCTACTAGAAAAAGCTGTGAGAGGAGAACTTTCAACAGCTAGCACACAACTTTCATCAGACTTTCACTACAAGCACCTTAACTGCTGGGTCAAGGCCTTTAAAAGGCCGGTACCATTACACACCTTAATATTCGCTCTAGGGGTGAGGGACTTTTAATGATTCTTCTTTTCTGTTGAAACTGTTTTTATGTTTGAATATTTCGATGGCTTCTCGTTGTAGACGGGTAAAATAGTGTGTGCAGTTAGATAATATGTCTGTATTCTGGTATTGTACCCTGTGGCCATCAAGTAAAGAGTGTTCTGCTACTACCGACTTACCCATTTGTTTAAGACGACTGTATCTTTCATGCTCCTTAAGTCTGGTTGCGATGGTGCGTTTAGTGGTGCCTATATACACTTTTCCACAACTGCATGGAATCCTGTATATGCCTGCTGTCTGATGAGGATGGAGTTGATCCTTTATAGGTCTGAGAAGGTTCTTGATTTTCTTGGCAGGCCTGTATATTGTCTTTATGTCTTCTTTCTTTAGTAGTTTTCCAATGCGGTCCGTTACATTCTTGATGAACGGTAAAAATGCCCTGGTTGAAGTTTTTTTCCTCTGATTCCTTGCTGCTGTTGCTGTTGTATCGTCTGGGATGATTGGCTCGGTTGATTTCTTTCCTGGTGTATCCATTGGCTGTGAATACCGTCTGGAGGTGTTGAAGTTCCGTTTTTAATAAATCCGGATGACAAAGTTTTTTGGCTCGATCTGTCAATGATTTGATGATTCCAAATTTTTGCTTAGGGTGATGATTCGAGGTTTTATGAAGATACCTGTCCGTGTGGGTACGTTTTCTGTAGATAGTGTGGTAAAAGTTGCTGTCTTTGCTCACACTATTTTACCCGTCTACAACGAGAAGCCATCGAAATATTCAAACATAAAAACAGTTTCAACAGAAAAGAAGAATCATTAAAAGTCAACCAAGTATGGATACCGGTTCTAAAAAACGCAAAATGTAAACCTCTACAAGCACAGTCGACTAGACTATCCCAGAGCGGAATATTGATGTTCGTATATGGTACCGGCCTATTTTAGGCCTTGACCCAATCTTTTATGTGCTTATCTTGAAGTCTTCTGTGCTTGGAATTTTTAGCTGAGGAAAATTCTCTTCTCCCAGCTGTTTCTTATAGTATTCTTGAAGATGTTTTTTCTTCCATAAACGTTTCTGATAATAGAACAGTCGAGGCATTATGCAAGATAGTGGTTCAACTGATTCGTGATTTCGGATGTGAGAAGGAACTTATTGCACAAAGTTATGATGGAGCATCTGTCATGGCAAGTCAGTTGAATGGACTGTAATCGAAAGTGAAAAACACTTTTCCAAATACAATTTTCGTTCATTTAGTATTATTCTAATTCGTGACTATCATTAAAGAAGACATTTTATTCCTTACTTTGAATGGACTAGCTACATTCTTTTTAAAATCAACCAAAAGAACAGGGTGTTTGATGAAAAAACAAAGAAACGGTTGGCAAGAGTATCTACAACGCGGTAAAATTACAGTTCTAGTTTGGTTGGAATAGTACATGAGTATTGCGATGTGCTAATTTCTGACTTTGGAAAAATTACGAATCCCGACGAGAATAATGGGATCAGGAAGCCTATATTGCTACACATGGAGTGTTAATCACACTGCAAGATTTGACTTAAATTTATATTGAATACGTTTGTTAATATTTTCCTTGTAACTGACAGTTTATTTGATATACTGCAAGCAAAATTTCACGATATTGATTACTGCATAAATAGATTAAAAGAATTTTTAAAAAATCCTAGAAAACAAACGGGAAGAATTTGAACAAGAAAAAAAAAAACGAACTTCAGGTGAAACTTTTGACACCAAAACAAAATGCAGACAAATGAACGTACATATTTTTGACACTATACTGTGTCAAATAAATTATAGATTCAGTCATTTAGACTGATTATTATTTTTAGAACATTTGAATGTGAAAAATTTCGACAAGTGAATACTCCGTTTTTCGATAATTCCATTTTACTCACTAAAATACAGCTATGCAATATATATATATATATATATATATATATATATATATATATATATATATAAGGTAATTAAACTTTTAGACGGAATTAAATTGAAAAGTGAGTAAATGTCAAAATCCAAAAGAAACTCATTTACTCTCCACGACTTTCGAAATGGAAAATACAATATATCAGTAAAAAAAGTTTCTGGCATTTACTCCCAAATTGCTTACCCTACAAAAATATCCAATACACGCCACTGCTTATTTTATAAAGAATTTTAATATGTTTACGTATGTACACAAATTATGACTTTTCCTCTCAATTTATTCTCAAAGTTCTTTATTAGAATTGAATTTGGCGTACGTGAATGCTTATAAAATTAAATCCACTAGATGGCAGGACATATGTGTGAATGACCAACATTTGCATTTAATTCCAAACCATATTTTAAGAAATAAATATTCAATCACTTCATTTTGTTAGGTTCCAATGGGTCAGTTTAGTGTACAGATTAGTTTATAGTTTACTGAATAGTATATATGTAATTTATTTCATTAGGTTATGCAGGGACAGGTTTGTATACATTAATTTATGTAAACACATTTGGAAATTTATTATGAACGTTGGTCATTTTGATTTCCCATAGGCCGGGTTATCTCTGCATAGGCCTATATGTTGTGCCATCTAGCGACAATTCCATAACGCTGTACCGTATGCGCTCCGTGCGAAACCAGTATCACGCCGAGCGTAACGCGAGATTGCGTCACATCGGGCGCGACACGCTGTATAATAAACCGTAAGAGAACCAAGGGTCCCGGGTTCAAGTCCCGGTCTGAGCGTATAATTTTTCTCTTCAAATATGATTTATCCATCATTGAGATGTACGAAATCAATAATGATAACATGGAAAAAGCCGTATTAGCTGTAATGTATAATTCCCAAATATGTCTTCTTAATAAAGGAGCCGCCATTTGCAAGATAGAAGCATGGCTTCATAGCATTTGGTGGACGGGAATTACAATGAAGATAGAGAAGGATTTGCGTTTAGATCGGTACTTGCTCAGGCAGCTCAGTTGGTAGAGCACTTGGTCTAGAGAACCAAGGGTCCCGGGTTCAAGTCCCGGCCTGAGCGTATAATTTTTCTCTTTAAATATGATTTATCCATCATTGAGATGTACGAAATCAATAATAATAACTTAGATAGTTTTGTTGTAAATCATCGAGTTCTATACAATATGAGCATGAAGGAGTACAGAGATGTTCAGAAAAAAAGTTATTGTGGCTCGAACTTAGTCAAGCTGTAAATAATGTATCTTGGGGATGTTATGGATGTACATAAATTTCGTCTTCTATTAAATTCAAAACCTTATAAACCTGCTTAGGCGAAAATCTGAAATATTCTGAAATTTGGTATTTTCATCGACCATGTTTATTTAAGAACTAAAGAATAATTTATTCTATAATTTTCCATACAACATTCATATGATGCTGTTGCTCTAGGCACTTTTTCTGTCTTTACTAATATTTCGTACTATTTTAAACGTTAGCAACGATACTTAAAACTTTTTTTTTTTTTTTTATAAAGAATTTCAATATGTTTATCTATATACACAAATTATGACTTTTACTCTCAATTTATTTTCAAGTTCTTTATTAGAATTGAAGTTGGCATACGTGAACACTTATAAAATTAAATCCACCAGATGGCTGGACATATGTGTGAATGACCAACATTTGCATTTAATTCCAAACCATATTTTAAGATATAAATGTTCAATCACTTCATTTTGTTAGGTTCCGATGGTTCAGTTTAGTGTACAACAGATTAGTTCATAGTTTACTAAATAGTATGTATGTAATTTATTTAATTAGGTTATGCAGGGACAGGTTTGTATACGTTCATTTTTGTAAACACATTTGGGATTTATTATGAACGTTGGTCATTTTGATTTCCCACATATATGGTGCCATCTGGCAACAATTCCATAAACATAAGCGCTGTACCGTATGCTCTCCATGCGAAATCAGCATCACGCCGAGCGTAACTCGAGAATGCGTCACGTCGGTCGCGACACGCTGTATAATAAACCGTAGCATTAGTCGAAGCCAGAGATAACCCACTATGAAGCCATGGTCCAGAGAAAACCCACTTTAGAGATGACCAACGACGTTATTCATCGAGTGCTCTATGGTTATTCAGCATAGAGCCAGTGATGCCTAGACTCCAGAGACCTCAAGAAACAAATATTGGTGGCTCTAACAAAAAAAAAGAGAAACCAACCACAGGTAAGGATGTAACACAAGTATCATCAGCTACAGAAACACACGAGGAAAATGGCCTCTCACATAGAGAGAAACCATCCTCACACACCACAACAACAGATAACACACGTGAAGACCCACCAAGATCTGAACCTTCTAGTGTAAAAATCAACAATAATATCCCAAAGAAAGAAACCAGGCCACCGCCTGTAACACTCATAGGTCACACTGACCTAGTCAAAATTTACAGGGCACTAAAAATGTTAGTGAAAAAGACCTTAAGGTTGTTAGTACACATGAAGGTCTAAGATATTACACTAGCACACAGGAAGACCACAGTGTAGTAATAAAGTACTTTGACTCGATTGGAAGGCAATACCACACCTTCCAATTGAAAAAAGACCTTCCCCTAAGGGTCATGCTCAAACGGCTGCCCTCGAATGTAGATACAGAGGATATAAAAACCGAATTAACTGAATTGGACTTTGAAGTTAAAGGCATCAAGCAAGTGACAAAAAAACTAGAGGACGGGTCCATATATAAGTACCCATTGTACATTGTTGAACTTGCCAACAATGAAAGATCCAAAGAGATCTATCATCTGGAAAAACTTTACTGCACTGTGGTCTCATTTGAACCATATAGACCACGCTCTGGCCTGAAGCAATGCTTTAAATGCCAGAGATTTAACCATACCTTTGCAGGGTGCAACCTGACTCCTAGATGCGTTATATGCGCCAAGGAACATAGTCACAAACAATGCCCAGTTCGTGAGGAAGCACGAATCGACACTAGCAAACTCAAATGTGCAAATTGCGGAGAATCAGGACACCCTGCATCCTTCAGGAAATGCCCTAAATTTGAAGAGGCTCAACAGGCCTACTTCAGAAATAGGAACCAAAACAAAATAAGACAGTAACTGCACGCACTTTTACTAGTAAGAAAATCAAACCCCCAAACCTCCTTCAGTGCTGCAGTAAACTCTGGCAAAAATCAAGCCCCGAAAACCAGCATACAAGAACGCATTGCTTCAGTTCAGGCACCAGCGGTCACTCCTAATTTACAAAGCTTGGTACAAAGCGTCACACCCATGCTAAGTACTATTAAAAATCCCATGGAACGAATGATGTTCCTCAGCCAAATGTGGTCGATATGTTTTAACGATGTATAGACACGCTCAGGGACAATTTCTTAATGTCATGGCATTTAATGCCAATGGTATTGCCTCACAGGTCCATGAATTGGAAATTGTACTTCATACACACAACATAGACATACTTTTAATCAGCGAGACGCATCTGAAACCAAAGGATAAATTCCGACTCGCTGATTACTACACTTATCGCACAGATCGCCTAAATGCCCCCCTTGGTGGCACTGCAATCTGCATCCGAAAATCCATATCCCACAGACACATTTCTGTCCCAGGGCTTCACTTCATAGAAGCCACTGGCATTATACTTCCAATCACACAACACATGAATATATTCATAGCTTCCATATATAAATCTCCACTTAGGCCCCTCACTCGACATGACATGCGCATACTTGCATCGATCTCGCCCCGGTACCTACTGGCAGGCGATTTCAATGCAAAGCATCGCGCATGGAACTGTAGAGTACCCAATGCTTCAGGTGTGGTATTACAACACTTCTGTAATACCCACAACATCGAAATCTCAGCACCAAGGGAACACACCTTCTTTAGAAACACTCAACAAGGCTTATGCTCCGACATTCTAGATATCGCACTTTTGAAAAACATTACCATCTCCCCTCACATAGATACACTGCCTGGTGAGCTAAACTCAGACCACGTCCCTATCATGTTTAAGCTCACTACTAGATTCATACTTCAGCCCCCGTTCCGATCTCACACAATGAATACAGACTGGAATCGTTATTCAAGACTCCTTTCACAGTGGATTAATCCTCGATTAAGAGTAAACTCCACTGAAGAACTTGAGACTTCTATAAATGACTTCCAGGCTTCTATTCAAACAGCCCTCGACATAACTACAACAAGAAACAACACTACACGTCCAAATCAAACAGATCAAACACTTCTTGACTACCTATAGCATAAGCGACGAGCCCTCAAACAGTACAGACTCTATGGACACCCACAAATGAAACAGGAGTACAATTACTATGCTCGACTGGTCAAAGAAAGACTGCGAGATCACAAAAATTACGCAATGGGAAAATTCCCTATCCAATTTCAATGCTCAAAAAACTCCGCCTTGGGAGATTATAAAAAGAATTAAATTAAACCGCGGACCTTCTAAACCGACTGCAATTGAGAACAATGGAACTTGGGCTTATCATCCTTATGATCAAGCACAAGTTCTCGCGGAAAATTTCGCAAATCGATTCAGACCACAAGAGTTAACGTCGCCAGTTCATGAAGCTGAAGTCAATAATAGAGTAGACACCTTCCTAGCTGCTCCCTACACAAATGAAAGACCTGACATCCACCTCGCTGACCTACGCATTCACGTCCAGGCCCTTCGCACTTCAAGTGCACCTGGACATGATCGTATAAGTAACCTAGCCTTAAAGCATCTCCCGCGCAAAGCGCTACTTCGACTCCTTACTATCCTAAATATACTGTATCCAATTTAATCACTTCCCTGCAACTTGGAAGATGGCTAAAGTTATTGTGCTACCGAAACCAGGAAAAAATCCAAGTAATCCAGACAATTTGCGTCCAATAAGCCTTCTACCAGTTCTGGGAAAAATCCTAGAAAAACTACTTTTGGCCAAACTAAAAATTGAAGTCTCAAACAAAGAACTATTACCCAACCATCAATTTGGATTTCGAAATTCACACAGCACACCGCTGCAACTGGCGAGGCTTATAGACCAAATAGTCACTGGTTTCAACGCCAAGCGTAGTACAATAGCAGTCTTCCTCGACATTGAGAAAGCTTTTGACACAACTTGGATAAACGGATTGATATATAAGCTGATACAATTCCAAATTAATCCAAATTTAGTCAAAATAATCTCCACTTATCTGAGAAATAGAACCTTCTATGTCTCTGTGAGTGGAAATAAATCTGATACGAAGCCCATACGGGCAGGAGTTCCACAAGGAGCTGTCCTTTCACCCTTATTGTACTCCCTATGTGTCTCTGACCTACCTTCACCTCCATCACTCCAAATAGCTTCCTTTGCTGATGACACTTGTCTATTCATGCAATCCAAACTTAAATCCATTCCTCACAGACTTGCAACATTCCAGCGAGCAATAACCATAATATATGAATGGTTTTGCTCCTGGAACATTAAACTAAATGCTGGGAAAACGCAAGTCGTCCTGTTTTCCAAATCGAACTTTCCATGTCCAATCCAGCTCACTATGGGTGTACAACCTCTGCCAGTAGAAACTTCTGTCAGATATTTAGGCCTAATATTGGATAAAAGGCTTACATTTAGAGCCCATGTTGATCATATAATAACCAGAGCCCATCAAGGCATAGCGATATTATATCCGTTTTTCAAGTCGCCATCACTGTCCCGTAGGATCAAGCTCACATAATATGTGGCTGTGATCCGTAGTATGCTATTGTACGGCTGTGAATCTCTGAGTATCCTTGCGAAATGCCACAAGAAGAAACTACAGATACTGCAAAACAAGTGTCTAAAAATCATACTTTCGGCCCCGCGTTACACAAGGATAACAGAGATGCACGAGGCCACGAAGGTGCCATATATTGATACTATCATATCAGAAAGGGTCACCACCATGTTTCAAAACATAAATGATCATGAAAACCCAATAGTACGCAATATAGGACACCTTCCACAATGGCGTACTACACATAGAAACATATTCAACCAAATAATTAATCCATAGTACTTAGCATGTAGCAACCAAGGTCAGAATGATGAGCGCAGAGTGGCGTGGCTCATTCCGGTCCTGAATCGAGCCAAGCTCTTCAGCGACACGGTTTCCGATGCCCCAATCAAGCGAGATCTATTCGCCTTGGCAACAATATCCATATAAATCTCACACTACTCAAACAATAAAATAAATCCCCATAAAATCGCCGTGTAGGCTAGGGTATACCAGCTGAACCCAATACAGAATACACACGCGAATTCGCCGACAAGGGACAAACACAAGTCCCAGGAAAGGCACACTGGACAGCGCCAATAGCTGTCACAAAGTGATGATGATGAGACCTCAAGCGTTGGCAGAAAACAGTAACCGATTACAGCTTACTGTATTATCTGCAAAACAGTTTGCGCCATCTATCGATAATAGTGTAACTAATCAGTTTTCTCCCCGGAGGCTCAGTCGTCACTTTCGGCGTTTGTAATACCACATTTCAAATAATTCCTGGAATAATAATAATTAATCAGATTTTACAGCTCACCTCATTTCATTTAAAAACTCAGGACCAGTTTCGAAAGGGAAACTTCTTTCGTAACCGGTCCTCTGTTTTACAAAAGTATGAGGCAATCTGTAAAATTTGATTAATTTATCAGGCCTCCTTTACTAGGTGTACTGTAATATAATACGTTGCTTTTAATTTATTATTGTTATTCCTAAATGTTAACAACTTTATTGTAAAATGAGGTATGAATAACTAATTTGATTTTCTTTACTTTCCTTCCACTGAAGTCACAACAGGAGGCCTCAATCTAATTATTAATTAGTTTATTAATTTTGTTATTCCTTTCTTACATGTTTGTACTAAGTTTCACGTCATAAGACTTGATGCTACATTCATACAGTATTATTTTAACCTGAAGTAATAGTTACGCTAATGCATTAATAGCCTTGTTATTTCGACCGTCTGAAACATGCGATTTTCACTTACAAATACTTACTGTACTTAGCTAGTGTGCTATACAGTATTCCTTTTTTCACTAGTAGGCCTACAGAATACCGTCATTTATTACTTCATGCATCATACCAAAATAAATTATACAGTATTTTCTATTATATTTCAAAACATCTTACACAAGAAAAATATTAAATATTACATAAAAAAATTAAATGTCAGCATGTCTGAGGTTTGAACCTTGAATCTCACTTTCCAAACAAACAATATTTCATACCCGGCACGTTACCACTGAGCTAAATGGTCCTCAGATAAGAAGTGACTCATTCATTCACTGAATTAAGAACCTCATAATGTTATTTCCCATATCTAACTATGAACATTTGTAAGAACTGATAATTCTTACAAGGAGAGATAGAATAAGGAATGACAAAATGAGGTAGGCATTAAATGTAGAAAAATTAACAGCAGACATAGAAAAAAGTAGACTAAAATGGTTGTATCTCAAGATACAAGGAAAACGACCACGAGAAAGATGGATTAACCAAGTGAAGAAAAGTCTACAAGAAAGAGGATACAACTGGGAAGAACTAAGGCATGGGAAGATAGAGATGGGGTTGGAGGCATATTTGGAATCAACCTTTCGAAATGAGGACACGATAAGAGAATGATGATGATAATTGTTTATGTCAATTAAAATAAATGAATGATTTTTTGTGTACAGTAGAGTTGCTCTTATATCCGGCAGCAAATCACACGACAGCTTTTGGTCAGCTGACTAACTGCTTCACTAACAGTGGTTGTCATCATGGTTACAGAAAATGTTACTGTATTGCCAAGTGTACACTTGTACTACTGGTTCTTAAAAGACAATAAACTACCATTGTTCTCATGCTCTTTTTCAAAATATTCTCTAGTTCAAGAAATGTTCTCTGGTTTGCAAATTGATAGTCTTTCGACTCCTCTCATGCTTAAAATTCACCAAAACATCACACTGTAATAATATTCCTGAACCGAAAGTGTGTTTTTCGGCTCATTATTGTAGTGTCGTTCTCCTCCCTAGACTGGAATATTTATGAACTATGCCAATATCCTTTTCTCCTTGTAGTTACCCCCACTCTCCCCTCTTTACCCTTCCTGCCGCGCTGTGTCTACGGCGCATCTCCCCTCTACCTCGGAACCTTCATATACGTGGTGCACAGGCAGAACATGATCATTCAATCATTCAAGCAGTCATCGTTTAGTTCTTTGAGCATCAGCATCCAGTCCGTGATGCGAATTAAGCTCTAATGGACAAGCTGGTCTGAAGCCGAGAAGCGGCGTGGTTTAGTTGGTCCGGCAGACCAGGGAAGAAGTGGTCCCTGATTCGGATGCAAGTATGAGTGTAGCGTGAGGTATGGTGTGCATTTTTCCATTGTAAGAATATTGTTATTTATTTGTTTATATTTTGTTTTTTCTCTGAATGATCGAAGTCTTTTTTGTTAATTTGTTTTTAATTCAGACTACTTGTTTCTATTAAAGGTCATCTTTTATTTATCTGCTGCTTTATTGATCTGCACATAGTTGTTCTCAATCCTAGACGGAAATTCACTCAAGTAGGAAATCATTTTCAGCTCCCTTGCTATTATGCTGTTTAGCTTTCTGGAATGACAATCATTATCTTTTTCACTCACTCTATGTATTTGAGAATCATTAACTATTTATGTCTATATATCTGAGAGAGAAAGATGAATCAATTGTTGCCTTCTATGGGCCCAAGGCAAGCAACTTCGTGATAGATAACCTTGCAGGAAATCAGATCCACCTTAATAGAGACAGCAATATACAAAACCCGATCCCGGATTTATGGTAGCAGTCTGCGTGGTTTTTAAAAAAAGCTACAAATGGTAGTAGTAGCGTGGTTCTCTTGCGCACATTCCAACTGATTCGTCCACCACACAAGTCCATACTACTGACTTGACAACACCACTTTAAAATGTTATAAATCAGTTTCCCAACCCCCAGGGGGTTTGCAAAATATTTCAAGTGTTTCGCCAAAACTTTTCCATAATGGCAGGTTTCGAGGTTAGGTCTATTATTGTTTCCTTCATTTCTGCAGCAATATTATTATTATATTTATTATATTACTTTAAAATTAAATTAACCCTATAATCTCCCTTGTTACATATGTGTAACATTGGGAATTTATCACATTATTTCCACAATAAATTAATATTTATTGCAAATGCCTGATTTATAATCATGTAACATTAGGAATGCATTAGATTTTGTTACAATGTAAATTTTGTCTGCCAGCTTCTTTGTGTTCTAACAATACTAACAACAGTACCGCGAGAAGTCGTTTTCTTCATATGCCTATTTAAAAATAAATATAGAAACAGACTTTGTGCTGAAAGTGATTTGAGACTTCATATAACTTTTATGGTTGCAACTAGGCCTATATGTTGTATAACTTTTAAGCCGTAACTAGAGTAACTTTCAGTTTTAACCGTTAAGGGTTAAGTTAATTTAAGGTAATTGACCCTTTTGCTTGGAATTAAATTTTATACATGTCTACTGTATGTACCTATATTTAAAAGCCAGTGGTTCACCCAACTCAGATTGTTGTGGAAGGGGTTTGCGAGTCGAAAAAGATTGGGAACCGCTGTTATAAATAATAATATAGTACCTTTTTTTATTTGTCTTCCCTAATTTGAATTGATTTTTATTTAAAAAAACCTCATTAAATTATAAAATCATGGCCTTTCAAAAACATGTTTCATCTTCGGCATACTAATTGGTACTCTTTTTTTCATTGTTATCATAATCGACCGCGGTGGAGTAGTGGTTATGCTCCTTGCCTCTGGTCCCGAGGGTCGCAGGTTCAAACCCGGCTGGGGTTGATGGATTTTTTAGGATGGAAAAATCCAAGGAGAAAGTCCTCCGGGAGGGACTTTAAGCCGTGGGTCCCAAGTCTGAAGATTTTTAGGCTCGTAAAAGATCCTTAAGCCTGAATGAAAGGCCTCTAAGCAAAATTTACCAAATTTTCCTGTCCTAGTGGTTTCCTAGATGTCAGTATGAGGCAGAACACTGACCACGGACCACTCAAGTGACATCTATACGAAAACAAGTGTAACTAAATTAGTATGGTTCAAATTCTTCCCTGTAGGGGGAGAGCGCCTAAATCTCTGTTAAGGGAAACATGGGCTTACAAGAAAAAAAAAATCATAATTGAGGTTATGTATTTAAATGTTGTAAATAATAATATAGTACCTTTTTTTATCTGTCTTCCTCAATTAGAATTGATTTTTATTAAAAAAACCTCATTAAATTACACTGATCAACATGATTTTTGTCTCATGAGTACCAATAGTTGTACTTAATGCAGTTTTTTATCGTGTTTTCAAATATGTATTTGGAATTTCTCCATCACCCACAGTTTTTTTATTAAACATTTTTTTGTCCATTTATCTTCGTGCAGTGTGCAATGAGCACAGGGAACACTTTCATCAGGAGATTTCAACTATGGAAAAGAGATATCAAGGCAAACGGAATCCTAATATGCTGACCGATTATTGTTGGACCATCAAGAGGGATGCTCCACAGGCAAAATATAACAGAAAATCGCTATTTCTTACTTTCTAGATGAGTCCGAATGTTCAAATATTGTGTAGTTACAAATGTAGAAATTATTAAAGTGTTTGAAAATATAAATCCCTGTCTCTCGGAAACCTTGCATAATGGAGAAAAACCAATATCATATTTCAATTCAGGAGAAAAAATACTATCAGAATCACATATTTTTCTTTCTGAGACAAAAAAAGTTTATTTTTTGTTGCTCAGTGTTATTAAATCATGAAGACCTTTCAAAAACATGTTTCATCTTCTGCATGCCAATTGGTAAACACTGGTGTCTTGTAAACCACGAGCAGCAGTAGCACAAAAAATCTGAAAGGTGGGGCCATTCCAGAATTAACAATGGCTCGACTGTAGATGTTTTAATCCGTAAGAGATTTTTTTGTAAAAACCTCAATTGTAAAAAATAAAAACTATAAAATAACAGAATTGTGAACATTCTTATTTTATGTATCAAAATACAAAGTGCTTAACTATATAAAAATATCAACATCCATTAATTATACACAGCTCGACACAAATACACACATGTACGTATTTCACTGGCAGTGTTTCCCTGCTCCATTTCAGTGAGATCAACAGTATTGTTCTTATTATATTCCTCTCTTGTATCACCATTTCATACAAATGCACTTTCATATTAATAAAAACTGGAATGTTTCAAGTAAAATTGAATAGAAAAATTGAACCTCTATACAAACGATTGAATTTTTTGTGTCATTTTAATGTTTATAGCTATATACACATTGCAGTAGACATATAAGTAACTGAATCATCATGTAATTCACTGCTGTGGACATGAGGGATTATATATAAAGACAGAGAAAATTTGTGTCTGGATAGCACACGTTAGTGCACCAGTATGTACCAACTAGATCTTGGATTCAAATCCAAGTTCAGGATAAAATTTGTCTTTTTAAAAAATAATTTATCAATCAACCTGAATGTATAACTTTGCAAGAAAATATAATTTTATATAATAACAAAAACTTGAAGAAACTGATATTTTAAATCCAGAAAATTATTTCAAACTATGATAACAAAGTCCACCGCTGTGGCCTTGAGGTAGCATGCTGCCTTGTCACGCAGCAGGCCTGGGTTTGATCCCCGGTCGGGGCAGTTTTTCTGGGTGAGGTTTTTATTGGGGTTTTTCCTCACCTGTAAGACAAATGTCAGGAAAACTGTAAGGCCCAAACGGTCCCCGAAATCATACTGCCATCATCATCATCATCATCATCCTCGTCCTTCACCGGTGTGGAAACCAACGGGAAGCTACCACACCTACAATTCCCTAGTAAAGCTGCAAGCATAGCATGAAATGCTATGATTGCAGTGAAGGACCTGCCTTCGGGCAGAATTACTATAGATGGATGATAACAAAATCTAATTAGCATAAATTTATTTCAAAATAATAAATTAAGTAAATATTTATTGTTGGACATCAGTTGTGAACGTGAACAGCATTGAGAATGTCACAAATACAGTGACGAAATCCGGATCTGCAAGAGAGTTAAGAAGTATGAGGTGAGTCAAGGAACAACTCAACAAAATTAAAATAAACCTCATAGTGTTATTTCCTACCTACATAGCTTAACTTATTGTAGTATTTGACAGTTACTTTAATTCTTTTAATAGTGACTGTCAACAACGTGGAAAATAATTTAAAAGTTTTAGGATGGTATCTTTGTTTCAACTTAACATTTTATAAATTACAAAATATAAACATGGAAAAGACTGAATTAAAAATATTTTATCATACAAGTCTTAGAAAAAGGAAGCTTATGTAGCATACAAGGACACTGAAGAAAAAGAGATAATGCAGATGACAAAATAACTTGATACTACATTGTATAAACAACTTAGGATAAATGTGAAATTAAAGCAGTTGCTTCAGTTGGTAAGCATATCACAGTTTACAGTAATAAAAGTGATAATTCAGTTACTAAAAACATGCTCACTATTCATCACAAAATTAAACACCGCAATTTCAAATAAATTACTTATAACATTCTATTTAAGATTCCATGAATTTATACTTGATTATACAAGTATAACGAATACACCAGAAATATTTTTATATAAATATTTTACAATCATTTATTAGTCTGTAAAACATCATCTAACAAAACAAGCATAAGGCGTATTTAACCAGATCAAATATCACCTGTACATGTATCAATAAGTTTGTATTATCTGTACCATGAAAAAAGTAGGTTAAATGATTTAAAATTTATGTAGGTGTCTAAATTTGTGACAAAATTTTATTTACTTAAATACACTGTATTCCACTTATAAGTATAATAAAAAAAAAGTAAATTCAAAATCATGCATCCAAAATGGTTGATGTTGGTAACATTTGAAAGAGGAGGTTGGGACATTTTAATACAATGTTATTAATTTTAGAAGCTTCGCGCCTGTAAAAATGTTTCAAAACTATTTTCATAACCAAAGCCTCAGTAGCTTCACTCCTTCGGAATTCCTAAGTTTTGCAAGGTATCTTTTAAAAGCAAAGAGAAACAAACAGATAAATGAATGGAGAATACTACACAACAGTGAGTTACATGATCATAAATATTTAATATGTGATACCTAATTCAAACATCATACATCAAGTCGATAATTTCCTATGAAATGATCCATCCAAGATGGATAACCATACATCAGAGGCCTGCCAGATCACCAAACTTAACATAATGTGATTTTTTTCCTGTGGGGGTTCTACACGACCCCAGTACGTGATTTGGCAGACTTACAAGAAACAGTGTAACACTACAGAGAGTTCATAACTAGACCTCGGAATTTAGGTATGAAAAAAGTATATTTTAGGAATCTAAAATAGGCAAAATAAACATAAAATTAGGCATGAAAATACAAAAATATGTCAAAATAGCTTCCAAGAATTACACAAAAAAAAAAAACTGAAGTTTTCTGTCACAAAAGCCATTTTTAATACTGGTATAAGAAAATTGAATGCATGACTCATTTCTCTCCCTCCCATCAACTTGAAAACTGAGGGTCCATTCAAAGGCTTGAACAAATTAAGAAAATTAAACAATCTCTAAATATTTGAAGAGAAAAATATACGCTCAGACTGGGGATTGAATCCATGACCTTTTGCTTTTTTATGTGAATCCTCTACCAACTGAGCTACCTGAGAAACTCCAATCTAAATGCAAATTTTCCTCTTATATACACTGTTAACTCCCAAGTGCTAAATGCTACGGAGAAAAAAAAAAGTCTTCTTAATAAAGAAACCACCATTTGCAAGATTCAAACAACAGTTTTGTAGCATTTAGAGCTTGGGAATTAACAGTGTATATAAGAGGAAAATTTGATTTAGATTGAAGTTTCTCAGATAGCTCAGTTGGTAGAGGATTCACATAAAAAGCGAAAGGTCGTGGATTCAAAACCCTGTTCTGAGTGTATATTTTTCTCTTCAAATATAATTTGTCCATCATTGAGGTGTATGAAGTGAATAATAAAAAAACCTCTAAATAGTTGAAAATTCATGAAAAATAAAAACTACACTAACTTTTATGATGTATATTGTAAAAGAAGAGCCAATTTTCTGGCAAGATTAGGCAAAAAAATTTAAAATAGGCACTATAAAATTCTCTTATTTTTTCATGCATCTGTAATTATTTCCTATTTTGCCTTAATGGAACTAAATAGGCATTTGCCTTCAAATCCGAGCTCTAGTCATAACACATGGGTCAACCAGATGGACGTTTCCCATGTCACTAATGGAAGTCATGTTATAGAACATAATGTAATCACTGTTTGTAACAACTGGTTTCATCTTTACATTACTACACAAGTTATAACTTTTATAAGCGGAACACAGTGCATCATAATATGTACAAATAGTCTGCTGGCGATGAAGATTAAATTATCACATGTAAATGTATAACTTTACAAACAATGTAAATACTTTTATTATATAAAATACTTTTTTTTTTTAATTTTTCAGTTAGAATCAAAATATAAGGCATTTAATTTGTTTTATATAAGCTATGACTTATTTCTGAAATATTGTAAGCCCATTCATACACAACTTTTAAAAAAGTTATAAGCTGCAATTTAATTATTTTGAAATGATGGCATAAATCAATGAAGTAAGAATTATATAAATGAAAAATATATCTTTTTAAAAAGAAATGAATCAGTTAGATATTATTTTAACCTGAAAATATTAATACCAAATATATTAACATAAGGTTAATTTCTATAAACATTACACAAAATTAATCAATGAATTTTTTAGGGAAATTAAACCTAATGGGTACAACTAGAACACGACACATACCCAGTCCTAAGGTTGATATTTTAAAATCCCTTACCCCACTGGGAATCGAACCCAGGTCGCCAGAGTGGATCCCTTACCCCACTGGGAATCGAACCCAGGTCGCCGGAGTGGAAGATGGGGACTCTACCGACTATGCCACAGCGACAGACAAGATTTAATACTGAAATGTATGTTAATACTGCAAAACATTTGTGCAAAAAAATCACTTGATTATAATGGTGTCATTAGTGGGAGTGAAATAAGAACATTTAAGTCTCGTAGAACATGAGGTATGAAAGAAGAACTGTGATACTTCTGGTATGAAAACTAGAGGGGAAGTGCCCAGTTGTTAAGACTAAGAATGAGGTGATTTATAGAGGAAATAATTGAAAAGTATAGCTCAGATTAGGGATATATGGAGAGCTTATGTCTGCATGGCCATGAACCTTCAGGTTCAATAGTTCCAGTCAGTTTGTTGGTTATTTAATAGGAGGGGAAAAAAAAACTATGAGTATTAAGTGATTATCTAGATGGGAACACATACATTTTTTGATTCAACATTTCAAGTTTTGAGTAAGACTAGGATATATTGAAAATAGTCTGTACTTGTTTACTCTATTAACCCATTCGCTTCAGGTTTAAATGCCCAATGCTTTTTCCAGAAATCAGATTTAAGTTACCGTAAATTATATTGTATATTTTTCAAACATTCAAAACAAACAAAAGATAAGGGCACTTTAGATCACAATAATGGTGAAGGCAAAAACACATTCCTCTACTATTCATAAATTTTAATAAAAGATTGCCCTGCCAAGGGATGTATAAAATATTGCAAAATATATAACAGCAGTGTTCAGCGAGTGTACTTCGTCTTCTGAGTTGAAGGCCATTTAACAGCTGGGGAGTCTACCTCATATTTTCAGGCAAATGGATTAATAAAAATATACAAATGGGTTAATAAAAATAATCACTCTAATGGTGTAAAAATATTAACTTATATGAATCTGTTAATTCATAATAAAAGATCTAAACTGTTTTGTAACCAATGGCAAAGATAAAAATTTATTAATGTTATATTTAAATATTAATACTTTCCAATACTGAAAAATATTATTTTAAAAAGAAAAATTATGCCTGAACTGGAAATTGAAACCCTGAACCTTCAGTTTTACATGCTAATGCTCTGACCACTGAGCCATCCACCCATCCAAGCACAAATTTTCCTTTATCTTACTCTCTTGATCCTACTCCAATGCAATGAAACATCATTCACAAATACACAATGAATGGCTTCTATATTGAGAAGACATGAAGGGAGTTTCACACTGCTATAGTGAAATAATAAAAAATAAACAAAGCTATAGCACTGTTTATTAAATTAATATTAAGAAGCTAAAACTATTACTATGTTTGAAATAAGTAAATTAATGTACACAACTTATTTCAATACAGTAATAGCTTTAGTTTCTTAATATTAATTTAATAATAAAATATTTATTTGAAGAGAAAAATTATATGCTCAGACTGGGGTTTGAACCCAGGACCTTTGGCTTTCTAGGCCAATGCTCTACCACTGAGCTGCTGAGAAACTCTAATCTAAACACTAATTTTTCTCTTACACATTGTTAATTCCTGAGCGCCAAATGCTATGAGCATTTGCTCGATCACACAAATGGCAGCTTCTTATTTAAGAAGACATTTATTGGAAATTTAAACACTACTTTATAAAGCCAGTAGGGCTTCTTTCAATGCTTCTATTATTAATTTAACACTTCTCTTCAAATATAATTTATCCTTAAGTGAGAAGTGTTAATTTAGTAATAAAAACATCAAATAAAATATCTGTTTAAATTAAAACAAATTTATATATTTAATATTTGTAGGAAATAACATAATAATTAAATTATTAATTTAATGTATTTTCATTATTATTACTTAGCTAGTAATGTCATAGCTTATTTTGTATTTTAGTGGATAAGTGGAAAAAACAAATCCTGTGTTAAGTTACTCAATTGCTGAGACCATACACAAATTGTATCATTAAAAGCAATAAGATGGAACCAAAATGATGTAGTTAATTTAGCATCTATGTAACTTGGCATTTAAATTGGACTTACATATTTCAGAAATATGCCATCAATATTTTCCAGTCTTTACTTTGCTTTTCATATAATACCATCTATACAATGTTTACCAATTATGCAATGAATGATAAGAGTTGCTGGAATCCACAGCAAAATAACATTAATTTTTCAAAGAAACAAAAGTATTACAACTTAATTAATAACAACAATAATAATTATATATAACATACCTCTCCCTGTGTCTAAACTAAGTTCTGTTTAAATAGTGTTTGTAGTGCAAGTCCTTTCATACATAAGCAAACATGATACTTAAAAAAATCTATCAATTAATGTACAACATATATGGAAATTGGTTGCTGTGTTGATATCCTCCACTTACTGTGAATTGTGACACTTGAATCTGACAAAAATACTCGTTTAAACTATTGTAATCAATGACAATGTCTGAACCGGGAATCAAACCCTGAACGTTCAGCTTTATGTGCTAATGCCCAAACCACTGAGCAAATTCAGACTTTCTTCCCAATCAAGCACAAATTCTCCCTTTACCTTCACTCTCTTAGTCGCACATTCAATGCAATGAACCATCATTCACAAATACACAATGAAATGACTTCTACATTAAGAAGACATGAAGGGACTCCACTCATCTATAACATTTAATTAATGAAGGTTTGGGGCTCAATTCCCGGTTCAGGAATCTTTTTTCTCTTTACCATTTATTACAACAGTTTAGTTGTGTACATTAATTTACTTATTTCAATCATAGCTTTAGCTTCTTAATATTAATTTAATAAATATTCCTGTTATCTATTATAAAACAGCGTGAGATAGCATAGGAAGACAATTCAGTTTGTATTAAGACAATTTTAAAGATAAAACTAAAATAAAATAATATATTCTATGTCGGTTTTCAACAATGTAATATTCAAAATTATTTAATGTTTAAAGAAAGCACCGAAAAATAGTTATAGCCAGAATAGATTAATTAAAACTAACAAAAATGAAAAGATTGATGAATCACAGATTTATCAAATTGATTGCAAAGACTGAAAAAATATACATAGGAAAAACAAAAAGGAATTGAATACACGATTGAAAGAAATATTAAAAATAGGAAAATAGAAAAATTTGCAAGAGCTGCATATGTATGGTCCAAAGCACCCAGAATAAAAACAAAAGTCAAATTACTGAAACAGATAAATCTAAGGAACTCACAATTTGGGAGAAAATTTACATCCGCAAAAATAGAAAGAAAATAATGAATTTTGAAATTTCCGGAGAAAAAATTTTATTTCGAAGTGCATTGGTCAGCCAACAGAGGGAGCAAAAATCAAGCTACAGGATCTTCAACTGCCGATTCAACAGATAGAAAGAATTGATAATGAAGTTTAACACGTCGAAACCAGGGTCTTCAAGAAATCTGCAAATATGAGGCGAGTCTGAATGTAACTCCTATTATTTCAAATTATTATTTAAATTTTAGAAACTTGTTGGAAGACAAGCCCATTTGATCATCACAATGTCTTAATATTAAAATGTATAATTGTTTTCATTCCCTTTAGGTTTACTGTTTTTAACTCACTAATTAGTCTAAGAGTTAAGAACTCTCGAGTTCGAATGATAGATGTTAACTTGTGTAGTTCTCTCCAATCCCTGGTATTGCAATAATTAAAAATCTTAACTTTGTCATAAAAACCCTCTACTTGTGTCTATCATAACGCCAGATTGAGGGATGAATCTGCTATTATTATTGAAGATCTGTGATGTATATGACACACCACAGAGTATTTAATACAGAGGAGAAACTAAGTACAGAGACATCTAAAAATTTATGATGAACTACAATGAGCAAACTACAATGGTAGCACTGTCTCGTAGTAACAGAATTTGTTAATATATTCTGATTCATATAACAGAATATGTAACTAAATAAAACAAATGCAAGGCACACGGCGTGTTCACTCGGGATTATGGGAAATTAGCCATTTTGTAAATTTAAATTTTTTACTGCCATCCTTTCGTTGTATGTAAACGGTACTGTAAAAATGATATATTCTCAAAAGTTAAAAATCATTACTTAGATTTTATTTTACTCTAATTTGTAAGTACTTGTAAATTCAAACTTGTTTACATTTTTAATGTGAATCTATTCTCAAAGATAAACTTACTAGAAGTGATAAAATTCTAAGATTTGTTAGGTAGGAAGAGTGATGTTAGTGTACAGCCATTTATAATAAACATTTAAAAAATGTGAGTGACTTTATAATGGATTTCAGTTGTACGACATGGCTAAGGTTCTTTAATAAATGTTGTATACAACATAATACATATTGTATAAAATAAGTATGCGAGAATAAAGGGGTAGGTCAATTGTACACATTTAAAAGAGCTCATAGTGCACGTTTAAACAAAAATAAATTATCATGTTTTATTTATTTCCATTCTTCCCTTCTGTTAAAATAAAAAAAAATCTTTAGGTCTGATAGGCTGGGTACAAATAATTTCATAATTATTCACCAGATGGTGTTGTATAATTAAAATTCATAATTTTACCACCAGACAGTACTGATTTTCATATTAGTACCACAAAAAATATAAAAAATTTAGATGCCGTTAGTTAGTTCTACACTAGCACCCTTGTGGTATGTATGCAAAACTTGTCCACTTTCTCCTCTGGATACTCTGTGATGACACACCATCACAGGAACACAATGGATGAATATAGACAAGAGGTAAATGAAGCATTTGGAAGGGAAAAGGAAGAAACCTCAATAAAAAAACTGCCTTGGCTCCAGATCCCAGAGGTGTGACTAACCATTTGTGCCATGGAGCCACCTTAACTTTGTCATAATTTATGATAATTAATAGAAATATTTTTACACTTCCACGCTTATTTTCAGATGATTAGTGAAAACAATATCAGCAACAATTCCTATATTTTAATGATAGTTCAAGATTTGTAATGTCAGAGCTGCCGAAGTCACAAATCACAATATATAAAAGAACATCCATAAAATGATTATCTTAATTATTTTATGATTTTCATCACTGTATAAATGAGCTCACATGTTTAAAAATTCTGATATTCAACCTTAAAAAATTATTGTAAATATTCAATGATAAATGGCAAGAACTGCCTATCAATGAGCAATAAATAATGTAATACTTTCAACCTCTGCAATGTCAAACAGAGGAAAATAAAACACATTTATTATTTTCACAGACAACGAATGGGAGTTAGTTACACTCTATGAAAAACTTTCTCACAAGATACAGTTTAGATTTGATGAATAATGTGGTAATAGGAGCTCTTTTTCAATTTATGACATCATCATGTTTTCTTAATAATTAGGCTACAAAATTTTGGGCAATTCAAAAAGAAGGAACATACTTCAAACAATAAATTGAGTTGGTGTTTACTTGATGAAAATCCATATTTATTAACTAAATAAAAATAAAACGTAGTTTTATTTTTATTTAATTAATACTCAAACATTTATTTCTTCCAAACTACAAAAAATAGAAACACAATTCCAACGTTCCTAGAAAGAGAAAAGTTTCAAGTTCCGATCATGGCCGCATTGGTGCTGTTGCTTGAAGTGGCGATCATAGTTGCATTGGTGCTGTTAAATTGGAAGAGGAGGAGCAGAAGATCAACTTCATCGCCGGTGGCCTCCCAGGTCACCAGACCTAACCCTATCTGATTTTTATCCCCTCTATGCCTGACACGCTTGAAAATCTGCGACATCGAATTGTTGAAGCTGTGAATCCAATAACTAGAGACCAGCTGATTCGTGTGTGGCAAGAAATAAGCCACTGTTTTGGTATTTGTCATGTAACACATGTTGCTCATATTAAATGCATAAAATAGTGAAATTTGAACTTTTCTCTTTCCAGGAAAGTTAGAATTGTGTTTATATTTTTTGTAGTTTGGAAGAAATAAATGTTTGAAGTCTGTTCCATCTTTTTTGAATAGCCCTGTATATAAATGTATATTAAAATCTGAAGAAAAGGAAGACCAAAAATTAGAACGGAGTATAATGTGATAAAAGGCCTAAAGAAATGAAAATTAAAAATTTAAGAATATACGAATATGACAGAAATTAATGGAAAAATCTACCCTTCAGACAGATAAAGAAATTAGTAAAAAAATTCAAGAAATTTACATACCATCCTTTGGCATATAATAAGTTTCAAAACATTTTCAGCAAATTTAACATTAAACTAGCATCAAAAAATGATTATAGCCTGAATTGATTAATTAAAACCAACAAAAATGAAAAGATTGACGAAAGCAAAAAATCAGGGATTTAACAAATTGATTTCAAAGGTTGTGAAAAAATATACATAGGAAAAACAAAAAGGAATTTGAATACAAGATTGAATATACACCTTAGAAATATTAAAAATGGGGAAATAGAAAAATGTGCAATAGCTACACATGCATCGTCAGAAAAATACAGAATCAAAACAAAAGCCAAATTACTGAAACAGATATATCTAAGAAACTCACAATTTGGGAGAAAATTTACATCCACAAAAATAGAACGAAAATAATGAATTTTTAAATTCTGAGAGAAAAAAAAATTGATTTGGAAATTCATCAGTCAGCCAACAGAGGAAATAGAAATTAACCTACAGGATCACCAACCAATGATTCAACAGTTAGAAAGAATTGATAATGATGCTTAATGTGTCGAAACCTAGGTCTTTAAGAAATCTATAAATATGAGATGAGTCGTGAATAATCTAACTCCTCAAATTACATTCAGTTTTATAAAATCAACATAAAGAAGTTGCTCATGCTTATTGTTGGGATATTACCTTTACGTTACGCATGTTATAAATAACATTTTATTTCATAGTTAAATAAGGAAAATAACATTATGAGGTTCTTAATTCAACGAATGAATGAGTTATTACATTACTTTGTTTTCTTAAACATGGGAACTGCAGTTTTCAAGAGGAACATCCCTCCCATTTTCAACTGATATTATGACTCATATGTTCTTCTTGAAATCTGCAGTTCCCGAACATCCCCCATAATATCGGTTGAAAATGGGAGAGATGTTCCTCTTCAAAACTGCAGTTCCCGTGTTTAAGAAAAGATAAACTACGAGGTAAGAAATGACTCATTCATTCATTGAACATTCCATTATACAATCTTTGTTACAATCTTAATATTAGCACATAAAAACCCATTCCCTAGCGATGACCATACATTTCATTCAGTGTGTGAAGTTAGAGAAACTGACAAAATGGAATGTTGAAACAATAACAGTTTAGACAGTTCAAGAGATCATTACCACATGTATTCAACAATCTAAAACAAGACAACAAGTTTTCATCAAAATGCATTTCTCCCAGAATGCACATAATATTTCATGAGTGACTTCCTCACTAAGGAATATATCATGGCATTCTAAAATAAAAATATCTGCTAAAACAATCTACATGCATCACGACCTACTCAGTCTCCTCCTGAAACTCATCTGTAAACATTGACAGATGTTTGTGATTCTCAGAGCAGTAGCTAATTAAAAGGCAAAGAGAATATACAAATATCACAGCAGATGTCACTACAAACCCTGCAAATAATTTTTATTGTGACATTATCTATTGGACTGAGTTGTCAGATAAAATCCTGCACTGCCTTTAAGCTGTATCGATTCATTACTGAGTGGTCCAAACTGCATTGAATAATTAGGCTATATCTTCAAAGTTACCAATAATGTAACTTTACAACATTTTATTTCCCCTATAAATTATTTTCATTTAAATATTCTGCATTCTTAACTCTATATCCAGTAATATTATTTAATCTGGAAATAATACACTAGGCCAAATTTTCAATGTATCAATTGCATTCCTTTTGTGATAATAGGCCTACTAAAAACAAGAAATGTTTTAATATGAACTTGCATAAATATATTATTTGTCTAATGATTATTGATTTATAGACTAGATAGAGTTCTTCAAATATTTCTCTAATTTAATAAGAAAATGTCTTTATGATGAAAATACCATCTTTTTCTTTGTCACCATCAAAATATAATATATGTAGAATTGTATATAATTTCAATATTAATAAAAATTCTCCCTGTTTGTCAATAGAAATTTCAAAGTTTAAAATATGTGCTATGAAACTATGATTAAATGTAGAAAATTTCAACAGCAATAAATTATTATATAGTACTACAGTAGCTGCCATAACTATTACAGCTGTTTATAATGTGCTTTCACAACCTTGTTTGTGGCTAGTGAATCTGCTTGTTACGTAGAACAGATTATTTTATTCACAATGGTGGGACGGCAACGGGAGTAATAATATTTGTAGCTTAACTACCACCAATACTGTGGTATGTTTCATTTACTTGATAAAGAGAGAGAGAGAGAAGTAGGCAACATTATAAGGCACCATGATTCACTTTATTTTGATATTTCAAGCATCTTGCGATTCTTGATGATCAAACAATTTGCAAACTAACTTAGCTTTATATCATCAAATTTAAATACATTGCAATCAAGAAAAACTAGAATTAAGATTTAAATTAAAATGTTTTATATCTCACATCATATCCGGTCTTCTAATTATACCAGTTTCAAAGCTTCGGCAGTTTCATCTTCAGTAATTTCTTGTCGACTGATGTTATGTTGATCAGGAGAACTGCTTCGTCCTCCTTCTGTTGGTGAACCGATGAACCTCTGGATCATATCAGAATCCCTGGGAATTTCAAAGTTCACAAATTTTTCTTTTTTGTTTTTTTGAATGTGGATTTTTTCCCAAACCATGAGTTCTTTTTGTTTTTCTATTTGTTTAATTAGACTGGCTTTTGTATCAATTAGATGTTTTTCAGACCAAGCATGAGCAGCTACTGTTGACTTTTCCACTTCACCATTTTTGACATTTCTAAGATGTTCTTTTACTCTTGTTTTCAAATTTCCGAGTTTCTGATTTGATCCGGAGGTTCATCGGTCCACCAACAGAGGGAGGAAGAAGCAGTTCTCCTGATCAACATAACAACAGTTGACAAGAAATTACTGAAGATGAAGCTGCCGAAACTTTGAAACCAGTATAATTAGAAGACTGAATATGAGGTGAGGTATAAAACATTTTAATTTAAATCTTAAATTAAACCTCGTATTGATTTTTTCCTATAAAAGTTCAAAACTAGAATTGTTATATTAGTGGTTGTAGAAATGAGGAACCATGAATGGGAAATTAATGAGGGGCATAGACTCTCCTTGTAGGAAAACCAGAGAGAAAGCACCCAGCAAGTAGGCCAAGAATGAGATGGGAGAATAATATTAGCAATGATTCGAGGGAGGTAAATTATACAGGGGATGATTGGAAAACATTAGCTCAGGGGAGAGCTTATGTCAGCAATGCCATGAACCTATGGATTTGATAGTGCCAGCGAGTTAGTTAGAAATATGAGGAGCAGAAAATGTTTTATTGCATCCCCTTAGAAGTAGGCCATCAAAGGTATTTTTTGATAAAAATACCTATATTTTCTGTTCATTTGACTTCTTAAATGTCAGAGAAAAAAAACAAAAATATACCTACGTCCACAGTCAACTTTAAATTAATATTTAATTTTGTAACCAGTAAAATCAAGTAATGGTAAAAAATGTGTATGCAGTGTTGTTTAGGGTACTAAATTATGCTGCTTGGATCTACTTTAATCTGTACAGTAGATATTTTACTAATATTAAAAGATTATGGGCTATGTGGCCGTGGTCTATAACTGGCAATTCTTCCAGATGTTTCTACCTCAACTGCAGAGGGCATCTTCAGTGGCGAGTGCTTCTAGGTGTGTTGAGTCTATGGCAAGAGAACATCACCTAGAAGCACTCGCCACTAAAGATGCCCTCCGCAGTTGAGGGAGAAATGTCTGGAAGAAACGCCAGTTATAGACTATGCCCACTAGCCCGGAATATTTTAATATTATGATCACCAGCCATGAAAGCCTGCATTCCACAGATATTTTACTGATGTGAAATCGCCTTCACATCGCCGTCTCTAGAGGCTGACTCTTGCTTCTATTAAAAGGAGGTGGTCCACCCTGGACAGGTAAATAATCATCCAAGTTTGTTTCTAGCAACGCTTCGCTCTTAGAGCGAACAGGTGTAGGTTTGTCATCATCAAAACTAGTTTCGAGCAACGTTTGACTTCGAGGTCTGTCTACAGGTTCATTTTCCAAATCAGTTTCCAGTAAATTGGTTTTACCTGGATCATACCCATAATGAAAGTGATTTGGGGGTGCTGGTGGAAGTAGGGGATATTCTCCCTCAACTTCAAAACTATCAAGTGGTAATGGAGGTTCTGGAGGTTCTCTATATTGAGCACGTTGTGGTTGATTCCATTCCATGTCTGGTTTCATGTCAAGAGTTGAATCAGTATTGAGACTTATATTGAGAGGCAGTGTTGATGAGTTGTGCAGATATTCTGAATTTGTTGCAACATCGTCATTATATTCACTTGGCCCTGTAGAAGGATGCCAGTTGTCGCGAGATGAAAATGTTGATGTATCTCGGAAACCTTCATTTCTATAAGCCAAATCAAAGTTAGGGTTCATAGGTTCAGCTGCTCCTTTAGTAGGATAGCTGTCAGAGTAACCGTTGAAGCTCGGAGCCGAGGTGTTGGGATTATGAGCTTCGTAAATGTCGTAACTGTGATTGTCCTCTACAGATGAGTTGAACTGAGACTTGTCCATGGAGTCGATACTACCATTTATCATTTTCTTGTAATCAGAACCTTTTACAACTGTTGGACTGGATCGCTCACTCTGTAACATAACAACATGAACAATTAAACATTTATATTAAATTAATGTTGAGAAGTAAACATTATAAGGTATTAATAGATGAGTTGGAGAAAATGATTTAACATCTCACCTCACAAAGTTGCATGTCTTCATGATACCGGTTTCAAAAGTATAGTATTACTTCCATCTTCAGTCAAACTGAGTTGGAATTTGACTGAAGATGGAAGTAATACTATACTTTTGAAACCGGTATCGTGAAGACAAGCAACTTTGTGAGGTGAGATGTTAAAACATTTTCTCCAACTCATCTATTAATATAAATACTTAATAGTGTTTTCTCCCACTGTAATTTTAATTAAATTATAAGATATAATCATTGAAATTCTTCGGAGAACATTTTTTTGACAACTCACCTCATAAATATCATGTTTTTCATGATACTGCAGTTTCAAACTTCCATCTTCAGTCAAACTGAGTTGGAATTTGACTGAAGATGGAATTACTACTATAATTTTGAAACCGATATCGTGAAGACAAGCAACTTTGTGAGATGAGATGTTAAAACATTTTCTCCAACTCATCTATTAATATAAATAACTCATAGCGTTTTCTCCCACTGTAATTTTAATTAAATTATAAGGTATAATCATTGAAATTCTTCGGAGAACATTTTTTTGACAACTCACCTCATAAATATCATGTTTTTCATGATACTGCAGTTTCAAACAATATCATGTTCATCTTGAGCCATAACTCAAGTCGGAGTTATGGCTGAAGATGAACATGATTTAGTTTGAAACTGCAGTATCATGAAAAACATGATATTTATGAGGTGAGTTGTCAAAAAAAGTTCTCCAATGAATTTCAATTAAACATTTACAAAGTTGTAGTAATGAACTTGAGCCAATATTTCTTGTTCATGATCTCGATTAATGCATGGCCAGTGGAAAAAAGGAAAATGAAATTTGGAATTTACAGGAAAGAAACCACACATTGATAACACACAACAACAAATTTGAACTTTTTGTCACTCGCAGAAATGTAAATAGGTGATTTTAGTTAATTGTCATGCGCTGATTTTGAATTTGAAGTCTGTTTTTCTCTATCACCTAACATTTTTTTGCAAGGTTGTGTTGAACGTTTTTCATTATATTTCGCATATTATTGCTTATCTGCACTTAGGGTCGTATGCAAATACATTAGTCTCTACTCAAATTACTTCCAATCACTGGTGAGCTGAGATCGAATTAACGGCCGCCTTAACCGGTCATGCATGAATGTTGATGTTTTCGTAATATTGGCAACGAATTACCCAGAATTCTCAGCGATAAAACCACTTCCATTATTTTCGTCTGCTATAGAGGAATGCATTTATGCTTGCATCCCGCAAATAATACCGTATACAAAACACGTCTGCGACGCGCAATATTATGCCGATTCTCCTGTTCTACCAGTTGAATTCTTTGGTAGACTCTATCAAATTCCTCTTCTCCGCGTATACCGAAAACATGATCGAAGTCTTCAAGATCCGACATCTTGGATAAGTTTCAAACTACATCGGTTACCATCGGTTCCCTTCGGGATTTTCACATAAGTTTATATCTTGAGCTACGATCTTAAGGTACCTTGCCAGGTAGCTTACAATTATTACCGCGTGAATAGATTTCTGAGTAAGAAAAATGTGTTTGAATAAAACTTTATCAGCAGAGAACGCCTTTTACTGTCTAATGCGTTCAAACATTCGACCCTTAGTTTCAATTTTTTTGCAATAATATTGCTAGAAGCAATTGATCTATGTAAAACCAAATCATATAAGATCCAAAAAGTTAAAATATTTTTTTCTAAGAAGGATAAATAAGTAGTCACATTACAACACATGCTTAAATTGTAGCAAAAATCTAACATTTCAAAACTTCTTCCTGGATGACTTACGCCGATAAGATGGTTCTGAAACGTCTGTGATAAGTTGCCAGCAGTAATCAGCAAGCATGTTGGTCACTGATTTTCCTTTATAACGCCTTTCCATTTCTAAAATATCTTCGTGGAACCTTTCGCCATGTTCATCACTGATGTCACCCAAGTTCGGTGAAGAATCACTATGTTTAACAGGTCGCATGGCTGACAGCAGATTTGGATACTGAAGAGAATGCTTATTTTTTAAAGTGAAACCAGATATATTGACCATACAGAAATAAGTTACTGATGTGATCCGTAGGTTCCCTCCACAACATTGGAATGGCAAATGGCATGCACGAATGCAAACCTTTTAACCACCTTATTAAAATCCTTTGGCAGTTTGTACAGCAAAAATTGGGGGCCCAATATTTATCAGTATCTCCAAATTTACTATAGTTCTCGAAATATAAATTGTATGCCTTTATAACTAGTTCTGCACTGAGATTTTGTACAATACTCTCCACATACGTAACAGAATAAATTAGGAGAATTCTTACAGCGGCGAGACATTGCAAAATTATAAAAACACTAAAACTTACGTATTAAAATATATTGTAGTAGATTGTTTTAATTCAATTTCTTTATAATGATACACAATAATGCATATATCGACACTTCACTATCACAATGATGTAATGTAAGACGAACTGCACAGAACGAGGTATTACAAGCCATTACTTCACGTATTTGAGAGTGGCAATCAGGAAATTTTGTATACCTGTATTCCTGAGGGTTTAACAATACCTAAGAGTAATAAAATCGCGCAAAAGAAAAAGAAGGATGACCAGTTTGAGAGACAATAGCGCCTGTGACTCTCACGGAAACGATCACTTCTGCTAAAGGTTGTTGTCGAAATACCTGACTCCGGTTAGGTGACTGGAAAAAAAAAATTATATAATTTTCGTCTTCTGCGAGTCCGAAAACATAGTTATTGATACATTTCGAGCCTGTGAGTAATTCTTTGTTGTTGTGTGTAATTATATTAAAGCAACAGGTGTCAACCATATTGCACATAAATAGGCAGTCTTTAATAGCTAGTTTAACGTACAGACTAGTGAACATTCAAATGGGCAGAGAAAATTTTAATATAGAGAAAAAACATATATAAAAAATATCAAAAGAGAATGGTTTTGAGGAAAAGATGATTCATAACAAAATAAATAGATTCAAAAAACAAAAAGTGATAAATGGAAGCACTCTTAAGACAGATAAAGAAATTGGCAAAAAATTCAGGAAATTTACATATCATCCTTTAGTACTTAAATAAGTTTCAAAAAATTTTCAGCAAATTTAACATTAAATTAGCACTGAAAAATTATTACAGCCTGAATAGATTAATTAAGACCAACAAAAATGAAAAGATTGATGAAGGCAACAAATCAGGGATTTATCAAATTGTTTGCAAAGACTGTGAAAAAATATATTAGGAAAAACAAAAAGGAACTTGAATACAAGATTGAAAGAACATCTTAGAAATGTTAATAATGGGGAAATAGAAAAGTCTGCAATAGCTGCACATGCTTGGTCAGAAAAACACAGAACCGAAACTAAGGCCAAATTACTGAAACAGATAAATCTAAAGAACTCACAATTTGGGAGAAAAATTTACATCCACAAGAATAAGGAGAAAACTATGAATTTTGAAATTTCTGGGAAAAAGGGGGAAAAAAAAAATTATTTGGAAGATCATCAGTCAGCCAGAGGTAGTGCAAATCAACCTACAGGATCGAGAACCAACGATTTAAAAGTTTGAAAGAATTGATAATGATTACTTATTTTAGGAATTCTCACTATAAGGTATATTCATTAAGGTAGAATTTTTTTAACACTCACCTCATATTGTTCTTCTTATTTGGCTATAAACTAGTTTCGGAACATAGTTTCTGTTCCATCCTCAGTACCGTCACGACCATTGTTCTGTCGTCTTCAACGACAGGTGAGTGATAAAAAAATTCTACCTTAATTGATAATGATGCTTAATACATCGAAACTCATGTCTTCAAGAAATATGAGGTGTGTCCACAGAGTATTTAATACAGAGGGAAAACTGCATACAGTGACACCTAAAAATTTACGATTAACTACAATGAGCAAATTACAATGGTAACACTGTTTCATAGTAACAGAATATATAACTAAATAAAACAAATGCAAGGCACATGGCGTGTTCACTCGGGATTATGGGAAATTAGCCATTTTTGTAAATTGAAATTTTTAACTGCCATCCTTTAATTCTATGTAGACAGTAGTGTAAAAAATGATATATTCTCGAAAGTTAAAAATCATTACTTGGATTTTATTTTACTCTAATTCATAAGTAAATTCAAACTTGTTTACGTTTTTAATGTGAATCTATTTTCAAAGATAAACCTACTAGAAGTGATGAAATTCTAACATTTGTTAGGTTAGGAAGGGTGATGTTAGTGTACAGCCATTTCTAATAAACATTTAAAAAATATGAGTGACTTTATAATGGATTTCAGATGTACTAGATGGCTAAGGTTCTTTAATAGATATTGTATACAACATAATACATATTGTATAAAATATGTATGTGAGAATAAAGGGGTAGGTCAATTGTACATATTTAAAAGAGCTCATAATGAATGTTTTAAATTTTAATAAACAAAAATAAATTAACATGTTTTTATCTGTTTCCATTCTTCATTTCTGTTAAAATAAAAAAAAATTAGATCTGAGAGGCTGGGTACAAATAATTCCATAATTATATTGAGAAATGTTAAATTAATAATAAAAACATAATTCCATAATTATTCACCAGATGGTGTTGTATAATTATAAATCATAATTTTACCACCAGATGGTGCTGAATTTCATATAAGTACCACAAAAAAATTGAAAAAATTTAGATGTCGTTAGTTCTACACTAGCGCCGCTTGTGGCATGTATGCAAAACTTGTCCACTTTCTCCTCTGTATTACTCTGTGAGGTGAGTCGTGAATAATCTAACTCCTATTAAGAATCAAATGAATCGTGAATTCTTCTTCTTCCTTCCAAAATATTAGGCCAAGGCTTGTTATGATCCTATAGAAAATTTTCCCTCCAGCATTTCATAGGACGTTTCATTCTTCTTACCTCACATATCTATGTTTCTTTAAACACAGCACCGCGGTATCGGAAAACAATCGTTTCCATCCTCAGCTGTTTTCACGACTGTCAATTTTTTCCCTTGCCGGTAATTATCCAAACTGCCATCTGGTGTACTTTTGAAGAACTTTGTAATCAAGTTTGGTTCGTTCGGAATTTCGAAGTTCATGGTTCTAGTATGGTTTCTTGAATGTATATCTTTTCCCAAACTGTTAATTCCAAAGGTTTAGATAGTTGTTTCAAAAGTTTTGCTTCTTTTTTAATTCTATGATTCTCTAATAAACTATGTGCTGATTTTTCAATTTCACCATTTTTCATGTTTTTAAAGTGTTCTTTTTTGCGAGTTTCTAAGTTCCGAACTCCTATTATTTAAAATTAATTGTATCATTAATTAACTAATTTTGGGTTATATACAAGTGACCTACTCTTATTTTTCGGCAATTTTAGGGAACATTTTACAATGTTTTTATTATTCATTTTATATCCAAGGAGCAAGTCCTCCGGGAGGGACTTTAAGCCTTGAGTCCTGAGTCTGAAGGTTTTGAGGCTCGTAAAAGATCCTTAAGCCTGAATAAAAAAAGGCCTCTAAGCAAAATTTACTGAATTTTCCCATCCTAGCACTACCTTGGTTTCCTAGATGTCAGTTTGAGGCAGAACGTTGACCATGGGCCATTCCAATGACATCTATACAAAAAGAAGTGTAACTAAATTAGTATGGTTCAATTTCTTCCCTGTAGGAGGAGAGCAGCTAAAAATCTTGTTAGAGGGAAACAAGAGCTTAAAAGAAGAACATCTCAATGATAGATAAATCATATTTGAAGAGAAAAATTATAAGCTCAGACTGGGGCTTGAACACACGTCCTGCATTCAAGCCCACTCTGAGGGTATCATTTTTCTCTTCAAACATGAACATTTTACAATTTGATGATCTACAAGGAGCCAGAACTTTGTTAAAGCAGCAATATATTTTAATGATTCTGTGCCTTAAAGTAAATGGTATATTTTCTTATTATGAAATTTACATATGAGAATTCAAATTTACTTACTGAAGTGGGTTTCCTAACCAGTCCAATATCAGAGAACCCTCCTCTTGAAGATGCAAGACCTACTGATCTGATGGAATGCAAAGACTGACGGATTGAATTTCGACGTTCCAGCCGTTCAATGCGACGATGTCTTGATTTACTATACCAGAATCCTATGAACAAGGCTACCAACAGAAGTGAAGCTCCAACTATACCCAATACTGCCACAGTCACTTTATCATCTTGCCAACTTAATGGATCTATAAAAACTTTTGGATCTGAAATTAACAACAAAATGGTCTACAAATATACATTTTAACAACATATACAGAATGTCTCAAGTTAATATACATATAATATTTAATTTTAGGAAGTGATATTTTGAGGTTATTTTAATTATATTATTTTTGGTCTGATCATCTTACCTCAGTATTAATGTCTGGACAAGCTGACGATAAAACAAAATTGTTTTGAAACATGTTCAAGAACAAATCAACATTAATATTGAGGTAAGATGATCAGACCAAAAATAAATATAATTAATATATATGTGTATATATATATATATATATATATATATATATATGTTTTTATTATTAATTTCATACATCTCAATGATGGATAAATCATATTTAAAGAGAAAAATTATACGCACAGACCGGGACTTGAACCCGGGACCCTTGGTTTTCTAGTCCAAGTGCCCTATCATTTGAGCTACCTGAGCAAGTACCGATCTAAACGCAAATCTCTCTCTATATACGTTGTAATTCCCGCCCACCAAATGCTTTGAAGCCTTTGCTTCTATCTTTGCAAATGGCGGCTCCTATATTAAGAAGACATATTTGGGAATTATACATTACATTATAAATGCCAGTACGGCTATTTTCGATGTTTTTATTATTAATTTCATACATCTCAATGATGGATAAATCATATTTAAAGAGAAAAATTATACGCACAGACCGGGACTTGAACCCGGGACCCTTGGTTTTCTAGTCCAAGTGCCCTATCATTTGAGCTACCTGAGCAAGTACCGATCTAAACGCAAATCTCTCTCTATATACGTTGTAATTCCCGCCCACCAAATGCTTTGAAGCCTTTGCTTCTATCTTTGCAAATGGCGGCTCCTATATTAAGAAGACATATTTGGGAATTATACATTACATTATAAATGCCAGTACGGCTATTTTCGATGTTTTTATTATTAATTTCATACATCTCAATGATGGATAAATCATATTTAAAGAGAAAAATTATACGCACAGACCGGGACATGAACCCGGGACCCTTGGTTTTCTAGTCCAAGTGCCCTATCATTTGAGCTACCTGAGCAAGTACCGATCTAAACGCAAAACTCTCTCTATATACGTTGTAATTCCCGCCCACCAAATGCTTTGAAGCCTTTGCTTCTATCTTTGCAAATGGCGGCTCCTATATTAAGAAGACATATTTGGGAATTATACATTACATTATAAATGCCAGTACGGCTATTTTCGATGTTTTTATTATTAATTTCATACATCTCAATGATGGATAAATCATATTTAAAGAGAAAAATTATACGCACAGACCGGGACTTGCTCAGGTAGCTCAAATGATAGGGCACTTGGACTAGAAAACCAAGGGTCCCGGGTTCAAGTCCCGGTCTGTGCGTATAATTTTTCTCTTTAAATATGATTTATCCATCATTGAGATGTATGAAATTAATAATAAAAACATCGAAAATAGCCGTACTGGCATTTATAATGTAATGTATAATTCCCAAATATGTCTTCTTAATATAGGAGCCGCCATTTGCAAAGATAGAAGCAAAGGCTTCAAAGCATTTGGTGGGCGGGAATTACAACGTATATAGAGAGAGATTTGCGTTTAGATCGGTACTTGCTCAGGTAGCTCAAATGATAGGGCACTTGGACTAGAAAACCAAGGGTCCCGGGTTCAAGTCCCGGTCTGTGCGTATAATTTTTCTCTTTAAATATGATTTATCCATCATTGAGATGTATGAAATTAATAATAAAAACATCGAAAATAGCCGTACTGGCATTTATAATGTAATGTATAATTCCCAAATATGTCTTCTTAATATAGGAGCCGCCATTTGCAAAGATAGAAGCAAAGGCTTCAAAGCATTTGGTGGGCGGGAATTACAACGTATATAGAGAGAGATTTGCGTTTAGATCGGTACTTGCTCAGGTAGCTCAAATGATAGGGCACTTGGACTAGAAAACCAAGGGTCCCGGGTTCAAGTCCCGGTCTGTGCGTATAATTTTTCTCTTTAAATATGATTTATCCATCATTGAGATGTATGAAATTAATAATAAAAACATCGAAAATAGCCGTACTGGCATTTATAATGTAATGTATAATTCCCAAATATGTCTTCTTAATATAGGAGCCGCCATTTGCAAAGATAGAAGCAAAGGCTTCAAAGCATTTGGTGGGCGGGAATTACAACGTATATAGAGAGAGATTTGCGTTTAGATCGGTACTTGCTCAGGTAGCTCAAATGATAGGGCACTTGGACTAGAAAACCAAGGGTCCCGGGTTCAAGTCCCGGTCTGTGCGTATAATTTTTCTCTTTAAATATGATATATATATATATTTAACTTTTACAGGAATTAATCACTAAGAGGTTTAATTTATGGCAAAATTAAAGGTTTCTTACCTCTCCTCAAACAAATCTTCTAAGTAGATCGCGATTTCGAGACCATAACGGTCTCATCTTCAGTACTATTTTGGCGACTGATGTTATGTCGATCAGAAGAAACTCTTCTACCAACAGAGGGAAGAAGAAGAGTTTCTTCTGATCGACATAACATCAGTCGCCAAAATAGTACTGAAGATGAGACCATTATGGTCTCAAAATCGCGATCTACTTAGAAGATTTATATGAGGAGAGACATATATATATGTATCTGTAGTAATTCTGCCAGAGGGCAGCTTTACTATGCTTTGCAGCTTTATTAGGGAATTATAGGTGTGGTAGCTTCCCATTGCTTTGCACACTGGTGAAGGATGATGATGATGATAAGATTTTCGGGGACCGTTGGGCCCTAAGCTTCCTGACATTTGTCTTATTACAGGTGAGGAAAAACCCCAAAAAACCTCAACCAGGAGCCTGTTCCGACTGGGAATCGAACCCAGGCCCGCTGCGTGACATGGCAGCATGCTACCTCGAGACCACAGGAGTGGACTTACACATTTATAAATATATATACTCTTTGAAACACATTTTACCTTAGTAATCAATCAGAAAAATGAACAGTTTTTTTCCTTTCAAACCATATTCAAAAATGGCCACCCTCTACCATAATGTATCACACAATAACAACAATATACTGACATTATTATTAATATTATTATAATTCTAACAGAAAAGCAACACAGACATGTCAATTCTGCTTTTTCAGTTCCACCGATATTCATCTTTTTGGTGTACCTGTTATTTAAAGCTCCCATGCTCTTGACCATAGTTGAATCTAAATTTTGTTCTTTGTTTTCAAATAATAATCACAGTTACCATGTTTGTTTAAAATGGCTTGATTAAATAAATGTTTTTTTTAGATTTTTCTTTGACCTATGGATCATAAATTACAAAAACTCTTTAACCAACTGTATATATTTTTATAACATAATTGTGGGATAAAAGTGTGCAAAATTACAAACAAAATTGGGAATCATAGTAACACTTCAGACACCTTTAAGTTTTATATCAATTTAAAACGCAACTCTAAAGCCTGCCAACCGCTCTTTGCACAGATCTTGTATGGAAATCTCACCAAATAAATCTAAATAGCTGTAAAAAGATTGTAGATTGCAATGGAATAATATAACCAATTTTTGTTCTCGTAAATTAATGAGTCATATTTTTACATCTTACCTCATATTTTGTTTCTTTAAACATGGGAACTAGTTTTCAAGAGCATGATCCTTCTCTTGAAAACTAGTTCCCGTGTTTAAAGAAACATAATATATGAGGTAAGATGTAAAAATATGACTCATTAATTTACGAATTAATTTTGAACCATTCTATCCAATTCCTGCCTTGAAATGCTGGCGTTCATGGTTTGAATATTTTCATCAAGTTCCTCTAATGTTTGAGCATTTGAAATCATGCCTTTATTTGGGACAGTTGCATTAGAGAATTGATGGCAAAATTTATGGCAACAACTTTTGTAAGATTTCTTCTTTGCATTTGTCAAAAGTAAAAATACCCTTTGTTCAGTGATATACAACATGTTAAACTGAAATCACCACAGTCACAACTGAACACAAATTCACAAGTTGGTTAAAAAAACTTTGGAAAATACATCTGTATCTTACAGTTACACAAGTAACACTAAATGGAGGTATACCCAAGCCGTCATATCTCTGGCTCTGAAGTTTAGGTTATACGAGGGGTAAAGATAGAATTCGCCCTCTACTGCCAATAAGGATATGGTTGTAGTGAGAGTAGATGTCTGTCAGAACCAATCACTGCTCTTGACGTAGCTATAGTGCGCTAGTAAGGTTTGAAATTGCAGAGATGTTGTCAGCTGTATGTCTGCTAACCACTGAATATCCATATTGGCAACACTGTTGTGAAAACATCAAGGCCGGAGAATCAGTGGCTGCAGTATAGAGAGAATATGAATGCAACCTGCTTTGTACACCCAGCAGTTCACTGACCGGAAAACGGTGGTGCTTTGACTGCTTGGCCTGCCAGCTGGTTGCTAAGCGTTTAGGGTTGCGGCATATACTGAATGCACTGTACCATCTATATTTAAATAGTCATTTAAGCCTCTGTGAAGCAGCCATTTATTAAACAAGAATAACATTATGAGTAATTTACCAGATAAATAAACTTATAATTGAGGCATTGACATGGTAAAGGTAGTAAGTCATAAAAAGCAAATTTTACAGGGTAAGCAAAAAACAATTTTGACACTTTTAAATTTAAATATATTTTGTAAAGCTAATATGGATATTTTGTAACTATTTTGCAAATAAAATTTCTTGTTTAATAGTGTCAAAATTATATTAAAATTAATGTTGGGAAAATTGTTCTTTGCTTCCCCTGTAAAATTTGCTTTTTATGACTTACTACCTTTCCCAAGTCAATGCCTGAATTATTATAATGAAATACTACAATAACCTCATTTTAAAGATTTTTGGATAAAACACATTTTCTTTGCTTGATACTTACCAATCTCACAGAGAAAGGGGTTCTGTCTCAAACAATGATCAACTTCTACAGTTTGGTATATATAGACTGTACATCCTGCTCTGTCAATGTGCTGTATCCACACTCTGTCATAGATTCTGTAGTTCTGTTCCTGCTGTCTCAGGAAGTCGTACAGTAACTTGTAATTGCTCATCACATATGGCACAGAGGCATTAACAGACTGTAACACATCATATGTAACACTTATCATTAACAGACTATATGTAACACTTATCATTAATAGACTATATGTAACACTTATCATTAATAGACTATGGGCCGCATGCAAATACATTAGTCTCTACTCAAATTACTTCCAATCACTGGTGAGCTGACTTTTCGTAAGCAAGTGCAAAGATCGAATTAGCTACCCACTAACTGGTCATGCATGAAAGTTGTCGTTTTCGTAATACCCAGAATTCTCAGCAATAAAACCACTTCGGTTACTTTCGTCTGCTAGAGGAACGCATTTATGCTTGCGTCCTGCAAATAATACCGTATACGACGATATCTGTATCGCGCAATATTACACCGATTCTCCTGTTCTTCCAGTTGAATTCTTTGGTAGACTCTATCAAATTCCTCTTCTCTGCGTATACCGAAAACATGATCAAAGTCTTCAAGGTCCAACATCTTGGATAAAGCAGCAAGGTATGCGGCAAGGTTTCAAACTACATCGGTTACCATCAGGTTGCTCACGATTCATTTTTCTGTTAAGTCACCTCGCCAGATAGCTTAGGAATTTCAACAATTATTATCACATGAACAGATTTTTGAGTATGCAAAAACGTATTTGGAAGCAACTTTCTCAGCAGAGTACAGGCAGAGAATGACTTTTACGGTCTAATGCGTTCATAGATTCAAGCCTATGTGTTTAATAGACTATATGTAACACTTATTATTAATAGACTATATGTAACACTTATCATTAATAGACTATATGTAACACTTATCATTAATAGACTATATGTAACACTTATCATTAACAGACTATGGCCCAGTTTATTCAACCTCTGTTACTATATGCTTAACCAAAATTTACCATAACTAATTGGTTAAATTGTAACATGTAGTAAAAAATATTGCAATTAGTCAACAATTTATTTCACATTTCAACAGGCAGTTAGTAAACTGAATGTTAAAGCAAAGATTTTAGAATTTTGACCACAACAGTAATCAGAAACACGTTTGTTCTGTTAAGCTTATGTTAAATCATTGTAACAAGCAGTTATACTTTAATTAAGATTGAATAAACCGGGCCTATATGTAACACCATTAACAGACTGTTACACTTCTCATTTTGAGTTTAATGTTTATTTTTTTCTAAAAAGAATTGAGGAATAAAAATACAGTAATTTATAAAGAAAAAAATTATGAATATTGTAATAAAAATATCTGTATCATCGATAAAAGGATAATAATAATAATAATAATACTAATAATTATTATTATTATTATATATACCTATTAAGTTAATTAAATATGAAATTAATATTAAGAAGACAGTTTTTGCCAATTAAAAAAATAAAAATATTTTAAGAACAAATATTTACATCTGAGCAGAATTTCAGTCACAAATCTATATGGAAAAGGAAAATATGAGTTGCAAATTTTCATCTCACTGTAAAACAATTGAATTTAGCTGTAGTTCAATTTTATTAATAAATACTTATGAGTAAAATAATACTGACTCTACAAAAAGCTCGAGCTTCTTCAAATGTCATGGGAGCTCCAATGTACATGTAGCAAGTATCTCCTACAGGACTCCATGCAGGGGGACATTTGCCGTTAAGAATACTTCTGTTGTTCATGTGGAATGGTCTGAAATCCACCTCCAGTAGATCATAGTCATCAGTGTTGTCCCAAATTCTTCCCATCACAGCCAATGTCTCGTTGTATCCCCACCAGTTATGTTTAGCATCAATTGGAGTCTTCCAGATATCACGACTGCTGCAGATTGCATAAAAACAGTTTAAATGAATTTCAAAGAGAAATATTTATAATATTGAGGTAAGATGTCCAGACCAAAAATAATATAATTCAAAGAGAAAACTCAGTTAAATAATTGATTTATTGGGTATTAAGCAAAATATACAATACAGCCTTTTAAAAAAAATAAGCAGAACATAATAAAGTTACAAGGCAAAACAGGCTTTAGCTTGCTGGTCTCACACTCGTATGTTTAAATCACAGAAGTGAACAATCATCCAGTCAATATAGGTATGATGCATGATGGGTTATGTTGGATACCCAGCCAGTATAGTTGATTTTACAATATGCAGCTGCAACTTATTTTAGCTACCCAAATTTCTCATTAAGCTGAGTGGACACTGGACCATATAACTAACTAACTCAGTGGCTCTACCAAACCCATAGGTCCATGGCTACACGAATGTAACTCTCCATACATCCCTATCCTTAGCTAATCTACTTCCCTCATATCATAGATGTTATTCTCCCACCTCATTCTTGGTTTACCAACTGGGCGTTTTCCCTCTGGTTTTTCTATAAGAAGCTTCCATGCACATCTTTCATTCCCACATGTCCTGTCCATAACAGTCTAACTGTTCTTATTATATCTGGCTTCCTATACATACAAAGTACTTCACTATTTATATTTGAAAAGAAAAATATATGCCTAGACTGGGGTTTGAACCCAGGACCTTTGACTCTCTATGTCAATGCTCTTCCATCTGAGCCACCTAGGCCTCCAATCTAAACACGTATTTTTCTCTTACACATAGTTTAATTCCCTAACCCCAAATGCTGCAAGCCGTTGCTACGATTTTTGCGAATGGCGGCTTCTTTATTAAGAAGACTTTTTATTGGGAATTTAAACATTACTTATAAAGCCAGTAGTGCTTCTTTTCTATGTTAATATTATTCTTTTTTAAACATCTTAATGATGGACAAATTATATTTGAAAAGAAGCACTACTGGCTTTATAAGTAATGTTTAAATTTCCAATAAAAAGTCTTCTTAATAAAGAAGCCGCCATTTGCAAAAATCGTAGCAACGGCTCGCAGCATTTGGGGTTAGGGAATTAACTATGTATAAGAGAAAAATATGCGTTTAGATTGGAGGCCTAGGTAGCTCAGATGGAAGAGCATTGACATAGAGAGTCAAAGGTCCTGGGTTCAAACCCCAGTCTAGGCATATATTTTTCATTTCAAATATAATTTGTCCATCATTAAGATGTTTAAAAATGAATAATATTAATACTTCACTATTATGTAGTTTTCTCCATTCACCTGTCTGTTCATCTTTTTTTGGCCCAAAAATTTTCCTAAGAAATTTATTCTCAAAATCTTCTTTCCTACAAGAAGCTTCCATGCAAGTCTTTCATTCCCCATATGTGCAACAAGTCCTGCCCATCGCAGTCTACGAGACTTAACTGTTCTAATTATATCTGGCTTCCTATAAAGACCATGTAGTTCATTGTTAAGTAGTCTTCTCCATTCACCTGTCTGTTTATCTCTCTTTGGTCCAACATTTTCCTAAGTACTTTATTCTCAAATACTTGTAATCTCCTTTCCTCCCTTAAAGTAAGAGTCCATGTTTCGCACCCATATAATATAACTGGTAGAATAATAGTTTTATATATTTTCAGTTTAACGTTTTTTGAAAGGAGTTGGGACATCAAGACTCTCTGCAATGCATAATAGCACGCATTTCCAGAATTGAGCCTATGTTTAATTTTCTGTAACGTCGATTATAAATTTTATATATAACTGGTAATGATTCATGGAGAGAAACTATAAAATGAGGGAAAGAAAGTATGGACAAAATGACAGGAAAGGAGAGAGAGAGAGAACAACATAACATAATAATAATAATAATAACAAGACATGCATATCATTTAAACCACTCCTACTGTCAAATGTCTCAACTGATTTACAGTGTAAGGTATATTGTGATATTATTTTATCAACAACAATCTATCTTGAACTCATGAATGAAGAAATAATTACAATTAATAACTAATAAATAATGAGTTGTACCTCACCATCTTCAAGCATAAAATTCAACAGTCATAAAGATGGCTGAAGGTGAGAGGGATGCCTCTCAAAACTGCAGTTCCATGCTTAAATATCATGGAGTATGAGGTGAGATATGACTCATTATTTATTAGTTATTAACTTGAAAACCTCATAATGTTATTTCTCATAATTAATTTATGATATAATTAGTTATAACATTTAATATTAATAGGTGTTTCATTCTCTACATCAACTAAAAAGAAAGAATCACTACAAGAGATAGCAAAAGTTTTCTATTAGGCATTCTCCTAACAGGCATATTTTTTTTGCTTAGTGGAACATCTTTACATCTTAAGGTCCATTTGTCACAAAATTATATGGAATATATCAGGATAGTAAATGCCAGTATAAATACTGAAGTTTCCTTCTGGTTCAATGATTCCAGTAGATTTACGGTTAAGGAAGTATGAGTTTAGTGTAATTTTGGTGAGTAGGTATGCACCCGTGATTTAAAAAGCTATGTGGGAAAGATACCATTTCAATGTCTGTTTAAAGAGATCATACAGCAGAGACCTAATCTAATGCACATTTGAGCACACTTCTTCATATTATTGTTGTTACCAAACTTCAGATTTTTAGGAACTAAGAAAAAAGAAATTAGATTATTTTAATTGATGTTTTATGTTTTCTCTAATAGTCCCATTTAAGAATTTCTGTGAGGAAAAAATTAAAAATTCCACAAATTAGAAAGAATTAATTTCTGTATTTTACTTAAGTTTCTAACAGTACAAATATCACATTTTTATGCTTAATATATTTCTGCTTATTATAAACCATAATTCTCTCTACAAAACTCCTAATATAGTATCAAATAATTAAATACTTCATATTTAAAGAGAAAAATTAATAATAAAAACATCGATAATTAAATACTTATTGAAATATTTTCAGGAGTAAACTCTTGTCTCTCTTCTTGAATAGAGAAAAGCTGTGCTTCATGTCACATGAGGACAAAATATGTTGCAATTAATGGCTAATTAGGTTTTAAAAATAATATTTAGTTATTTTTCTTATAAGATATATTTATTTTATTTAATAACACAACAGATGGATACATGTAAATATGTTATCTTATGTTCTAAAAGCTATGTTAGGTCTTTTAGGCCTTAACATGTAAATCAGGTTTTTAAGGTCTCAGAATTTAAGTTTATCATTTCTACTTACATTATTTCAAGCCAGTTCCAACACATGCATCTGAGACTTGGACATATACAAAGAAGGAATTGAGCAAAATCCAAGTGACAGAAATGAAATTCTTATGTGGAATGGTACATAAAACAAGGAGAGATAGAACAAGAAACAACAAAATCAAGGAGACATTAAATGTAGAAAAATTAACAAGAGACATAGAAAAAAAATAGACTAAAATTGGTTGGACATTTAAAAATAATGGAAAAGGAAAGACTACCACAAAGACTGTTAGATCTTAAGATACAAGGAAAATGGTAGACCACAAGAAAAATTGATTAACCAAGTGAATAAAAGTTTATAAGAAAGAGGATATTACTGGGAAGAACCAAAAAGAAGAAAGTATGGGGAGATAGAGATAGTTGGAGGCATACTGTATTTGGAATTGACCTTCTGAAAGGAGGACACGACAAGAGGATGATGATGAATTGTACATACAATGTAAAAGAAAATTAATTTGATTGCACTGGGAAAAGAAAGGTTTTTAGCTCCAAATAATTTATGTTTGTCAGTTGTTGACACACAGAACATAAATCAAAACAGACAATCTAGAGGAGTGGAATAGGTACAATTCAAACCTAGGAACTTAGGGATTTCACAGAAATTCTATTACAGTATTACCCCGCTTTTACGTTCCTGCATTTAACACTTTCCTGCCTTTTACAACATTCTTTAAAGGTCCATTCAGTTTCCTTATATTCACAATGTATTAAAATACTCAATTTTATGTTTCTGCAATTTTATTTTCCTGCTATTTATGTCGCATCACATCGATCTTCAATGTTAAAGATTGAAGATATTCAATTTAATTGATCAATTATCTCGCTTCTGTACAATTGATATATAGCAGAGCAAGTTCATTGAGCCAACATAGCTGGCTTCTCTACAATCAATAAAGAGCAAAGCAAGTTTAATGAGCCAACGAAGCTGGTTCAGAGCTTTCAAACATTTTTGAATGTCAACCTGTGTACAGCTATGGCAAAACAATATTATTTTAATCTCTCAATAAAGATTCATAGTGTTGCTTGCTGCATCTTTCCATGTTTCCATGTAATTTTTTTTAATGGAGAAAGTAAAAGAAAGTAATTTTATGTTTACAGCAGTTTAAAACACACATTACATTGAACTATTATAGGAATATCACTATGAGGTTTAATTTAAAATAAAATTCTTTACACCTCACTGAATATCCTGTCTTCTAAATAAATAAATAAAAGACAGGATATGAGGTGAGAGGTAAAGAATTTTATTTTAAATTGAAAGAAACATTACATTATTTAGCCAATATTGAATATTATCCCAATCAGTGCATTTTTTGCATGTTCTAGAACTTATATTTGAAAAGAAAAATATATACCTAGACTGGGGTTCGAACCCAGGACCTTTGACTCTCTATGTCAATGCTCTATCCAAGTGAGCTACCTAGGCCTCCAATCTAAACACATATTTTTCTCTTATACATAGTTAATTCCCTAATCCCAAATACTACGAGCCGTTGCTACGAATTTTGCAAATGGCGGCTTCTTTAATAAGAAGACTTTTTTTTGGGAATTTAAACATTACTTATAAAGCCAGTAGTGCTTCTTTCAATGCTCAAATTATTCGTTTTTAAACATCTTAATGATGGACAAATTATATTTGAAAAGATAGAGCATTGACATAGAGAGTCAAAGGTCCTGGGTTCAAACCCCAGTCTAGGCGTATATTTTTCTTTTCAAATATAATTTGTCCATCATTAAGATGTTTAAAAACGAATAATTTGAACATGTTCTAGAATGCTTGCAGAATATGGGGGTTAACATTTTTTAGCTCCTCATTTCCCATAATTTATACCACTTTCGCTCTGGTACCTTGAAAAATGTAAAAGAGGGGTAGTACTGTATATGATAAGTGCATGCAAAGCAAAACATGTTTGATCTTATATTTAATTAATGTTGGGAAGTAAACATTATGAGGTATAATCATTAAAATTCATCAGAGAACATATTGTTTAAACAACTCACCTCATAGGATTCATGCTTCCATGATATCGCAATTTCAAACATAATCATGTTCATCGTCAGCCATAACTCCGACTGATGAAATTCTTCGGCCGTCAACTATTCTATTGTCGCCATCTTCAGTGCTGCCATCTATGGTTGAATTTATGAACTTCGAAATCAATGTAATTTCGTTAGGGATATCAAAATTCATTGATCTATTTTTGTTTTTCTGAATGTATATTTTTTTCCCAAACTGTCAATTCCAAAGGTTTCTCTACTTGTTTTAAAAGTTTAGCTTCTCTTCCAATTTTATGATGTTCTAATAAACTATGTGCAGCAATTGCAGATTTTTCAATTTCACAATTTTTAATATTTCTGAAATGTTCTTTTGTCCGAATTTCCAAATTCCTTTTTGTTTTTCCTATATAAACTTTATTGCAATCTTCACAATTTATTTGATAAATTCCAGATTTATTTTATTTTATCAAATAAATTGTGAAGATTGCAATAAAGTTTATATAGGAAAAACAAAAAGGAATTTGGAAATTCGGACAAAAGAACATTTCAGAAATATTAAAAATTGTGAAATTGAAAAATCTGCAATTGCTGCACATAGTTTATTAGAACATCATAAAATTGGAAGAGAAGCTAAACTTTTAAAACAAGTAGAGAAACCTTTGGAATTGACAGTTTGGGAAAAAATATACATTCAGAAAAACAAAAATATATCAATGAATTTTGATATCCCTAACGAAATTACATTGATTTCGAAGTTCATAAATTCAACCATAGATGGCAGCACTGAAGATGGCGACAATAGAATAGTTGACGGCCGAAGAATTTCATCAGTCGGAGTTATGGCTGACGATGAACATGATTATGTTTGAAATCACGATATCATGGAAGCATGAATCCTATGAGGTGAGTTGTTTAAACAATATGTTCTCTGATGAATTTTAATGTTTGATCTACTGTCAATCACCATACATTTCATGCTTTAGGCTCTGAAATAACATTTATGTGGTCTACGTAATTTAAAATACATTTTCGGGATTCTTGGCCATATCTTGCAGTGTTGTCTTCTCGACGTTTCATCACCTACTGTGGGTGACATCTTCAGGAGATATTGCTTGTTTAAATTCTCGTAGTAAACTGTTAACTACTGAACTTTTATAGGAATATATCACTATGAGGTTTAATTTAAGATAAAAATCAAATGTTTCATACCTCTCCTCATAATTAATCTTCTAAGTAGATCGCGATTTTGGATTCATGGCAAACCTATCCTCAGTACCATATTACCGAATGCTGTCATGTCGGTCGGAAGAACCACTTCATCTTCTTCTTCCCTCTGTCGGTGGACCGATAAACCTCTGGATCAGGTCAGAATTCGCGGGAATTTCAAATTTCTAAGTTTTTATTCGTTTTTCTGAATGAGAATTTTTTCCCAAACCATGAGTTCCTTTTGTTTATATATTTGTTTAACTATGAACTTCGAAATTCCTGCAAATTCTGACCTGATCCACAGGTTTATCAGTCCACTAACGGGAAGATTGACATAACACCAGTCAGTAAAATGGTACTGAGGATGGGTTTGCCATCAACCCAAAATCACAATCTATTTAGAAGATTAATTATGAGGAGATGTTATGAAACATTTGATTTTATCTTAAAAATGTTAACTGTTAATTTGTGTGATTTGACTATAACTATGTATCTGAGTAAATAATTTCTAATTGGTTGGTGTTAGACATAGAGCAGCTCGCATAATAATGTTTCTAAGAACTAAGACATTAAAGGAAAAGCCTTTTTGCCTTGTATCCATGAAGTTAGAGATCATATAGGTAAACTCCTTCAGAAACATCAAATTAAAACCGTATATAGGCCTGTCCACTGCTGTGGTCTTGAGGTAGCATGCTGCCTTGTCATACAGGGGGCCCAGGTTGACCCCCCCGTTGGGGCAGTTTTTTTGGGTGAGGTTTTTATCGGGGTTTTTCCTCACCTGTAAGACAAATGTCAAGAAAACTTTAAGGCCCAAACGGTCCTCGAAATCATATGATCATCGTCATCCTTCACTGGTGTGGAAAGCAACGGGAAGCTACCACACCTACAATTCCCTAGTAAAGCTACAAGTATCATCATCATCATCATCATCCTGCCAGGTATTAGTCCTAGAAGAACTGTTACGGCCTGAGAAAGCGGTTTTCGTGTCATCTTTTCATAGGTCGACCAAGTGACCATTTCCCATTCGGACAGTAATTTATTATTGCCTTGGGAATCCTGGATCTAGCCATTCTTGAGACATGTTCCTTCCAGTTTAGCTGATATCTGGAGATGTAGTCCAGTATTGGTGACACATTAAGTTCTTGAAGGATTTCTACATTTTTCTTTCGATCCCATTTGGTGTAGCCAGCTGTTCGGCGCATAAATCTCATCTCACAAGCCGTTAGTCTGTTTTCATCTCTCATCCATATAGTCCACGCTTCACTCCCATAACATAGGACTGGTCGAGCCATTATTTGATAAAGACGAGTACGAGTTGATTTTTGCACTAATGAAGGTTTTAAAACTCTATTAATGATTCCCATTGATTTGTTGAATTTCACAATTTTCTCTGATAAATCCAAATTTTCAACAAAAGAGAGTTTATATTCCAAATAAGTAAACTCATTAACTCTCATATTAAATTAATGTTGGGAAGTAAACATTATGAGGTATAATCATTAAAATCGGAGAACATTTTGTTTAAACAACTCACCTCATAGAATTCATGCTTCCATGATATCGCGATTTCAAACACAGTCGTGTTCATCTTCAGACATAACTCCGATGTTCTCCGATGAATTTTAATCATTAACTCTCTCTAAAATGTTGTTATTTAAACAAATTTTGCTTGGTATTGGGGATTTTCCACAAAAGGCCATTATTTTAGTTTTATTGGTAGATATTTCCATTGAATATTTCTGGGCTATCAAATTTAAATTATGTACTGACCATTGTAAATCATCTTCAGATGTTAAAGTTGCAAGCATAGCATGAAAATGCTATGATTGCAGTGAAGGACCTGCCTTTGGGCAGAATTACTATGGATGGATATAGGACTACTAAAAACTTCAAGAAAATTTATATCTGCCAAAGATATTAGAGATTCTAAACTTTTCGGTGGTGTGTATTGTATCCCATGCAGTTGTGGAAAGTTTTATATTAGGACTACTAAATGTTCAGTTAATACCAGGATTAAAGAACACATAAGACACTGTCAACATGGTCAATCAGAAAAATCTGCTGTAGCTGAACATTTTTATAATAATACTAATCACAGGATTTTATTTAATGACACTCAAGTTTTATGTAAAACCATACATTATTAAACTTGATTAAACAGAAAAGCTATGGAGATATATAAAGATAAACAAAATTTTAACAGAAAAGAGAAAGGTTGGAGAATTAATAAAACATAGTATCCTGCCCTAGAAAAATGTCAGATAAAACCTTATGACAAAAACATAGTAAGTCATGAACTCATGATGTATATCATGACAACCACCAATGGGTGAACTGCTCTATGTGTAACACCAACCAATTAGAAATTATTTTCATGTTTTTATTATTTATTTCATACATCTCAATGATGGATAAATCATATTTGAAGAGAAAAATTATACGCTCAGACTGGAACTGCACCAAATGCTATGAAACATAGAAGCAAAGGTTTCATAGCATTTGGTGTGCAAAAATTTACAACATATATAAGAGAAAAATTTGCATTTAGATTGGAACTCGTTCAGATAGCTCGGTCGGTAGAGCATTGGTCTGGAAAGCCGAAGGTCATATAATTTTTCTCTTCAAATATAGAAATTATTTACTCAGATACATAGTTACAATCAAATCACACAAGTTAACAGTTAGTTAGCAATTTTATTATTAATTTAACACTTCTCATTGAAGGATTAATTATATTTGAAGAGAAAAATTTTCGCCTAGACCGGGACTCGAACCCGGGACCCTTGGCTTTCCGGGCCAAGTGCTCTACCAACTGAGCTACCGAGGCGAGTTACGATCCAAGGGTCCTGGGTTCGAGTCCCGGTCTAGGCAAAAATTTTTCTCTTCAAATATAATTAATCCTTCAATGAGAAGTGTTAAATTAATAATAAAATCGTCAATAGAAGCCCTACTGGCTATAAAGTAGTGTTAAATTCCCAATAAATGTCTTCTAAGAAGCCGCCATTTGCAAAGATAGAAGCTTTAGTTTCAAGCATTTGGCATGAGGGAATTACAACGTACATAAGAGAAAAATTTGCGTCTAGATCGTAACTCGCCTCGGTAGCTCAGTTGGTAGAGCACTTGGCCCGGAAAGCCAAGGGTCCCGGGTTCGAGTCCCGGTCTAGGCAAAAATTTTTCTCTTCAAATATAGCTAGTTAGCAATTTACTATGAGAATTTAAACAAGCAATATTTCCTGAAGATGTCAGGAACAGGAGATGAAACGTCGACGAGATGACAAAAACTGCAAGACACGGCCAAGAATCCCGAAAAGGTATTTTAAGATACTGTGAAAGTCTTAGTCAATTTATGTGGTCTATTTTCAAGTTATTCACTACATTGGCAAACCATGTTATGTAGGATATGACCAGAGAGGAATATAGGGATGAGTCCATGTAGTGTTGTGTCAGGTAGCCTACTCCTGTAGGTTTAACATCCCATCCAATAAACAAATCATTCTCAATATTAATACATGAAGGATAAAGGGAAAAGAAAACCAAGTAAGTCGCTTTTTTCTTGAAACCTAGAAAATGTACTTTTGGCTGTGCAACATTCACACTACCTTACCTGTATGTTAAACTTTGAAGGTAAACAAACCATGACTACACTGTACTTTTTACTGTTTCACACTTCTAATTGATAGTGCTTTTCATGGAGAATATAATCATAGCTAAAACTCCATTTCGACAAAAAAAAGTGACTTGCCTTGTTCATTCCCTGTATGTTTCAAATTCCTTCTCAACATATGTATTGTGAAAGGGTTTTGAATTTCATTCTGACATCTGATGCACAATTTAAGAGATAAAAACTGTATAACACCACTACTACTATCACCAAGAAAGAAAATTTTTATAATTTACTTGCTAATACACGGCATCCGCTGCTACACCTAAATAAATGATAATGTGTTTTTACATTTAGTTGAATAAGTAAAAGGAAAAATAAATATAAATTTGTATCGTTATTATTTTTAGATACCCCGTGCTGATTACCCGGCGTTGCCTGGTAATCTATGCATCCCGATGTACTTAGCATAAATGAGCTGAAAAACAAAATTCATTATTTTGAGTTATCCATAAAAGAATACCCGCCTTGCGCTGCTGTGCTTGCCTGGGAATTTACTTATTCCGATCTTCTTGGCATCAATGAAAGACAAAAATGGTTTTTGTGAGTTATCCTTAAAAGATAAACATATGCTGTCGCAGACTTTTCTGTAGAGTTTTTTGAGATATTCAATTCTGTGTACATTAATTTTGTGTATTTGTTATGGTTTAGGCAGCATAAGCCATTTAAGAGTAAAAAAGGGACTCACGTTTCACAAAGGGTGTTTTTTAAGGGTGTAGGAGTTGAGTTATTCAACTGTCTTATAGCCTATGTTCATCCCAGGAATCTCCTGAACATTTTGCAAAAAACCCCATCACAATTAGATCAACAGTATGGCCGTGCATAAAGTACGAACGAACAAACAAACAAACAAACATTTTTATATATTAGATAATCTTGTCAGAATTTAGCCTAGACTTGCCAGTCAAATTGTATGCATGCCACATAAATCAAAGATAAAGTTTCTTATTTTCACATAGATTCCAAGAGACGGCACATAAAGCATTAGTATTTAAAAGCAGTAATTTACAAGTGACAATGCATTCACAACACAGATGAAGAAATTATCTTCTTACCTATTTATACCAGCCCTGATGAGATGTGGCCACATACCAAGAAAAGAAAAATCAACTTAAGTTAGAATTTAACCATTAAGCATAGGTTATTAAATTAACAAGATAAAATAGAAATTTATTGAAATTTCAAACCAAGCAAGCTTTATTTCTGCAAAGAATATCAAATAAACCACCAGTACTCATTTCCGTGCAATGAAGAAAAGAATAAAGTATATTATCATAGTCTACTGTAATAATAGTTACTTCAGTCCAATTTCAGCATTCATAAAAATATTAGCCTTATTTGCATAAAGATTACATAGAATTGTAATTTGTAGTATGACACCCAAGAATGCCATGTTGTAGAGTACTGCCGACAAATGTGGAATCACTCTAAATCATCAATTTCTAGGTCAAATACAGAATACTGTATGAGTATAGAAGGAAATTACATAAATAATATTGTAAATACTGAAATGTTTGCTTTGATACCAGGGAGTATTAGGGAAATGATGCACTCTCACAATTAAAAAAAAATACCAAAAAAAGACAAATTACTATTGACTTTTTAGGAATTAACACTATGAGGTGAGGTGATAAAATTTTACTTAAACAGGAATTAACAATGTATAAGAGAAAAATTTGTGTTTAGAATGGAGTGCTCAAGTAGTTCAGTTGGTAGGCATTGGTATAGAAAGCCAAAGGTCTTGGGTTCAAACCCAGTCTGAATGTATAATTTTTCTCTTTAAAAACAAATTACTCGTAGAATGTATATATATGTGAATAAGAAAACTTTCTTATTCATACTTATATCCGTGAAAATCTGCAAATATAACATATATATACATATGTATGTGTGTGTGTGTATGTGTTGTGTGTACGTACGTATATAGTATTTATTGTCTTTACAGCCCTTTCAGTCTAGCCATAGCTACTCCTTTGTTAGGAGTTTCCAGACCAACCAATTTAGTTATGCTTATTTCCTTACATACGCCATGAGTGGCATATAGTCAGCAATGAGACATTTAATAGAAAGGTATTATTTGATGATGAAGGTAGATGTAGATTTTTTCCCAAACATTCAAAAAAATGAAAAGGAGAAATGAATGAAGCTTAGAAATTCCTAGGGGAAAATGATTTGATTTCGAGGTTCTTCAGTCTACCAAAAAAAGGAGCAGGAGGTGATTCTTCAAGACAAGAAAACAATGGTTGTGAAAATATTGAGGATGGAGCTGAAAAATAAAGTTTTGAAACCAATCTAAGACAAAGAATATGAGGTGAGAATTTTTTTTTAATACAATAGGAAATAGCATTATGAGGTTTTACTTAAGTGTGGTCTGTATTTTTCTTATCTCATTTAGTTGTTTCTTTTAAGATATAGGCTATATTTCAAAGCATGTTTGTTCCATTTTCAGTTAGTACAGACTAGTTTTTCCAAAGTTGTCGGCCATGGATCTCAACTCCTTCTTCCTCTTTCTGTGGTTCAAAGAACTTGCTAATTAGAAAGAGGGAGCAGGAGTCGAGATCCAGGGCTGACAACTTGGGAAAAATCAGTCTGTACCAACTGAAGATGGAACAAACATGCTTTGAAACATGTCTTAAAAGAAACAACTGTATGAGGTAAGAAGAATATAGACCAAACTTATATATTTGATAAAATTTTACTTAAATAAATAATATCTCATAGTTAAGATTAAATTAAATCTTATCAAAGTTCAATATCTCATAGTATTAATTCCTAAAAAGTAATATAATTAATGATGCAATACAAGGAAAAAACATATTGGCACCTTGAACAAAGTCAGTCTATAATTGATTGCATTAGATACAGTTTATAATCTGTGGCCGTACACTTCATAACCTATGATCTGTTTAAGTGCATCACTTACCTAACAATAGCTAAATAAATAATCTACTGACAAAAATCTTAACACAATGAACTCTTCTGCTAAAGGTATTAACAATTTAAATGAATATTAACTTAAGAATCAAATGAATCGTGAATTCTTCTTACCTCATACTTCTATGTTTTTTAAACAGCACCGCAGTATCGGCGATCATCGTCACCTGTTTTCACGACTGTCAATTTTTTCTTTTGCTGGTAATTATCCAAACTGCCATCTGGTGTTCTTTTCAAAAAAATCATTTTCTAAACTGCCATCTGGTGTTCTTTTGAAGGATGGCAGTTTAGAAAATGATTCCTTCAAAAGAACAACAGATGGCAGTTTGGATAATTACCGGCAAAAGAAAAAATTGACAGTCGTGAAAACAGCTGATGATGGTGACGATGGTCGCCGATACTGCGGTGCTGTGTTTAAAAAAACATAGAAGTATGAGGTAAGAAGAATTCACAATTCATTTGATTCTTATTAATAAAACCTCATAAATTATATTTGAAGAGAAAAATTTTTGCCTAGACCGGGACTCGAACCCGGGACCCTTGGCTTTCCGGGCCAAGTGCTCTACCAACTGAGCTACCGAGGGGAGTTACGATCTAGATGCAAATTTTTCTCTTATATACGTTGTAATTCCCTATCGCCAAATGCTTTTGAAACCATTGCTTCTATCTTTGCAAATGGCGGCTTCTTAGTTAAGAAGACATTTATTGGGAATTTAACATTACTTTATAAAGCTAGTAAGGCTTCTAATGATGTTTTTATTATTCATTTAACATTTCTCAATGAAAGATAAATTATATTTGAAGAGAAAAATTTTCGTCTAGACCGGGACTCGAACCCGGGACCCTTGGCTTTCCGGGCCAAGTGCTCTACCAACTGAGCTACCGAAGCGAGTTACATAATGTTAAAAATTCCTAAATTTATTATATTAAAATAGAATATTAACTTCATCATGCAAATGACATATCGCCAAATAAAGAGCACCACTTGCCATCTCATTAACAGAACAGTCATCACTGTTAAATTGCTTAGTCATCACTGTTACCAGAAATAAATATTGTTTTAATCCCCATTCAAGCAAAGTCTTTAATAGAATGTAATGAATCATTGTGAAACCTTCCAATGCATATAATAGTTTCATGCAATTCAATTTAATCTTTTCAAACATGCATAATAAATATTTTTTTCTACTTCACCACTGCAATACCCAGAACCACCAACTTTAAATAGAAAGCAAAAGGTCAGTTCCAAGATATTCTAAATATTTTCATAAATCAAATAGAAATTACGTTTGTTTCTTTAAGTTTTGAAACCTATATAATTTTCTGCCACAATACTGAAAACCAGAGGTCAATCTACTTTTCATCTATATTTAAAGGAAGTGATACTATGAGTTTTATTTTCTCAATCTACTATTCTAATGAAATATCATGAGTTTTTATTGTTATCATAAGTAGTGTCACGAGTGATTTCCAAATCATCGATAAATTCACAAGTCACAAAGTGATGAGTCTAGAGAATTTGGAAATCAAGAGTGGCATTTATTAGGACTACTTAACGAATAAAATTAAGCTGTTTACTCAAAAATCATGATTTAAATATAGTTACCGGTATTTTAAAATATTTATATATTTAATGTAAATGGCAATGTTTGAAAACAAATCAGAAATGTGAGGTTATGTTGTATTAAGGTAGAATTGTATCACTCACCTCATATTATTTATCTTGTCTTGTATCTTGTAAGCTCATTCTCTTAAGAGATTTAGGCGCTCTCCCCCTACAGGGAAGAATTTGAACCATACTAATTTAGTTACACTTGTTTTCGTATAGATGTAATTTTTTAGTGGTCCATGGTCAGCATTCCGCCTCATACTGACATCTAGGAAACCAAGGTAGTACTAGGACGGGAAAATTCAATAAATTTTGCTTAGAGGCCTTTTCATTCGGGCTTAAGGATTTTTTATGAGCCTGAAAATCTTCAGACTCAGGACCCATGGCTTGAAGTCCCTCCCGGAGGACTTGCTCCTTGGATTTTTCCATCCTAAAAAAATCCATCGGCCACGGCCGAGTTTGAACCCGCGACTCTCGAGACCAGAGGCAAGGAGCATAACCACTAGTCCACCACTGCCGATATGAGTGATAAAATTCTACCTAAATGATATACCTCATAGTGTGAATTCCTAAAATAAGTAACATGTTTAATTTGTTTATTCACTGCCACAGAGAATGCAACTGCAACCTGATCATATTATTTATTGCCAAATAGGATCGCAATATTATAAGAATGCATCCTAGTGAAGAAAAATGAAACTCATCAAACTGTACCAACATTATAGATTATTTATTTATTTTTTTTATTAAACAACTTCTCAGAGATGTTTGCAAACAATCAGGTCATATGTGCAGAATCAGAAAATCAATTACAAAAAGCCACACTACTGCTCAAGAAAACCATGGAGAAATATAATCTCAAGATTTCAATGAAGAAAACAAAAACAATGGCCTTTCGGGGAAAATATGCAGTTCGATCGAAAATAGTTTTGAATGATGAAATTATCAAACAAGTACAGAGTTTTAAATATTTAGGATGTCACATATCTTACAATTGGAAAAATGATACACACAAAAAAAATTATAAATTTCAAAGTATGTGTGGGACTATTAAAAGAACACTACAAACAAAAACAACAAAAGAAACAATGCTAAAGTTTTATAAGGTAATGGCAGTTCCCATTGTGACATATGGATCAGAGAATTGGGCCATGAATAGATCAGACAAAAGATTACTAGAAACATCAGAGATGAGGTTCCTCAGATAAGTTGCAGCATATACTTTAAGAGACCACATTCCTAGTGAAACAATTAGGCAAGAACTCAAAATTTTTAATCTAAATGAATAATACAAAACTATAAACAAAAATGGCATGAACATATTTTAAGACTGGACTCTTCTAGGCTAACAAAACAAGCACTGTTGTACCAACCTCAAGGCTATAGAGATGTGGGATGCCCTAGAAGATGATGGGAAGATGAATTCTGAGAGCGGAACAGGCCGACAGCCTACCATGAAGATGATGATGATGATTAAACAACTTAGTAAAATCATTATTTAAAAACACACAATTATTATTAGATGTATAGTTTGAAAGAATCTGTTCATTATTTGATACATTCAATGAATTGTTGGATAGTCAGTCACTACAAAATAATGCTCTGACTTGTTCAGAATATTAAAAATGAGGAGCTCCCTTAATCACAAAAGCAGGAGCAGGTAAAGAGAATTTGATAAAGAACCAGGTGAAATATGACTGTCATTGGTTGTAAAACAAAATTCATTGAAATGTGATTGGTCATTGACTCAAATTTGGGCATGAGTTAAATAGTTACCAATATGTTGATGTAAAATATAAAAATTAGAAAAGTATTTATTTTAGATATTTATAAACAGAGGTGGATATTGAGGAGGAATTGAGGGGCAATGTTCCCCCTAGCAGTCATATTTACTGAACTAATTTATTGAAGAACTATATTTTAAATTTTTATTTATAGTCATTTACTCAAAATTGACGACTGTCAGTTTGCAAGCAATCTTTTATCAAATATTGTTTTATTCTTTCTTTTATTTTTTTTTCCCCCCAGGATTATTTCTGTTATTTACACAGATATCCTCAACCAAAACATAATTTTTTCCTTCCACACTTCCCGGTCTTGCATGGCTGCTTCTGTCATATTTCTCTTCTTCATGTTGTCTTGAATTCTCTTTATTCATGTTGGCTTTGGTCTACCATGTTTCCCTTTTCCAGGAAGTATCCATTTCAATACTTCTTTGTTTGTTTCTGTGTCCTTTCTTCTCAATATATGTCCATACCATCTTAGTTGGATTTCTTCAATCTCTTGTACAATGTCCTTTTCTACATTCATTATTTCTCTTATTGTATTATTTTTTATTTTATTTTATTTTGATATTCTTGCCAATCTTCTTAAAAAAGTCAATTTCTGTGACTAATAATTTATTTCTGTGTATTCTTTTTAATGTTCTAAATTAAATGTTTATGCTTTATTAGATTACCAGTAAAATAATTCTTTCTCCACTATGAGCTCCACATGAAACAATCACGACGTAAACAAATCTGATGTGTTAAAATGCTAAGTATTTAAAACAAATTGCAAGCATTAACTTAAACCTTTGAGACTGGCCATTAGCTTTAAAATCGCAGACTTAATTTCGTGTTTGATGTTCTGTTGACATCAGCTGTCGAAGTGTAAAATGGAGGTCCTGAAGTTAAAGTTGTTGTCCAATGATGATGAGTGTTAGTTGACTTGCACCATTCTTTCTCTCGCTTCCCGATAGAGACCTATAATTTGTTGGTTGAGTTGTTTTCTCCTGTCCAGTCCCTTGCACATCAGAAGATGTTCCTGGTTGAGTACTTGAACTTGTACATTGCATATGCAACACTGAGTACTGTTAACGATTCCCATCTTGTGGAGATGATCAAGTAGGTAATGGTGACCAGTGAACAGTCAGAATGTGGCTACAGCAGACTTTCTTGGCATTGTTAGGATGTGGGATTGTTGGTAAATATTTGCATAGTGTTTTCTCTCTAGTTTTTTATTTGTTATTTATTGTGCTTTTTAGTTGTATTGATGTTTTATGTCTCTGATTTTAGAAGTTAGGTCCTGTTTCTTATGTGGTTTACAGAGTATTGTGGTTTCCTTTTTGGCGAGCATATCAGCAATTTAATTAACAATAATGCCAACATGGACTAAAATCCATTGTATACTGTTCACTGTAGTCTTGGTAAAAAGATTTTGATTATTGATGTGACGTTTTGTATATTGGGGGATGTTGATCAAATGAAAGTTGCATATGGACTCAATTGCTGCTTTGGAGTCTGTTAGTATGACCAGCTTTTAATCAAGTTTTTGTGAGAATGGGAAACATCTTACCTCAAATTTTTGTTGGTTCAGTTCGAACATGTTTCGATATAATCATCTATATCATCTTCAGAAAAATCTGCAGTTGCTGCTCATGTTTGGTCCAAAAAACACAATATAAATTTGAACACTAAATTATTTAAACATTTAGAAAATACAAAAGAATTCACCATTTGGGAAAAAATCTACATTCAGAAGAACAAAAATAGAGTCATGAATTTTAAAATTCCTGCTGAACGTGACCTAGTTTGGAGGTTCTTCGGCCAGCTGGAGGAAGGAGCTGATATCGACATCCAGAGTTCACAACATAAAACTCAACAGTCTGGGCAAGCTGGCAATGATATAGAGGATTATATCGAAACATGTTCAAATTGAACCAACAAAAATTTGAGGTAAGATGTTTCCCATTCTCACAAAAACTTGATTAAAAGAACCTCAAAATGTTACTTCCTAAAATATACCATGACCAGCTTTCGTTGGATATTTGTCCTGTAGAAAATGTTTTACAGTGCAGTTTCAATTCCAGTGATTTCTCCATCGAAATTATCATCATATGATCCTAAAGGGAGGTATTGTGAGAATATGTGGTAGTAAACACCTGCATCTTGTCTGTTGTTTGTTAGTGATCCATCAGTGTATACTCTTAACCATTTAGTTTGGGGGTATCGTTTTTCTAAAGTTTGCAGTGCTATTGAGCGTTGGTATTCTGGATGATCTGGATGATCTTGAAGTTTGTTGATGGGTTGTAGCACATGTATATGTTTCTCTATATCTTGATATTGTAGTGGAGTTAAAGTGATACACATATTAAATTTATGAGAAAAATTAAACATAAAGGAAAATGGTAGGCTAACATCCGACTTGAATATAGTGTTGGTACAATCCGAGTAGAAAGAAAAGTCGGCTTTCATAAGGAAGTTTTAGGCACATCTATGATAATACTTTCTTTTGTTGCTGGAGTGAATTTTTAATTTCTGATTTCAGGTAAATCCTCATGTCAGATTTCACTGATTTTTTAAAAATACATTCCTCATTTTATTATAATAGTCTATGACTGAGTTTTGTTGTGAAACACTGACAATTGTGCCTACTTAAGCAATTTTTAAATGTTTATTGTAGGTGAACTCTTACACCTAATAGCCTGATTTTGCTGGTTAACAAACTCTAAACTATTTTTTTAAATTAATAATTGAGTCAGAATTCAACACCTCTCCTCATAATTGTAGATTTCTCGAAGACATGTTTCAATATTGTTTATTTTTTATTTCATTCACCTCATACTTCATAACTCCTCGCAAACCCAGGGTTTCATCACATCATTTGTGACATTCTCAATGATGTGTCACGTTCACAACTGACGTCCAACGGCCTTCTATCCTGCAGACTGACCCTGAACGTGACACAGCATTGAGAATGTCACAAATGATGTGACGAAACCCTGGGTTTGCGACGAGTTATGAAGTATGAGGTGAGTGAAATAAAAAATAAACAATATTAAAAAACCTCATAGTGTTATTTCCTATCTACATAACTTAACATGTTTCAATACTTCTGTGTATTCCATCTAACTGATGAATTGGTGGTTGGTGACCCTATAGTTTGCTTCTTACTTCCTCTGGTGGCTAACTGATGAATTTTCAAATTAAATCTTTTTCCATGGGAATTTCAAAATTCATGATTTTTCCTTAACCCGTCAGCGCCGACATCCATACGTGGTATAGACCCTCTCTTCTTCACTTATTGCCGACATCTATACGTGGTATAGACCTACGCAGGCGTGCTTTCTTTTTGTTCTGGATCGTACATTTTTGAAGCTACAAATACGTAATTTATTTGTGTTTAACGTAGAAATTATGAGCTTTCAGGACATATGAATAAAGATAATATTTGTTTAAAATTTAATTTCATATTATTTTTTTAAAAATCAGATGAGATTGAAGTAATCGTAATTTTCTCTAAATGTGCGTGACCTTTTCATTTGTTTTTTTTACTGCTGTATATTCTTATATTTGCGTATGAACAATATAATTTTGAAGCCTAAGATCTTAGCTTTCTTTCTAAGTGTATGAATCAGCTGTGATCACATTTTCTGCATGTGGCATTGATGTTGAAGTAGTTTCTTACTTCAACACTCAATGGCACACAGACCTAGCTTTGTGCTGCTTTCTGCAGGGCTTCTAATAAACTTATACACAATCTAATTTTTCAGGTCGATAAAATGATATACAAGCTATCGATTGATATATAAATCGACCTGTTTAGGGGAATACCTGATTTATTTTGCCTCTTTCAAATAGATGTTACTTACAAGGAATCAGTCTGAGGCGCGGTGTCGTGCGTTATTTACGTAATTATGGCCAGTCGTAACCTAAAAGACACTTCATCAGAAAAATTACCCCTAAAAGTGATAAATTGAAACCTCAAAGGAGGTGTGTTGTTTGTACTAAATATGGGAGAAGAAAGATATCTGTTTATTGCTGCCAGGAATGTGATGTAGATCAGTGTATTGAAGAGTGTTTCGAGCTGTATCACACCAAGCTCAACTACTAAGGTTATGTGATTTTTTATTTCTAAAATTAATAGTACTAAAATAAGAGAAAATTATTTTGATGGTCTGTGTAGTTGTAAATAACTGCTGTAGAATTTTTATACGAATCCAAGCAATAATTCAGATTGTAAGTATAAACATTGCTAGTGCTTTGACACAAGATTGAGCTTGAGTTCACTCTTCTAAATATTCATTCTGATTTTGGTTATGCCAGCTGCTTTTGTATATACAAGTTACAGATGAATCAGCACTATGCCACACAATATATTTAGTGTCTCACAGAAAGAAACAGGGATGTCCAATGTGAGCAAATCAAATTATTTAGTAAAAATGTGTATCATGAGAGAGAAATTCAGGTTTCAAATTTTTTTAAAATAGTTTATAAAGGCTACTGAACTCCATACGGTATGTATTAAATTTCTCATTTATTTCTGAGCTAACAAGTAAAAATTTCGTTCAAATCCATCGATATTTAAAAAAGTTACGATCGTTTATACAAATCAGTGTTCTAGGAATACTAAAATGTTAAAATGGCCTCCGTCCATGCAGTAAGAAAGCAAGTAAAAGGGTGCGTCACTGACGGGTTAATCTTTCTGGATGTAAATTTTCTCCCAAACCTTGAGTTCAACAGACTTATCTAACTGTTTAAATAATTTGACCTTTGCTTCAATTCTGTGTTTTTCTGGCCATTCAAGTGGAGCTATTGCAGATTTATCCACTTTAAATATTAATGAAAATTACTTTTTTTCTTTAAATAAATTGCTATAATGCCAAGTTCGATTTCGATTAAACAAAAATCGCAGCCGCTAGAGCATTAACAGACATTTAGGCCAGTATTCAAGAACCAAGCTCTCTAGGCCATGCCATCTCTGTCTTCCGTAAGCTGAGACTCTCATCTTTCAATGTGTTCCCGGAAACTTTTTTAATACATATCTTGTTAGCACATGATGAACAGAGTGAGCCAGTTAGAGTAGGTTCTGCATGACCCACATAATTGACCATAGAGAGTCGCTCTTCGTGGAAAGTTTGGTTCTTGAATATCGGCCTAATTGTATATTGGTGTAGGTCATTTTCAATGTCCACTAGACAGAATTGGTAAAGATCTAAAATTTCTTTTTTTTCAAAAATCTTTTGATGAGAATAACCTCAAAGCTTTCATTCCTATGGAATTTACTAAAATAAGTGCATACATTATGCAATGGTTTTTATATTACTGAATATAGCAATAAAAGTATTTTACAATTAATTGTCATCTTACTTACATTGATCTGTTGACAGTAACAATTTCATAGTCGTTGTCAGGATTGAAGAAAATATTGTCAACAAACTGCTGACCTGCTGTCCCAGCTACTATTGTGCCACGAGCCTCACGATGCAAAGCATAGTTCCTAATAACAAATACATAATCTATTTAGAAAAATCACAGTGGATATGAGCATTGGGTGAATTATTATGTCCAAGAAGTAAACTTGAATTAGATTGTCTTGCTATTTACCCCTTTCAGGCTCAATTTTTATTCTCATTAAAAAAATAATAAATAAAAGTCAATCGGCCGCGGTGGACTAGTGGTTATGCTCCTTACCTCTGGTCCCGAGGGTCGCAGATTCAAACCCAGCTGGGGTCGACGGACTTTTTAGGATGGAAAAATCCAAGGAGCATGTCCTCTGGGAGGGATTTTAAGCCGTGGGTCCCGAGTCTGAAGATTTTCAGGCTCGTAAAAAATCCTTAAGCCTGAATGAAAAGGCCTCTAAGCAAAATTTACCGAATTTTCCCGTCCTAGTACTACCTTGGTTTCCTAGATGTCAGTATGAGGCGGAACGCTGACCACGGACCACTCAAAATTACATCTATACGAAAACAAGTGTAACTAAATTAGTGTGGCTCAAATTTTTCCTTGTAGGGGGAGAGCGCCTAAATCTCTGTAAAGGGAAAACATGGGCTTACACAAAAATAATAAATAAAAGTCATCAATCTCCTTGTGAAATACCAGTATATCTTCAAGATGATAGAAAAAACGGTCATGAAATTACTGAAGGTGGAACTGAAGTGTAAAGTTCCGAAACTAGTTTAAAAAAGAAGAAAAATATGAGGTGAGTGATAAAATCAAGTTTTTGTGAGAATGGGAACATCTTACCTCAAATTAATGTTGGTTCAGTTTTAACATGTTTTGATACAGAAGATTATTCAAAGTTAAAAATGGGAAACACATTATGAGGTTCTAAATTAATAAATTAATGAGTCATTTTTACATCTTACCTCATATATCATGTTTTATTAAACACGGTAACTATAGTTTTCAAATGATCTTGTCATTCATTTTCAACCGCCATTATGACTACCGGATATTCGTTGGAATCTCCCTCTATAACGTTGCCATCTGGTGTTGATTTGATGAGTCATAATGGCGGTTGAAAATGAATGACAAGATCATTTGAAAACTATAGTTACCGTGTTTAATAAAACATGATATATGAGGTAAGATGTAAAAATGACTCATTAATTTATTAATAGAAGATTATATTGAAACATGTTCAAACTGAACCAACATTAATTTGAGGTAAGATGTTCCCATTCTCACAAAAACTTGAATATACCTCATAGTGTGAATTTCCAAAAAAAGTAAACCAGTATATGTTTTGAAATTACTTAACACATCTTACAATTTCCAAAATTTTGGTTATTTTGGATATCCATCCATAGTAATTCTGCCCAAAGGCAGGTCTTTCACTGCAATCATAGCATTTTCATGCTATGCTTGCAGCTTTACTAGGGAATTGTAGGTGTGGTAGCTTCCCGTTCCGATGATGATGATGATGGCCATATGATTTCGGGGACTGTTTGGGCCTTAAAGTTTTTCTGACATTTGTCTTACAGGCGAGGAAAAACCCCGATAAAAACATCACCCAGAAAAACTACCCTGACCGAGGATCGAACCCGGGCCTGCTGTGTGACAAGGCAGCATGCTACCTTGAGACCACAGTGGTGGACTTTTCGATATCATGAGTGAAATTCAAGAACCTAAATTATCAATGCTGAAAAAATGTATTTTAAAAAACAGATGCAATACAACATTATATATAATAAGCAATTGTTAAATCATTAATATTAAATTAATAATAAAAACATCGAAAGAAGCTCTACTGGCTTTATAAAGTACTGTTAAATTCTCAATAAAAGTCTTCTTAAAAAAAAAGCCGCCATTTGCGTGATCAAGCAAAGGTTCAAAGCACTTGGTACTTGGAAATTAACAATGTATAAGAGAAAAAATTGCATTTAGATTGTAGTGCTCAGGTAGCTCAGTTGTAGAGCATTGGCATAGAAAACCAAAGGTCCTGGGTTCAGACAGCAATCTGATCATATATTTTTAATCATGTTAATTGCAATAAAGATTGAGGTGTAAAGAGTTAAGATTTATCCTCACCCCTAACAAGAAACATTCAGGTTATGTAACACACAAATGGTATTTAACTTCTGTAATCAGACAAACTGTTCTTGTCATTCTTATTCATTTGGAGATTAATATGGTCCCTGACCTTAAAAATTAATGGAAGTAATTTTGTGAGAACCATGGAACTATGATATTATAAAAAAAAAAAAAAAGGAGAGAGAGAAGAGAACCATCTTTACATTCAGAGGAAGGTTTCCAGTATTAAAGACTGAATGAGCCAATGGCCAATTTGGATATAAATGAATGAAGAAATATCTCCATGTCTCCACTTCCCGAGAAAAAAAATTCTGGCAATCCTCTTTAAAGTCAGATATCTTGCCACCTCCACCAAAGATTTTAAACCACTTCCTCCCATCCATGCATCTAAAATTTTCGTAAAGCAGTTCCTGTGCTGGTTTATGGACCGATTAAAGAGTGTGGCATATGGAAAGTGAGCTGTATAAGGAACCAAGTATTTCATGATGGTCAAACTCAAAAGACTTGATTGGGCAGAACATGTTCATGAATTGAGAATAGACGCATCCCAAAGAAAATTCTCTACACAACTAAAGGGGGGCAGGAGAAGAGTGGAAAGGCTGAAGAACAGATGGATTGATGCTGTGGATGATAATGCAAAGAAGATTCTGGGAGTAAGGAAATGGAAAAGGAAAATGCTGGATAGGCAGATTTGGAGGTTAATATTATTCGTTTTAAACATCTTAATGATGGACAAATTATATTTGAAAAGAAAAATATATGCCTAGACTGGGGTTTGAACCCAGGAATTTCAAAGTTCATCAATTTCTTCTTTTCACTCTTTTGAATGTAGATCTTTTCCCAAACAGTAAGTTCTTTTGGTTTTTCTATTTGTTTTAATAATTTAGCTTCTTTCTCGATAAGATGTTTTTCAGACCATGCATGGGCAGCCACTGCAGATTTTTCTACTTCCCCTTTCGAGACATTCCTGAGATGTTCTTTCACTCCTGAGATGAGGTGAGACAAATAAGTAACTAAAATTAATTGTAATCAAATGGTAAAGAGAAAAATTTATGCCTGAACCGGGAATCGAACCCCGAACCTTCAGCTTTCTGTGCTGATGCTCTTAACCATTGAGCTAATCCAGGTTCCTTCCCATCCAAGCATAAATCCTTCCTTTACCTTACTGGGAAGAAAGCCTGGATTAGCTCAATGGTTAAGAGCATCAGCACGGAAAGCTGAAGGTTCGGGGTTCGATTCCCTGTTCAGGCATAAATTTTTCTCTTTACCATTTGATTACAATAATTTAGTAGTGTACTTTAATATACTTATTTCAATCATAGTAACAGCTTTAGCTTCTTAATATTAATTTAATAACTAAAATTAACTTTATCTATAAACTAACAAAGGAGAGGCTATGATTCAACAATAGGCTATGCCATTAATCACTCATATTATGTTGAAGGTATATTCATATAAACTACACTGTGTAGCATCTTGAGGAATAACTGTCATGCTTCAAAACACAAAGATATTACATTAAACATATCTTTCACCTGTAGAAGCCATTATGTGATGTTGTCTGGTATATGGGAAGTCGAACCTTTTCAAATCCAGAAACTTCCAGGATGTGATAACCATAATTGTTATGCACATAGTTGTATGAAAAATTAGACACAACCTGCAAATGCAAAATACAAACTACAATTTTAAATTAAACCCTCATTACTAAGTTCTTTGGAACACAGATCCAGGGCTGACAACTTGAAGAAAAGGAGAAATCAGTTCGTGAAAACGCTCACGATGGAGCAACAGCTTTAAAACATATATCCGACAAAACAATCGTATGAGGTAAGATTGTTAAAAAAATACAAACTCAAATATCAAATTAAACTCATAATGTTACATCCTAATGATTTTAAAATACAATTTTAAAAACACAATAGGAAGTAACATTAAGAGGTTATACTTAATAAATAAGTTATTTGGTCTGTATATTCTTATATCTTATGTTGTTTTTGTTCCCAAAACAGGTAAGAATATACAGACCAAATAACTTAATTATATGAACTACAATCTTGCAGGACACATCCCTAAAAAGTAATTAAGTTAAGATAAAAGTAAAAATAAATTCTAATTGAGGAAGGTACTTATATTATTATTTTAAAAAATTGTAACATGTTAAACAAGTAATCGTGGTCCTTATGGATCAGAGTTCCACTAACTAGAAGTAGCACTTCACATTTTAAGAGTTGGTCGTCTTTTTGGTTTTAGATGAGAATATAAAGTTACTGCTAATTTTGAAACAACATTTTTTGCATTAGAAACCATCAACAATAATTTATGAATGAATGAGTCATTTTTTTAATATCTTACCTCATAGTTTATATTTTCTTAACACAGGAACTGCAGTTTTCAAGATGAAACATCCCTCCTATTTTCAACCGACATTATGACTACCGGATTTTCATTGGAATCTCAATCTATAACATTGCTACCTGATGTTGATTTGATGAACTTCGAGATCAGGTCCTGTTCATCAAGAATTTCGAAATTCATGGATCTAAATTTGTTCGTCTTCTCACAAACTGTAAATTCGAAATGTTTTTCCATATGTTTTAAAAAATCTGGAATTTATCAAATTAGTTGTAGAGACTGCAATAAAGTATACATAGGAAAAACAAAAAAGGGATGTGGATACTCGCACAAAAGAACACTTTAGAAATATTAAAAATGGTGAAATTAAAAAATCAGCTATTGCAGCACATAGTTTGTTGGAGAGACATGAAATTGAAAAAGAGGCCAAACTTTTAAAGTATTTGGAAAAATCTTTAGAATTGACAGTTTGGGAGTAGATACATATTCAGAAGAACAAATTTAGATCCATGAATTTCAAAATTCCTGATGAATGGGACCTGATCTCAAAGTTCATCAAATCAACACCAGATGGCAACGTTATAGATGGAGATTCCAACAAAAATCCGATAGTCATAATGTCGGTTGAAAATGGGAGGGATGTTTCCTCTTGAAAACTGCAGTTCCCATGTTTAAGAAAACATAAACTATGAGGTAAGATGTAAAAAATTACTCATTCATTCATGAATTAAGAACCTCATAATGTTATTTCCCATATTTAACTATGAACATCAACAATAAACTTGATAAATGTAAAGTCACCTGCTTCAATGTGATGATATTTTTGTACGGTGCTACATTTTGACTGATGTAGTTCCTGTAGATGATCACCTCCTGGTACGGACTGCTCTGCCTTCCCTCTACATACAGAGCAGGATTATTTTCATTGGCAGTGAACAGATTGTTATGTATCCAGCCCTTGAGTGAAGTAGCTGACCCTCCTGAATCAGCGTGTATACTCAGTCCTCCCTGATTACTCCGCATCAGATTGTTCTAAAATAATATATACAATAGACTAGTCTCTAATCTCATTGTGTTTCTTCATCTTTCAAAAGGTGTAGAAATTAATCCTTAATCAATCTGAAAATTTTAAACTTTCAGGCTATTTTTGTTACAAAAATTATAAAAATGGCTGGGTAAAAAAGTTCAAAAAATCAAAATAATTATTAATGAGTTGGTTAATTTACTCACCTCATATTTCTTGATTTTTACGTAGGCAAAGATTTTGTCACTTTTGCACGACATTGTTGATGCATTCCAACATTGACAATGTCGCACAAAAGCGACGAAACCTGGTCTGCATAAAAACCAAGAAATATGAGGTGAGTCAAAATAACCAACTCATTAATAATTAAAAGAAACCTCATAGTGTTATTTCCTACATATATTTAAAAAATCAAAATGCTTGCATTCTGATAGCTTGTACTGTATATATATATATATATATATATATATATATATAGTTCATCAAAAGGTTGCATGAAAACATTTTTTAGAACTTTAAAATCCTTTTCAAACTTAGTAAAAAACAAAACAATTATTATACTTGAAGAGAAAATTATACACTCAGACTGGGATTTTAACCCATAATCTTTTGCTTTCTACGTGAATGCTCTATCGGCTGAGCTACCTGAGGACTCCAATCTAAATGCAAAAGTCAATTATATATATCCTGTAAAATGTCTAATAAAAGAAGGCTCAAAAAATATTATAAAACATATAGTGAGATCGAGTTTCTTTTGAGACTGGAAACATCTTACCTCAATTCAATGTTGATTTGTTCTCGAACATGTTTCGATATAATCTTCTATATTGTATTCAGCTTGCCCAAATCAACATTAAATTGAAGTAAGATATTTCCAGTCTCTCAAAAAAAAAATCTTGATTAAAAAAACCTCAAAATATTACTTCCTAAAATAAACCATTATATAGTGAGATATTAAAGAAAGTATGTATTTGGTAAAATCAAATAATAATACATATTTCATTGTAAAATTCTGTAATTAATGGTAAACAACATTCATTAATATCTGTGATCATTAGCATGTTTAATCAAAGGTGATAAAGAGGAGATCAAAAATTTTGTTTGGGGACTTTAAGCTAGAACACTTATTTACTGTGCCATAAATTACAACATGGTACCCACAACTTTTCTTCCTTTCTATAGAGTCTTCCATCTATTACATGATTTTTAAAAATGCAATAATTAAGTCAAAAATGCAATGAAATCATTTTTTTTTTTTCATTTTCATCTACATACACTCCAATTTAAGTGCAGATAATTATATCAAGCATATGTCCACCTCCACTGTCTCGGCAGGCAATTACTCGGTCTATGAAATTCGTGATGACCCTTTCAGACATCTCTATTGATACATTCGAAGGGGAAAGATTTTTCTCGATCTTCAACCATTTTTTTTTATAAAATTGAGGCTCATTCAAGAGATCATTGATTTTATTCATGAAATAGACCAATAAGTAAGATTAACAAGAATATAAGGCATTATATGATGACACGTTAAATTTCTTCCTTAAGTTGGAGCTTTGGATTCCACATAACCCCATAAAAAGAAGTCACATGGAGTAAGGTCGCAAGATCTGGGAGCCACTCGAAGTCGCCATGTACTGAGATCACAGACTTCATAGGCTGGGTACCTCCTGCCGAGACAATGGAAGTGAACATATGCCTGATATAATTTTCAGCACTTAAATGGGAGTATATGTAGATGAAGATAAAAAAAATTATTTTATTGAATTTTTCTTACTTAATTATTGCATTTTTAAAAATTGCGTAATATATGAAAGACTCAATGTTTTTATTCATTTCATACATTTCAATGATGGATAAATAATATTTGAAGAGAAAAATTATATGCTCTCTTCAAATATAATTTATCCATCATTGGGATGTATGAAATGATTAATAAAAACATCAAAAGAAGCCATACTGTCTTTATAATGTAATGTAAAATTCCCAAATAAATGTCTTCTTAATAAAGAAGCCACCATTTGCAAGATAGAAGGAAAGGTTTCATAGCATTTGGTGCGCAGGAATTAACAACGTATATAAGAGAAAAATTTGCATTTAGATTGGAACTTGCTTCAGGTAGCTCACTTGGTTAGAGCATTCGCCTAGAGTGTGAAAGGTCCTGGATTCAAGCCCCAGTCTGAGCATATAATTTTTCTTTTCAAAAATGAAAAGAAAGACTGTTTATAAGAGATCTACACTCAGGATTTTAATGGCCTGAAAAAATCTATAATCTGGCTGGATTTGAACCTATTTAATTCAGATCCAGATGGTAGAAGAAAGTATTAATCTTTCTTTTTCTTTTCCTTCCTTTTATTTTCTTAGAAAATCTGCATATTGGATAAAGTATAAATGAAGATGATATTTGAAGAGAAAAATTATACGCTCAGACCCTGAAACCGGTCTGAGTGTATAATTTTTCTCTTGAAATATGATTTATCCATCATTGAGATGTATGAAATTAATAATAAAAAATGTATAAATGAAGAATTAAGAATTCAGTACACAAGTTGTTGTGACTTGAAATAAAAGTAAAATGTACTAACTCTGAAGTAAATGGTCTGCATGTTCTGAACATCCATATCAATAGCAGCCTGACATGTTGTAAAATTGCCGTATAGTTTTTCACAGTTGTAGTTAAACTGATTCCATTCTATCGTCACTATTGGATTTACTTCTCCAGCACTGGCGTATCTTATTGCCCCCTGACGATTGTCTTGCAGAACAGACTTACTAATGTTATGCTGCACATCGCGATCTAAAAATACATAAACATATAGTCCCCTCAATCTAACATGGGTCTCTATATTAAAAAAAAAACAAGATTTTTATCTGCAAATAATTATATTATTATAGCACTGTTATAATTTAAAATATAAAAGCACATATGGAAATGTGAAAACTGCATAAAGACTCCAGAATGAATGGCACAGTGTGTTGAATCAAGAGTTGGAGTTAGACAAGGAACTGTTTTGTTTAATATCATAATGGACAAAATTACAAACAAATTTATAAGGAAGGGCAAAAATAACCTTAATATTTACAGATTAAGTAATTAAAAGGGGAAATTCAAAATTTAAGAGCTGGTAAACAGTTCCAAAAAAAATATGGTTTAAAGATTAATACTGAGAAAATGGCATCACGAAAAATCTAGAAAAATAATATGATTAGACTATTAAACTATCAGGCATAAATTCACAAAAATGGAATTTTTTGTTTGTTACAAATGAGGTCTGACTATTATGCAGAGAATTTTTATTTTTAACACAAAAAATTGGGGTGCATCCATTATGCAGAGGCATCTATTATATGAATAAATATGGTATTGAGTATAAAGATTATGGTTGGTTGGTATCTAATGTCGAGCACTTGATAATGAAATCATTCGCTCTCTTGCACTCCAATATTTAGCAGAAAGGCTGGTCTCTTCTACAAAAGCTGGACAACGGAGGAGATGGTTTCTTTCCATATCTTCATTTAAATTGCAAAAAGGGCATTTAGGTGAATCTGTTATGCCAATTCTGTGTAGGTGTTTATTCAAGCAGTCATGTCCCGTTAGCAGTCTGAATGTTGCTACTGCAGATTTTCTTTGTAATGTAGTAATGTCATAAGCTTGTAGATTTTCCCATTCCTTTCCAGATGTTTTGGTGGTGTATTCTTCTCTAAGTTTATTGATGTATTTATTTGAGATAATTCTTTTGATAGAGTGAAAGGAAACTGGAGCAGAAGTTGGGTTTGAAACAATTTTGCTACCCTTCTTGGCTAGAAAATCGGCTATTTCATTGCCTGTCACTCCACAATGGGCCGGAATCCATTGAAGTACAACTTTTTTATGTAGACGGCTGCGGAAAGGCTACTGTTTTTAACAGAGAGGAGACCCTTTAATTCCTTCCATCGAAGGCTTAAAGGAACCGACCTGGACAGTAACCTAGTGTCCAATCCCTCACCTTCTCGTGGTGCAGCTGTTAGTAATCATGCTTATGCATGATGAACGAAAGGGAAGGGCTACTCACCAACAAGCACTGGTCAGCTTGGTGAGTTTTTCTTTTTTGACCGAATTGGTATTACTTCTCCTCCCCATACCAATTCCCTCTTTCAACTTTTCTATCCAGTCTCCCTTGACTGACCTCTTGTTTCTTTCGACCCTGATGGTATTAGAGTACTCGAGGCCTAGGGGTTCATTTCTCCTTCCTTCCTATACCTACCTTCTCTCAATGGGTGACGTAACCACCACATGTGGTGCCTACTACTAAACGGTTACAACTAGTTTATTGTACTCCAATACAAACATGAAGCCTTGGAAAAAGAAATACAAATCCGGAGGTAAAATAGTCCCCCATTCGGATCTCCGGACGGGGACCTTTCTTCAAGGAAACAAATATACCAAACCAAACTTGATCAAAATCCTCCAGTGGAATACTGGAGGACTATCACAAGCTAAAAAGACTGAACTTACAAAAATGCTATCTGACCACCAAATTGATGTATTCACAATTCAAGAAGCAAATCTCACACAGGAACAGTTACAATATTACCACTTCAAGGATTTTACTGTTCACATACTTCCTAAAGGACGACAAATAAGCAGTGGTATTTTAGTTGGAATTCGAACACATATGACTTCGTCCGTTCAAATTATCAAAGAAATGGACAATGTAGACAAAATTGAAATAATTAAAATTAACATATGGATAAATAAATCTCAGTACAATATATATACAATTTATAATCCACCAAATAACTCCCCTAATCTTGAACATATTACAATAAACCCAAACACAATTATAATGGGAGATTTTAATGCCCATTCACGACGATGGGGCTATACCAAATCTAATAATGCAGGGAAAATTGTAGAAGACTTATTAAATTCAACACCCATAGAAATAATACACAACAAAGAGGATCCTCCAACATATATACATTACTCTGGTTCAGGAACTAATCCTGACTTACTCTTTGTATCTTCTAATTTATACTCCAAAACCAAAAAAACAAATTGTAGAAGATCCTGGCTCAGGACATAGAGCCATCATTGCTACTATTCAACTGGGAATAACAACTTACTTCCAATGCATCTTAAACCAGGTGGAACTTCAAAAAAGCCAATTGGAAACTGTACACAGACGAACTGGAAACCAAATTTGAAAATCCTTTAAACGTATCACTTCAGTCAGATCAAATTAACAAATCTATATGCAAAATAATATTAAAAACAGCAAAAAAATATATACCACGAGGAATAGTTAAAAACTACAAACCCTTCTGGAATTCAAAATTAGAAAGAATGAAATAGAACAAGACGAGATCTCGCTAGAAATAAAGCAGAAAAAACAAAAGACCCAAAAGATGTACAAAATTGGAGAAAAAACTGTGCGCACAACTCAAAAAAGAAATTAACAGCAATAAAAGAGAAAATTTTAATAACTTCCTCCAAAAAATGGATTATAGGAAAGATGGCCAGAAAGCATATAGATTTGTACACAATATACAAAATAAAAAAGAACGGCAAAAAACACCATTTATCCACAACAACAAACAGATTACAAATGAAAGTGAAATAGCCAACAAATTCAACAAACACTACGCTAACACCTATACTTTGTCCTCAGAGAACAAAAAAGAACAAAAAACAATAAAAGAGAACCTAAAAAATTACATAAAATCAACAAGCAGTACAAAAGATAGTATAAAGATTATTATGCAGACTATTAAAACAAGCAAATATAATAATGGAAAACTTACTGAATCCTATTGCTGAAATTGGAAGTGTCACGACTTCAGCAATAAAACCATGTACATTGCTGGCTCCTGTTGCAAAAAGTTTTATGCTAAGACTTGGGCCCTTTGTACGGAACAAGGTCCTCTCATTGTGGCTTCCTGTCTCAATGCTAGCTATCAATTTGCTTGTCACATTGTATATGTCTCCATCATACAGGTTAATACTGTCAGGCTTGCCATGTTTTCCAGTCGAGTTGAACAAATTGAATTGCAGAAGTCTGTAAAATTCAACATTTATTTTCTATTCATGGATAAAACTCTACTGAAACAAACAGTAAAAGATAAAATCACCATTATCACTTTCAATTTAAAATCTATTGCAAATGGCCATCTCACTTTAAATTTTTGGTACTCAAGTTTACCATTGCACTCATTGAATAAATATAACTAACCTAATAACAAAAGAACAAGTGGATAACACATTTATAGGGGAAAAAGAAAAAAAAACAAAGTTAGCTAAAACTTAACAGAAATAAAAACAGAGCTTACAAAACTAATGGAAATGAGTACCAGATGCCTGTTCTGGGGGTAAAGGTGGCCGTCACGCAGGGTTGACAACCCGGCTGACATCTCGTTCTGATTGTCTAGAAAAATGGGAGCATTAACCTCCTACTACCCCAAGGACCTCCTGTGGCCTGTAGTGGGATCACTTTACTTTTTTACAAAAATGAAGTCCGTGGAAGCCTGTAGCTAAAAAGAAGGTTGTACCATAAACTGAATCTGCCATTGTAAATGGGGCTTCAAAGTATTCAAAAGCTTGAAGGGCTGTAAAATATAGTGAAAACAAATTAAATAACATAATACAAAATAGCATAGAATAACAAATTTAATAATAAAGGAATAAGTTACATAGATTAAAGTGTAAAACATGCAATAAATTTTACTTAGGCAGAACCACTAGAAATTTTACTACCAGATTAAAGGAACATACAAAAATTTAAAATATGCAGAAGGTAAATCTAGTTATGTAAAGAATATAAATTGAAGCTGGTCTTATGAAAAATGTTGGTTGGTTGGTATCTAATGTTGAGCACTTGATAATGAAATCATTCGCTCTCTTGCACTCCAATATTTAGCAGAAAGGCTGGTCTCTTCTACAAAAGCTGGACAACGGAGGAGATGGTTTCTTTCCATATCTTCATTTAAATTGCAAAAAGGGCATTTAGGTGAATCTGTTATGCCAATTCTGTGTAGGTGTTTATTCAAGCAGTCATGTCCCGTTAGCAGTCTGAATGTTGCTACTGCAGATTTTCTTTGTAATGTAGTAATGTCATAAGCTTGTAGATTTTCCCATTCCTTTCCAGAGTTTTGGTGGTGTATTCTTCTCTAAGTTTATTGATGTATTTATTTGAGATAATTCTTTTGATAGAGTGAAAGGAAACTGGAGCAGAAGTTGGGTTTGAAACAATTTTGCTACCCTTCTTGGCTAGAAAATCGGCTATTTCATTGCCTGTCACTCCACAATGGGCCGGAATCCATTGAAGTACAACTTTTTATGTAGACGGGATAAATGTTTTATCATTTTGTGACATTCGATAATTTTGATGCTTTTGGGTGTTGTGTCTCGTGTTTTAGCAAGAATGACTGCTTTGGAGTCACATAGAATTACAACTTTTGTAAATTTTTGGATGTGATATAAAAGATTTTGTAAACTTAAGAAAATTGCTAGAATTTCGCCATCAAAGTTTGTTGAATTTGTGTTTAGTTTACGATAAAAGGAAAAAAGTGGACATACTGCACCAGCACCAGTGCCACCATCATTTGGTAGGCTGGAGCCATCTGTAAAAATATGTATCCATTCAGGAGCTGGGTATCTTAGATTTATCATTTCCAGTGACATTTGTTTTAAAATATATGGAGGAGTTTCAGATTTCTTGATGTCTTCTGTTAAATGAAGGTTATATTCAATTTCCAAAAATTCTAGAGTGTTGTTTCTCATCTGCATATTTTCTTTTGAATGTGGAAGTTGCAATTTCTGTTTGATTTCTTGTACAATGCTTAGGAAGCTTTGCTGAGATTTTAAACATACTTGTGGTTTTCTTTGGGTCCAGTTATTATGGGGTAGCCTTAAAATTTTTCATACTGTGTGACTGCTGTTTTCTCAATTTCAGATGCTATGTTTGGGTTATTTGTTAAGATTTGCATGGCAGTGATTGGTGTTGTTTTTAACGGCTCCTGTTATCAGACGGAGGATTTGGTTCTGCAATTTATTAAGTTTTTCCACTTTAGTAGTTACTAGGATTTCTTCACAATATTGAAGTACAGGTTTTATGTACATTTGGTAGAAGGTGTTTAGGGTTTGTGTGTTGCAACCCCACTTTTTCCCTGCTAATCGTTTTAATAATGGTAACCTTGTTTCTATCTTTGTACATATATTCTCCATGTGTTTCTTCCAGTTAATTTGTGTCCAGAGTTATTCCTAAATATTTTGCTTCATGTGTTTGAGTTAATAATTCACCCTCCAATTTCAGAGTGATGGGTAGTGGTTTCTTTCTTAATGTAAATAGTTGATAATTTGTTTTCTGTATATTTATCTTCATTACGTTCTGGGATGTCCAATTCTCTAACTGTATTAGTGATTGTTGGGCTATGGTTATTAATTGTTGACTTTGGTTTTTCGGTTTGGAGACCCATATTACAACATCATCAGCAAAAAGTAGGGTTTTCGTTTCGAGCTTTTCTATATGCTTAGGTAGATCATTAATGTAGATATTGAAGAGAATGGTACTGAGTACAGAACCCTGTGGTAAACCTCGATGTGTTTGTTGGTATTTAGAGAGGTGATTATTATACTTTGTAGCGATGAACCGTTGTAGAAAACATCCTTATTGTAATTTAATATGATAAATTTGGGAATTTTAACATTATGAGATTTTATTAATAAGAATCAAATGAATCGTAAATTCTTCTTACCTCATACTTCTATGTTTTTTTACTGCGGTGCTGTGTTTAAAAAAACATAGAAGTATGAGGTAAGAAGAATTCATGATTCATTTGATTCTTATCCTTATTGTAGTCCACCGAAAAAAATAAATGTTGCAAAGATAAAATACTTGAGAATTTAGACATTTTGAAAGAAATCAACAAAAATATAATATAAGAAAATCAAACTCAATATGAAGAAACCCTCTATAAGATTATCTGTTGCTGATGATGGAACAAGGTCCAAAAGGCTTTCAAATATAAATAGTTCAAGTTAAATATTACACACTAAAAAAATTATATTTGACTGATACCTCAACAGAATTCTAAAAGTTTAAAATATCAAAGTTTTGTATAAGAGTTTGAGACTGAAATATTTTTGCTATGCTGAAGTCATAGTTTAGTTACTGTAGAATGACTTTCCATAAAGCATTGTATATTTTGTTATAACATAAAGAATCATATACTAATTCTGCTTAATGTGCAAGGTTTTGTGGTCCCATTTATTATGGTAATTATTATACATCTTGAAAAATATATGATAAAATGTTCTACCATATATCAAATTAATATTCAGAATTTACAAAAAAAAAAGTTTTTTTTTTTGTATTGTAAGCCTATGCTTTCCCTTTACAAAGATTTAGGCGCTCTCTCCCTACAAGGAAGAATTTGAACCATACTAATTTAGTTACACTTGTTTTCATATAGATGTCATTTTGAGTGGTCCGTGGTCAGCGTTTCACCTCTTACTGACATCTAGGAAACCAAGGTAGTACTAGGATGGGAAAATTCAGTAAATTTTGCTTAGAGGCCTTTTCATTCAGGCTTAAGGATTTTTTATGAGCCTGAAAATCTTCAGACTCGGGACCTACGGCTTAAAGTCCTCCCAGAGGACTTGCTCCTTGGATTTTTCCATCCTAAAAAAATCCATCGACCACGGAGGATTTGAACCTGCGATTCTCGGGACCAGAGGCAAGGAGCATAACCACTAGTCCACTGCGGCCGATTAATATGATTAAAGTTATGGTTTATCTATGATGTAAATAACCAGCACAAATCGCTCCCCTTGTTTTTGAATGCATGTGGTTTTTCTACAACACTCTGCACTGGCACGAGAATTCTACACTGATGTGATGTATCGTGTAATTGATCTACTTGAATTCTGGATTCAATTTGCTGGCATATCCAAAGAATACAGAAGCTATTATCCATACTCATTGTCATAATTACTAAAAACAAAGATTTTATGACAAAATGTCAGAAAAACAGCGCTTATTTTGTAACTTAAGCAAATTTAACAACAAAATTTTAATTAGTTTTGTTTCAAATCATCAAGATCTAGACGATATCAGGATTAAATTAAGTTGGTTGGTTGGTTGGTATCTAATGTTGAGCACTTGATAATGAAATCATTCGCTCTCTTGCACTCCAATATTTAGCAGAAAGGCTGGTCTCTTCTACAAAAGCTGGACAACGGAGGAGATGGTTTCTTTCCATATCTTCATTTAAATTGCAAAAAGGGCATTAAATTAAGTTAAACCTCATTATGTAACTTCCTAATGATTTTAAGATATGAGGATTTCTAATAGCATGCTATCTGGTGTAAAAAGTTAGAACTATTTCTATACAGCAGTTTCATATGTATATTTTATATTGTCTGCACTTTATAAACTCTGCAGAAGATCTAATATAAATATTAATACATGGTGCATGATATATAAAAATTGTATGTTACAATATTCGGCATTGTTCAACTGATTAAAAGAATTGATATGAACCTAGTTTTATTAAGGTAAACCTTTGTTATCGTTGTATTATTTAAATTCATTTTTGATTTACACAGAAACTATACTCAATACACATAGAAAACCCTGGAATAATCAGTCAGCTGATTAAAAAAAAAGATGGACGAGGAACCACAGAGCACAATAACTAACAATACAATCCTTGGAAGAACGATATACACTCCATGTGAAACCAGCATCATGCGGAACGTAAAGCGGTGATGCTATACTTCGAGTTATTTTAATTATATTATTTTTAGTTTGGACATCTTACCTCAATATTAATGTTGATTTGTTCTTGGACATGTTTCAGCTGATGATAAAACAGAATTGTTTTGAAACATGTCCAAGAACAAATCAACATTAATATTGAGGTAAGATGCCCAGACTAAAAATAATATAATTAAAATAACCTCAAAATATAACTTCCTAAAATTAAATATTATACTTCGAGTGTTACATGCTGTATAATAAACCAAAGCTTAAGTTTAAAAAAGGTTAAGCATTTTATACAACACAATATTTACAATTAAAAAGAAAATTTCTGGGCCTGGCCAATTTGACTCGGGTTTTCCTTAGCTTTTCTCAATCACAAAATTTCATTACCAGTATATATTCAACATAATCATTCCATCATTAAAATTAAATCACTGTACTACAAACATATACATGACAAACATATCAATATATATATGAATCAAACGAATCGTGAATTCTTCTTACGTCATACATCTATGTTTTTAACACAGAACTGCAGTATCAGGAAACATTATTCTTATCGTTAGCTGTTGTCACGACTGTCAATTTTTCATTATGCCAGTCATTTTCTAAACTGCCATCTGGTGTTGATTTGAAGAACTATGTAATCAAATTTGGTTCATCCAGAAACTCAAAATTCATGTTTCTAGTGTGGTTTTTTTGAATGTATATCTCTTCCCAAACTGTAAATTCCAAAGGTTTAGATAGCTATATCCTATGAGGTGAGTTGTTTAAACAATATGTTCTCCGATGAAGTTTAGATAGATGTTTTAAAAGTTTTGCTTCTTTTTCAATTCTATGATTCTCTAATAAACTATGTGCTGCTATTGCTGATTTTTCAATTTCATCATTTTTTCTGTTTCTCAAGTGTTCTTTTTTGCAAGTGTCTAAATTCCTTTTTGTTTTTCTTATATATACTTTAATGCAATATTTGCAATTAACTTGAAATTCCAGATTAATTAAATTGCTTGCAAAGATTAATAAAGTATACATAGGAAAAATAAAAAGGAATTAGATACTAGCAAAAAATAACTTTAGAAACATAAAAAATGGTGAAATTGAAAAATTGGCTATAATAGCACATAGTTTATTAGAGAATCATAGAATTGAAAAAGAAGCTAAACTTTTGAAGCATCTATCTAAACCTTTGGAATTAACAGTTTGGGAAAAGATATACATTAAAAAAAACCATACTAGAACCACGAATTTTGAGTTTCTGGACAAACCAAATTTGATTACAAAGTTCTTCAAATCAACACCAGATGGCAGTTTAGAAAATTACCGGCATAATGAAAAATTGACAGTTGTGACAACAGCTGACGATGAGAATGATGTTTCCCGAAACTGCAGTTCTGTGTTAAAAAACATAGATGTATGAGGTAAGAAGAATTCACGATTCATTTGATTCTAATTATGAAAACCTCATAATGTAAAAATTCCCAACTTTATTATATCAATATCCGTACATATATACAAATCTTTTGATCAAACAAAATATTCTAGATGTGACATGACTCTAGGCATTAATACATCTATAAATAAGAATTAAATGAAAAATGAAAATAATATTTTTTTTGAAAGTTAAATCCTTGGGCAAAAGTGGCATTAATAATTAAAGCAGAGAGAATAAACACTAACCTGAAACCAAAAGGTTTTGTGCGGTACACACTGTTGAATATTTTGATGCAATTGACAGGATGATTGTCATATTTGTAATAAACAAGGACACGTTCTTCAAGAGTGATAACCTTGGTCGTATCACAAATGTCAATCAGACTAAACAAGTTATATGGTATGTGAACTTCCTTCAAAGGACTAAATGAACTTTCACTTGACTCTCGACCTTCGCCTGTCAAAGAAATTGCTGATATTCCAACGCCCAGAGTTGATTCAATGCTGAAATAGAATTGTGCAATTAACTACTAGTAATGAGAACTTATGTCAAATGTAGTTAGAACATATATTTAGAAATGTTGGGTAACAGGGAACTGGGAGAAAACCCTCAGAAAATATAAGTGTATGAGGTTAAGAAAACTAGCTATAATGGCTGGGGATCAGACATGCTGACCACATATCATTCCTACACTGGCTAGATGATTGTTTGCCTCTGTCATTAACATATGTGGATGTAAGGCCAGCAGCTGTCTGGAAAGCCTATAATGGCATGGAGTTTTTTTTGTAATATAGATGGATAAACAAACGTCATTATTGCTTTCGTAGGTCTCTTTAACAGTAATTGTATAAATAATTATTTTAAATATAAATGCAAATTAAAAAAAAAGGATAACCATAACTAGCATTACTATAACTCACTGGCACTATTGAAGGATATAAGCTCTCCATACATCCCTATCCTGAGCCAATGTTTTCAAATCATCCCCTGTATAATCTACTTCCCTCAAATCATAGTTAATGTTATTCTCCCATCTCATTCTTGGTCTACCAACTGGACGTTTTTCCTCTATAACTAGGATTACATTAATTATATTTTTGAATTGTGTTTTTTGACTCACCTCATAATTCTTGATTTTTATGCAGACCAGTTTCGTCGCTATCTATATGACATTTTCGATGCTTCACAACTGTTGTCTGGCAGTTGTCCATCCTGTAAATTGATTTCTGCACCCTCAGTTGGCTGACTGATGAACTTCCAAATCAAACCTCTTTCCTTTTCACTGGGAATTTCAAAATTCATGGTTTTCTTTTTATTCTTGCATATGTAAATTTTCTCCCAAATTGTGAGTTCCTTAGATATTTCTAACTGTTTAAGTAATTTTGCCTTATGGTGAAATTAAATGTTTCTTAATCAATTGAGTTGGTTAAAATTCATCGGAGAACATATTGTTTAAACAACTCACCTCATAGGATTCATGCTTCCATGATATCGCGATTTCAAACATAATCATGTTCATCGTCAGCCATAACTCCGACTGATGAAATTCTTCGGCCGTCAACTATTCTATTGTTATAGATGGCAGCACTGAAGATGGCGACAATAGAATAGTTGACGGCCGAAGAATTTCATCAGTCGGAGTTATGGCTGACGATGAACATGATTATGTTTGAAATCGCGATATCATGGAAGCATGAATCCTATGAGGTGAGTTGTTTAAACAATATGTTCTCCGATGAATTTTAATGATTATACCTCATAATGTTTACTTCCCAACATTAATTAAATATAATTGAGTTGGTGTTTACTTGATGAAAATCCATATTTATTAATTAAATAAAAATAAAACTACATTTTATTTTTATTTAATTATTAAAAGTTTCTTACCTCTCCTCATATAAATCTTCTAAGTAGATCGCGATTTTGAGACCATAATGGTCTCATCTTCAGTACAATCTTGGCAACTGATGTTATGTTGATCGGAAGAAACTGTTGCCAAGATTGTACTGAAGATGAGACTGTTATGGTCTCAAAATCACGATCTACTTAGAAGATTTATACAAGGAGAGGTAAGAAACATTTAATTTCACCATAAATTAAACCTCATAGTGATTAATTCCTATAAAAGTTCAATTTTGCCTTAGTTTCAATTCTGTGTTTTTCTTAAACAGTTAGAAAAATCTAAGGAACTCACAATTTGAGAGAAAATTTATATATGCAAGAATGAAAAGAAAACCATGAATTTTGAAATTCCTGGTGAAAAGGAAAGAGGTTTGATTTGGAAGTTCATCAGTCAGCCAACAGAAGGCGTAGAAATCAATTTACAGAAGAAAACAGTTGTGAAGCATCGAAAATGTCGCAAAGATAGTGACAAAACTATCTGCATAAAAATCAAGAATTATGAGGTGAGTCAAAAAACACACCTCAAAAATATAATTAAAATATACCTCATAGTGTTTATTTCCTACATATATTCAATAGGATTACATTACTTACTTGTTAAATAAGAGTTGTATTTTTTCCAGTGGTGAAATCAAGTTGATCCCATCAGAAGCACTGAGGGTGATGTTTATATTGGATATTGCTGGAGAACGTGAAATACTTTGTACGGCTGGTGACTTCTCATTGTGCAGAATACCAGCTCCTGTCACATTCACATATTCAATAATAGATTCTGCTCGCTGAGTAGTCTGATGTGTCACCACATCATGTATTCGATGCTCATACAAATTCTCTTCAAATTCTCCATTAGCAAACCTGTCAAAACAACATTATGAATCAGATTTTACACATCACCTCATATAATTTGTATAAACCCAAGACCCTTTCATTGTCAATTGGCATATGACTTGATTGACAGTTGGCACTCCTGGTATATCCATTTTCCTGCCCTCTGTTGGTTGACTGATGATCTTCCAAATCAAATCCATTTTCCAAGAATTTCAAAATTCATAATTGTGTCCATATGTTTCTGAATGTATATCTTCTTCCAGACTGTGAGTTCTTTGGATTTATCTAACTGTTTCGAACAGGCAAAATTATTGAAAATTAGATAAATCCAAAGAACTCACAATATGGGAGAAGATAAGCATTCTGAAAGCAAGGACAAAATTATGAATTTTAATATTCCTGGGAAGAGGATTTGATTTGAAAGTTCATTGGTCTACCAAAAGAGGGTAGAAGAATGGATCTACAGGACTGCCAACTGTAAAATCGACAGTCACATGCCATTTGACAATGAAAGGGATTCCTTTTAAAATTATTCCTAGGTTTATACAAAATATATGAGGTAATTTGTAATATCTAATTCATTAATAATTTATTATTAAATAAAACCTCATAGTAAATAAGGTGCGACTGTAGCATCTTACCTCATAAAAGTTGAGTTGTTTTAGGAGATGTTTCAAAACACACATGTACCATATTCAACTTGTCCAGACTGTTGAATTTTATGTTCTTGGCTGTGGATGTCGACTCCCACTCCATCTTTTGGTGGACCAAAGAACTTGCAAATCAAACCCCTCTCCTCAGGAATTAAAAAATTCATGATTCTATCCCTCTTCTTCTGGACGTAGATCTTCTCCCAAATGGTGAATCTTTAGTATTTTCTAACTGTTTTAATAATTTGGTGTTCACGTCTATTTTGTGTTTTTCTGACCAAATGTAAGCAGGTACTGCAGATTTTTCTACTTCATTTTTTTTACATTTTTAATGTGTTCCTTAGTTCTAATGGTTAAATTTCTCTTAATTTTCCCTATGTATATCTTATCAGTTATCACAATCAACACACTGTATCTGATATTTTAAATTAACATTTTTTGAAAACTCACCTCATAAATTTCAATTGTCAAAAAATGTTCTCTGATTAATTTAATTGATTATAGCTCATAATGTTTACTTCCCAACATTAATTTAATATATTTATCTGATATATTCCTGATATTTTGCCATCATCAATCTTTTCATTTTTGTTGATTTTTATTAGTTTATTTAGGATGTAAGCATTTTTTTGTACTAATCTGACATTAAATGTAAAATTCAATAATCTGGACAAGCTGAATATGATACACATGTATGTTTTGAAACAAGTTCTAAAAGAACTCAACTTTTATGAGGTAAGGCACAACATATTCGTAACTCGCCTCGGTAGCTCAGTTGGTAGAGCACTTGGCCCGGAAAGCCAAGGGTCCCGGGTTCGAGTCCCGGTCTAGGCGAAAATTTTTCTCTTCAAATATAATTTATCCTTCTATGAGAAATGTTAAATTAATAATAAAAATCGTCAATAGAAGCCCTACTGGCTATAAAGTAGTGTTAAATTCCCAATAAATGTCTTCTTAACTAAGAAGCCGCCATTTGCAAAGATAGAAGCTATGGTTTCAAGCATTTGGCGCGAGGGAATTACAACGTACATAAGAGAAAAATTTGCGTCTAGATTGTAACTCGCCTCGGTAGCTCAGTTGGTAGAGCACTTGGCCCGGAAAGCCAAGGGTCCCGGGTTCGAGTCCCGGTCTAGGCGAAAATTTTTCTCTTCAAATATAATTTATCCTTCTATGAGAAGTGTTAAATTAATAATAAAAATCGTCAATATTCACCTTTATTTAAGTAAAATTTGATCACCTCACATCATATTCTTCTTCTTCTTCTTCTTAAAATGGTTTTGGAACTTTCTTCCTCAGTTCCATCTTCAGTATTTTCACAACCATTATTTTGTCATCTTGAAGTGCCTGCTCCCTCTGTTGGTAGACTGAAGAACCTCAAAATCTAATAATTTACTCCAGGAAGCAGGAGGCAGTACTTCAAGATGACAAAACAACGGTCATGAAAATACTGAGGATGGAACTTACGAAGAAAGTTCCAAAACTGGTCTAAGAAGAAGAATAATATGAGGTGAGGTGATAAAATTTTACTTCAATAAATAATACATCATAGTGTTAATTCTTCACCTTATTTATTGAGAAGAACCTCATAATGTTACTTCCTAATTTCTTTATCCATTTTTGTAACACCTATGTCTGTGTGCATGCGGGTGTGTGTTTTCAAGGTAGGTCCAAAGTTTGACAAATTCTAATTAACTTTTTATTTTATGAAATTTGGAGGAAATTATAATATATTTGAATTCAATATTCCACAAATATATGAAATACTTAAGAAGCAAGAAGCAGAACTATCCATAATTCAGTGCAACCCACTCATCCCTCCTAATCATATAATTTCATTCTCATTAAATTTTTGTGAGATGAACTAAATCACAAATTGTGTAAGGGTTGTTCAAATTGTCAGGAAAAGCTAACACATCATGCCATTAATCATCTTAACACATTGGTGATGAGCCATGGAGATCTCCGTGTTTAAATGTCCAGCATTAGACAACCGGCCATGGAGATTTCCATATTTATGTTTTGTATGGTTTCCCTGCCTCCTCACTTTTGAAGGAGGTATGCAATTTTGTTTTTTTTTGTCATTGTGAAATAAATTTTAGTTGTTTTTGTACCCCTCTCTTCTCTTTTATGAAATTTCCATCTTTACAGAAAGAGTAGTTTACAGTTTCAAGACAGATGGCTGGTGAAATATGGAATTTTAGTATGGGTAGTTAGGCAATTATGGAATACATATGTAACCTGTATATATAATATGTTGTAGAGGGGAAAAAAATATAAGAAACACTATTTTGCATTCTGGAGCCGAATTTATATCTGTGGTTCTTATTATTAATTTCATACATCTCAATGATGGATAAATCATATTTGAAGAGAAAAATTATACGCTCAGACCGGGACTTGAACCCGGGACCCTTGGTTTTCTAGTCCAAGTGCTCTACCATTTGAGCTACCTGAGCAAGTACCGATCTAAACGCAAATTTTTCTCTATATACGTTGTAATTCCCACCCACCAAATGCTATGAAGCCATTGCTTCTAATCTTTGCAAATGGCGGCTCCTATATTAAGAAGACATATTTGGGAATTATACATTACATTATAAATGCCAGTACGGCTTTTTTCGATGTTCTTATTATTAATTTCATACATCTCAATGATGGATAAATCATATTTGAAGAGAAAAATTATACGCTCAGACCGGGACTTGAACCCGGGACCCTTGGTTTTCTAGTCCAAGAGCTCTACCATTTGAGCTACCTGAGCAAGTACCGATCTAAACGCAAATTTTTCTCTATATATGTTGTAATTCCCGCCCACTAAATGCTATGAAGCCATTGCTTCTAATCTTTGCAAATGGCGGCTCCTATATTAAGAAGACATATTTGGGAATTATACATTACATTATAAATGCCAGTACGGCTTTTTTCGATTTTCTTATTATTAATTTCATACATCTCAATGATGGATAAATCATATTTGAAGAGAAAAATTATACGCTCAGACCGGGACCCTTGGTTTTCTAGTCCAAGTGCTCTACCATTTGAGCTACCTGAGCAAGTCTTCTTAATATAGGAGCTGCCATTTGCAAAGATAGAAGCAATGGCTTCATAGCATTTGGTGGGCGGGAATTACAACGTATATAGAGAAAAATTTGCGTTTAGATCGGTACTTGCTCAGGTAGCTCAAATGGTAGAGCACTTGGACTAGAAAACCAAGGGTCCCGGGTTCAAGTCCCGGTCTGAGCATATAATTTTTCTCTTCAAATATATTATATCTATGGCATCATGTCTACCAGGATAATTATTATAATAGTGTGGCTATAGCTGAAAATTTGCTCGAAAGAAAGACGAGAGTTTGTGGAACAATACGGATTAACAGAAAATAATTTGTGGAAGCAAGAAATAATCTCAAACCAGGAGAAAGAGTATTTTGTAGTAATGGGGAAGTTTGCTTCAAACATGGAAAGATAAAAGAGACGTAAGAAAGGTTAGCACATTACATCAGGCAACACGAGAGTGGGAGGGTAAAGTTGTAAAAATGTCCTATTGAATACTTCAATATAACAAGTATGTGAATGGTATAGACAGGGCTGACCAGTACCTATCTTATTACTCCATCCTTAGAAAAACAGTGAAATGGAGCAAGAAAGTTGTATTGTTGCATCTGAATAGTGCACTCTTTAATGTTTTCAGAGTCTATAAATTTCAAAACCCTAACAACAAAATGTCAAACAGATTTTTTTTGCTTGAAACAGCCTCTTGTTGGGTAGTTGTAAAATTAGGAACATATGACAGGGAAGAGGAAGAAAGACAAAGAAAAGGAAACCACTTCTAGAACACCACGTCAAGACCGACCAGGAAGGCTGAGACATGAAGAAACACAAATTAACACCAATTGTACTGGAAATAAAAAATACCCCTCCAAAACTTGCCGCATTTGCAGTGAACACAAGAAAAGAAACTCGCTACATATGCTCCTTTTGCACTGTGCCATTATACAAAAAGGATTGTTTTCAACGCTATCGCACCCACAATTTCTACTATAAGGTCTGGTGAGAACACTAATAAAGAATTACTTATGTATTATTGTTATTGACCGTAAATATATTGATGTAAAAACCACACTGTGCTAGCGCGGTTTAAAATTTAAAAGTCCACCCCACTGAGAGAAATGTCCGGTCTAGCAGGGGTGAATGGAACACATAGCTGTCGATCACCAATGTGTTAAATTTTCGCATCAATAAAAATTAATGTTAAACACAAAAAATGTTTCCAATGATAATGATGATGATGATGATGATAATTAATAATAATAATAATAATAATAATGACGATGATGTTACTTCCTGTTGTATTTTCAAAGCTGTAATTAAGTCTAAAGACCATGAATTGTTTGTAGTTGCAGAGCCTTTTAGTATTGCAAAAATTTAAGATCGATGACATGCCTTTTCCATGGGAAACGTAACCAATCCCCTTAAGTTACATTGTTGTTGTTAATTAAATTGACTCAGTATGTCTTTAAATAAATCATCATCATCCTCTTATCGTGTCCTCCTTTCAGGATGGTTGATTCTCTTTAAATAAATACAGAATATAATTGGACGTTTAGGCGTATATTTTTCTTTTCAAATATAATTTGTCCATCATTAAGATGTTTAAAAACGAATAATATTAACATTGAAAGAAGCACTACTGGCTTTATAAGTAATCTTTAAATTCCCAATAAAAAGTCTTCTTAATAAAGAAGCCGCCATTTGCAAAAATCGTAGCAACTGCTCGTAGCGTTTGGGGTTAGGGAATTAACTATGTATAAGAGAAAAATATGTGTTTAGATTGGAGGCCTAGGTGGCTCAGATGGAAGAGCATTGACATAGAAAGTCAAAGGTCCTGGGTTCAAACCCCAGTCTAGGCATATATTTATCTTTTCAAATATAATTTGTCCATCATTAAGATGTTTAAAAACGAATAATATTAACATTGCAAGAAGCACTACTGGCTTTATAAGTAACGTTTCAATTCCCAATAAAAAGTCTTCTTAATAAAGAAGCCGCCATTTGCAAAAATCGTAGCAACGGCTCGTAGCATTTGGGGTTAGGGAATTAACTATGTGTAAGAGAAAAATATGCATTTAGATTGGAGGCCTAGGTGGCTCAGATGGAAGAGCATTGACATAGAAAGTCAAAGGTCCTGGGTTCAAACCCCAGTCTAGGCATATATTTTTCTTTTCAAATATAATTTGTCCATCATTAAGATGTTTAAAAACGAATAATATTAACATTGAAAGAAGCACTACTGGCTTTATAAGTAATGTTTAAATTCCCAATAAAAAGTCCTCTTAATAAAGAAGAAGTCGCCATTTGCAAAAACCGTAGCAACGGCTCGTAGCATTTGAGGTTAGGGAATTAACTATGTGTAAGAGAAAAATACGCGTTTAGATTGGAGGCCTAGGTGGCTCAGATGGAAGAGCATTGACACAGAAAGTCAAAGGTCCTGGGTTCAAACCCCAGTCTAGGCGTATATTTTTCTTTTCAAATATTATCTAAAGCATCTTCACATTTTTTTTTCTAATGATCATTTTTTTCCTCTTTGACTAACCCTTCTATTGAATTTTCAATGTCCGCTATGTATTCTTCTATTCTGTTTGAATAATCCACTGCTGTTTTTAGACCCTTTTTGAATAATCCACTGCTGTTTTTAGACCCTTTTCTAACAATCTTGTCTTTTCTAGGTTAAAGGTTGCTTTTTAAAAAATGTTAACATCATCAGGGCTTAAAAGCCTTGAAACATATGTTTGACAAAAACAACCATAAGAGGTAAGAATGTACAGACAAAATGTCTTAATTATTAAACAAATCCTAATGATTTTAAAATAAAACCTCTTAACATTACTTCCTATTATATTAAAAAAAAAGTTTATCTAGCTTTTGGCGTGGAGAATGTACCTGATTCCACCCCAGTACTCTTGTCCTTGCGGTAAATTTCGCTCGCCACAATGTATGAATATAAACTTGCTATTCCATTCACATCTGTGTCTATGACCATACAGCTGTCCATTTAGACGAACTGGACAATCCTCTATTCTCGACTCATCACCTGGAACAATCAAAATCCTTGAGAACTCTTGTGTGTCACTCAATAGAGTGTGCATGTTAGCCCTTAGTATTTCCTTGCTATCGCGTAATAATCACCAGCATAAACTAATAACTTATGACATATTCTAGTGCAAAATTAAATAGTAGAGGAGATAGAGCTTCTCCTTGCCTTAACCCATTGTGAATTTCAAAAGTATCTAAAACTTTTGATATGTTGGCACTGAAAGGTTGACTACTTTCCATGAGTTTACATATTCTAAAAAAATGGGGTTTAAGATGCATCTTCTTTTTCTTTTTCTTCTACTTCAGGCCATAACTTTAAGATACAGAAGCACACACAATTAATTTCATATAATAAATTTGGGAATTTTTACATTATGAGGTTTCCTTAATAAGAATCAAATGAATAGTGAATTCTTCTTACCTCATACATCTATGTTTTTTAACACAAAAATTGAAACATCGGCAATAGCAGCATATAGTTTATTAGAGAATCATAGAATTGAAAAAGAAGCAACACTTTTGAACATCTGTCTAAACTTTTGGAATTAACAGTTTGGAAAAAAATATACATTAAAAAAATCATACTAGAACCATGAATTTTGAGTTTCCAGACAAACCAAATTTTATTACAAAGTTCTTAAAATCGACACCAGATGGCAGTTTAGAAAATTACTGGCATAATGAAAAACTGACAGTTGTGCAGTTATGACAACAGCTGATGATGGGAATGATGTTTCCCGATATTGCAGCTCTATGTTAAAAAAAATAGATGTATGAGATAAGAAGAATTCATGATTCGTTTGATTCTTATTATACACAATTAATTCCAGTATGTACAGTACCTGCAGTTCACTTCCATTTCTTAAATATTTTCTATTAACTAGAATTTTCAATAACTCAAAGCATTCTGTCTGTCTCTAAAAACAATTTGAGGTATTCAACTGTATCAGTATTTATATAAAATACTAGCTAATACCCGGCATGCGCTGCTACACCTAAATAAATAAAAATTAATATATTAGTAAAGTAAGTAAAGTAAAGTGATCCCACAACAGGCCCGGAGGCCCTTGGGGTAGTAGGAGGTTAAGGCTCCCACTTTTTCTAGACAATCGGCACTTTTATGTCAGCCGGGTTGTCAGCCCTGCATAACGGCTGCCTTTACCCCCAGAACAAGCATCTGGTACTCATTTCCGTTAGAGGCTGAGTCGACCCCAGGGTCTTAGTGCCGCCAGAGGGTTTGGGTCAGTTTAAAAATCCTGACCTCAACGGGACTTGAACCCTCGACCCTCCGGTTTGTAGCTCAGTACCTTAACCACTACGCTACGTCGTGCCCCCCCAAAAAAAATATTTTTATGTTTAATTGAATAAATAAAAGGAAAAATAATTATAAATTTATATCGTAATTATTTTTAGATAATCCATGCTGATTACCTGCATTGCCCGGGAATCTATTTATCCTGATCTTGGCATAAATGAGCTAAAAGACAAAATTTGTTATTGTAAGTTATCCTTAGAACAATACCAGCCGTGCGCTGCTACGCTTGCACGGGAATATACTTATCCCAAACTTCTTGGTATCAATGAAAGACAAAAAGGTTTTTAATAATGAGTCATTAAAAATGTGTTCTCCACTCACTATTAATGATATAACCTCATACTGTTTACTTCACAATATTAATTTAAATATACAAAAAAGGTTTATGTGAGTTATCTGTAAAAGATAAACATGTGCTGTTGCAGACTTTCTTTGTAGAGATATTCAATTATGTGTATATTAATTTGATGTATTTGTTATGGTTTAGGCAGCATAAGCCATTTAAGCTTCCAAAAAGCTACTGTTTTCATGTTTTTCACTACAAAGGGTGATTTTTAAGGGTGAAGGGGTTGAGTATTACAACTCCCTTATAGCCTAAAACCTTCCCAGGAAACTCCTAAATATTTTGCAAAAAGTCCCATCACAATCGGATGAATGGTATGGCAGCACACAAAGGACAAATAGACAGACAGATAGACATACTTTGAACTTTTATAGGAATAAGTCACTATGAGGTTCAATTTAAGATAAATTAAAATGTTTCATACCTCTCCTCATAATCAATCTTAGAAGTACTTAGAAGATTGATTATGAGGAGAGGTATGAAACATTTTAATTTATCTTAGACAGACATACATTCATCTATATATATATGAATATGAAAGTTTTCTTGGGTTTTCTGCATCTTGGATTCAAGTTCAGCCTCTGGCCAATGATTCCAACATTTCGGCATGATCCCACATGCCATTATCAAGGAATGATAAGTTCGAGTCACAGGTTTAGGTCTTATATAATAAAATACATAGAGTTTTCGCTGTGGTCCGTTTCCGAAGACTTACACCCATCCAAGGTTTAGTTCTTATGTAGTTAAACACCTTCAGTTTTCAGTGCGGTCCGTTTCCGAAGCTGTACACCCATCTAAGGTTTTTAGTTTCTTAATGTAGTTAAAACACCTTCAGTTTGCCAGTGCGGTCCGTTTCCCGAAGCTGTACACCCATCTAAGGTTTAGTTCTTATGTAGTTTAAAACATCTTCAGTTTTTTTTCAGTGTGGTCGCGTTTCGTAAGCCGTACACCCATCCAATCATTGACCACACTCCATGTTTTGCCCAACCGTAAGTTTTCCTTCACATCTTCTTTTCGCTGTTCTGGGGATGACATGGTGGGCAGCGATAGCAGTTTTCCCATGGAGATGGTAATCTTTTGGGCCATCATCTCGGGTGTTCATGGAAATGTGGCCTTTTCCCTCAATCTCTATTGCTTCTCTGTAGATTTCTTGATTTTTTTTCATAATCTTTTTTAAGAGAGCCACGTTCTAGATCCTGTGAGGTTCGATCTTGTGACCCCTCTGTTTCATATGTTGCCAAACCAGAGTTTTTTAATGTCGTTCCTTGACAATTTATTGTAGCCTTATGGTCTTTTATATTATTCGGCAGGAAATTCATCTGTTGGTACGTCCTACATATGTTTGTTCACATGAGGTGCAATTCTAGGGGTATTTTATCTTTAGCACACCTGAATAAGTTGGAGATGATATTATATATATATATATATATATATATATATATATATATATATATATAGATTTTGTTTACATACCTGTCTTTTTTTACATGAATGTTGAGAAGTTATTGCAAGGATGGGCACTGCACATTTGCGAAAATATATTCACTTATAAATAAAAATGGTAAATTGTAAATTTTACTTTACCTCTACACTGCAGTGGTTCAGGCCATGACCATATTCGTGACAAGGAGTTGGGATGGTACTCCACTCTCCTTCCTCTGTTCATGTAAACATTGATAGAGTCAAACCCCAGTTCACGACACACTACTTCAGCATTACGCTCAGTAAAACGTTCATCACATAGTGGTACCCACTGCATCGTAGTGCGGTTGTAATATTCCAGAAAGCCTTCATTAGATGATACAAAACCTAACAAAATAATTACATTTAATTATGGCAAATTGTAATTGCAACCTGTATTTACTATGCAACCAGATTTTAAGCTAAACAATTTACAAGTATATATATATATATATATATATATACAACATAAATGAAGCAAGTACTAGTATATAATATACTATTTCTAAAGCAATGAGAGTGCAAAAGGAGAGAGGTATATATGGCTCGAGAATTGCATATGTGTTAGGCATTCAAAAGAAAGAAACGCTATAGAAATAAAGTGTTCAAAGGAATACTTTAGAAATATTAAAAATGGTGAAACTGAAAAATCAGTTATTGCAGCATATAGTTTGTTGGAGAGTCATGAAATTGAAAAAGAGGCCAAACTTTTTTAAGGTATTTGGAAAAATCTCTAGAATTGACAGTTTGGGAGAAGATATATATTCAGAAGAACAAATTTAGATACACGAATTTCGAAATTCCTGATGAACGGGACCTGATCTCAAAGTTCATCAAATCAACACCAGATGGCAACTTTATAGATGGAGATTCCAACGAAAATCCAGTAGTCATATGTCGGTTGAAAATGAGAGGGATGTTTTCTCTTGAAAACTGCAGTTCCCGTGTTTAAGAAAACATAAACTACGAGGTAAGATATAAAAAAATGACTCATTCATTCATGATTAAAAAGAAAATTCTACAAACTTTGAATATCTGAAGCTCACATTACAAAATGCTCCCATTTTTCAATGGAAGGATTATAAACAATCACTTTATCTCCTGGCCAGTGGCACAAATCAGTTCAGTCATCTTCACTTTCACCTCCAGTGACACAAATCTTTTAATTAATTTTTTTTTAAATGCATGTTCAGATGAGATTACATTTTTCCAGCCCATTGTGGAATACAAAGGAATGAAAGAGCTGATATACTTGAAAAAAAAAAAAAAAGAGTGAAATTAAGCAGAAAGTAACAAATGCATTTTCATATGAATCAATTAAAACAATTATAAAGAAAAAAATTAATGATAGTTACAATTCCAATTTAGTTGAAAACGTGGAAACAGAAATATAAAAATAGTGTAATCAAATGGTAAAGAGAAAAATGTATGCCTGAACCGGGAATCGAACCCCGAACCTTCAGCTTTCCGTGCTGATGCTCTATCCATTGAGCTAATTCAGGCTTCCTTCCCATCCAAGCATAAATCCTTCCTTTACCTTACTCTCTTGGTCCCTCATTCAAATGCAATGAATCATCATTCACAAATACACAATGAATAAAAATAAACAATATTAAAAAACCTCATAGTGTTATTTCCTATCTACATAACTTAATAAAAATAGTGTTGGAAAATCCATCTATAATTCCAGAACTACCACGAAAATCTGCAGTTGCTATACTGAAGCTTACTACAGGACATTACTGCTTAGGAAAACATCTTCATAGAATTTGTGTTATTGTCTCATGAGTGTATATTGTGTTCTCAAGGCATGGAAATGGACAGAGAACATTTAACAAATTGAGTAGCTCTTCAAAATTATGAAGATGTAACATCCAAGTATTGGGAAGCAAGAAGGACAATAACTTTATTGTTAACTCCAGAGCATTAGCTACATACATTTTATGTGGAGTTATTTTATCCAACATCAATTATACTTAATATTTTATTTTAGGAAGTAATATTTTGAGATTCTTTTAATCAAGTTTTTTGAGTCTGTACTGTCTTACCTCAATTTAATGTTGATTTGTTCTCGAACATGTTTCGATTAGTCTTCCAATCAACCAGTCTGATCATGCTGAGGATGATTAGAAGACTAATCGAATCATGTTCGAGAACAAATCAACATTAAATTGAGGTAAGATAGTACAGACTCAAAAAACTTGATCAATTATACTTACTTACTTACTTACTCACTGGCACTATCGAACCCGTAGGTTCATGGCCGCGCGGACATAAGCTCTCCATACATCCCTATCCTGAGCTAATGCTTTCCAATCATTTCCTGTATAATCTACTTCCCTCAAATCATAGTTAATGTTGTTCTCCCACCTCATTCTTGGTCTACCAACTGGGCGTTTTCCTTCTGGCTTTCCTACAAGAAGTTTCCATGCAAGTCTTTCATTCCCCATACGTGCAACATGTCCTGCCCATCGCAGTCTATGGGACTTAACTGTTCTTATTATATCTGGCTTCCTATAAAGACCATGTAGTTCATTGTTATGTAGTCTTCTCCATTCACCTGTCTGTTCATCTCTCTTTGGTCCAAAAATTTTCCTAAGAACTTTATTCTCTCAAATACTCGTAATCTCCTTTCCTCCCTTAAAGTAAGAGTCCATGTTTCGCACCCATATAATATAACTGGTAGAATAATAGTTTTATATATTTTCAGCTTAACGTTTTTTGAAAGGAGTTGGAACATCAAAAGTCTCTGCAATGCATAATAGCATGCATTTCCAGAATTGAGCCTATGTTTAATTTCTTTGTGCATCTCATTCCTATTTGTGATTATTGTTCCTAGGTATTTGAATTCAGCCAATTCCTCAAAATTTCCCTCATTTGTCATTAGCTGTCCATTTCCATTATATAATGTATTTCTACGTGTGACCATATATTTAGTTTTACTGATATTTACTTCCAGTCCTAATTTCTTAGTGTTACTCAATAGTGTGTGCGTGTTGTCGTGTTGTGGCCTTTAGTATCTCCTCGCTATCGGCCAGTAGTACCACATCATCAGCATAAACTAACAGCTTATTAATACCATTCAGTTGTAAGCCTTCCTTATTCTCTAAAGATTTAATGGCATGCTCTAGTACAAAATTAAATAGTAGAGGAGATAGTGCATCTCCTTGCTTCAACCCATTCTGGATTTCAAAAGTGTCTGAAAACTGTTTGCCTACACGCACCCTACTCGTTGAGCCATTTAGACACATTCGTATAAGTCTAACTAACTTTTTGGGAATTCCGAACTCCAGCAGGATACTATATAACTTCTCCCTCTTAATTGAATCATATGCTTTTTTTGAAGTCTACATATAGTTGATGTACAGTACCATTATATTCCCATTTCTTTTCTAAAATCTGTCTTATACTAAAAATCTGATCTGTTGTAGACCTGTTTCTTCTAAATGCACATTGATGATCTCCTAGAATGTCATCAATATAGGGAGCAATTATACTCTCCACAAAGAATTTGACTCCGTTCCTTGCACCTCACTTCATATTAGCTCTTTCCCCTTTATCCTCAGCTAACAATTGTCTGTTGAGACATCCTTTGGAGGCTCTGTACATCCCTTCCTTTGGGCATTGGGCAGATGAACCTAATGATCAAATTATCTTTCCCAGGAATTTCAAAATTCATTAGTTTGTCTCTAATTTTTATGAAAGTAGATATTCTCACAAGTTGTGAATTCTGTTGGCTTTTTTTCACTTGTCTAATCAGTTTTAATGGCTGCTTTTCAATTCTTTATTTTCTGTCCACACCTGACTAGCTACCACAATTGTTCTACTTCTCCATATGGAAAAATAGTACTTTACCTTTCTCAATATATTTTCTAAGTCCTACAGAATAACAGTGCACATGAACATGAGTTTATAAAGCTCTTGCTAGGTGGAACCACATATCTTACAGAAAGTTTATGGAGCTATCGCTTGATGGTAGCACGTGCGGTATGATCAACCTTCGAAATAAATTCCCAAACTTTAATTTAACTTTTATAGGAATTAATCACTATGAGGTTTAATTTATATGAGGAGAGGTAAGACACATTTAATTTCACCATAAATTCCCAAACGTTTATTAGAAATGGATGTACACTAACTTCTCTTTTCCTAATGTAACAAAATAAATTACATGCATATTCATAGTTAAATATGGGAATACATGCATATTATTTACTGAAGTGTACACTAATATGATGTACACTAACACTAACCTAACAAAAATAGTACTAACCTAACAAAAATATGTGTAATTGAGTTATGGTGGCAACATTGGAATAGAGGGAAAATAGCTAGTGAGTTTCACGATATTGTCTAAAAATGTCATAATGTTACCATGTTTTCTCGTAAATAAATAAATATCTAAAAATTGTAAAAGAATGTAATAAGTATCATTGAAGAACGTTAAAAATATTACAAAATGTTAGTAAAGACAAAAGAAGTCCATAGAGTAACAGTATTACAAGAACATGCTATGGAAAATGAAGGGAAAGGTAATATACTTTTGAGCCATATTTTTAAAATACATGGGGAACATAAAAACATATACATAAAAAACTAAAAAAAATCTGAACACTAAAACAAAAAAAGCACTTTAGAAATATAAAATATGGAAAAGTAAAACATTGGAGACAGCTGCTCATGTGTGGAGCATCAGAACTCACAGTTTGGGAGAAGATCTACATTTTAAAAAATAGAGACAAATAACTTTTGAAATTTCTGGGGAAAAGTATTTGATCATGAGATTTGTCTGTCCAGCATCAGCGGGAAGGGATGAGTAGAGCTTCCAACAGATGTCTCAACAATCAGTTGTTGGCTGAGGATGAAACCAGTCCACTGATATGAGGCGAGCTGTAAGGAAATATCATTTGATAAAATATGACATAGTATAAATTCCTATAATTTTATGTTCTACTCACCATATTCATTGCTATCTGCTTGTAATGTACAATTCCTCCCAGTGCACAGCCTGATGGATTCAGTGCCAAGATAAGGAGGAAGAGCTCGTTTTCGTATATTATTACTTTCTAGATCCTCATGTGATTTCAATGGCCTCATGATAATTTCCTGTCCTCTCGTTCCTTGTGCTTTCAACACCCCCAACACCAGAATTCCCACATTAGGAGCAAACTCCAACACAACTCCAGGTCTGATTGTGAAAGTTGCCTAAAATACAGAACTTAGTATTAAATATTATACAGAATGGAGGAGATAAAAGATAATTTTTTTTCTATTTATATATATTTTTAATTTGATCAACATTCTAGTAGTAGTAGTAGTAGTAGTAGTAGTCTAATGCCCATTAGCTTGGATGTGTTCCATTTGCTTTCTTGCTTCCCAATAGAGTCCTGCCAGAGTTCTTGTAGGTGACATCTTCAGAGCCTCACAGCTAGCTAGATGATCTTTGTTCATGGTAGTATTATTGTCTTGGCACAGGATACAATTTGGAGAGTTGAAGATTCCAATTTTATGGAGGTGTGCTGCCAGGTAGTCATGGCCTGTTAACAGTCTGAATGTTGCTACTGCTTCGTGTCTTGGTTGTTCAGGTATTAAGTTTTTATTCTGCGAGATAGCTGACCATGGTTTTTCATTGATCAACTTTCTTAAAATTATTTTTTATCTTATTTAAAATCATATTTTATCTACAATTTTAAATCAACAGCCATAAGAAAGAAATTTATTATCAATTGAAATAACTACTGGTACTATTATATTAAATTAATGATGGGAAGTAAACATTATGAGATATATCATTTAAATTCATCAGAGAACATTTTTTGACAACTCATCTCATAAATTTCATGTTTTTCACGATACTGCACAGTTTCAAATATAATCACATCCATCGTCAGCCATAACTCCGACTGATAAAATCAGATGAAAAACATGAAATTTATGAGGTGAGTTTTCAAAAAAAGTTCTCTGATGAATTTCAATTACTGGTACTATTGTTGTCCATGATACAGTCCAATTCTGATAACTGTAGCCATCTTGGTGCATGGCAGGAGGGAACATTGCTGAGTGGGGGAGGGAACTAGTAGCCAAGCAAAAATCATTTTCTTATTAATAATAACTAACTAACTCACTGGCACTATCAAACCTATAGGTTCATGGCCACGTGGATATAAGCTCTCCATACATCCCTAACCTGATCTATTGTTTTCCAGTCATTCCCTGTATAATCTACTTCCCTCAAATCAAAGTTTATGTTATTCTCCCACCTCATTCTTGGTCTACCAACAGGGCATTTTCCTTCTGGTTTTCCTACAAGAAACTTCCATGCACGTCTTTCATCAAGTTTTTTTTTTTTTACTGGAAGCATCTTACCTCAAATTAATGTTATTCATTTAATGTCTTTCATTCCCCATTCATGCCACATGTCCATCCCATCGCAGTCTATGAGACAACTGTTCTTATTATAACTGGCTTATTAATAATAATAATCAAATAAATTGTTATAAAAACAGCGCTATCCTATAATGAACACACTAAACTTATTAGATAACAAAAATATTCACTAACACAGAACTAGTAAACAAGAAAATTCATGTAGTAACTATTAATATTTAATTTTAGGAAGTTATATTTTGAGGTTATTTTAATTATATTATTTTTGGTCTGGACATCTTACCTCAATATTAATGTTGATTTGTTCTTGGACATGTTTCAAAACAATTCTGTTTTATCGTCAGCTTTCCCAGACTGGTTTTATTTATGTTGCACCACCTGGATGTCGATGTCAGCTCCATCCTGTGGTTGGCCAATCGACATCCAGGTAGTGCAACATAATGCAACATAAATAAAACCAGTCTGGGAAAGCTGACGATAAAACAGAATTGTTTTGAAACATGTCCAAGAACAAATCAACATTAATATTGAGGTAAGATGTCCAGACCAAAAATAATATAAGTAACTATTATGTTCACTAAACTGAAGATAGTTGCTGGCAGTACCTGCAACTCGTCCTCCCCTCTTACCACAACATACAACACAGACCTCTCAAAAGCTGCTAAAGAAGCCAGAACTGCATGGTTAACATAAAATTGTGTGAAAATACAATAGGAAGTAATATTATGAGGTTTTAAATAATCAACTGATTTGGCGTTTACTTGATGAAAATCCATATTTATTTAATTAAATAAAAATAAAATTTACAGTTTTATATGATTTTTATATTTATTACAATATAAATTTGTAACAGCTGTTTCGGTACTTTGTACCTTCTTCAGACAAGATTACAAATGAATGAATAATAACAAAATTAATTTGTAATCATGTCTGAAGAAGGTACAAAGTACCGAAACAGCTGTTACAAATTTACATTGTAATAAAAATTAAAATCATATAAAACTTTGAGTTTTATTTTTATTTAATTAAATTATGAGATTTTACTTAATAATATGTTTTGTCTGTGTAATTCTTACCACATACTATTGTTTCTGTTAGACATATGTTTCAAGGCTTTGTTAGTCTCATCTTCAGTAGTTACAGACATTTTGAACAGGATTTTCTTGAGGAATAATTTATTTGACAAATAATATATAACATTTAAGATGCCAACAAATGTTTCATCAACTGTCGATTATGTAAAAATGAATGTAATCAATGTTTTTATTATTCATTTCATACATCTCAATGATGGATAAATTATATTTGAAGAGAAAAATTATACGCTCAGACTGGGGTTTGAAGCCAGGACCTTTCACACACTAGGCGATTGCTCTACTAAGCGGGTTATCTGAGCAACTCTAATCTAATTATATTGATTTGTTCTTGGACATGTTTCAAAACAATTCTGTTTTATCGTCAGCTTTCCCAGACTGATAATTAAAATAACCTCAAAATATAACTTCCTAAAATTAAATATTAACTCTAATCTAAATGCAAATCTTTCTCTTATGTATGCTGTTAACATCGAAAGAAGCCTTATGATTTTATAATGTAATGTGAAATTCCCAATTAAATGTCTTCTTAATAAAGAAGCCACCATTCGCAAGATAGAAGCAAAGGCTTGATAGCATTTGGTGCACAGGAATTAACAGCGTATGTAAGAGAAATATTTGCGTTTAGATTGGAGTTGCTCAGATAGCTCACTTGGTAGAGCATTCATCTAGTGTGCAAAGGTCTTGTGTTCAAACCCCAGTCTGAATGTATAATTTTTTTTTCTTCAAATATAATAAATGTAATCATTTTTAATTCAGATAATTGTCATGTAAACTATAATCAATAAGATGGACAAAACAACTGAGAGGTGGAATAGGCAATTTGCCTAGCCCGTGAAGTGTAGAAGAAGAATATAATCTATTTTATATAATTTTTAAATTCATACCTCTGGCATAACTGTGATGTCAGCTGTAATTCTATATGGAGAATCACGTGCATATAAAGTAAGTGATTCCTTGAGACGACCTCCCAAACTATCAAGATCCGTGATCACAGGTTCTTCCCATGATACTGACATAGAAGCATCAAAATCATCTTCTATAAGATATGGCCTGTAACACAATATAATAACATTTTTATTTTGTTTATTTTTTCTTTCACTCACCTCATACTTCATAACTCCTCGCAAACCCAAAAAAACTCATAGTGTTATTTCTTATCTACATAACTTAACATGTTTATTTATTTATTAAAAACAGATTTACAATGTAATAAAACATCTTCCTGTGTCCAAAGCATTGTAAAAATTTTTATCTTCATTCTCCACTCTTCTCTTCTTCCCATTCCAATTCTTCCAGACCTATCTCCCTCGTATCTTTTCTGATATCATACATCCATTTTAATCTAAGTCGATCCCTCTTTCCTTTCCCAGGTGGAATCCATTCCAAATCTTTTCTGAGTAAACTTGTCTCTGGCACTATGTATATAACATTCTAATTTGATCATGAATAATATGATAATGATATGTGATCATTTAAATACATCTCATTTTGCAAAGGAACTTCTTTCTACTACGCCTACACCTGTGTATGGAATTGCAATAGTAAGAGAATTGAAATATTGAAAATGTTTATAGGAATGAGCGTGAACATTTTAAATCAAATTTATATCTATTGACAAAAAATGATTGTCCACTTTTGTGGCATAAAAATTAATGGAAGCAACTCTTTATGCCACTTTCATTGATTTTATAAGAGCATGTGACTCTGTAAAGAGAGGGTTTGTGTGGAAGACTTTAAATATTAATGTCAACTTACTGTATTTTCTCGTGTAATTTGCACACTTTTTAATTTACTTTGGCCACTGAAAAACTGGGGAGTGTAAAATATGCGGATTTTTAAAATTAGAGGTCCTGTTCTGAGTTATCTCAATTCATCATCAGCAGCAGCAGCATTATCAAGGATTTGACCTTAAGGTCTGTTCCGATCTCATGCTAGAATTGGTCTATCTTTTACTGGGTCTTCCTACATTTCATCATCCTAGTAGTTTGTAATGAAGAATCTGTTTCGGAATCCTATTGTTAACCATTCTATTGATGGGGTCCATCCATTCATCTCTGTATTGTGCAATTCTATCTAATAGTATTTGAAGAGAAACATTTTTGCCTAGACCGAGACTTGAACCCGGGACCCTTGGCTTTCCGGGCCAAGTGCTCTACCAACTGAGCTACCGAGGCGAGTTATGATCTAGACGCAGATTTTTCTCTTATATACGTTGTAATTCCCTATCGCCAAATGCTTTTGAAACCATTGCTTCTATCATTGCAAATGGCGGCTTCTTAGTTAAGAAGACATTTATTGGGAATTTAACATTACTTTATAAAGCTAGTAAGGCTTCTAATGATGTCTTTATTATTGATTTAACATTTCTCACTGAAAGATAAATTATATTTGAAGAGAAAATTTTTTTTTCGCCTAGACCGAGACTCGAACCCGGGACCCTTGGCTTTCCGGGCCAAGTGCTCTACCAACTGAGCTAACTATCTAATAGTTTGAATATATTTAGTTCACTTTATATATTTTCATTTCGTTTTCGATCTGTTATTGTATATGCAGCCACACTCCTCAGAAACCTCATTTCTGATGTTTCTATTCTTCGTTCCTGGTGTTTTTGTTAAGACCCAGTGTTCCAATCCATATAGCTATGTTGGAACTGCCATTGTTTTATAATATTTTAAAAGTCTTCTTTCTAGTTCCTTTGAGACTTTGTTTTATGGTGCCACACACATAATTAAATTTATTTATCATCTTTTCAATGTCTTCACTTTTTCTATATGACACATTGTATCCCAGGTAAATAAAATTGCTCAACTGTTCTATTATTTTATTCTCTAACTGGATTTTTACTCTTAGTGGCTCATACCCTCGAAAAGCTAAAACTTTCATTTTAGAGTAGATATTTTCAAGTGTATGTTCCACATATTTTACTTAATATGTAAATTGCCCATTATAAACCATCTTCTGTCTCAGATATCACAACCTGATCGTCTGCAAAAATAATAGTATCTAATAAAATATCGTCAATTTTAAAATGTTCAGTTAAAATAATTTGCCAATTCAATATGGCAACGTCTATCTATGAACACCCAAGATGATGCCCAAAGATTTTACCATCAACATGGAAAACTGCTCTCGCTGCCCATCATGTCATCCCCAGAACAGCATAGAAGATATGAAGGAAACCACGGTTGTGCAACATGGAGTGTGATCAACACTTGGATGGGTGTATAGTTCCCAAAATGGACCACAGGGAAAACTGAAGGTGTTTAACTATATAAGACCTAAACCTTGGATGGGTGTACGTCTTCAGAAATGGACCACAGTGAAAACTTGATGTGGTTAATTATATAAGATCGAAACCTTGGATGGGTGTACGGCTTCTCAAATAGACCACAGTGAAAACTCAACGTGTTTGATTATATACGACCTAAACCTGTGACTCGAACCTATCATTCCTTGATAATGGTATGTGGGATCATCCCAAAACATCTGAATCAGTGGCTAGAGGCCAACCTTAAATCCATGATGCGGAAAACCCAGGAAAACTTCCTAATCATACTTATATCCGCGAAAATCTACAATATAACATATATATACATTATATTTGAAGAGAAAAATTTTTGCCTAGACCGAGAAAATTTTTCTCTTCAAATATAATTTATCTTTCAGTGAGAAATGTTAAATCAATAATAAAACATCATTAGAAGCCTTACTAGCTTTATAAAAGTAATGTTAAATTCCCAATAAATGTCTTCTTAACTAAGAAGCCGCCATTTGCAAAGATAGAAGCAATGGTTTCAAAAGCATTTGGCGAGAGGGAATTACAACGTATATAAGAGAAAAATTTGCGTCTAGATCGTAACTCGCCTTGGTAGCTCAGTTGGTAGAGCATTTGGCCCGGCAAGCCAAAGGTCCCGAGTTCGAGTCTCGGTCTAGGCGAACATTTTTCTCTTCAAATATAATTTATCTTTCAGTGAGAAATGTTAAATCAATAATAAAAACATCATTAGAAGCCTTACTAGCTTTATAAAAGTAATGTTAAATTCCCAATAAATGTCTTCTTAACTAAGAAGCCGCCATTTGCAAAGATAGAAGCAATGGTTTCAAAAGCATTTGGCGAGAGGGAATTACAACGTATATAAGAGAAAAATTTGCATCTAGATCGTAACTCGCCTCGGTAGCTCAGTTGGTAGAGCATTTGGCCCGGCAAACCAAAGGTCCCGAGTTCGAGTCTCGGTCTAGGCGAAAATTTTTCTCTTCAAATATAATTTATCTTTCAGTGAGAAATGTTAAATCAATAATAAAAACATCATATATATACATGTATATTAAAAAGTGATGGCGAAAGCGGGCATCCTTGTTTTACTCTGCAGTTTTATTGTTTTGTGTTTTATGACCCCTTCTAATTAGTATTTTATTATCTATATATAAAATTTCAGTAACTTTAACTAGATGTTGTAGAATACCTCTATCTATCATTATATTCCATAATTTCTTTCTATTCACCCTGTCATAAGCCTTCTCAAAATCAATAAACTACATACATGTTGGTAAGTTATATTACCAATATGGCATTATCTCAATTATGGTAAATAAATATAGTAATTAAGAATACGGTAATTTTGTCATCTCCACCAAATGCCCTACTGTCACTTCTTGTATTATTTAGCATGTCTTATTTGTTTCCTCGAATAATGCACATTGGATTCAGGAACCTCGAATTCTCTTTCTGCTGCATGATTACTGAAATGTTCCGCAAAACTTATCACTTTCAATTTATATGATGCTGTGTAATTGTTATTTTCCTTTCCCATCTTGAAATACATTATAAATGCAAGTGCATATTAGAAGTGTTAAAAGTCAACTGAAATACCAGTAAATCAATGGTAAAGAGAAATCCTTCCTTTACCTTACTCTATCATAGTAATAGCTTTAGCTTCTCAATATTAATTTAATAAATAATGCTATAGCTGTGTGGAGTCTCTTCATGTCTTCTTCAGGTAGAAGTCATTCATTGTGTATTGGTGAATTATGATTCATTGCAATTGAATGTGGGGCCAGTAGAGTAAGGTTTTCTGCTTGGATGGGAATGAAGCCTGGATTAGCTCAGTGGCAGAGCATTAGCACGGAAAGCTAAAGGTTCGGGGTTCGATTCCCGGTTCAGGCAAAATTTTTTCTCTCTACCATTGATTTATAATAATTTAATTGTGTTCATTAATTAACTTATTTCTATTATAGTAATAGCTTTAGCTTCTCAATATTAATTTAATGAAATACCAGTATTTACTTTTCTAACTATCAAGGGAAAGCAATGTTAAAATAACGGGACTTTTGGACTTCTTTGTGAAGCAGGTAGTTCGGTTGCTAGTAAATGACCTATGTTGAAATTTAAGAATTGGCAATGGAATTCAGGGAAGAAAAATCCCTACTACAACTGAACAGAAAATGTAAGTAATATTTAATTTTAGGAAGTTATATTTTGAGGTTATTTTAATTATATTATTTTTAGTCTGAAAATCTTACCTCAATATTAATGTTGATTTATTCTTGAACATAAAACAATTCTGTTTTATCATCAGATGATAAAATGATATATAAAGAAAATGTAAGCCCTACCTAAAATGTGTGTGCAAAACATACGGAGTATAAATAAAGTTCAAAATAATCCCTTAAAAATTACAGTGCACAAAATATGCAGAGGCGCAAATTACACGAGCAAATACGGTATATATGAAGGTAATTGTCAGAAAATATGGGAGTGAATAGTAACCGGGAGATAATTGTATATTTTATCCCTAACTTTTAGTATTAGATAATGTAACAAGGAAAATAATACAAGTTGGTAGAATAAATGGTTCATATAAATGGACTCTTATTTTAAGGGAGGAGAAAAGATTATGAGTATTTTAAAATAAAGTTCATAGGAAAATTATATATTTTGGTTGAGGATACCTATGTAAATAACAGAAACAATCCTGAAAAAAAAAGGAACATTTTTGCACCAAAGAGAGATGAACCAGACAAGCAAATGGAGAAGACTACATAACAATGAGCTACATGATCTTTATAGGAAACCAGCTAAAGTAAGAACAGTTTAGCCTTGTAGGCTGCAATGGGCAGGACATGTGGCATGAATGGGGAATGAAAGAGCGGCATGGAAACTTGTTGTTAGGAAAACTAGAGGAAAAATGCCCAGTTGACAGACCAAGAAAGATGTGAGAGAATAACATTAACCAGGAATTGAAGGAAGTATATTATACAGATGATGATTTGAATACATTAGCTCAGGATAGGAATGTATTGAGAGCCTATGTTCACGTGGACATGAATATGTGGATTTGATAGTACCAGTGAGTTAGTTTTGTTTAATTTCTGTCTCTCTTCCTTTCTTTTCAGAGTTATTTGCAACTTCATTTTTCACCGAACATTAATGTTAAAAGAAATAAAATATGTTATTTACTTACCTGAAGTTAGCTATAGCATGATCATTCCAATCATCAAAATCAAATATCCTTTTCTTAATTTCACTAGCTACTTTTGATCCCCACCAATTTTGATCAACATTAACAGCTGTATTCAGCTTAGCAGTTCTAATTCCAGCTATCAGTTCATAGTCTAAACTGTTGTTTCCAAACAAGTTGCGGTTAACATCAACCTTTTGAATTCCGTGAAATCCAATAACACAAGTTGGCTTGTTGTAAACCTGCACACAACAAATAAATCACTAAAGCATGTGGCTTATTTTACACCTGCAACAATATTACATTCATATGTTACCTTAAATTAATGTTGGTTCATTAAGTTATGTAGATAGGAAATAACACTATGAGGTTTTTTAATATTGTTTATTTTTAATTTCACTCACCTCATACTTCATAACTCCTCGCAAACCCAGGGTTTCGTCACATCATTTGTGATATTCTCAATGCTGTGTCACGTTCACAACTGACGTCCAACGGCCTTCTATCCTGCAGACTGACCTCCGCACCATCTGATGGCTGGCCAACGAACTTCCAAATCAGTCCCCTCTCCTTATAACCGGGTATTTCAAAATTCATAGTTGTATTTAAATATGCAAGAATGAAAATACAACTATGAATTTTGAAATATCCGGTTATACGGAGAGGGGACTGATTTGGAAGTTCGTCGGCCAGCCATCAGATAGCGCGGAGGTCAGTCTGCAGGATAGAAGGCCATTGGACATCAGTTGTGAACATGACACAACATTGAGAATGTCACAAATGATGTGACGAAACCCTGGGTTTGCGAGGAGTTATGAAGTATGAGGTGAGTGAAATTAAAAATAAACAATAATGTTGGTTCAGTTTGAACATGTTTCGATATAATAATTAAATGAATCGTGATTTTTTCTTACCTCATACATCTATGGTTTAAAAACATGCATAAACTTTTCAAATAATGTTGAAGATTATGTCGCGGATGTGGAAATAGCGATTTCGGAACTAAAAAATGAAGATAAAACTATAATCAGGAAAGAATCTGAAAAAGTGTTAGTAGATATGAAAAGCAATTCAAAAAATAAAGTCACATTGAAAAATATGAAAATTTTGAAGGTATCATAGATGTATGAGGTAAGAAAAAATCACGATTCATTTAATTATTATTAATTGAACCTCATAATGTTAAAAATTCCCAAATTTAATATATAAATGTTTCGATATAATCCTCTATATCATCATCAGCTTGCCCAGACTGTTGAGTTTTATGTTGTGGACCCTGGATGTCGATATCAGCTCCCTCCTTTGGCTGGCCGAAAAACCTCCAAACTAGGTCATGTTCAGAAGGAATTTCAAAATTCACGACTCTATTTTTGTTCTTCTGGATGTAGATGTTTTCCCAAATGGTGAGTTCTTTCCTATTTTCTAATTGTTTTTATAATTTAATGTTCGAATTTATATTGTGTTTTTCGGAAAATTAAAACCAAGGAACACATAAGAAATATTAAAAGTGGGGAAATAGAAAAATCTGCAGTTGTTGCTCATGTTTGGTCTGAAAAACATGATATAAATTTGAACACTAAATTATTAAAACAATTAGAAAATAGGAAAGAACCAACCATTTGGGGGGGAAAAAAATCTACATCCAGAAAAACTAAAATAAAGTCACGAATTTTGAAATTCCTGCTGAACATGACCTAGTTTGGAGGTTCTTTGGCCAGCCGGAGGAGGGAGCTGATATCGACATCCTGTGTCCACAACATAAAACTCGACAGTCTGGGCAAGCTGATGATGATATAGAGGATTATATTGAAACATGTACAATCTGAACCGACATTAATTTGAGGTAAGATGTTCCCACTCTCACAAAAACTTCATTACAAGAACCTCAAAATGTACTTCATAAAATAAATCATCATATATTAATGTTGGGAATTTTACATTATGAGGTTTCTTAATAAAAATCAATTGAATTGTGGATTCATAGCTAACTTAAATGGTTTTGGAGGAGACATAATAAAGAAAAATATTAAAGAAATTCAAACAACAAAAAAGATTACATGAATACATCACTCTGCAATATAATTCCAAAAAAGATGAAAAATTCAAGAAAATTAATTACCATCCATAAGTTCAATAACAAATTTCAAAAATGTAATATAACATTAGCTCTGGTTAATAAATTCAGTCTGGGTAATCTTCTGATAACTAATAATTAAAGTTATCATCCCAGATAATAAAAAATCTGGAATTTATCAAATTAATTGCAAAGATTGAAATAAAGTACATACAGGAAAAACAAAAAGGAATTTGGACACTTACACAAAAGAACACTTTAGAAACATAAAAAAATGGTGAAATTGAAAAATCAGCAATAGCAGCACAAAGTTTATTAGAATCATAGCATTGAAAAAGAAGCTAAACTTTTGTAACATCTATCTAAACTTTTGGAATTAACAGTTTGGGAAAAGATATACGTTCAGAAAAACTATCTTAGATCCATGAATTTGATTACAAAGTTCTTCAAATCAACATTAGATGGCAGTTTAGAAAATGACCGGCATAATGAAGAATCAACAGTCATGACAACAGCTGAGGATGATGACTCTCGATACCACAGTTGTGTTAAATAACACATATGAGGTAAGAAGGATCCACAATTCAATTTACTTTTATTTTTGAAGAATGGGTCATTTTTTATGTCTTATCTCATAGTTTACAGTTTTCGTGTTTAGGAAAACAAACTATGGGTACGATATAAAATATGACTTATTTTTCATGAATAAGAACTTCACAATGTTATTTCCCATATTTAACTATGAATTATTTATATTTTTTGTAACAGTAATACACATTGGCTTGTTGTAAACCTACACACAAAGATAAATTGCCCTGAAACCACTTGAACGTCAAATTAATGCAAATGCTAGAGGAGCAAAAATAAATAAAAAAATAGCTGTGCTGGTTTAACTGGTATGATATATTTAAATAATTTAGGTCTTCAATCAACAATGACTTTTCCCACATTCGTATAGTTTATAAAAGTTCATAGTTTTTCTGACCTGATAAATTGTACAGGAAAACATACCATAATTTTGAACTTTTATAGGAAAAAAATCGCTATGAGGTTTAATTTAAGATTTACATTCAAATGTTTTATACCTCACCTCATATCAAGTCTTCTAATTATAACAATAAATATCCTCAACTCGTGTCTAACTCGGGGTCAGATCAAAGGATGAGATGAGATGAAGCCCCCTATACAGAGGTCTGTGAAGACAAGGGTGCCGGCTGATCACACCTGATGCACAATCACGGGAGCAGATGAATGAAATGAAACGAAATGCATGAGATGAGTATGGAAAAATGGTGGAATGAAGTTGTGGCAGAGGAAAATGGGAGAAAACCCTGAGAAAAACCTGCCCAAGCTCAGTTCGTCCATCACAGTCTTCTAATTATATCAGTTTCAAAGTTTAGGCAGCTTCATCTTCAGTAATTTCTTGTCAACTGATGTTATGTTGATCAAGAGAGGGAGGAAGAAGCAGTTCTCCTGATCGACATAACATCAGTCGACAAGAAATTACTGAAGATGAAGCTGCCTAAGCTTTGAAACTGGTATAATTAGAAGACTGGATATGAGGTGAGGTATAAAACATTTTAATTTAAATCTTATACCATAATTTTCCCAACTCTGAATATATGGCATGATGAGTCCTGCAAACTTATCTTAATATGAATTGAGAGATTGACAAATGAAAATGGTGGACTTGTCAGAGGAAGTGTGGTGGGTCAGTAGACTGTTCACATTTAATATAATAGATTTGGGAATTTTTAACATTATGAGGTTTTATTAATAAGGATTAAATGAATTGTGAATTCTTCTTACCTCATACTTCTATGTTTTTTTAAACACAGCACTGAAGTATCAGTGACCATCGTCACCATCCTTAGCTGTTTTCACAACTGTCAATACTCATAATACATCACCCGTCCTATCTCTGAGATTGAATAATTAAATTAAAATTTGTATTACTTTTTTTTTTTAGATATTAACACTATAAGGTATTAGATTAATTTAAGTAAAATTTTATCAATTTTAAATTAATAATAAAATACATTGAAAGAAGCAGTACTGGCTTTATAAAGTGAAGTTTAAATTCCCAATAAAAGTCTTCTTGAAAAAGAAGCTGTCATTTGCATGATTGAGCAACAGTTCATAGCATTTAGTGCTTGGGAATTAACAATGTATAAGATAAAATTTCCCTGTGAAAGTTAAATAAAAATTTGTATTTAGATTGGAGTGCTCAGGTAGCTCAATTGGTAGAGTATTGGCATAGAAAGCTGAAGGTAATGAGTTCAAACTCTGATCAGAGCATATATTTTTCTAATTTGAAGAGAAAAATTATATGCTCAGACTGTGGCTTGAACCAAGGACCTTTGGCTTTCTAGGCCAATACCCTACCAACTGAGCTACCTAAGCAAGTTCCAATATAACTGCAAATTTTTCTCTCATATATGCTGTTATTCCTGTGCACCAAATGCTATGAAACACTTTGCTTCTATCTTGCAAATGGTGGCTTCTTTATTAAGAAGACATTTATTTGGGGATTTTACATTACATTATAAAGCCAGTACGGCTTCTTTCAATGTTTTAATTATTCATTTATATATCTCAATGATGGATAAATCATATTGGAAGAGAAAAATTATATGCTTAAACTGGGGCTTGAACCCAGGGCCTTTGGCTTTCTATGCCAATACTCTATCAAGTGAGCTATCTGAGCAACTCCAATTTGAACACAAATTTTTCTCCATATACGCTGTTAATTCCCACAAGCCAAATGCTATGAAATCTTTGCCTCTTGCATTATTTCATACATCTCAATGATGGATAAATCATATTTGAATTTAGTTGAATTAAAATTTCTATTCCTATCAAGAGACAGATGGACATGTTACTTACTTGATGAAATCGTCTGCTTATTGCAGCAATATATTGATTTCCTTTCACTTCATTTTGAAAGAAATGAGCATCCACTTCACCTATGATTTCCGAATGGCTATCTGCTCGGAACTCCACCATAAAAGTGCCGGAATTTCTGACTACACGATTATAAGCAATCTTCATTCGTCCATTCCTCTTATGGATATAAGTCCACTCTTACACTGATTGTCTTCAAACACGTTGTATGTTAAATTAAGTTGTGCGTAGTGACCATCCAGAACAAATCTGAAGTTTCTGTTATTACGCCAGGTATTATTCTTTATATAAAGGGAATGTGTGAAGTTTTCATTATACTGCCATACGTAAGGCAAAGATACATCAAAACCACCACCTTTATTCCGCTCAATGGTGTTGTCTTGTAAGATCCAATGGTACAAATTGTTGGAACTTCGCTGATCCCTGAAGGAAAAAAAATTACATATCTTAAAATACAAAAATAGGCATCTGCATCTTCTTAATCAGATGCAAAACATCTGAAAGTCTGCATTTATCTCTTAAGGATAACTCAATGGGACCAACTTTGATCCAAAAACTGATGTATCATTCTTTAGATTTTTTTCTGTGCTATCTTACTTTCATAGGTCAGTGATGTAAATCAAGTACCTGTTGCATTAAATAGATAGTAAAATAATAACACAAAACTAAATATATGGCTATTCTTTACCACCTGTGAAGTGACTTTTTTAATTTCTCCATAAACTTCTGTCAAATTTTATTCATAGGGTTTTATTTTTAAAATTATTTCCCATCATTTACAATGATTTTTACATTTTTTCTAAAGATTATTTCAATATATTTTTCTATGATATTTATTTACATACATAGCAGGAAGACGTGGCAGCCATATTGATTTAACAAATATTCTATACAACAACAAAGTGCAGCCAACATACAGTACGTACCGTACTAATTAACTGTACACACATACTTTAGAATTTCAGAACAGACTACTTATTTTTGGGCATTGTATTCTTTCAAAGGTTAGAGATCGTAAATTGTGTTAGATTAGCTTTTAGGTTGGTCTTTCACAGGTTAGAGTACTTAAATTGTGTTAGGTTAGCTTTTAGGTACATTAAATATTGTGTATATGTTGACTGCATCCCGTGATTCCATACTATAAACCACTTTGCATTTGTTGGAGCATGTGATTGGAACTTAGAAAAATTTTTTGCATCACATGTCGTAAATATACTAATTTTATTCCTTTATTCTTTAAATTTTTTAAGTGAGCAAAGCTTAATGGTACCATCTAATATGCTGAATGAATATTTATTACATTTAGTTGTTTATAAATTTCACAAATTATTCATTTTCACAATATTTAGTCAGTATGTATTTTAATATAATCACTCTAAAGGATTGAAAGTGATGCAAGTATAGGTGGAATGAATTTGATTCTACTTTAGAAATTTGTACTTAATGTGAAGTTGGAGATATGATTTATGAATGAAAGTTGGCACGTTCACCTGTCAAACAATTCCACATCAAGAAAATCTTCTACCTAATAATCATAATGATAGCTCAATATAATAAAACTTAAATACTCCTATCATTATATTTACTGATGAAAATTATGTAAGTGGAGAAATAATAGTTTAAATTATTATTTTTAGTCTTGTTAAAAATACTTGCAATAGAAGTCATTAATAGCTCTAGCTATATGCCTTCAGACATTAGAGAATTGTATAAGTGAAAAGAAATGTTAACGTTTGTACCGTGTTGGAATGGTGTAGTAGGCTGTACACCGATGTACAGTCAGAGGTCCGTGGTTCGATTCCTGGTTCAAATGTTAATTTTTTATAAAAAATAAATTTGTCCAGGACTAGAACATGTTAAAACTAAATATAACATAAAAATAGCTTACATATTAATTGAGATTCTAGTTATGAAAAAAATCAATATACATACCACCACACATTCCACTGACTGCTAGGATAAAGAACAAATAATAGTTAGGTATATTTTGTTTTCTTCAAAAAGACTTTTAAATTATAATATTAAATAAGCAATTTAAACTGCAAAATTGTTATGGAATGGATCCCAATAGAAAGGACGAAGAGAGGAAGACTGAAGAAAACTTGGATAGAAGGGTTCAAGCAGCATGAATATCAGAGGATTGGAGGAAGATCAATGAATGGTCAGAGAGGAATGGCATTTGGTTTCCGGAAGACGGCAGCAGCTGCCATGATACCGGATGATGATGATGAAAAATTTACAACTTGTAAAGATGGCTAAAGATGAGAGGGATGCCTCTTGAAACTGCAGTATCATACTTGAAGATCATGGAGTTTATGAAATGAGATTTTATGTTATTTCCCATAATTATTTTATGAAACGAAATAGTACATTGGAATAAGGTGAAATTAAATTTTTTTATAGACCAATATATCAACATAGACCCAGTCCTTAACGATATCCATAACTATCAAGAAAATTGGAAACAACATGTTAATAGAATGCCCAGACAAAGAATCCCCAAAGCAATCCTCAACTATATCCTACGTGGGGAGAGATCATTGTGATGACCCATGAAGAGGTGGAAGGAAAACTTTAGTAGATCATAACAGTCTTTCGACTATGACCTGTCAGGATGATGATAATGATAGACCGATTTAAGTGATGAATCTAAGTTTTAACAATAATATTAACACAACAGTCAAAGTAAGATTCATAACACGTATCACTGGCTACATTCTACTAGATAAAGAATAAAACACTAATATCATACAAGATTAATGTCAATATTACAATAGTATTGATTTCAGTATATTTCTATAGATATTATTACACACCTGCTAAACTGAGATATTCCTTTGCCGTTATCATTAATAAAGGAATTATTAATCATTATAGTGATCTCTGACAGGTTGGAATTATGCACATCCCAGAATGGAGAATGAACATAAACAGCTTCCTCCGTATTATATGAAATGTCACAACCAAAAAGTTGCAAAGATTCATTTGATTTGCGGAGAAAGTGGTCTCCAAGCTCATTCAGATACCTGTAACACAAAAGGCATAAATTGTATATATATATACATACATAACTTTAAAATTGTTAACACATCACAGATTTAGTTATTAAATCTCATAAAATTAAATCTCTTAAATTTAATAGAAAAATAAAAAAAAATAACAGAACTTAAGGAAGTTTACTGATTTTAGGAATTTGCACTATGAGGTATATTCATTTAGGTAGAATTTATTTATCACTCACCTCATATTATTATTCTTATTTGACTATAAACTAGTTTCGGAACATAGTTTCTGTTCCATCCTCAGTATTGTCACGACCGTTGTTCTGTCGTCTTGAAGAGCCATCCTTCGCTCCTTCCATTGGCAGACTGAAAAACCTTGAAACCAGGTCATTCTCACCGGAAATTTCAAAGTTCATCAATTTCTTCTTTTCGCTCTTTTGAATGTAGATCTTTCCCCAAACAGTAAGTTCTTTTGATTTTTCTATTTGTTTTAATAATTTAGCTTCTTTCTCAATAAGATGTTTTTCAGACCATACATGGGCAGCCACTGCAGATTTTTCTACTTCCTCTTTTTTGACATTCCTGAGATGTTCTTTCACTCTAGTTTTCAAATTTCTCTTAGTTTTTCCTATGTAGAATTTCTCACATTCTTCACATTTAATCTGACAAATCCCTGATTTGTTCTTCTTTTATTTTCTCATTTTTGTTAGGTCTAATCAATATATTGATGCCGTAGTCATTTTTGGGTGCTAACCTTATGTTGAAATCTTTAAAAAAATTTTGAAACTTGTGGTGTTTTAATAGATGATATGTGAATTTTCTGAATTTTACATTTTCTTCTTTAACTATTGGAAGAGTGCTTTGATTAATAGATTTTTGTCTTTTGAACTTGATCCTCGAGGCAATAATGAACTACTGTCCAAATGGGAAATGATCACTTGGTCGACCTATGAAAAGATGGCACGAAAACTGCTTTCTCAGGCCGTAACAGTTCTTCTAGGACTAATACCTGGCAGGATGATGATGATGATGAACTTGTTTATTTTCATGAGTATCATTCTTTCAGCAAAACCATTTTCGGTGGCTACATTGTTTATGTGTCTTTTTCTTTTTCATAATTTTCTTTGTTCATGGGTATATTCACTAATCTATGTGTCAAACTATTGTCAGACTTTCAATAGTTTGACACATAGATTAGTGAACATACCCATGAACAAAGAAAATTATGAAAAAGAAAAACAACACATAATCAACGTAGCCACGGAAAATGGTTTTGCAGAAAGAATGAAAATAAACAAGTTCAAAAGACAAAAATTTATTAATCAAAGCACTCTTCCAAAAGTTAAAGAAGAAAATGTAAAATTCAGAAAATTCACATATCATCTATTAAAACACCACAAGTTTCAAAATTTTTTTTAAAGATTTCAACATAAGGTTAGCACCCAAAAATGACTACAGCATCAATAGATTGATTAGACCTAATAAAAATGAGAAAATAAAAGAAGAAAACAAATCAGGGATTTATCAGATTAAATGTGAAGATTGTGAGAAATTCTACATAGGAAAAACTAAGAGAAATTTGAAAACTAGAGTGAAAGAACATCTCAGGAACGTCAAGAAAGGGGAAGTAGAAAAATCTGCAGTGGCTGCCCATGCATGGTCTGAAAAACATCTTATCGAGAAAGAAACTAAATTATTAAAACAAATGAAAAAACCAAAAGAACTCTATTTGGGGAAAGATCTACATTCAAAAGAGCAAAAAGAAGAAATTGATGAACTTTTACATTCCCGGTGAGAATGACCTGGTTTTGAGGTTTTTCAGTCTGCCAATGGAAGGAGTGAAGGATGGCTCTTCAAGACGACAGAATAACAGTCGTGACGATACTGAGGATGGTACAGAAACTATGTTCCGAAACTAGTTTATAGTCAAATAAGAAGAACAATATGAGGTGAGTGATAAATAAATTCTACCTAAATTAAGGATGTTTATTGAACTTTTATAGGAATAAATCACTATGAGGTTTAATTTAAGATCAATTAAAATGTTTCATACCTCTCCTCATAACCAGTCTTCTAAGTATATCGCGAATTCAAAGCCTTAGCGGCTTCATCTTCAGTACTATCTTGACGACTGATGTTATGTCAATCGGAAGAACTACTTCTTCTTTCCTCTGTTGGTGGACCGATAAACCTCCGGATCAAGTCAGAATCTGCAGGAATTTCGAAGTTCATAAGTTTTTCTTTCTTGTTTTTCTGAATGTGGATTTTTTCCCAAGCCATGAGTTCTTTTTGTTTTTGCTAATCTAATTAAACAAATAGAAAAACAAAAAGAACCTGCAGTTTGAGAAAAAATCCACATTCAGAAAAATAATAAAGAAAAAACTTATGAATTTCGAAATTCTCGCAGATTCTGACTTGATTTGGAGGTTTATCGGTCAAAAAACAGAGGGAAGAAGTAGTTATTCTTCCGAATGACATAACATTAACTAGTTGCATTATAGATCATAATATAATAGATATTATCTATTTGATCAAATTTTTATTTAGTATTTAATATTAGAGTTCCCTCCATGGTATCTTTACCTTGTCGTGGTGGAGTGGCTTGCGTGCTTAAATGATCCTGAGAGCTATGCCGGCGGTAGCATTGCTGCCGATAGGGTTACCCATGCCGGACTGGTCGAAGGTGATAAGCCAGACGAAAAAAGTACCTTGGGCGAAAGACTGACGATCTTTCACCGTAAAAATACAACAGTCAAGAAATGCGGACATGGGTTCATCTGGGGTAAAATTTTCCGGAGGTCAAATAGTCCCCCATTCGGTTCTCCGGGCGGGGACTACTTCAGGGAACCCATGCCAAAGGCTCAAACACAGATACATGTTCCTAGGAATATGGAATGTTAGGACTTTATACAATAGCGGGGCACTAGATATATTAACGCGGGAATTAGATAAATCGCCCTTGGATATAGTCGCTTTACATGAAGTTAGGTGGCCAGGAGAAGGTAGTTAGGAATCAGGAAGCTTTGCATTATACTACGGGGGTGCAGAAAGACCTGCATTTGGAACGGGTTTTTTAGTCTGAGGGAGGATCCTATCCGCTATCCGAGATATTAAGTTTGTTAGTGATAGGATATCATACATAATTCTAAAGGGTAAACGACATGATTTTATAATTGTAAATGTACATGCCCCCAGAGAAAATAAAGATGACAAGATCAAGGATGAGTTCTATGAAGAATTAGAATGCTTATCTCATAGCCTTTCACGATATCATATGAAAATTGTTTTAGGAGATTTTAATGCAAAAGTGGGGCGGGAAGATATATTCAAACCAACAATAGGCAAATTAGGTCTTCATGAAGATAGTAACAACAACGGGGTTAGATTAGTCACATATGCCACATCGAAGAATATCATTGTTAAGAGCACAACATTTCAGCATAAGGATATTCATAAATACACCCGGACGTCTCCAGATGGCGAAACTCGAGACCAGATAGATCATGTAATAGTGGATAAACGCTGGCACAGTAGCATCATCGATGTTAGATCAGTTAGAGGGACAGACTGCAATTCGGATCATCATCTGGTCAGAGTGAAAATCAGACAACGGCTATCGCTTATGAGAGGAACAAACGCTAAAGATGATGCTGAAAAATTTTAATTAAAAAACTTGAAAAATGATGAAATGCGGCAAGAATACCAAATCAAAATTGCTAATAGATTTGAAGTACTGAAATATTCAGATGACAATGTGGCAAACGAAGAAGAAACAGATATAAATAAAGAATGGGAGGCTGTAAGAGATACTATTAAATTGTCAGCATCAGAAAGCACTGGCAGTTTGAAAAAGAGGCGAAACAAGAAATGGTTTAATGAGGAATGTGCCGAGACATTGTAAAGAAAAGAAAGCTAGCAAAAATGAAATGGTTACACGAGGCAAATGAGGTAAATTTAGAGCAATTGGGTAGTATTAGAGGGGAAACCACCAAGTTACTAAAGAGTAAAAAGAGGGAATATTTGAGAGAGAAGATTAATGATATTGAAATGAACGCAAAAAATAGGAACACTAGAGAATAATATCAGGGAATTAGTATAGAGAAGAAAGGGTTTCTGGCTAGAACAAACATAATTCGAAATGAAAACGGGGATAAGATTGCAGATTCCAGGAGTATATTAAATAGATGGAAATGTTACTTTAATCAGCTATTAAATGAACATACAGAACAGAACATTGAGGAGGATAATTTACAGACAGCAGAAATGCTAGTCGCAGAACCAAATGCATCAGTGGTTGAAATGGCGATTCAAAAATTGAAGATGTATAAAGCATCAGGTTCAGATGAGATCCCAGCAGAACTCATAAAATCAGAGGGAGAAAAATTGATGGACAAGATACGCTGGTTGCTTAGTATGATTTGGGAAAAACAAGCTCTTCCAGATGAATGGAAGGAATCATTTATCGTACCAATTTTTAAGAAAGGAGATAAAACTGATTGCAACAACTACAGGGGCATCTCATTATTTTCAACTTCGTACAAAATTCTTACAAATATATTAGTAAGCACACTTACTCCCTATATTGATGACATTCTAGGAGATCATCAATGTGCATTTAGAAGAAACAGGTCTACAACAGATCAGATTTTTAGTATAAGACAGATTTTAGAAAAGAAATGGGAATATAATGGTACTGTACATCAACTATATGTAGACTTCAAAAAAGCATGATTCAATTAAGAGGGAGAAGTTATATAGTATCCTGCTGGAGTTCGGAATTCCTAAAAAGTTAGTTAGACTTATACGAATGTGTCTAAATGGCACAAAGAGTAGGGTGCGTGTAGGCAAACAGTTTTCAGACACATTTGAAATCCAGAATGGGTTGAAGCAAGGAGATGCACTATCTCCTCTACTATTTAATTTTGTACTAGAGCTTGCCATCAATTCTTTAGAGAATGAGGAAGGCTTACAACTCAATGGTATTAATAAGCTGCTAGTTTATGCTGATGATGCAGTACTGTTGGCCGATAGGGTGGAGATACTAAAGGACAACACGCACACACTATTGAGTAACACTAAGAAATTAGGACTGAAAGTAAATATCAATAAAACTAAATATATGGTCACACATAGAAATTCATTACATAATGGAAATGGACAGCTAATGACATATGAGGGAAATTTTGAGGAAGTGGTTGAATTCAAATACCTAGGAACAATAGTCAAAAATAGGAATGAGATGCACAAAGAAATTAAACATAGGCTCAATTCTGGAAATGCGTGCTATTATGCATTGCAGAGACTCTTGATGTCCGAACTCCTTTCAAAAAACGTTAAACTGAAAATATATAAAGCTATTATTGTATCAGTTATATTATATGGGTGCGAATCATGGACTCTTACTTTAAGGGAGGAAAGGAGATTACAAGTATTTGAGAATAAAGTACTTAGAAACTTTTTTGGACCAAAGAGAGATGGACAGACAGATGAATGGAGAAGACTACATATACAATGAACTACATGGTCTTTATAGGAAGTCCGATATAATAAGAACAGATAAGTCTCGTAGACTGCCATGGGCAGGACATGTTGCACGAATGGGGAATGAAAGACGTGCATGGAAGCTTCTTGTAGGAAAGCCAGAGGGAAAACGCCCAGTTGGTAGAACAAGAATGAGGTGGGAGAATAACATTAACTATGATTTGAGGGAAGTGGATTATACGGGGAATGATTGGAAAGCATTGGCTGAGGATAGGGATGTATGGAGAGCTCATGTCCGCGCGGCCATGAACCTTCGGGTTCGATAGTGCCAGTGAGTTAGTTAGTTTAGTTAGTTAATATTAGAGTTCATTGTAATTGTTATATTCTGATGTAATATATGTTTGCCCTGGTGAGTGGAAGAGAAGGCCATCATCATCATCATCATAGTACATTCACGAATTTAGGCCATTTGCTGACCTGTTTCGGCCTCAAGAGAAACACCATCCAGAAGTCTTTTGAGTGGACGTCCTGGTCTTCTTCTTCCTGCAGGTTGATATCTTAACATTTGTTTGGGTATTCTGTGATCTTCCATTCGATGAACATGTTGCATCCATCTTGACTTATAATCAGAAATTTTGTTTTCTAAAGATTCCATGTGTAATTCTTCTAAGATGTCTTCATTTTTTTTGTGATCTAGTAGTGTGTATCCTGCAGTCCTCCGAAGATATCTCATTTCAGCAGATCTAAGTCTCTGTATATCCTTCTGTTTCAACGTCCATACTTCGCTACCATACAAAAGAGTTGGAAGAGCCAGTGTTTTATACACTTTCAGTCTTGAATGCTTTTGGACTAACTGTGGCTTGAAGATAGAATTTATTAACCCTAAAATTCTTAAAAATTTAGATATTTTTGCATTTACATCCTTTTCTTCTTTATATGAGATATTGCATCCTAGATATGTAAAATTATTCACCTGCTCCAAAATTTATTGTCCAGTACAATTTTACTTCTGACAGGATCTACACCTTGAAATGCCATAATTTTTGTTTTTTCTGTAGATATCTTTAATCCATATTCTTCTGTAATTTTGTTAAGTTCATACAGACCTTTCTGTAGATTATCTTCGGAATTTGCTATTATTATTTGGTCATCTGCAAACAATATGGTGTTTAATTTTCTATTTTCTGATATTCTTATTCCAAATTTATATGTTTTGTTCCAGCAACATATTACTTCATTGATATAAATTGCAAAAAGTGTTGGGGATAGGGGGCAGCCTTGTCTCACACCACGATTTATAATTCCTTCTTCAGAAAATCTGTTATTTAATTTAATCTTTATGGTGTTGTCTTTGTAAATATTTTGTATATTCTGCCGAAGTAAATTTGGTATATTTCTGTCTTCCAATATATTTAAGAGTTTTGATCTCTTGACTGTGTCGAATGCTTTTTCAAAATCTATGAAAGCAAAATGTGTTTCTAAGTTGAATTCTCTTCTTTTTTCAAGCAATAGTTTAACAGAAAATGCTGAATCAATACAAGATCGTCCTTTCCTAAATCCATTTTGACATTCCATAAGGAATTTTTCACTGAAACTTTTCAATTTTCCATTTAAAATGTCTGCATAAATTTTGTAGCATGTGTTTAACAAACTGATTCCCCTATAGTTGTCCATTTTTCTCTTGTCTCCTTTCTTGAACAGGGGTATAACAATGCTTGTCTTCCATTCTTGTGGTATATCTGCATTTTGAATACATTATTAAAGAAGGACAACAGTCTTTCATGGAACTGTTTGCCTGCATATTTGTACAATTCAGAATTCAAACCATCTGTGCCAGTTGCTTTCCATTTTTAATTTCTTTAAACTATTGTTCAATTCTTCCAATGATATTATGGAATCTGTCTCATTATTATTTCGGAAAATTGTATCTTCATAGCTATTGTCAGTCCAAAGACTTTTATAATAATTGAAAAAATCTTCTTTTGTTACTCCGCAATTAATTTTGGTAGATTCTTTAATATCTTTATTCAAATGTTTTAATATTTTGAAGGCATTAGGTTGGAGCTTATGCAAATCTGATTCTAAATGTGTAACAAAATTTAACCATGTTTTCCTATGTCTCTTTCTTATTTCCCTCTTAACAATAGCTCTACAGCGTTTGAATTCTATTTCATTTTCTACTTTCTTTGTGTTCAAATATTTTTTATAAGCTGCATTTTTTTCTTCAATCAATTGTTTTATTTGATCATCCCAGATTTTTAGAGTGCTATTTCTTCTTTGTTGTAGAGGGAACTGTTCCGAAAGTTTCATTAGCTGCAGGTTGAATGATCAGGGGAATGTTTTGCCATTCTTCCTTCGACATCAGTACTGTTCTGGAGTTGTAAGTACCCTATATTGCTGAATTCTTCTCGCATATAACCATTTAATGCTGTCATCATAAAATAATTTTACCTTGTACTTTTGTTCTATGCTCTGTTGTTGTTTCTTCTTTTTTAACCATCTTGGTGGAAATCTTATTCTTGCTTCTACTAGGTAGTGATCTGAACCAATATCATATCCTCTGTAGGCTCTGACATCGAGAAAACAATTTAAAAATCTTATTATTTGCAATGAAATAATCAATGATTGATTTTGAGTCTGACGATGCCAGGTATATTTATGTATGTTTCTATGATTGTAAAAGGTATTCGTTATTTTCAGTTCATTGTAGATAGCAAAATCTGTTAATCTTGTCCCATTCCTATTGCTGGTTGGTTCGCCAAATGTTCCAATATTATTGTTGACTTGAACATTGCCCACTCTGGCATTTAAATCTCCTATTATGAGAATGTAATCATTTCCATTAATTTTGCTATAAATTTCTTGTAATATTTTATAAAATTCTTCATTGTCTTCTTCACGGCCTTCCTCTGGTGCATATACACCAAGAACTGTCAAATTACCTCTATTTATTTTCAGTCGAAGCTCTAATATTCTTTCATTCCAGTAAGTGTAGTGTTGAATTTTATTTCTTATGGTTTTATTAATCCAAATCATTACTCCAGCTTGTCCATGGGTTTTCCTGTCGACACCGCTATATATTTGTACATAATTTTGTGTTTCTTTCGTTCCTTTAAGTTTCTTCTTAGTCTCTGTAGTTACTGCAATATCAATGTTTCTATTTTTAAATATACTGTCTAGTTCCTCTTCTTTTTCATGGATGCTTCGGACATTCCAGGTTGCATATCTTACAATATCATTGTGCCGTTTTCTTTTAACCATATTTCTTTGCTGTGGGTCGTCATATTTCAATTCCTTCTGGCTTTTTTCGTGTTGAGACTTGAAAGTAGTTTTGAAGTTCCTTAGGACAGGTTACTGGCCCGACGCTAAGTAGTCCAGTGGTAGGGCTGCTACCTTTTAGTCTCTGGACAGACATTAGGATACCGCATTTACTCAGTACCTGATGGAACGGTTATACCGCCGTGACTCGGTCCTCAGAGCCTCGTTTGTGAAAACAGGTTGTACCACGAGAAGGTGAGGATGAGAATTGGGTAGGAGAGGTTATACACACGTCACTACCCCTTACAACCCAAGAGAAGGCCACATGGCCTTAACTCCATCAGGCTAAATAAATAAATAAAACAAAAATAAAAATAAATAAAAAATAAAACATCAGTCTTCAAGATAGTACTGAAGATGAAGCTGCCAAGGCTTCAAAATCGCGACCTACTTAGAAGGCTGGTTATGAGGAGAGGTATGAAACATTTTAATTTATAAATTAATGAGTCATTTTTACATCTTACCTCATATTTCATGTTTAATTAAACACGGTAACTATAGTTTTCAAATGATCTTGTCATTTATTTTCAACCGCCATTATGACTACCGGATATTCGTTGGAATCTCCCTCTATAACGTTGCCATCTGGTGTTAATTTGATGAACTTCGAGATATCGTTGCCATCTGGTATTGATTTGATGAACTTCGAGATGAGGTCACGTTCATCCGGAATGTCGAAATTCATAGATTTAAATTTGTTCTTCTGAATAAATATTTTCTCCCAAACTGTCAAATCCAAAGGTTTTTCCAAATGTTTTAGAAGTTTAGCTTCTTTTTCAATTTTATGACCTTCCAACAAACTATGTGCTGCAATAGCTGATTTTTCAATTTCACCATTTTTAATATTTCTAAAGTGTTCCTTTGTGCGAGTGTCCAAATTTCTTTTTGTTTTTCCTATGTATACTTTATTGCAATCTCCACAATCAATTTCATAAATTCCAGATTTTTTACTATCTGGGGTGTTCATTTTCTTATTGGTTATTAATAAGTTACCAAGGCTAAATTTATTTATCGGTGCCAATGTAATATTGAATTTCTTGAAAATTTTTTGAAATTTGTTATGTATTCCAGGATGATAAGTGATTTTCTTAAATTGTTTTCCTTTCTTTGAAACAGATTGCAGGGTAGTGTATTCTTTTAATCTTTTTTGTTGTCTGAATTTCTTTAATTTAGTTATAATTATTTCCTTTCCAAAACCATTTAAATTAGCTATGTCCAAAATGTGATTGTATTCTTTCTTAAAATCTTCTTCATTTAGTGGAACACTCAATAATCTATATATCAAACTGTTGAAAATTGCATGCTTATGCGCAATACGATTGAAACCTGAAGACTTTATGTAATTGTCAGTATGAGTATCTTTTCTGTATACATTGAATATATATATATATTCCAACGAATATCCGGTAGTCATAATGGCGATTGAAAATGAATGACAAGATCATTTGAAAACTATAGTTACCGTGTTTAATAAAACATGAAATATGAGGTAAGATGTAAAAATGACTCATTAATTTATTAATTAAGAACCTCATAATGTGTTTCCCATTTTTAACTTTGAATTTTAATTTATCTTTTACAGAATTTAATGTTCATAGAAAACAAATACACATTGAAAATTATATTAAATCAATAGCATTCAACCATATTACACAAAAATTGACAGTCTTTAACAGCTTAACACAGAGAGTAGTAAACATACTATTGAGCAAAGAAAATTTGAATTACAGAAAAAACACATAATTAACTTAGAGAAGGCAAATGGTTTAAAATAAAAAATTCTACAAAAAAAAAATAGATAAGTGCAACAAAAATTTATTAATGAAAGCACTCTTCAGATAGAAAAACAAATTGAAAAGAAATTCAGGAAATTCACATATCATCTCTTTTGCATATAGTGCAAGCTGCGCTTCCATAGGTAAAGCATTGGTCTCGCTAAGGTTTTATAAGCTCTTAGTCTTGTATACCTTTGTATTACAGATGGTCTGAAAACTCTATTAATGACCCATGGATTTGTTGTTGTTGTTGTTTTCTAATGGCGAGATTTGGCGCTTAAGTAATTTTCTCTCTGGCTTCCCAGTACAAGCGAACAAGGTCCTTAGAATGTTGTGCAGTTGGATTTAAAGCTGGACAGACCAGAAGGTGGATTTGTTATAATTTTGAATTTTAATTGATATATCAATTTTGCTGTCAAGTATAAGGCTAGTGATTTCAAACATAGTTCAAAAATTTATATATTAAATTTGGGAATTTAACATTATGAGGTTCAATTAATAATAATTAAATGAATCGTGATTTTTTCTTACCTCATACATCTATGTTTCTTTAAACACAGCACTGCAGTATCGGCGACACTTAGAAGATTTTGACAAGGAATATAATCAAATTGTTCATGTTGCTAAAATAAATGGTTTCGATGAAGACATTATAAAGAATAAATTTAAGAAATTCAAACAACAAAAAAGGTTACAGGAATACACCACCTTACATCATGGTCCCAAGAAAGATGTAAAATTCAAGAAATTCACTTACCATCCTGAAGTTCATAATAAGTTTCAAAAAATTTTCAGAAATTTTAATATAACATTAGCTCCAATTAACAAATTCAGCCTGGGTAATCTGCTGTTAACTAATAATAAATGTAATACCCCAGACAACAAAAAATCTGGGATTTATCAAATTGATTGCAAAGATTGCAACAAGATATATATAGGAAAAACAAAAAGGAACTTGGAAACTCGTAAAAAAGAGCACTTCAGAAACATGAAGAATGGAGAAATTGAAAAATCAGCTATAGCAGCACATATTGTTTATTTTTTATTATTTCACTCACCTCATACTTCATAAATGATTTATGAAGTATGAGGTGAGTGAAATAATAAAAAATAAACAATATTAAAGAACCTCATAGTGTTATTTCCTATCTACATAACTTAACCCCTTAACTGGGGACCTAGCTAGTGCAGTTCTACAGCTCTGTGGGGAGCCTTTTCTTCCTTTAATTTAAAATATTATAAAAAATACAGGGAGTAAACATTTGTAACATATCCATCAAATATTACACAAAACAACCATTCTCTTTCATATGGTCATATTTTTTAATCGAAATTTCATATTTTTATTTTTTCAACTTTAGTACAAAAACGGCACAAGTGTCTTCTCGTGTTCAATTTAAAAGTAATTTGGAAAACATTATTTATATTACATATAATGAATATTAAAAAGTATGCAAATCTCTTAAATGCAATAAATGTTAACTCTGGCCTTACATGGTGTCTGTCATCAGTGGCGTTATTTCAAGTATTACATCGATATAAACTAAGCATTTAGGATATATGTATAAATTAATTAATTAATTTATATTGGCAATTTACTCCGAAGATTATAATGTAAATATACAATCTCTTTTAACACTGTGTAAATATTAAAATTTTACGACACATATGACCAGTGGCGTTACTAAATAATGTCAGTTTTGAGTTATTACAAATAATCGTTTTTTTTTTATTTTTAGAACTTTAATATACCGTAAAAATATATATCTGTACAATTAGTAGTTTTTATTGTAGTAATAGTGATTATTGACGTCATCAGATATTATCAGTGGCGTTATTGAACACTGGCGTGTTGTTAGTTTTATGAATGCTACATAACTTCATTTTAGAAAACACTCATATTTTCAGTAAATTGTTAGTAGCTTATAAAAAAATATGATGAAGTGAAAAAAAAAACTAGAAGCGAAATAAGACGTTTGAACTAGTTACTTCAAGACTGGAGAATGGAGGGTAAAAGTTAGCAACCCAATTGAATGTTTGTGCAATATTTTTCTAATGTGATAAAAGACAGACCTCTCATTTAAACGTGTGAATGAGAAGTTACAAGAAACTGTACCAGAGTTATTATTTTTTCATTAACTTAGACCGTTCTTGCATTAAGGTTTAAGGCTAATCTGAGTTGAGAGATATATTATGTTAAGCAAACAGATGGTGTCTGTTTTTTTTTCTGAACACGTCTAGTGAATAATATTTTATCATGAATGTTATATAGCTGGCCAGTTACCGATATACGTTAGTCCGTTCTTGCGCGCATACATGATATGTGATTTTAACTCTCGTAATAAGAAACTGTTAAGAGACCGGTCAAAGGGGGTTGAAAAAAATCACACTAGATGTCATACCCATACAGAACAGATCTTCAAAATTTTGTCTTCCTGTATCGCCAATTAACTTAGAAAAAAAATAATATATATCTCGTTGGATATTTCCGTAACTCCCACCGAGTGAAGGCTTTCTTGAGACGGATATTCACGTAACGCCCACCCAACAGGTTAATATAGCAGCACATAGTTTATTAGAGCATCATAGGATTGAAAAAGAAGCAAAACTTTTAAAACATCTATCTAAACCTTTGGATTTAACAGTTTAGGAAAAAATATATATTCAAAAAAACCATACTAGAACTATGAACTTTGAGATTCCGGAAGAACCAAGCTTGATTACAAAGTTCTTCAAAAATACAACAGATAGCAGTTTAGGAAATGATTCATTCAAAATAACACCAGATGGCAGTTTGAAGAGGAATTCCTTCAAAAGAACACCAGATGGCAGTCTAGATAATTACCGGCAAAAAGGAGAAAAAATTGACAGTTGTGAAAACAGCTGACGATGACGACAAAGTGTCGCCGATACTGCAGTGCTGTGTTTAAAGAAACATAGATGTATGAGGTAAGAAAAAATCACGATTCATTTAATTATTATAGTTCAAAAATTTGCATTTACCACGTCGTAAAATTCATGTGTGACGAATTTGATTTATCAATCAAAAGTTTGCAGACATGCTATCAATAATACAGTGTATACATTATTTTCAAGTAATAATATTATCAAATAATATCAAAATAACCAACTAATAATAAATAAAAAACTCAGTGTTAAATTTGAATTTGAAGAGAAAAATTTTCGCCTAGACGGGACTCGAACCCGGGACCCTTGGCTTTCCGGGCCAAGTGCTCTACCAACTGAGCTACCGAGGCGAGTTACGATCTAGACGCAAATTTTTCTCTTATATACGTTGTAATTCCCTATCAGTGTTATTTCCTACATATATTTAACAATATTATCACTCAGATAAGGTGTAGAAAGTTGTGTGTAGACTGAAATGAAATAGGAAAGAAGATTTAGGTAAAATTTTATCTAAATGAATATACCTCACAGTATGAATTCCTAAAATAAGTAAAGGAAAAAAGATATTTAATATATGTAGAAAATAATACAATGAGGTTTCTTTAAATTATATTGGAGTTGAAAATTTTGACTCACCTAACATTTCTTGATATTTATGCCTCCAACTGTTGGAGGCATCGATAATGCCACACAGAAGAGACAAAACCTAGGTCTGCATAAAAATCAAGAAATATGATGCAAGTCAAAATTTCCAACTTCAATATAAGGAAAGAAGATACTTTAGTTGTGTGAGCAGATAGCTTCTTTTGTTTTGTTTCTATGGTAACAATAATAACAAAGATGGCAACTCAACAGAAAGCATTTTGTATTTTGCAGTTAGAGAGTTGTAAATCAGTTGTCAAAGTTCAACGTGCGTTTCGTAGGCAGTTTAATCGTGATCCCCCCAATACCAACAACATTCGTCAATGGCATAATTAGTTCGCTATGATTGGTTTTTCTGTGTAAATGCAAAAGTGTTAGACGACTAAGAGTGTCTGAGGAAAATGTTGCTGCTGCAACATTTCAAGCACAAAGTCAGCGCAATCAGTAGGCTTTAGAGCCTGTAACAATTATAAATGATAGGGATGTATATGTAAGCGTTTTCGTAAGATCTTCCACACTGTCATTACCGGATTGGTCATCATGGTCCAGATGACAGGGCTTATCTCCAGTGGCCTCTTAGACCACTGGATCTCACCCCATGCAATCTTTTTCCTTTGGGGTTTGTAAAGGACAGAGTCTACGTGCCTCCATTGCCTGCTAACCTGCCCGAATTGAGAGACAAGATTCGAGAAGCTGTTGTTAACATCAATCCAGACATGTTTATTAATTAAGTTATGTAGATAGGAAATAACACTATGAGGTTTTTTAATATTTATTAAAATTCATCGGAGAACATATTGTTTAAACAACTCGCCTCATAGGATTCATGCTTCCATGATATCGCGATTTCAAACATAATCATTATGATTATGTTTGAAATCGCGATATCATGGAAGCATGAATCCTATGAGGTGAGTTGTTTAAACAATATGTTCTCCGATGAATTTTAATGATTATACCTCATAATGTTTACTTCCCAACATTAATTAAATATTTTTTAATATTGTTTATTTTTTATTATTTCACTCACCTCATACTTCATAACTCCTCGCAAACCCAGGGTTTCGACACATCATTTGTGACATTCTCAATGATGTGACGAAACCCTGGGTTTGCGAGGAGTTATGAAGTATGAGGTGAGTGAAATAATAAAAAATAAAAAAATGCTTATTAATGTATATGAAGAATTAGCCTATAGGTTGGATGTGTGCCATGTAACAAACGGGGCTCACATTGAACATCTATGAACTTATAATGTAAACTGGAGATGTTACTCTTCCATTTAACATTTATCATGAGCTTTATTTTTGTCATAGTTGGTTAAAGTATAATTCAACACCTTTAAAATTGCTATATTCTTTTATATGTACACCTGGTGTTAGAAATTTTTGCATGCTTATATTACTTAATCATTACATTTTTAAGTTCTAACAAAGATTAAAAATTACTAACTATGTTATATTATTTTTGGTCTGGACATCTTAACTCAATATTAATGTTGATTTGTTCTTGGACATGTTTCAAAACAATTCTGGGAAAGCTGACGATAAAACAGAATTGTTTTGAAACATGTCCAAGAACAAATCAACATTAATACTGAGGTAAGATGTCCAGACCAAAAATAATATAATTAAAATAACCTCAAAATATAACTTCCTAAAATTAAATATTAATTACTAACTATGTCTTTACCTGTTATAGAATGAGGCCTTTATACCTTGTCTGTTGCCCTTTATTCTAGTGTTTGTAACAGTGAGAGTAGGTACTGCACCTCCAACAATACGATTCTTAATATTCTGGACTGGAGCTGTAAATGTAAATGAATGTAACTCAAAAACTTATTGCTAGAGTCAAGATGCAGAATAAAGCACTGTGCCTCAGCAAGAACATTTGCCATTTCACAATTAACTGTTATCATCTGTATATAGTAAATACAGTACAAGCTTTATTAAATATATGTAGGAAACAACACTATGAGGTTTAAGATAAATTAAACCTCATAGTGAATTATTCCTATAAAAGTTCTAAACTATGAGGTTTCTTTAGTTATTAATGAGTTGTATATTTTGACTCACCTCATATTTCTTGATTTTTATTGTTTCTGTGCGACAAAACTAGTTTGCATAAAAATCAAGAAATATGAGGTGAGTCAAAATATACAACTCATTATTAGTGGGTGATATGTTCTGCAAATACAGAAACCGTGAATATGGAATGGTAATTTGTATGGGTATAGAGGGGATACATTCCAAGGTTCCAAAATAATATAAAAATTATCAAAATAAAATCAGTTTAATTAGAGATTTTGAACAATTTCTAATAATTATTACTGTCAGGCTTAAAGAAGTTAGAAATTTTTTATTGTTTTGCCACTTTTAAAAGGTCTTTCAATTCAGATTGATATTCAGCAGTGAATGCAGCAATAGAATTCTTTGTTTTGTCTTTGGATTTCTTGATGAATCGTACATTAACATTGAAACTGTGAGATATAGAAGCAAATGACTCGCCAACGCGTAAACTTTCAAGTATTTCTATTTTTACTTTAAGCGGCAACACTACGTTTTTCCACTGCATAACTAATTTTCTTTCCTTTTACTCGACATTATAAATTGGCAACAAAGCAGAAGAGACACGTGTTATTCAATCAAAATCATTGCAACGAATGACAAGTCGAAACAATAAAACACCAATAGGGCAAGGACAGCATTTATAACAGACATAGCAGCACATAAAAATATGATGGGGGTGACTTTTAACAACGAACTTTAGGCTTAATGACAATAAGGATTGTTTTTCTTTGATATTTATTTGTCCATTTGGTTTGAATTGCTCTTTGCAAAGGTCATCTTGGCATGTGCCTGCAGTAAAAAAAGTTACCGATGCGTTATTAAAGGATACTAATCCTTCTAATATACCGATTGGATCTGCAAATAAAGGAACTGTCACAACTTTTTTAATCAGCAAATAATGAAAATGCAAATAAAGGAACTGTGAATAAGGACCTTTTACTGTAATAAATTTTCCAGAATACCCTCAATCGAAGTGTATTATTACATTTTCCATAATCTATTGAATGCATTTACTTCAAATTTTTAAGGTTCTAGTTATCAAATTCTTGTGGATATTTAAACATACATACATAATTTTTTTTTACGTATGTTACTAGAAAAAATGGATCGTTTAATGAAATGACAAAATAAAATAATGCAAATAGGAAATGTAGTTCAAGCAGAACCTCATAATATCAGCAATTTATTTCATAATGCTCTGTTATACCTCATGTTATTAGCATTGACATTCAAAGGCCAACAATTTTTTTAAATTAACTGAACACTGTTTTATTGTATAAATTATAATTGAAATTTGAGTTGTTACCTTTGTACTATTTAGCTGATTTTGAACACTTATCCATTCATAAATTAATTATGGGAAATAACATTATGAGGTTTTTCAACTAATGAATAGGAAATTATTCCTGTAGTTGCCCATGGTCTGGAATTTAGGTTACGTTTAGTTGGCCACAGTGGACTAGTGGTTCTGCTCCTTGCCTCTGGCCCCGAGGGTCGTGGGTTCAAACCCGGCTGGGGTTGATGAATCTTTTTAGATCCAAGGAGCAAGTCCTCCAGGAGGGACTTTAAGCCATGGGTCTTGAGTCTGAAGATTTTCAGGCTCGTAAAAGATCCTTAAGCCTGAATAAAGAGGCCTCTAAGCAAAATTTACTGACATCAATGTCCTAGTAATACCTTAGTTGCCTGTTAGATGTCTCTTGGGTTGATGTGTTGACCGCATGCCATCCATGACATCTACGAGCAAATAAGGTAACTAAAAATTAACTTGGTCTGGTAACTCCTTACAAAGGAGAGGCTATGAATCAACAATGAGCTATGCCATTATAAATAGATTAGGTTAAGAACTCTTCTAGCGCTTCATTATCATTTATCACTCATCATATCATCAGGGTAATGTAATTCTGTCTTCCAGGTGCCCCAACCTAAGAAATGGATTACAATTCCGCCAATGCCAGGGAAGAAAGCTAGAAATGTCATAAAGACAACCTGGTGGCATCGGACAAAAAAAATATAATATAATTATTTTATTAACACTTACCCAATTGAGTTGAAATTGCTAGAACAGCTCCACCAAGAGCATTGCTACCACTATGATACTGCAAAACAATACCATATGAACTGCTGATAGTTGGAAATAATACCAAGTCTCTCTTCAAGCTCCACACATGAGCAACCATGTTAGTGTTAGGAGCATCATATATCAAGATATCTTCTGTGCTGCGGTTGTGAATTGGATTCAGGAGCTGTATTCCAATCACATAGCCTGGCTTACACTGCAACAAACACACAATTTACTTGCAATATGTTTCCAATGTGGGAACACAGAAGAAATAAATAGTTGGAAGAAAAAGTCTGACCTAATATTTTGTAAATCAAAAACTATATATATACCAAATTTCCTTACTCAAATATTTTTTTGAGAGTGAGAAAATTTGGTATATATAGTATATTTGATACATGTAGTAAAATATATAATATCCTTAACTCGTATCCAACTCAGGGTCAAGTCGAGGGATGAGATGAGCCCCCTATATAGGGTGCCGGCTGATCATGCCTGACTCACTATCACAGGGGCAGATGAATGAAACAAAATTAAATTGATGAGATGCGTATGGAGAAATGGTGGAATCAAATTATGGCAGGGCAAAACGGGAGAAAACCCCCGAGAAAAACCTGCCCAAGCTCCTTTTTTGTCCCACATGGAGTGATCTGAGACTCAATCGTGGGACCCAACAGTGAGAGACAGGCATCTAACCACTTCTGCCAAAGAGCTGCCTGGTATATATAGTATATATTATATTTGGCATATATTAGAAAATTTGGTCACAGTAATATAATGTACGGTTAAAAACTATAATATAGTTACCTTGTAGGTCCGTCTCCTCAACTTAAGTTCTTTTAAAACTCTGTAGGCCTTTCGGGACTAGTCCCATCATCAGCAGAATGCATTAGGTCCGTTCTTGTTGACCCTTGTTGAAGCACTGACTTGGTTGTGAGAATTTTGTACAGAGGATTGTGTGGATTAGGTGTGTATTCATTGAGAATCAGGTTGCTGTTGATTTCTCTTAGGATTGCGATTTCCTCCAGTATATTTATTCTCATTGGAATGTTTTCTCTATGTACTATTGTGAGGGTGTTATCGATGTTATGCATATGTACAAAATTCTCACAACCAAGTTAGTGCTTCAACAAGGGTCAACAAGAACGGACCTAATGCATTCTGCTGATGATGGGACTAGTCCCGAAAGACCTACAGAGTTTTAAAAGAACTTAAGTTGAGGAGACGGACCTACAAGGTAACTATATTATAGTTTTTAACCGTACATTATATTACTGTGAACTAATACCTCAACGGAAAATCACCATGAATTTTACTAGTATAGAAAATTTGGTATTTACAAGTATATTTTGATAATTTATAAAATATTAAGTCAGACTTTTTCTTCCAACTCAAAATATATTTTGGAGATGAAAATTAAATGAAGATATGGAGCAAAACCATCTGTCATTGTCCAGCTTTTGTAGAAGAGATCAGCCTTCTTGCTAAATATTGGAGAGCAAGAGAGTAAATGATTTCATTGTGAAGTGCTTGACATTAGATACCAACCAACCAACCAACCATACTTTTTGGAGATTTTTACCTTTATTCTCAAACATTTTCAAACTCTAGTACTAATGGAAATGACTACCTTCATGGTGTGACAGCTGCTATCTCAAATCTACATATGTCAATCAGAGAGGTGCATCATCAACTGTGACTTCAATGGTTTTATTATTCATTTCATACATCTCAATGATGGATAAGCAATATTTGAAAAGAAAAAATTACACGCTCGGACTGGGACTCGAATCCAGGACCTTTGGCTTTCTAGGCCAAGTGCTCTACCGACTGAGCTATTTGGGTGAGTTCCAATCTAAATGCAAATTTTTCTCTTATAAGCTGTTAATTCCCACACACCACATGCTATGAAACCTTTGCTTCCATCTTGCATATGGTGGCTACTTTATAAAGAAGACATTTATTTGGGAATTTTAATTACATTATAAAGCCAGTATTCCCAAATAAATGTCTTCTTAATAAAGACACTGCCATTTGCAAAATAGAAGCAAAGGTTTCATAGCATTTGGTGCGTGGGAATTAACAGCTTATAAGAGAAAAATTTGCATTTAGACTGGAACTCACCCAGATCGCTCAGTCGGTAGTTCACTTGCCCTAGAAAGCCAGAGGTCCTGGGTTTGAGTCCCAGTCTGAGTGTACAGTTTTTCTCTTCAAATATTATCAGTGACTTGTCATTAGCCAAAATACAATGAAAATTTTCTTCCCTTATGGGAAGTCGAATAAATGTGCATCTCAAAGCAGAACTTAATGGAGATGAAATAATCCAAAATCCTTGTGTAAATCCAACCCAATGAATTTCTTAAACCTCACTTCCATACATGCCAAAAGATGGCATTAGTATTGTGTTGCATAGTTGATTTGTTGCTCAAATAACCGCCTTCAAATTTCGTGGGTGGCAGCAATAAGTTTAGAAGCCATAATAAAACAATTAAATTTACAACGGAAGTTGAAAATAACCAAGAATTTTTTATTTTAAAATACAATGGGAAGTAACATTAAGAGGTTTATTTTATAATTAAGACATTTTGTCTGTTCATTCTTACCTCTTATGGTTGTTCTTTGTCAAACATATGTTTCAGGGTTTCTGAGCTCCATCGTCTGTAATCGCTGAAGATGGGGCTCAGAAGCCTTAAAACATATGTTCAACAACAACAACCATAAGAAGTAAGACTGCACAGACAAAATGTCTTAATTATTAACCAAGAAATACCATTTTTTGACATTAAATTGTAGAGAAATGAAGAAAAAAGGAAAATAGGATTTAGAATTTACAGGAGAGAAACACACATTGCACATAAAAGGCAATCTTTAATAGTATTTGAAGAGAAAAATTATACGCTCAGACTTTTCTCTTCAAATATGATTTATCCATCATTGAGATGTATGAAATGAATAATAAAAAAACTTTAATAGTTTAACATACATACTTGTGAACATTCCCATGGGCAGAGAAAATATTAATATAAAGAAAAAACACATATTAAAAATAGTGAAGAGAATGGTTTTGAGGAAAAGATGATTCATAAGAAAATAAATAAATTCAAGAAACAAAAAGTGATAAATGAAACTCTTCAGACAGATAAAGAAATTGGTAAAAAATTCAGGAAATTTACATACCACCCTTTGGTATCTAACAAATTTCAAAAAAAAATTTCAGCAAATTTAACATTAATCTAGCACCAAAAAAAAGATTACAGTTTGAATAAATTAATTAAAACCAACAAAAATGAAAAGATTGATGATGGCAACAAATCAGGGATTTATCAAATTGATTGTAAATATTATAAAAAAATATACACAGGAAAAACAAAAAAGGAACTTGAATACAAGATTGAAAGAACACCATAGAAATGTTAAAAATGGAGAAATAGAAAGTCTGCGATAGCTGCATATGCATAGTCAGAAAAAAACAGAATCGAAACAAAGGCCAAATTACTGAAACAGATAAATCTAAGGAACTCACAATTTGGAAGAAAATTTACATCCACAAGAATAAGGAGAAAACTATGAATTTTGAAATTCCAGGAGAAAAAGAAAAAAAATTGATTTGGAAATTCATCGGTCAGCCAACAGAAGGAGTAGAAATCAACCTACAGGATAAGAACTGCAAACACAACAGTTAGAATGCATCGACAATGTCGCATAGATGCTACAGAAGATAAAAAAAAAATTAGATGAGTCAAAATAACCAACTCATAATAAGCCAATAGGAGTTAGATTTGTGTTATGTGCAGCAAACAACCTCTCCAGACTTGCTTTCTGGAGAAATCATTTTCCAGATACATCAATTCTAGAAAAAGCTGACTTTCGAGAATTTCAAGATCAAATCTTGCTCTCCGGAAACTTCAAAATTCATGGATATGTTTATATAATAGAGCACTTGGCCCGGAAAGCCAAGGGTCCCGGGTTCGAGTCCCGGTCTAGGCGAAAATTTTTCTCTTCAAATTTAATTTATCTTTCATTGAGAAATGTTAAATTAATAATAAAAACATCATTATATAATAAATTTGGAAATTTTTAACATTATGAGGTTTAATTCATAAGAATTGAATGAATTGTGATTTCTTCTTACCTCATACTTCTATGTTTTTTAAACACAGCACTGTAGTATCAGCGACCATTGTCACCATCCTCAGCTGTTTTCATGACTGTCAATTTTTTCTTTTGCAGGTAATTATCCAAACTGCCATCTGGTGTTCTTTTGAAAGAATTATTTTCTAAACTGCCATCTGGTGTTCTTTTGAATTAATCATTTTCTAAAATTGACAGTCATGAAAACAGCTGAGGTGGTGACAATGGTCGCTGATACTACAGTGCTGTGTTTAAAAAACATAGAAGTATGAGGTAAGAAGAAATCACAATTCATTCAATTCTTATGAATTGAACCTCATAATGTTAAAAATTCCCAAATTTAATATATAAAAGTACCAACTAAATTGGAAACACCATCTTGAAAGAATGAGTTCAAATCGGAACCCCAAAGCTGTTTATAATTATATACCAAGAGGATGAAGATCACTGGGCCATCCTATGAAACACTGGAGGGAAAATTTTCTATAGGATCGTAACAAGCCTTGACCTAATACTTGGAAGGAAGAAGAAGTGATTCTCTATCAAACTATGCGCTGCAAATGTCAATTTTTCAATTCACCATTTTTAATATTTCTAAAGTGTTCTTTTGAACGAGAATCTAAATTCCTTTTAGTTTTTCCTATATATACTTTATTGCTGTCAATGCAACTAATCTGATAAATTCCAGATTTTTTTTACCATCTGGGGTTTTGATTTTCTTATTTGTTTTTAGAATACCCAATCTGAATTTGTTTATGTGTGCTAAAGAAATATTGCAATCAATAAAATAAAATGTGTCTTACATCATCTCACCTCATACACTCCGTGTTTTTCACAGCACAGGACCACAGTTTGAGGAACAATCATCACAATATAATTAAAATAACCTCAAAATATAACTTCCTAAAATTAAATATTAATCATCACAATTACTTATTTTAGGAATTCTCACTATGAGGTATATTCATTAAGGTAGAATATTTTTTATCACAATATGAGGTGAGTGATAAAAAATATTCTACCTTAATCATCACAATGTTCAGCCATCTTTTTAAAAGCTGGTAAAGAGAGGGATGGTTTCTGAAACCAGAGTCCTGTGCTATGAAAAACATGGGAGTGTATGAGGCGAGATGATATATTACTTATTTTAATTTTATTAATTTAAAAGCCTCATAATTTTATTCCCATCATAAGTTATGAAATAATATTGTGATACTGAATTTACTAAATATTTTCTGAAAATTTTTGTGTGTTTCAGGTTGGTAAGTACATTTCTTGATTTATTTTTATTTTTTTCTTACTACTAGTTTGTAGGATGATGTATTCTCTCAATAATTTTAATTGCTCGAATTTATTGAACTTAATATATTAACTTTTTACCAAAACCATTTAGTCTGGCTATATATAAAATGTGATTGTATTCTTTCTTAAAATTCTCTTCACTTAATGGGATGTTTGTTAATCTGTATTTAAACTATCAAATATTGCATGTTTATGTACTAATATGATTGAAATCTGAAGATTTTATTTAATTATATCTGTGTGAACCTCTTTTCTGTGGATGTTGAAGTTTTTTTTTTCTCTATTCATTCTTGATTTTATATATTTAATTAGTTTTTGTATCAAGTTATTTTGAGTCTGATTAAAAGTACCTCAAAATATTGCTTCCTAAAATAAAACATTAGTTTTTGTATATTGACTTACATGTACATTGAAATTCCTATCAATAGGATCTGGTCCAACTCTCTGTGTGAGGAAATATTTTGTCTCATCTGTTTCCAGCTCAATATCAGTGTAGTGCTGTGGAATGTAAATGGGTTTGTATGACGAATACTGAATATTCTGATCCTTTGGAAATTTAAACCAACCAGCCAGTTCTCTTTGTTGAGAAGCCGTTAGAGTAGGATTGTGGTAAATCCCTGCCATTCTGTTGTTTTCAAGATTTGATCCTGAAATAAAATGTACACATCAATATCATCCTCCTTAAAGTATAGCAAACTCCCAATTATACATGTTAATTTGGACCAAGATATGCACGGAAAATCGAAAAACACTGATAATCCAATTAAGTTATTTGGCGCCATGGAAGGTGATCAGAAATGTATTTACCCACTTTAACACTACTTAAATGCAAGGAATATTCATAAAATGTTATATTAAATATACTTAGGTGTGAGTCTGATCATTATTTTATTTTACTCGTAAATATGAAAAAAAAAAAAAAAAGTGGGACTATTTCCTGTCATGACCACTCTGGTTACAACAGTTATTCAAAATGGCCGTCGTAATCAGCGACAACTACACTAGTAACCACCGATATTCACACTTATAACCAGCGATGACAAATAATCAGCGATAGATAACCACATAGTAACCACCAATGACCACACTAGTAACCACCAATGACCCCACTACTAACTAGCGATAAACCCACCGCCACAGCATATCTGTGCTTTTAATCTGTAACAACAAACTTTCAGTGACTCACAAAACGGAAATTTCCGAAATTGTTTTGTATTCTTAGAATGTTGGTTGGTACCATTAAACGCATCAGGTGAGGGGGTTGTGAGTGGAGGTTACTCTACTGTGCTAGTTTCTAAGCGCAGTTCACAGTAGCATGTTTAAAGATAATGAATTTTTTCATAACAATACAAAATACAGTATAGTATTTGTCTTCATTTTTAAAAAAAATACAGTAAAAAGAGTCATTTTTAATTAAAATTACAGTGAGAGGAAATATTATGAGGTATTTATATTAATAAATGAGTTGGAGAAATTGTTTTAACATCTCACCTCACAAAGTTGCATGTCTTCACAATACCAGTTTCAAAAGTATAGTATTACTTCCATCTTCAGTCAAAAGAGTTGGAATTTGACAGAAGATGGAAGTAATAGTATACTTTTGAAACCTGTACCATGATGACACACAACTTTGAGAGGTGAGATGTTAAAACAACTTCTCCAACTAATTTATTAATAAAAAAAGTCATGCCCGGATAATCCACAAACTGGATAATACGCGCACACATAATCAGGAGTTTGTTGTAAGATTAATATGATAAGCAATGAATGAATGAGTCAACTGTTATCTTACCTCATATTTCATGTTTTTTTAAACATGGGAACTGCAGTTTTCCCGTGTTTAAAAAAACATGAAATATGAGGTAAGATAAGAATTGACTCATTCATTGAAATAAAAACCTCATAATGTTATTTCTCATATTTAACTTATGAATCATAAACAATACTTTTAAAATTAAATTAAAATGTTTCGTACCTCATGAGGTGAAGTATTAAACATTTTAATTTAATCTTAAATCAAACCTCATAGTGATGTTTTCCTGTAAAAGTTCAATACTTATAAAACTCATTATGAACACCACTGAGGTTATTATGTAAAAATAATATAATAGAGTTGGGCATTTTTACATTATGAGGTTTTCTTAATAAGAATCAAATGAATCATGAATTCTTCTTACCTCATACATCTATGTTTCTTAACACAGAACTGCAGTATCGAGAAACATATCATACCATCGTCAGCTGTTTTCATGACAACAGTTGAAGATATGAATGATATTAAGAAGCTAAAGCTGTTACTATGAAATAAGTATATTAAAGTACACAACTAAATTATTGTCATCAAATGGTAAAGAGAAAAATTTATGCCTGAACCGGGAATCGAACCCCGAACCTTCAGCTTTCCATGCTGATGCTCTTAACCATTGAGCTAATCCAGGCTTCCTTCCCATCCAAGCATAAATCCTTCCTTTACCTTACTGTCTTGGTCCCACATTCAAATGCTATGAATCATCATTCACAAATACACAATGAATGGCTTCTATCTGAAGAAGACATGAAGGGACTCTACCAGCTATAGCATTATTTATTAAATTAATATTAAGAAGCTAAAGCTGTTATTATGATTAAAATAAGTATATTAAAGTAAATTATTGTAATCAAATTGTAAAGAGAAAAATGTATGCCTGAACCAGGAATCGAACCCCAAACCTTCAGCTTTCCGTGATGATGCTCTTAACCATTGAGCTAATCCAGGCTTCCTTCCCATCCAAGCATAAATCCTTCCTTTACCTTACTGTCTTGGACCCACATTTGTGAATGATGATTCATAGCATTTGAATGTGGGACCAAGACAGTAAGATAAAGGATTTATTCAAAGTTAAAATTGGGAAACACATTATGAGGTTCTTATTAATAAATTAATGAGTCATTTTAACATCTTACCTCATATTTCATTGAAAAACATGAAATATGAGGTAAGATGTTAAAAGGATTTATGCTTGGATGGGGAGGAAGCCTGGATTAGCTCAATGGTTAAGAGCATCAGCACGGAGAGCTGAAGGTTCGGGGTTCGATTCCCGGTTCAGGCATAAATTTTTCTCTTTACCATTTGATTACAATAATTTAGTTGTGTACTTTAATATACTCATTTCAATCATAGTAACAGCTTTAGCTTCTTAATATTAATTTAATAAATAATGCTATAGCTGGTGGAGTCCCTTCATGCCTTCTTCAGGTAGAAGCCATTCATTGTGTATTTGTGAATGATGATTCATAGCATTTGAATGTGGGACCAAGACAGTAAGGTAAAAGGTAAAGTGATCCCACAACAGGCCTCAGGAGGCCCTTGGGGTAGTAGGAGGTTAAGGCTCCCACTTTTTCTAGACAATCGGCACTTGATGTCAGCCGGGTTGTCAGCCCTGCATGACGGCCGCCTTTACCCCAGAACAAGCGTCTGGTACTCATTTCCGTTAGAGGCTGAGTCGACCCCAGGGCCATAGTGCCGCCAGAGGGTTTGGGTCAGTTTAAAAATCCTGACCCCAACGGAACTTGAACCCTCGACCCTCCGGCTTGTAGCTCAGTGCCTTAACCACTACGCTACGGCGTGCCCCCCAGACAGTAAGGTAAAGGAAGGATTTATGCTTGGATGGGAAGGAATCCTGGATTAGCTCAATGGTTAAGAGCATCAGCACGGAAAGCTGAAGGTTCGGGGTTCGATTCCCGGTTCAGGCATAAATTTTTCTCTTTACCATTTGATAGGAATGATATGTTTCCCAATACTGCAGTTCTGTGTTAAAAAACATAGATGTATGAGGTAAGAAGAATTCACGATTCATTTTGATTCTTATTATGTAAAAACTTAAAATATTTAAATGTTCTCAACTTCAAGCACATGGGATTATATACGTAAGAGAAAACTTCTGTCTAAATCAGGAGCCTTTGAAACTGGTATCGTGAAAGCACTGAACTTTATGAGGTGAGATGTATAAACATTTTTATCCAACTCTATTATAGATTGAAAATTTCCTTATAGTGTTACTTCCCACTGTAATTTTGATTAAATTTCATAAAACTTGATTATAAAAAATATTTTTTAGATAATTAAGGTAGAATGGTTTTGCAATAAAAATGATACTCTAGAAAATAAACAAGTTCAAAAGACAATAATTTATTAATCAAAGCACTCTTCTAAAAGTAAAAGAAGAAAATGTAAAATTTAGAAAATTCACATATCATCCATTAAAACACCACAAGTTTCAAAAATTTTTAAAGATTTCAACAAAAGGTTAGCACCCAAAAATGACCTAATAAGAATGAGAAAATTAAGGAAGAAAACAAATCAGGGATTTATCAAATTAAATGTGAAGAATGTGAGAAATTCTACATAGGAAAAACTAAGAGAAACTTGAAAACTAGAGTGAAAGAACACCTCAGGAATGTCAAGAAAGGGGAAGTACAAAAATCTGCAGTGGCTGCCCATGCATGGTCTGAAAAACATCTTATCGAGAAAGAAGCTAAATTATTAAAACAAAAAGAAAAACAAAAAGAACTTACTGACGATTTTATTATTAATTTAACACTTCTCACTTCTTCAAATATAAAAAGAACTTACTGTTTGGGAAAAGATCTACATTCAAAAGAGCGAAAAGAAGAAATTGATGAACTTTTAAATTCCCGGTGAGAATGACCTGGTTTCGAGGTTTTTCAGTCAGCCAATGGAAGGAGCGAAGGACAGCTCTTCAAGACGACAGAACAACGGTCGTGACAATACTGAGGATGGAAAAGAAATTATGTTCCGAAACTAGTTTATAGTCAAATAAGAAGAACAATATGAGGTGAGTGATAAAAAAATTCTACCTTAATGAATATACCTCATAGTGAGAATTCCTAAAATAAGTACCGTAAAATGGGGTGAATAGCAACAGTGGGGTGAATAGAAACGAAACTTCTGAAAAAATTCAACATTATGTAATAGGGGGTTAAAGTAAAGCAGACAGGGATATTTTTTTTTATGAGATGGAAATAAGGTAAGATTTAAGGGAAATGTGATTTTGTGTGGTTGGCAATACTGAGATTCAGATTCAGTGGTGTGACAAAGCAACTTCTGTTTCAGCCGATTTTCATCGTTTTCCAAACTTTACATGTAAGTACCATACCTCATCACCTCACATGTTTGAATTGTACTATTTTTTATACCTTGTATACCTGTAGAAGATATCACATTGTTTAATATAGTGTAAACAAAACCATTTCTTTGTTTCAATTTTTTTGTTTTAGGTTATGATCCATATTTTGAATCTGTGGGGTGAATAGAAACACATTATTTTGCTGTTTCTATTCACCCCACAAATCGTAAAGTTTTTATTTTGTGTTTATTTTCCAATGTCACAGCTGAAAGACAATTAAATATATAATATACAACCAATAGTTATCCAATTGAGGAATATTAGCTGGCACAAGCTATAATGTGACCGTTTTCTTTCAGCATGCCAAGGAGTTACAAACGATTAAAACCGAACAAAGTACAAGATCCAGAGGTTATTAAGGCAGCTGTTGAAGACATAACTAATGGCCTTAGCCTTCGAAATGCAGCGGCAAAATATGACATCCATTATAGTGTCCTCTACAGACATTTGAAAAAAGGTGATCAAATTAAGAAAAAAGGAGGGCAAACCGCTTTAACAGAAGAAGAGGAAAAAACTGTGGCGAGTAGACTTATTATTTGTGCTGACTGGGGCTACCCAATTGATTCGTGGACTCTGCGAATTTTGGTCAAAGAATCGCTTGACCGCCAAGGTAGAACCATAAAAAAATTCAAAGACAACTTTCCTGGCCGTGATTTTGTCTATTCTTTTTGAATAGACATAAGGCTGACTTGTCACAAAGGTTATGCCAAAACATTAAACGGGTCAGAGCAGGTGTCTCCCCAGAAACGATCAATGAGTACTTTGACAGACTAGAAGCAGAGCTCAGAGACGTTCCTTCATCAAACATTATTAATTATGATGAAACGAACCTTTCTGATGATCCTGGAAAACATAAAGTAATAACTAAGCGTGGATGTAAGTACCCAGAAAGGGTGATGAACTCAACCAAATGCTCCATTTCTGTCATGTTTTCAGCTGCTGGTGATGGTCACCTCTTACCCCCATATGTAGTCTATAAATCTTTACACTTGTATGAAAGTTGGAGAGAAGGAGGCCCTGATGGGTCCAGATACAATAGGACCAAAAGTGGTTGGTTCGACAACTTTTGTTTTTCTGATTATGTTGAAACCATAGCCCTTCCTTATCTTAGACGTTTACCTGGCAAAAAGTACATGATTGGAGACAACTTATCTAGCCACTTGTCCTTGGATCTCATTAAAAAATGTGCAGAAAATGATGTCCACTTTATATTTTTACCAGCAAACTCCACGCACCTCACTCAACCATTAGACGTGGCATTCTTTCGGCCTCTCAAAATGGCATGGCGTTCAATCCTTCTAGATTGGAAAAAAGGACCCGGCAAGAATGAAGCTACCATTCAAAAGAGCAAGTTTCCTAGTTTGCTAAAGAAACTGTGTGAATCATGCAAATCGGAAAATGTAATTTCTGGCTTTAGAAAATGTGGTATTGTGCCCCTAAATCGGAAGGAAGTACTAAAGATGCTACCCTCCTCAGATTTGTCTATTGAATCAACCCAATCCTCAAGAGCCACAACACCAGCACTATCTCCTGTTGCTGCTATTGATGCTTCCTTCAAGGAACTATTAACAGCTCTAAGACACACAGAAACAGTTCCAGCTCGAAAAAAGCGAGTGAAAGTAGATGTTGGTCCAGGAAAAAGTGTTTCTGTGGCAGATTTTCCACCCGGATCCAGATCAGACTGGACCTAGCACATCTGTTGCTGGTACAAGCACTGACAATGATAATTCCACAGGTACCAGAAAACAAAGTGTAAGTGCCAGGAAAAAGAAAAATAAAAAACTCGATTCAGAATCATCACCAGAAGATTCGGACTATTCTGTGCAAGACAGTGACTCAGATCTCACATTATCCGATTCTTCTGCAAATGCCGAACTTTCAAAAGAACTTGACAGATTAATCCAACCTGACGATTTTGTAATCGTGAAGGTATATGGAAAAACTAAAAATGTATTTAGAATGTATGTCTCCAAAGTCACTGACTTTCAAGATGACGGTTATGTTGGACTGTTTTGCAAGAAAACCCTCAGCAGTAATATGTTTTCCTTGACTGATGAAGAATCATTTTTCTCCAAGGATGATGTAATTAAAAAATTGATGCCAGTTGTTCAAACCTCAAAGTCTGCTTCTCGCTGGAAAGACAAAATCTGTTTTCAGGATGACTTAAGTGCCTTCATAATTTATTAGACTAAACTTTGTATTCTCACTTTTGTTCTTTTTGTTTTTGGGTATCGGTTACGATATATTGTAATTAAATTTTTTTCTCTGATTACCACTCGTTTGTGTTTCTATCCATCCCTTAACAATGCTTACTGTTTCTATTGCCCCAACAAACTCTGAAATAAAAACAAACGTGAAAAACAATGCCTGTTTCTATTGACCCCGCTCGATGGGGTGTATAGAAACAGCATGTTTTCAATTTTTTTAAATTTTACCTTGCCATAAAAAGAAAATATGAAGCTGCAGGCTTGTAGAGGACGGGAAGACCCATAAACCGAGGTAGGTCTCAATTCAATATCTCTTATAGTACTTTTGATATTTAAACTTGAAGTTCAAAACTGTTGCTATTCACCCCATTCTACGGTAATTTTTTAGATATTTTAGCAAATGAGGTCTGAAATATGTAGTTGTATCCAGTGCAGTCTTTACAAGTTTATTGATTCAATTTTGATGATATTACGAAATGGTGATCAGAGTGAAATGGAGTACAACTCAAAATTAATTAAAATAAACCTCATAGTGGTATTTCCTACTACATAACTTAACTCAGGATTTGTCTTGATAATTAAGAAAAAGCAGGAAAAATCCCAGTCATGTTGGTTGGACCCAAGATTTGAACCCAGGATCTCAAACATTATCATCTGGACCAACAAGTTTGGTAAAAAAATATTTTGATTAATAGTGAGTGGAGAACATATTTTTAATAACTCACCTCATACAATTTCAAATTTATTTGATTTAAGACCATTGGTTTCAAATTAATTTTTCATTCATCTTCAGTTTATTTTCATGACAATAAACTGAAGATAAATGAAAAATTCACTCGAAACCAATAGTCTTAAATCAAATAAATTTGAAATTGTATGAGGTGAGTTATTAAAAATATGTTCTCCACTCACTATTAATGATATAACCTCATAATGTTTACTTCCCAACATTAATTTTAATACAAATATTTTGATGTTATATTTTAAATTAACATTTCCAAGAATTGGACATAGTTTTATTTTAGAAAGAAAACTTAATGCTCGGACTGGGATTCAAACTGTGGATCTCTAACTCTGCATGTCAGTATGATACTGATTACACCATCCAAACTCCGATATGAATGTCAACAATTCTTTCCACTTATACAACCCTCTTTCATCAGAAGGCCGTTCAAAGAGAGTTATATAAGTGGAAAGAATTGTTGACATTCGTATCGGAGTTTGGATGGTGTAATCAGTATCAAATGATGTGCAGAGTCAGAGATCCAGGGTTTGAATCCCGGTTTGAGCATTCATTTTTCTTATATTATTTTTGGTCTAGACATCTTACCTCAATATTAATGTTGATTTGTTCTTGAACATGTTTCAAAACAATTCTGTTTTATCTTCAGCTTTCCCAGACTGGTTTTATTTATGTTGCATTATGTTGCACCACCTGGATGTCGATGTCAGCTCCATCCTGTGGTTGGCCAAAGAACCTCCAAACAAGGTCACCCTCCATCGGAATATCAAAATTCATAACTCTGTTTCTGTTCTTCTGAATATAAATTTTTTCCCAAATAGTCAGCTCGTTTGTATTTTCTAACTGTTTTAATAATTTAGTGTTAGAAAATACAAACGAGCTGACTATTTGGGAAAAAATTTATATTCAGAAGAACAGAAACAGAGTTATGAATTTTGATATTCCGATGGAGGGTGACCTTGTTTGGAGGTTCTTTGGCCAACCACAGGATGGAGCTGACATCGACATCCAGGTGGTGCAACATAATGCAACATAAATAAAACCAGTCTGGGAAAGCTGAAGATAAAACAGAATTGTTTTGAAACATGTTCAAGAACAAATCAACATTAATATTGAGGTAAGATGTCTAGACCAAAAATAATATAATTAAAATAACCTCAAAATATAACTTCCTAAAATTAAATATTCATTTTTCTTTCTAAAATTAAAAATATTTGTTACATATTTAACACTAGGCAATAGATATATCTGATGCATTCAATTATTTTAATAAATATTTTACCTGATATTTTCAAACCAAGTTGCTTGAAGCTGATTCCATTCCCCTTGTTATTATTAAACACCGAGTTCTTGACAACATTAGCAACTCCAGTAGAATAGATGTCTGAATACAGAATACCAAGTCCATCTTGCTCGTTATCTAACACTCGAACGTTTTCCAGCGCATGTCTCGAGAAATCAACTTGAAGAGCTGAAACACAAGTTCAATTATTTTCATTTCTAGATTCCCTCTGCAGAGTAAAAATGTGTCTTCTACAATAGATTCAACTATGCTGAGTAATTATATGAGAGATTCTATATCACTAATGATAAAATTAACTGCACGTTTTCTCATACACAGATTTTCTTCAAATTTTCAGGGATATTTAACAAATAATATTTGAAAATCATACGCTTAGACTGGGTTTGAACCCAGAACCTTTGGCTTTCCATGCAAATTTTAAATTTAACAAATCCTTGTGCACAATTTAAAAATTGGATTTTCTATTAGAAGTGTTTTTATTGGCTACAAATATAACATTATTTTTTTTTAAATATGATAAAAATGGATGTTATTAAAAAAGCTGTATTCATGTAATGAACAAAAAAACTCCCTGTGTTAAATTACAGTTCAATATCCCATGTATGATCAGTTAATTCATATTTATAGTTAAATATGGAGAAAAAAAAAAAAGACTCATTCATTCACGATCAGTTCCCAGTTTTATCTTCCTACTATGAGCGAATTCTAAGAAAACTTGCAGCAAACCAACTATATAGATAACTCCAGATCTTTTAAAAAGAATTACATAAAAAAATTAAAAACATAAATTCTTGATTTGAGAATAAATATGAAGACAGAAATATTAATGTTTGTAGTGTATCTTGAATGGTGTAATGGATAGCATACTCATATGGAGAACGAGAGGTCCAAATTCAAGTCCAAATTCAAGTCCCGGTTCAAGCGTTAATTTTTATTTTCAAAACATAAATTCTTTCTCATAGCAAATCTAAGAATATATTTTCTTTTATAACACAAGACACATTTCTAACATAATATGGTTATCAAAACAAAACCAAGAGCGTCAAAGAGAAGTGAAACTCAGTCAAAATACTGTTTATTTTTTGTGACAGTAAGTTAATTTTTATTTTAGAAAACAATTAAGAATATTTAGAATCTGATTTTCCTTATATTTGAAGAGAAAAACTTTCGCCTAGACCGAGATTCGAACCCGGGACCTTTGGCTTTCCGGGCCAAATGCTCTACCAACTGAGCTACCGAGGCAAGTTGCGATCTAGATGCAAATTTTCTCTTATATACGTTATAATTTGGCACGAAAGAATTATAACGTATATAAGAGAAAAATTTGCGTCTAGATCACAACTCGCTTCGGTAGCTCAGTTGGTAGAGCATTTGGTCCAGAAAGCCAAAGGTCCCGGGTTTGAGTCTCGGTCTAGGCGAAAGTTTTTCTCTTCAAATATAATTTATCCTTCAATGAGAAGTGTTAAATCAATAATAAAAACATCTGATTTTCCTTGCCTATGGTATACTGGACTAGACCTCTTGGATGCCAGTCAGAAAACAGAATAGGTCATTGATTGTAGGAAGTAAAACATCTGATGATAGAGTCTTAAAAAGAAGACAAAATATAAAGTAAGGTGCAATTTTAACAATATGCAATAATTGATTTTTTATTTTTTTTTAAAGAAAGAAGAATTAATGCTCGAATTGGGACTTGAACCCTGGATCTCTATATACATCAGTGTGATACTAATGTCAACAGTTCTTTCTACTTATACAATTCTTGTTCATCCAAAGACTGATAGCTGTCGCTACCAACATGCAACTAACATCTTCTATTCAGAAGTATTTTTATTGAGAATTTATACATTACTTTTGAGCGGCAAATCTTCATATTTCAATGGTTTTATTTAAATTAACGCTTACCAATTTTTAGAATTTAATCTTACCTCCTGAAAAAGGAAAATGTGATAGACCAAAGCCAACGTGGATAAAGGGAATTCAAGACAACATGAAGAAGAGAAATATGACAGAAGCAGACACGTACGACTGGGAAGTGTGGAAGAAAAAAATTGTATATTTTGGTTGAGAATACCTGTGTATATAACAGAAACAATCCTGAAATAAATAAAGATAAATCATATTTAATTAATGTTGGGAAGTAAACATTATGAGGTATAATCATTAAAATTCAGCGGAGAACATATTGTTTAAACAACTCACCTCATAGGATTCATGCTTCCATGATATTGCGATTTCAAACATAGTCATGTTCATCATCAGCCATAACTCCAACTGACGAAATTCTTCGGCCATCAACTATTCTATTGTCGCCATCTTCAGTGCTGCCATCTATGGTTGAATTTATGAACTTCGAAATCAATGTAATTTCGTTAGGGATATCAAAATTCATTGATCTATTTTTGTTTTTCTGAATGTATATTTTTTCCAAACTGTCAATTCCAAAGGTTTCTCTACTTGTTTTAAAAGTTTAGCTTCTCTTCCAATTTTATGATGTTCTAATAAACTATGTGCAGCATGAATCCTGTGAGGTGAGTTGTTTAAACAATATGTTCTCCGATGAATTTTAAAGATAAATCAATTTAAGAAAGAAAAATCAGCACTCGAACCAGACTTGAACCCTGGATCTCTGATCAGGATCCAGGATCTGATCTAGATCAGAGATCCAGGGTTCAAGTCCTGGTTTGAGCATTAATTTTTCTTTCTTAAATTAAATTCTATCAGGTTTGGAAATTGTTAATTTAAATAAAAACATCAAAATATTGATTTTTCATTAAAAAAACATACAATTTTATAAATGCATACATTAATTGCCTATAAAGAATGATATCTCTTGAACTGGATATGAGGTGAGGCATAAAATATTTTAATTTAAATCTTAATGATGTCTCTGTTTGATTTGATTACCAGGTTTGAATGTGTTGGTATTGTAATCTAGGAGACCAGCTTTCTCAATTGTGATGAACTGTAAGTCGGCTCTCTCTGCCAGTACACCGAGCCTCACACCTGCCCAGGAAGATGTATGACAACGGAGACCAACATCATGCTCATGTGTACATGAATTCTCAAAATCATGCTCATGCTCTGCCAAACAAGCTGTTATGTCAACATCATCCTCTGTACAGCATACATTACTGCAAATTTAACACCAAACATCAGCATGCACAATACATTTAAAACAAACAATAGATATACATTACTTATTTTAGGAACTCACACAATGAGGTATATTCATTTAGATAAAATTTAATCATTCACCTCATATTTTTCTTCTTATTTTAATTTAAATTAGTTTCAGAACTTTAGATTTCAGTTCCATCGTCAGTATCTCCGCGACTGTTGTTCTGTCGTCTTGAAGAGCTGTCTTTCGCTCTTTCTATTGGCAGACTGAAAAACCTCGAAACCAGGTCATTCTCCCCAGGAATTTCAAAGTTCATCAACTTCTCCTTTTCGCTCCTTTGAATGTAGATCTTTTCCAGTGAGTTCTTTTGGTTTTTCTATTTGTTTTAATAATTTAGCCTTATTTTTGATGAGATTTTTTCAGACCATGCATGGGCAGCCACTGCAGATTTTTCTACTTCCCCTTTATTAATGTTCTTGAGATGTTTTTTCACTCTAGTTTTCAAATTTCTCTTAGTGTTTCCTATGTAGAATCTCTCACGTTCTTCACATTTATTCTGATAAATCCCTGATTTGTTTTCTTCTTCTATTTTCTCATTTTTGTTAGGTCCAATCAATCTACTGATGCAGTCATTTTTTGGGTGCCAACCTTATGTTTAATTTTTTGAAACTTGTGATGCTTCAATGTGAATTTCCTGGAAGTAGAAAAATCTGCAGTGGCTGCCCATGCATGATCTGAAAAACATCTTATCAAAAAGAAGGCTAAATTATTAAAAGAAATAGAAAAACCAAAAGAACTCACTGTTTGGGAAAAGATCTACATTCAAAGGAGCAAAAAGGAGAAATTGATGAACTTTGAAATTCTCGGGGAGAATGACCTGGTTTCGAGATTTTTCAGTCTGCCAATAGAAGGAGCAAAAGACAACTCTTCAAGATGACAGAATAATGGTCGCGGAAATACTGACGATGGAACTGAAATCTAAAGCTCCGAAACTAGTTTAAATTAAAACAAGAAGAAAAATATGAGGTGAGTGATTAAATTTGACCTAAACAATATATATGTTTAAATGGTAAAAAGTATTCAAATTAAATATTAATTATGCTAGAGTCTTCATAATTTGATTTTAATTTGTGTTTAACAAAATTTAGTTTATACGACAGGTCACTTCTCCCACACCATACTTTTAAGCACCGCTTTTACTCCAATAATTCACCCTCTCACATCATTTCCCCCCCCCCTACATTTTTCTTATATATTTTTTAAAATCCACCTTTGATACAATGTGCATTACCTAGGCTAAAAATTTACAGTTACAACTTTGGACACTCTTATAAAAACTTCAAAGTACAACACAAAGGAATTCACGAAAAACCCAAGGTCAAATCCATCCCCTTCTACAAAGACCTAATGCTACTTGCAGTGTCTGTCACCCGCGCATCTGTTGTCGTCAGTTAGGTATCATTGTGCATTGGTAGCAGTGTTATTCCATTACAGCATCAGTGTCATTAAACTCAATTATGGAGAGAAAGTATAATAGTAGTAGTAGACTAATGCCCATTAGCTTGGATGTGTTCAACTTGCTTTCTTGCTTCCCAACTGAGTCCTGCCAGAGTTCTTGTAAGTGACATCTTCAGAGCCTCACAGCTAGCAAGATGATCTTTGTTCATGGTAGTGTTATTGTCTTGGCTGCGAAAGGGCTTTTGTTATTAACAGGGGGAGACCCCGCAATTCCTTCAATAATTTGATTAATTGCGGGAACCAAACTGGACACAAGCCTAGAATCCTATCTCTCTCCTTCACATGGTGCAGCTGTTAGTAGTCATGTATATATTCATATATTCATGATGAACCGAAGAGAAGGGCCACTCACCAAATGCACTGGTCAGCATGGTGAGGCTTTCGACTGAACTGATATTTCTTCCTCGTCCTATATCAGTTCTCTCTTTCAACTTTCCTATCTGGCCCCCCTTGGCTAAACTCTTGTTTTCTTCTGACCCTAATGGTATTAGGGTTCTTTTCAATCTCTGTCCTATCACTATTCTTAAAAATCATTATTATGTCATCACAACAAAATATGATAAAGTAAGCTTTCAGATTTTATTTTAAAATACATTATGAGCCAAGGGTCCCAGGTTCGAGTCTCGGTCTGGGCGAGAATTTTTCTCTTCAAATATAATTTATCTTTCAGTGAGAAATGTTAAATCAATAATAAAAACATCATTAGAAGCCTTACTAGCTTTATAAAGTAATGTTAAATTCCCAATAAATGTCTTCTTAACTAAGAAGCCGCCATTTGCAAAGATAGAAGCAATGGTTTCAAAAGCATTTGGCGATAGGGAATTACAACGTATATAAGAGAAAAATTTGCATCTAGATCGTAGCTCAGTTGGTAGAGCACTTGGCCCGGAAAGCCAAGGGTCCCGGGTTCGAGTCTCGGTCTGGGCGAGAATTTTTCTCTTCAAATATAATTATGAGGTTTGTTTAATAATTAAAACATTTTGTCTGTTCATTCTTACCTCTTACAGTAGTTGTTTTTGTCGAACATATGTTTCAAGGCTTCTTAGCCTCATCGTCAGCGATTACAGCCTTGAAATATATGTTCGACAAAAACAACTATAAGAGGTAAGAATGAACAGACAAAATGTGTTAATTATTAAACTTTCAGAGTTTTTCTTTCATTTGATGTATCATTCATTGTTGTATGTATTATAGTTTGGTTTATACAACCGATTAAAATGTGATGAATCATTTGTACTTGCTCTGTATTAAATTACAAACAACTGACATTATAAAGTACTTCACAATGGATCACTAAGGGTGGTTCACTTTTTTTCTATTGCTGAATTTACTCTAAACATCAAATTATAAAGACTCAATTATATTTTAGTTTTCTAGAAAATATACTAATTTCTTGAATATAGGTTATACGATGTTAAATACACTGACGAACAATAACATTCAAAATACTAAGTGAACATTTAAGAAGCAGTAACAAAGAAATACTCAACAGATGTAATATTATTACCTCAGCAAAATGGGTTCTGATGCTCCTGCCTGAGGAATCTCAGATCGTTCCATGAACCAATCTTGAGGATTTAGCACAAGTCCAAGTTGATGACAAACCAAAGCTGCATCTATTATCGTCCATCCATAGTTGCAAACAGTACCCCATACACCATTAATTCGAACCTAATTACAACATACGAAAATTATTATCAAGTAAATGATGAGAAAACATTCAAAACCTCAATAAAATAAAAATTGAATCAGAAACTTTACACTTCACCTCATTCATTCTTCATTCCATGTTTCCAGCTGTAGCTGATATCATGATTCCATTGCTTAGTTACACTACTCAAAGAGTTGATTGATGATTTTTCCTATGTAAACTAATACGAGCTCTGCAATAGTCCATAGCTTAGGTGTGGATAAGATGAATTGAAATGTTAGACCCATGGATTGCGGTAATAGTGACTTTAGAGTATTTCTACGACAATTTATAGACGTACAGTTCAGCAGAATATGATCTAAATCCTCCTTTTCAGCTTGGCACAGTGGGCACATACGTGAGTCATTTAGATTGAATTCATATAAATATGTATTAGTCACCTCATAAAATATGATCCTCATTCCCATTCTGAATTATATTAACATCATTCAGAACTATAACCCTCAGAGATCCCCATCTAGGGGATATGTACATTGCTTCCATTTACTTGTGTTTTGCTCCTTACTTTTCATCTTTTAACCGATCTGGTATTTCTTCCTTTTCTAGTACCAGATCTTCTTTTTACTTTCCTATCCAGTCTCCCTTGCCTGACCTCTTGTTTTGTTTGACCCTGATGGTATTAGAGTATTCGAGGCCGAAGGGTTCATTTCTGTCTTTCCTATATCTCTTTCTTTAAACCTCGTGCACACTCACCTCGAATGCCCACATAAGCTGCATGTTCAAATGCAGCCCCATTGCAACTTATAGCACAAGTATACAATGGACTCGTGTCATCAGCTACAGCTGGATACACGTAATGAAGAATGAAATTTACAACTATATTATTTGAGAGAAAATAACCATGTATCCAAAAAATGAGAAAAATATTAGAAACACAAAACATGATTCAGACTATTGAGAAACTTGGTAAACATATAGTCTTACAATGGATTCCAGCCCATTGTGGAATACAAGGAAATGAAGGAGCTGATACACTCACAAAAAAAAAGGGTTAAAATTAAGCAGAAAGTAACAAAGCATTTTCTTATGAATCAATTAAAAGAATTGTAAAGAAAAAAATTAATTATATTTACAAATAGAATTTAATTGAAAAAGTCGGAAACAGAAATATGAAAATACTGTTAGAAAATCCATCTATAATTCCAGAACTACCACGAAAATCTGCAGTTCCTATACTGATGCTTACTACAGGACATGACTGCTTAGGAAAACATCTTCATAGAATTGGTGTATTAATGTCTCCTGAGTGTATATTGTGTTCTCTTCTTCTTCTTCTTCTTCTTCCTTCCAAGTATTAGGCCAAGGCCTGTTACGATCCTATAGAAAATTTTCCCTCCTACTTCCGAAGGTGTGGAAATGAACAGAGAACATTTAACAAACTGTGTAGCTCTTCAAATTGTGTTCTCAAGATGTGGAAAGGACAGAGAACATTTAACAAACTGTGTAGCTCTTCAAAATTATCAAAATGTGACAACCAAGTATTGGGAAGCAAGAAGGAGAATAACTTTAATGTTAACTCCAGAGCATTAGCTACATACATATACATTTATGTATTCTTACATAATCTTGTACTTGTACAAATTAATTTAGTTCAAATTTTATAAATAATAATACAGTATCTTTTTTTTTAATCTGTCTTCCTCAATCAGAATTGATTTTTATTCAAAAGAACTTTGTTAAATTATTAAATCATGAAGGTCTTTCAAAAACATGTTTCATCTTTGACATGCTAACTGGTATTGATGTTGGCATATGTATATAATATAAATTATATGCCAATACCAGTACCAATTAGCATGCCAAAGATGAAACATGTTTTTGAAAGGCCTTAATGATTTAACAAAGTTTTTTTAATAAAAATCAATTCTAATTGAGGAAGACGGATAAAAGGTACTATGTTACTATTTAAAACATTTTAATACATAATCTCAATTGTGATAACAATGAATATTAAAAATATTAATATTTAATTTTAGGAAGTGATATTTTGAGGTTATTTTAATTAAATTATTTTCAGTATGATAATCTTAGCTCAATATTAATGTTGATTTGTTCTTGGACATGTTTCAAAACAATTCTGTTTTATCATCAGCTTGTCCAGACAGGTTAGATTTATGTTGCACACCCTGGATGTCGATGTCAGTTCCATCCTATGATTGGCCAAAGAACCTCCAAACATGGTTGCGCTCCATCGGTTTCAAAATTCATAACTCTGTTTTTGTTCTTCTGAATATATATTTTTTCCCAAATAGTCAGCTCTTTTGTATTTTCTAACTGTTTTAATAATTTAGTGTCCAAATTTATATTATTATTATCTATATTCAGCAGATTTTTTATTAATTTTTTCTCCTCAAATTTAATTTTTCTTTCGGTGAGAAGTGATAAATTTAATATTAAATTTTAAAATACAATAGGAATCTGTAATCGCTGACAACGGGGCTAAGAAGTCCTGAAACATATGTTCAACAAAAATAACTCTAAGAGGTAAGAATTAACAGACAAAATATTTTAATTATTAATATTAAATGTTGAATTTAAGATTTTCTAGCTATAAATGTAGTGATAATTCCCATTTGAAGTTTTCTTGTTAAAGAAACTGCTAGATGGTATTACTGGAACAAATGTATGTATGTAGCTAATGCTCTGGAGTTAACAATAAAGTTATTCTCCTTCTTGCTTCCCAATACTTGGATGTCACATATTCATAATTTTGAAGAGCTACGAGGGTGGATCAAATATAAACCGGAATTTGTATCTGAAGGCTCTGGTAGTGAACTGCTAAGGTTGCGGTTTGGAGGGGAAGTTGGTGCGGGTGTCTGGAGTAGGGATCTTGATGTGTCGCACTCCGAAGAGCAGCCGCTTGCTTCAGTATGCCATGAGCGAGCAAGAGGTACACACGTCTCTTGCACAATGCATTATTATTAAGTTTTTGGTGAAAGAAGCCACTAAACCTTCTGAAATTTTGAGAAGGCTCCATGCGCAGTTCGGGGAAGCAACCCTTTCGAAGACGCAGGTGTATGATTGGCGCAAAAAAATTTTAGCGGGCCGGGATTCAGTGGAAAATGAGCCCCACCAAAGACGGCAACGAACAAGCATCACTGCAGACAACATTCGTGCTGTACGGGACCTTATTGAGGAGGATCGGCGCGTAACAATTTCTGAAATTGCTTCACACGTTGGAATAAGCTTCGGAAAGCAGCATATCGCAACAAGCGCCACCGGAAACCGATCCGAAATGTGATTGTGCTGCATGACAATGCAAGGTCACACACTGCTCGGTTGACACAAGAAAAACTGAAGAAAATGCATTGGACACCTCTGGAACATCCTCCTTACAGTCCAGATTTGTCACTCTGTGACTACCATTTGTTTGGGCCATTGAAAGAAGATCTGGGAGGAAGGCGGTTTGGTGACAATGCAGCGGTAGAGGAGTTCGTGCGCAACTGGCTGACTACACATCATCTCTCATTCTTCAAGGACGGCATCAAAAAGTTGCCAACTCGATGGCAAAAGTGTGTTGGAAATGCAGGATACTATTTAGAAAAATGAGGTGGTGGTTTTGTATTTTTTTGTTAATTCAATAATATTGTAAAGAATAATTCCGGTTTATATTTGATTCACCCTCGTACAGAATTTGTTAAATGTTGTCTGTCCATTTCTACACCTTGAGAACACAATATACACTCAGGAGATATAATACACCAAATCTATGAAGATATTTTCCTAAGCAGTAAGTCCTGTAGTAAGCCTTAGTATAGCAACCACAAAGTTTCGTGATAGTTCTGGAATTATAGATGGGTTTTCCAACAGTATTTTTTATTTAGGTAGAATTTATATAACTTAATTTACATTTACTAAAATAAGTAAGTATTTTTTTTATATTTCTGTTCCAGACTTTTCCAATTAAATTGGAATTGTAACTATAAAATCAAATGTTCACGGTTTTCTCGCTTGCGGGAATTGTATTAGTATAGAGAAAAATCTACAAATAAATCAGAAGCCTAATAGCTTAGATGGTAAGAGCACTGGTATACAGAACCAGAGACATTGGGTTCAAATCCCGATTTAGGCATACATTTTTGTCTCCAAATTTAATCTGTCATTCAGTGAGAACTGATACATTTAATATTAAACATTTTTTAAAGATTAAATTAAAATGTTTTTATTGTTCATTTCATGCATCTCAATGAAGGATAAATCATATTTGAAGACAATGTTTCTCTTCAAATAAGATTAAATTAAAATGCTTCATACCTCTCCTCATATCCAGTCTTCTAAGTAGATTGCGATTTCAAAGCCTTGGTGGCTTCATCTTCAGTACTTTCTTGTCAACTAATGTTATGCCGATCAGAAGAACTACATAACATCAGTCAGCAAGAAAGTACTAAAGATGAAGCCACTAAGGCTTTGAAATCGTGATCTACTTAGAAGACTGGATATGAGGAGAGGTATGAAGCATTTTAATTTAATCTTAAATTAAACCTCATAGTGATTTCTTCCTATTAAAGTTCAATTTTATTGTCCAAATCAACCTGGTTTATCTTTCCAACTGACATAAATAACCTACCTGTAGTCGACCTTCATTACTAGTTCGTCCTCCAATCAACCGCACTGGTACAAGACTTTCTGCAAGATTTGCAACCCCTGTGTCATTCTCAGGTGTCTCAACAATTTCCTCTTTAAGAGTAAATCTTATATCATCAGGACCACGACCTCTTGCTTCTAACTTACCAGCAACCATTACTCCAATCCCTGGTGGAAATCTGAAATGAAATTAAAATCAATTACACGTTTTCATTTAACAATTTGTTTTATATAAGATAAATTAAAATGTTTCATATCTCTCCTCATAACCAATCTTCTAAGTAGATCGCGATTTCAAGGCCATTGTGGCCCCATCCTCAGTACCATCTTGACGACTGATATTATGTCGATTGGAAGAACCACCTTTTCTTCCCTCTGTTGGTGGACTGATATATCTCTGGGTCAAGTCAGAATCTGTAGGACTTTCGAAGGTTCATAAGTTCTTTTTTTGTTTCCGGCAGATTCTGACTTGATCCAGAGATTTATCGGTCCACCGAATGAGAGAACAAGAAGTGGTTCTTCCGATCGACATAATATCAGTCATCAAGATGGTACTGAGAATGGGGCCACAATGGCCTTGAAATCGTGATCTACTTAGAAGATTGGTTGTGAGGAGCGCTATGAAACATTTTAATTTATCTTCAATTAAATCTCATAGATTTATTCTTATAAAAGTTCAATTTGTTTTATTTTTGAGCAAGCCAAGAAGGCTGGATGATCCAGTTTCTATAAAATGAATACCAGGAATTTTCTTGAAAGTATAGTTGACTGAAGTTAAAACCGGATATTTATCCCTATATAATAATAATAATAATAAGGGTTTTCTTATTTAATATTTAAATATAATTATATTTATTTCTAGTAAGAATGGAAATAAGATTGATTTAGAGAATTCAAATTTTTTATAAGTATATAAAAAATTCAAACTGGTCAATATAAATTGTTAATACAGTTGGATGTATTTCTAACTGATTTAAAATATGTAAAAATACTTTAAATATTTGAATTAATATTTTTATAAACAAATAAATGGGATTGGACAAATTGGATGGGAGTCAGCCAGTAGTACTCCTTCCTTTTCAGTTTAACCAATCAGAACTTCCAGATTATAACAAAAATGAAATGGGATTTTTCCCAGAACAACAAGATGGCTACAATACTTGAAAGAAATCAGACATGTTAAACAACGGCCCATCAAGAAATAAGAGAATTATTGTTCATTTCTTGATATTAGTTGACAAAATGGTGTCGAAGTTACGAAAAATAATATTGTGGTGTACATTTAATTCATATTGAGTATAAATAATGCATAAAGTGAAAATAAAGTGTTAGTGAAAAATTGACCGTTGGAAATAGTCATCCATTACATATAATGAAGTAATAATCTTCTATAAGTGAAATTTATTAATTTAAGCGGGAATAATTTTAAATTATTGATCATTTACAAGATTCATCTAAACAGAAGTGAAAACTTTAACAAAATAACATTTAATTTAACTGTTAACAAAAGTGTCGTTACTTATTCATGTAAGAAACTTTCCCTCATTCCCCTGACGAGAGTCATCAGTGCCGTGACAAATAACAGTGATCTAAATTATTACAATCATATATCTACAACGTGGGACATCACATCCAACAACCCACCTTCAAAGTGTAGGGCTAGTTGTCTTATTATTGAGAATAATATAAACCTATGAAAAGTGAATATCAGCTAGATTTAAATGTGAAAACTTTTCCACGTGATGCAGTACTCATGGAGAACATCTGTCATGTGTAAATATTACCAGCCACAGTTCATATCCTCTTCACATCCAAAGAAGAGGCCATGCAGTTAGAGACTAAGGCCGGTATTCAAGAACCAAGTTCTCTAGGCCATGCCATCTCCATCTTCCGTAAGCTGAAGCTTTCATATTTCAATTGTTCAATTTTTTTTAAATAAATATCTTGTTAGCACATGATGTTGAATAGAGTGAGCCAGTTAGAGTAGGTTCTGCATGACCCACAAAAATAGTTTATTAGAACATCATAAAATTGGAAGAGAAGCTAAACTTTTAAAACAAGTAGAGAAACCTTTGGAATTGACAGTTTGGGAAAAAATATACATTCAGAAAAACAAAAATAGATCAAAGAATTTTGATATCCCTAACAAAATTATTTTGATTTCGAAGTTCATAAATTCAACCATAGATGGCAGCACTGAAGATGGCGACAATAGAATAGTTGACGGCCGAAGAATTTCGTCAGTCAGAGTTATGGCTGAAGATGAACACGACTGTGTTTGAAATCGCGATATCATGGAAGCATGAATCCTATGAGGTGAGTTGTTTAAACAATATGTTCTCCGATGTTTTTATTATTAATTTCATACATCTCAATGATGGATAAATCATATTTAAAGAGAAAAATTATACGCTCAGACCGGGACTGGCTGTACTGGCATTTATAATGTAATGTATAATTCCCAAATATGTCTTCTTAATAAAGGAGCCGCCATTTGCAAAGATAGAAGCAAAGGCTTCAAAGCATTTGGGGTGGGAATTTCAACGTATATAGAGAAAGATTTGCGTTTAGATCGGTACTTGCTCAGGTAGCTCAAATGGTAGAGCACTTGGACTAGAAAACCAAGGGTCCCGGGTTCAAGTCCCGGTCTGAGCGTATAATTTTTCTCTTTAAATATGAATATGTTCTCCGATGAATTTTAATGATTATACCTCATAATGTTTACTTCCCAACATTAATTTAATATAATAAAACACCTTCCTAGAAGAATCTCTTTAGATTAGAAACAGGCCATTACTGTATTCATAGAATGGGGATTGTCCCTAGAACTATGGGATGTTCCTTGTGTGGATAAAACATTCTCCTAAGCAAGGAATACTTGCTAAACTGCAGGCGACTGCACCCCGAGAAAAAGGACAGGAAAGACATCGCAGTACTTTATTAGGAAGCAAGAGGACTAATGGTGTAAACCAAGCTCCAGCAATTTGAAAACAACAACACATATGTCTAACAGAAACAACAATATGAGGTAAGATTTGCACAGACCAAACTTATTACTAAGTAAAACCACATAAATCATTAATGAATTAGTTGGACAAAATGCTTTAACATCTCACCTCACAAAGTTGTGTATCTTCACGATACCGGTTTCAAAAGTATAGTATTACTTCCATCTTCAGTCAAATTCCAACTGTCAAAATTTTATTGTTAACATCTTTTGAATTGTCATCTGGTGTAGATTTTATGAACATGGAAATTAAGTTATTCTCATCGAGGATATCAAATTTCATTGCTTTATATTTATTCTTCTGATTGTATATCTTTTCCCAAATTGTCAATTCCCAAGTTTTCTCCAAATGTTTTAAAAGTTTAGTTTCTCTTCCGATTTTGTGATTCTCTAGCAAATTATGAGCTGCAATTGCATCATCCCCTTAAGTGAAACAAATTTTAAAAAAGAATTCAATCACATTTTAAACATAGCTATGTAAATGTTAATATTATTCGTTTTTAAACACCTTAATGATGGACAAATTATATTTGAAAAGAAAAATATACGCCTACTCTGGGGTTTGAACCCAGGACCTTTGACTTTCTATGTCAATGCTCTTCCATCTGAGCCACCTAGGCCTCCAATCTAAACGCGTATTTTTCTCTTACACATGGTTAATTCCCTAACCCCAAATGCTACGAACCGTTGCTACGATTTTTGCAAATGGCGGCTTCTTTGTTAAGAAGACTTTTTATTGGGAATTTAAACATTACCCCAGTCTAGGCGTATATTTTTCTTTTCAAATATAATTTGTCCATCATTAAGGTGTTTAAAAACGAATAATATTAACATTGAAAGAAGCACTACTGGCTTTATAAGTAATGTTTAAATTCCCAATAAAAAGTCTTCTTAACAAAGAAGCCGCCATTTGCAAAAATCATAGCAATGGCTCGTAGCATTTGGGGTTAGGGAATTAACCATGTGTAAGAGAAAAATACGCGTTTAGATTGGAGGCCTAGGTGGCTCAGATGGAAGAGCATTGACATAGAAAATCAAAGGTCCTGGGTTCAAACCCCAGTCTAGGCGTATATTTTTCTTTTCAAATATAATAGCTATGTCAAATGATTTTGGAAAGGAGGTAATAATAAATAAGTTAAAGAGGTTCAAACAACAAAAAAAGGCTTAAAGAATACATCACCCTACAGCCTGATTCAAAGGAAAAGAAACATTTCAAGAAAATTACTTATCCTGGAACATACAGAAAATTTTAAAAAATATTTAACAAATTTGATATTACATTAGCACTAATTAACAAATTTAGCCTGGATAATCTACTAGTAACCAATAAGAAAGTTAATGTCCCAGATAGTAAAAAATCTGGAATTTACAAAATCAGTTGCAACGACTGCAATAAAGTATATATAGGAAAAACTAATAGGAATTTAGAAACTCATACAAAAGAACACTTTAGAAATGTTAAAAATAGTGAAACTGAAAAATTGGTAATTGCAGCTCATAGCTTGCTAGAGAATCACAAAATCGGAAGAGAAACTGAACTTTTAAAACATTTGGAGAAACCTTTGGAATTGACAATTTGGGAAAATATATACATTCAGAAGAATAAATATAAAGCAATCAATTTTTATATCCCCGACGAGAATAACTTAATCTCGAAGTTCATAAAATCTACACCAGATGGCAGTTCAGAAGATGATGTTAACGACGAAATTTCAACAGTTGGAATTTGACTGAAGATGGAAGTAATACTATACTTTTGAAACCGGTATTGTGAAGACACGCAACTTTGTGAGGCGAGATGTTAAAACATTTCCTCCAACTCATTCATTAATGTAAATACCTCATAATGTTTCCTCCCACTGTAATTTGAATTAAACACTTAAATCACATTTGAAGAGAAAAATTGTACGCTCAGACTGGGGCTTTAACCCAGGACCTTTAGCTTTCTAGATCAATACTCTACCGACTGAGCTACCTGAGCAAGTTCCAATCTAAACACAAAATCTTTCTCTTATATATGCTGTTAATTCCCATACACCAAATGCTATGAAACCTTTGCTTCTATCTTGCAAATGGCGGCTTCTTTATTAAGAAGACTTTTATTTGGGAATTTTACATTACATTATAAAGCCAGAACGGCTTCTTTCGATAATGTTACTTCCTATTCTATTTTCAAATATTTATTTATTAACAGAAAAATTGCTAATTCAAGCTGACTGTTAGAAGTTTTAGTTAACCAAAGTCAGGAAAGGAAAACTCTAAACTGTGCAGGTTATCAGATCCAAGCTTTAGATGAACAAATATGACAAACACTGATACAAACCTTAATGTGACTCCTGGCTGCAGAGTCAGCCGTCCTCCTGGGCGCACATTGATGTCTCTTTTCACAATATATTCTCCCTGTCGAAGATTTTCCACACCATCTACTTCCCCTCCTACCTCATTTCTACCATAAGGATTAAATTGCGGGACAAATGTTGGCTCTTTTACAATTAAGGTAGCAGCTGGGTTACTATTGTGCAGGAGGAATGGCAGGTATTCTAGCTTTGCAAGGTTATACCGGTCTTTCCTAAAATACATCAATAAAAATACACATACTATTAAAGTACTATTAATTTTATCACACATTTTTTAAATTCACAATCTGAAATAAAAAAAAAACAGCCTCCTAAAAATAACAAGAAACTTATGGAATCACTTGTAATTTTGTTAAAGAATTAAAAAAATTAAAAAATCACAAAATAATCAACTAACAATAAATCAATAAGTGACCAAAATGTATTCATTTATAATTAATTAATATTTAATTTTAGGAAGTTATATTTTGAGGTTATTTTAATTATATTACTTTTGGTCTGGACATCTTACCTCAATATTAATGTTGATTTGTTCTTGGACAGTCTGGGAAAGCTGACGATAAAACAGAATTGTTTTGAAACATGTCCAAGAACAAATCAACATTAATATTGAGGTAAGATGTCCAGACCAAAAATAATATAATTATAATTAATTAGTTTGACTTCTAAGAATGAATATACAGAAAATTGGGGAAAAAGATGGTGGAGAATCCTCTTGAAAAAAATAGATAAACAGTTAAGATTAATATTCAAAGTTAAAATTGGGAAACACATTATGAGGTTCTTAATTAATAAATGACTCATTAATTTATTAAAGATTAATATTGTTTATTTTTTATTATTTCACTCACCTCATACTTCATAATTCATAGCAGACCCTGGGTTTCTTCACATCTTTTGTGACATTCTCAATGCTGTGTCACATTCTTGACACAGCATTGAGAATGTCACAAAAGATGTGAAGAAACCCAGGGTCTGCTATGAATTATGAAGTATGAGGTGAGTGAAATAATAAAAAATAAACAATATTAAAAAACCTCATAGTGTTATTTCCTATCTACATAACTTAGTTAAGATTAAATTAAAATACTTCATACCTCACCTCATATGCAGTCATCAATTGTACTACAGTTTCAAAGTTTCATCTTCAGTAATATCTCATCAATTGATGTTATGTCAATCAGAAGAACTACAGAGGTGAGGTATGAAGTATTTTAATTTAATCTTAAATTAAACGTCATATTGATTTTTTTCCTATAAACGTTCAATTCAAAATAAACAGTTATAAAGGATAAGAATCAAATGAATCATGAATTCTTCTTACGTCATACATCTATGTTTTTTAACACAGAACTGCAGTGTTAAAAAAACATAGATGTATGAGGTAAGAAGAATTCACAATTCATTTGATTCTTACTAAGAAAACCACGGTGGACTAGTGGTTATGGTCCTTGCCTCTGGTCCCGAGGTTTGCGAGTTCAAACCTGGCTGGGGTCAATGGATTTTTTTAGGATGGAAAAATCCAAGGAGCAAGTCCTCCGGGAGCGACTTTAAGCTGACGATAAAATAGATTTGTTTTGAAACATGTTCAAGAACAAATCAACATTAATATTGAGGTAAGATGTCCAGACTAAAAATAATATAATTAAAATAACCTCAAAATATAACTTCCTAAAATTAAATATTATTATATTAAGTTATTAAGGAATTATATGAGTTAGTTATTTAGACTCCTACAAATATTAAATAAAGTTATAAAGGATTCTAAAGGCCATCTTGAAAAGAAAAATCTTGGAAGAAGAATTTACTACTATAAATCAATATAATCAAACATAACTCACCTATGAAAAAGTCGGAAGAAAATATCTTCTTCAGAACGTGATCCCAGCCAATTATATGTACAATTGATGATAAGGCTCTGATCTTCAAGATGCGAACCAATTTCGTATGTAGATTCAAGATTTTGTATAATATTTCTGAAGATATCTACATTACTAGAGCTTACAACAACAGGAGCTGCAATTCGACTTCTTGGTATTAACTTCGCAACTGTTCCTTCATTTGTTCCAAAAGGTTCTCGAATATTATTATCTCGTACAAAGTTCTTTGTAAACAACAGAGACTGCACTTCACTGTAAGGTGATAAACCCAGATTTACAACATACACTCCTTTGTTCAGTTCAAACTGATTGTTTTCCACTTGTAATCTTGCGGGCAAAATATCAAATTCTTCAATTGGTTTATCCCTTATAAGATTTTTTATAAGAATACATCCGTATAATTGTTTGGTAAAGAAATTATATTCGATTTTACCATTAACATTAACAGCTGGTCTTAATCTTATTCCTAATTTTTTATTTCCTATAAATTCATTATGACCAATCTGTAATTTCAGTAATCCATCTGAAGGTTTCCAACAAGAAAGAACTTCTACAGCACTTTGCATGCTGTTATTGAAGCTGTTTCCAGATATATTTACAATTGAATTACCACAAAAATTTCCAACAAAAACTCCAATATCATAATTCTTGAATACTTCTGAGTATGAAACAACGGTGGTTTGATTGAAGTAAATGTGCTCAGACTGGATACTGTCATTCAACCAAACTGCAATTCCATAGCCTTTATTGGATGATATGTAACTCCTGGTGATGTTCCGGTTGCCACCTGTGTACGATATGTTGAGACCATCTCCAATGTTGAATGATATGCGACTATCTGTAATGTTCACATCGCCAGCACCTCGAGACACGTGTATACCTGCTACGTGATTGTTGTTCGACACTGAAGTATTGTGAACATGTAGTTGACTGTGTATGTTTTCAATTGCTATTCCCCGGCCATTGTTATCTGATATTGTGGAATCTGTTATGTTCAGGTCATATGATTTACCTGAAATAAACATAATACAGTATTAGGATATAGTTAAATCCATAAATATGGACTAAAACTAGCCCACAGGAGTATTATAAATGAGGGATGTAGATGGAATATCCATCCATAGTAATTCTGCCCGAAGGCAGGTCTTTCACTGCAATCATAGCATTTTCATGCTATGCTTGCAGCTTTACCAGGGAATTGTAGGTCTGGTAGCTTCCCGTTGCTTTCCACACCGGTGAAGGACGATGATGATGCTAATGATAAGAATGATGATGATGGCCATTGATTTCGGGGACCGTGTGGGCCTTAAAGTTTTCCTGACATTTGTCTTACAGGTGAGGAAAAACCCCGATAAAAACCTCACCCAGAAAAACTGCCCCGACCGGGTATCGAACCCGGGCCCGCTGCATGACAAGGCAGCACGCTACCTCGAGACCACAGCGGTGGACAACATGGAATAAGCATGATTAATGTTGAACTTTTATAGAAAAAAAATCACTATGAGGTTTAATTTAAGATTTAAATTAAAATGTTTTATACCTCTGATTTGATCCAGAGGTTCATCGGTCCAGAGGATGAAGCAATTCTCCTGATCGACATAACATCAGTCGACGACATATTACTGAACATGAAGCTGCCCAAGCTTTGAAACTGGTATAATTACAATACTGGATATGAAGTTTGGTATGAAACATTTTAATTTAAATCTTATGATTAATGTTAACAGTCAGGTTATGTTATCAAGTTACTTATGGACCATGAGAAAATTTGGTTTATTGTGATCGCAGCTCCAGATAATATTCACATTTTTACTTCTATGGCTTTTCCTCCCAAGTGCAAATTCTGCTTCACAGAAAATTATTATAAGAAAACCGAAGGGAAAGCACCCAATAGGTAGGCCAAGAATGAGACAGGAGAATAACATTATTCATGATATGAGGTAGGTGAATGGCGGAATGTCATCTGCAAAAACATACACTCCAAGAAAAGAAGTTGACGTTCTTATTTTGAATGAAGTCAATGTAACCAATGAACAATCTTACTCATAAAAAATAACTTGAAATCCAAATTCAAAATAATCAGGAAATGACATAGCAGAAATAGTGCCAATTGTAATAATTTGAAAACGTAATATGAAATACAGTATATTGTAAAAAAGTGTTGACTATATAATTCTTATCTCATATTGTTGTTTCTGTTTGAAGGCTTGTTAGCCTTGGGAAAAAATCTACACACAGAAGAACAAGGAGAGAATTATGAATTTCGAAATTCCCGAGGAAAGGGACCTAAATAGCAAGTTCTTTGGACCACAAAAGAGGGAGCAGAAATTGAGATCCAGGGTCGACAACTTGGAAAAAACCAATCTGTAACTACTGAAGATGCAGCTAACAAGCCTTGAAACACATATCTAACAGAAACAACGATATGAGGTAAGAATTATATAGACAACACTTTTTATTAAGTAAAACCTCATAATGTTACTTCCTATTGTATTTTCAAACAGTATAATGTGATTGGTATTTACAGCCCACAAATAACAATAACTTGATTAAAAGAACCTCAAAATATTACTTCCTAAAATAAACCATTAACAATAACTTGAATTTAGGTTCCCTTGGCATATCAACTTTCGCAATAGTTATAGGAGACTTTGATGCAACATCCCCAAACACGGTTACAACTGATATAATAGAAAACTGACAGAAAATAGCATTAGGGAATTCAGGGAGTGAACATTGAGGCACACTACTAACAATCACATTAAAAAGAACCAAAAACAAAGGCCAAAGTTCAAAATTCCTTGGAAATTTAAAAAGGCAAGGTGGAATAACTTCAGACAGGGAATAGAAAATCGAATATCCCAAAAATGGGAATCAAAACAATGACTCACTAAATAATGTACTCAGAATATGTTTCTATATTATTTGTCAAAGTGCAAAAAAAACACCCCAAGAGGAAAACAGAGAAATTATAAATCATTCTGGTCAGAAGAACTATCCCAGCAAAAAAATATATGAGATCAAGCTAGAGAAAAAACTAAAATCTCTGAGACACTAGAAGATTAATAATTTGGAGAAAAGAGAATTATCGCCTGTTCAATGCCATAATGGATGAAATTACAAATAAGTTGTAGGGAAAGGCAAAAAACCAGACATGAAAACCTCCATCTTTGCAGACGATGTATTGATATGGGGAAATTAAAAAAAATAACATAGAAAACAGACTTGAACTTTGGAAAACAGTTATGGTTTAAAGATAAATATCGAGAAAATGGCAGTCATGAATATATGCAGAAATCAAAACAATGATTGGAATATTAAGTTATCAGGCATAAATCTACAAAAAGTTGAAAAATTTACATATTTAGGAACAGTGATAAATGCAAATGGGAAAATACAGTGATTAGAGAAAATTTTAAAATTTAACTAAACAATTTATCTGGAATAAAGATATACCCACCAAGAGTAAAATTGCAATGTATGAAACTTATTTCAAACCAGTTGTAACATGCAGCTGAGACTTGGACATAACAAAGAAGGAATTGAGCAGAATCCGAGCTACAGAAATGAAATTCATACATGGAATGGTGCATAAAACAAGGAGAGATAGAATAAGAAATGACAAAATCAGGGAGACATTAAATGTAGAAAAATTAACAACAGACATAGAAAAAAATAGACTAAAATGGTTTGGACATTTAATAAGAATGGAAAAGGAAAGACTACCACAAAGACTGTTAAATCTCAAGATACAAGGAAAACGACCACGAGAAATATGGATTAACCAGGCGAAGAAAAAGTTATAAGAAAGAGGATATGACTGGGAAGAACCAAAAAGAAGGAAAGCATGGGAAGACAGAGATGGTTGGAGGCATATTTGGAATCGACCTTCTGAAAGGAGGACATGATAAGAGGAGGATGATGATAATTCCAAAATGAAATCATTTGTTATACCTTCTAAGAGAACAACTTCCTCCTGATTGCAAAGTTGGCAATAAAACTATAAAGGAGTCAAACAAGGAAGGAAGGAAGGAAGGAAGGAATAATGGATAAACCAGATTAACTCTTCAGCCACAGCAGGCTTTAAATGGACTCCCATTGCACGGACAGAGAAGATTTAAGCTTCTTTTACAAAATTTTCAAATTGTCACTTCTGGGCTAAATATCATCAAATTTTAATGACATGTGGACTACATTGAGCACAAAGACATGGAGAAAAGGAATTTGTATAATACATTGTATATGATAAATTGTGACCAGTAGAGGGACTTTTAAATTTTCACTTCAGGTGAACTCCCAGGTTTTAGAGGGTCCAATTGTGAATCTAAACCATCCACGGACCCACTCAAACACACACAAAAATTTTCATCAAGATAAGTCCAATTGTTTAGGAGTTCAATGACATATACATATACAGAATAATAATAATAATTTTAAAAATACAATAGAAAAAATCTACATACAGAAGAACAAGGAGAGAATTATGAATTTCGAAATTCCTGGGGAAAGAAGCCTAATTAGCAAGTTCATTGGACCACAGGAAGAGGGAGCAGGAGTCAGGGCTGACAACTAGAGAAAAATCAGTCTGTAATAACTGAAGATGGGCTAACAAGCCTTGAAACATATGTTCAACGGAAACAATCATAAGAATATACACACCAATAACTTAATCTAATATATATAAATTAATGTTTGTTTGTTTATGGTGAAATTAAATGTTTCCTACCTCTCCTCATATAAATATTCTAAGTAGATCGCGATTTCAAGACCACAACATATTTCGAAGAGTTTCTTCCGATCGACATAACATCAGTCGCCAAGAAAGTACTGAAGATGAGACCATTGTGGTCTCGAAATTGCGATCTACTTAGAATATTTATATGAGGAGAGGTAAGAAACATTTCATTTCACCATAAATTAAACCTCATAGTGATTAATTCCTTGTTCTTCCTTCCAAGTATTAGGCCAAGGCCTGTTACGATCCTATAGAAAATTTTCCCTCCAGCGTGATTAATTCCTACAAAAGTTAAATAAAAAAAGTTTGTTTGTTTGCTCGTATTTTATGCACGGCTACACCATTCGTCCTATTTTTATGGGGCTTTTTGTAAAATGTGCAGGAGATTCCTGGGATGAACATAGGCTATAAGAGAGTTATGATATTCAACCCCTTCACCCCTAAAAATCACCCTTTGTTGTGAAAAACGTGAAATACAGTCCCTATTTTGAAGCTTAAATGGCTTACGCTGCCTTAACCATAACAAATACACCAAATTAATGTACACAGAATTGAATATCTCAAAAAACTCTACAAAAACGTCCATGACAGCATATGTTTATCTTTTACCGATAACTCACAATAACCATTCTTGTCTTTTCAATGATGCCAAGATGATCAGGATAACTAGATTCCCGGACAAGCGTGCACTGCCATACCGTTCATCCAATTGAGATAGGGCTTTTTGAAAAATGTTCAGAAGATTCCGGATGAATATAGGCTATAAGAGAGTTGTAATACTCAATCCCTTCACTCCTAAAAATCACCCTTTGTAGTGAAAAATGTGAAAAAAGTTCCTATTTTGATGCTTAAATGGCTTACACTACCTAAACCATAACAAATATGCCAAATTAATGTACACAGAATTAAATATCTCAAAAAACTCTACAAAAAAGTCCATGACAGCATATGTTTATCTTCTATGGATAACTCACAATAACCATTTTTGTCTTTAAAGAATATCGCAATAAGCAGATTGCTGGGCAAGCATAACAGCGCACGGCTGGTGGTAAAAACACATTAACATTTATTTAGGAGTAGCAGCGCACCCCAGGTATTAGCTAGTTAATACTAATAATACTATATTCAAATCAATCTGTATGGCATCAGTTCTATATCAAATTCCAGATGTCTTCGGAGCAAAGCAGTAAGCCAACCCTCCCCTTAATTTAAAATGCTGGCACATCATTGGTTGCATTGCACATGTCTGGTGGGAAATCCCACATCAGCATTATTCACAATATTACAATATAAGTCAGAGATTCTTGTCGTACCAAAGCCTTTCAAAAAACGTAAAAATGAAAATATATAAAGCTATTATTCTACCAGTTATATTATATGGATGCGAAATATGGACTCTTACTTTAAGGGAAAAGAGGAGATTACGAGTATTTGAGAATAAAGTTCTTAGGACAAATTTTAGATCAAAGAGAGATGAACAGACAGTTGAATGGAGAACACTACATAACAGTGAACTACATGGTCTTTATAGGAAGCTAGATATAATAAGAAGAGTTAAGTATCGTAGACTGCGATGGGCAGGACATGTGGCACAAATGGGGAATGAAAGAGGTGCATAGAAACTTCTTATAGGAAAACCAGAGGGAAAAAGCCCAGTTGATAGACCAAGAATGAGGTGGGAGAATAACATTAACTATGATTTGAGGGAAGTAGATTATACAGGGAATGATTGGAAAACATTAGCTCAGGATAGGAAAGTCCGCACGGCCATGAACCTACGGTTTCGATTGTGCCAGTGAGTTACTTAGTTATTAGAAAACAAGTTATTGTTTTTCTCCTCAGTATCACTTATGTGCTCAAGTATTGATGAAGCGTTATGTTCAGTAAAATTAAATAAGTGTTGAGCCTACAGTAGTGAATGTGATATATTTAGCTGGCGTGTGCAAGTGTTTTTTTAATAAGTGCGGTATCCCTTTCTGAAAAGACGCGTGATTATTCTATGCCAGGTCCTTCCGGAATGTCTCCTGTGAAGAAACATAAACAGAGGAAAGGATTTCGTTCGGGAGAAATACAGACAATTATAAACATTTATAAATTGTTATTGAAAGAGAACACTCACACGGCGATTAGAGATTATTATTGGTTCAAAGTTAAAAATGGGAAACCACATAGTCAACAATATCTGTAATCGCTGACGATGGGCCTCAGAAGCCTTGAAACATATGTTCGACAAAAACAACCATTAGAGGTAAGAATGTACAGACCAAATGTCTTAAATATCATCATACTAACTCCGGCCATGAAAGCCCAAGTCAATATACACCAAATATTGCTGAAATATAATGTCTTGCACAAAATCATGATTATACTTACTGTAACCTGAAGTGAGCTTCATGAAGGCAGTCATTTCAGTCCTTGCTTCAGCTTTGAATCTAATGTAGACTGTATTACTCGTGGTAACAATACTCTGGGGTCTGGTATAGTTACGGATGCTAACTGAACCTAACAATCGTTCCGAGGAGCTAGGACCATCATACACTTCTATCACTGCACTGTCATTGCGATCCGTCCTCATCCAGATAAAGTGCAAAGTCATGACATGACCACTTCTTGTATAAAAGTACTGTCAACAAAACAATAATTCCATCAACCTAACTTTGGTTAGCATTCAATAAGATATTAAATATAAAATTGGTACCTGGTAAGTCAGTCGTCCTCAACTAAATTATTAAACTTCATCAAGTAATTCCAGTATGGAGGCCTTTCAAACACAATGTTTCATCTTCTGCATTTTAACTGGTAATATGAATTTTAAAAGTATTGAGCATTCAAGTATATTACAATGCAAGGTTGGGAAGTGGTTTTTACAGAAGTGAGGAAAATGTTTAAAAACTGAGCAATAGCAAGGTTTTTAATTTCCAAGTTTCTGTAAAACACTTCACAAACGTGCGTTGTACATTATTTTTTGCGCAATGGTGTTTTGAAAATAATAAATAATAGTAAAATAATATATTTTTGGAAATATTTGCATTCATTATAAACAATTGACGTTCACAGTGTGGGCAACATTTATTAGTTGAAACAACAGGAGGTCGTGAGACCAATTAGTGATAAAATGGCAGCAAGTACGTATTTATTATTTCAAATAAAGTTCAGTTGATTTAAAATGCAGTGATTTGTATCATATAATGTATATTAACACTATGTTTTGGATATTTTTTTGTATGTACATTGTATGTAGAATACATAGAGGGCAGTGGTTTTACTTCCCACACGCTTATGTAATATGTAATATTACAGTATAGTTATTTTATTATAGTAGTCCCACGCCGTAGCCAAGTGGTTAAGGCAGGAAGCCTTGGTGCAGAGCTATGGGACTTGCGCTGGTTCGAGTCTCCATGGAGAAAGAAATTTTTCTCATGGTATTTCGGCCAGTATGGGACCGGTGCTCACCCAGCATCGTGAGGCATTTCCAGGTTGAGAAAACCAGCTATAATGGCTGAGGGACTCGTCATGCTGACCACATGTCACCCCTACACTGGCTAGATGATCATCTACCTCTGTGATTAACACGCGTGGATGTGAGGCCAGCAGCCGGCTGGTAGACTAAGGGTCTTCTAGGCCTCTCGTGCCATGGAATAATTATTTAGGTTGGCAACTCCAAAATGTAGGAAGTGAACTTTCAGTCATGGTCGCCATTGCTGTAAGTACGACAAAAATAAACTTTTAATTACATGAGTCATTGACTTCATAATTCAAATATGGTGAGCTGTATATCCATAAAAGTCACAGAAATATCCTACAAGCTTTCTTACCTCAGACATTGGTGAAAACACTGCAAAATAGTAGCTTGTCTGATAAGTAATGTCAGTTTTTACGGTAATGTTATGTGTCTGGTGGAATTTTGAAGGTGTCATTCACTGGGAGTTTGTTTCAAATGGACATTTAGTCAAAGCAAATCTTTACTCTCAACAACTGGAAAGATTATATTTGAAAAGAAAAATTATATGCTCAGACTGGGGTTTGAACAGAGGACCTTTGGCTTTCTAAGCCAATTTTTCTCTTATACATTGTTAATTCCCGATCAACGAATGCTACGACGAGCTTTTGCTCGATTATGCAAATGGCGGCTTCTTATTTAAGAAGCCATTTATTGTGAATTTAAACGTTACTTTATGAAGTCAGTAGGGCTTCTTTCAATGTTTTCATAATTAATATAATACTTCTCACTGAAGGACAAATTATATTTGAAGAGAAAAATTATATGCTCAGGCTGAGGTTTGAACCCAGACTTTCTAGGCCAATGCTCTACCGCTGAACTATCTGAGCACTCCAATCTAAACACAAATTTTTCTCTTATACATTGTTAGTTGTTAAATTTGCATTCAGATTGGACAGCTCAGTGGTAGAGCACTGGCCTAGAAAGTCAAAGGTTCTGGGTTCAAACCCCAGTGCGTATAACTTTTCTCTTCAAATATAATTTTTCCTTCAGTGAGAAGTATTAAATCAATAATAAAAAACTGGAAAGAGTTCATGAAATTTAGAGTGCCGTGGGTTCAAATCCAATTGGACCCCATACTGCACAAACAACCATGATAGAAATTCAGGAATTGGGAGGAATCAAATTGCTACCACAACCATCATATACCCCTGATATTGTTCCTTCAGATTACTATCTTTTTGAATCCATAGCACACTTCTTGTGTGAAATTTTGAAAACAATGAAGCTGTGGAAGTGGGTCTTCGCATCAAAAACCAGGGACTGATAATTGGTACCATTACAGTATAAAAAACCTTTTAAAATATGGTTAGAGTAATATTTAAAAATCTCACCTTACAAAAATTTTGTGGAAAATCCCCAATACCAAGCAAAATTTGTTTAAATAACAAAATTTTAGAGAGAGTTAATGAGTTTACTTATTTAGGACATAAACTCTCTTTTGTTGAAAATTTGGATTTATCAGAGGAAATTGTGAAATTCAACAAATCAATGGGAATCATTAATAGAGTTTTAAAATTTTCATTAGTGCAAAAATCAACTCGTACTCGTCTTTATCAAATAATGGCTCGACCAGTCCTATGTTATGGGAGTGAAGCGTGGACTATAAGGACGAGAGATGAAAGCAGACTAATAGCTTGTGAGTTGAAATTCATGCGCCGAACAGCTGGCTACACCAAATGGGATCGAAAGAAAAATGTAGAAATCCTTCAAGAACTTAATGTGTCACCAATACTGGACTACATCTCCAGATATCAGCTAACCTGGAAGGAACATGTCTCAAGAATGGCTAGATCCAGGATCTCCAAGGCAATAATGAACTACTGTCCAAATGGGAAACGGTCACTTGGTCGACCTATGAAAAGATGGCACGAAAACTGATTTCTCAGGCCGTAACAGTTCTTCTAGGACTAATATCTAGCAGGATGACAATGATCTCACAAAACTCGTGCTTTTCCAAGACACTGGTGGTAAATTAGAAATAATAAACTTTGCTGAAAGGTGGCTCAAGACCAAAGAATCTGATGGTCTCTACTTTGAAGAGTAGTTTAAATTGTCAGAAAAAAATTCAAATGAAATTTGGTTTAAAAAAATTAATACTTAAGAGACAGTAATTGTATATTATCTACACCCAAATTATGAAATATTGCTGAGCTTCCATATAGTTTACAAAAAAAATTACCAATTAGCTCTTGAAAAATTATAACTATGCAATGGACTCAAATCATCAGCTAAGGATGGATACATATAATAATTTAAATTTGAAGAGAAAAATTTTCGCCTAGACCGGGACTCGAACCCGGGACCCTTGACTTTCCGGGCCAAGTGCTCTACCAACTGAGCTACCGAGGCGAGTTACGATCTAGACGCAAATTTTTCTCTTATATACGTTGTAATTCCCTATCGCCAAATGCTTTTGAAACCATTGTTTCTATCTTTGCAAATGGCGGCTTCTTAGTTAAGAAGACATTTATTGGAAATTTAACATTACTTTAAAAGCCAGTAAGGCCTCTAATGATGTTTTTATTATTAATTTAACATTTCTCAATGAAAGATAAATTAAATTTGAAGAGAAAAATTTTCGCCTAGACCGGGACTCGAACCCGGGACCCTTGGCTTTCCGGGCCAAGTGCTCTACCAACTGAGCTACCGAGGCGAGTTACAATCTAGACGCAAATTTTTCTCTTATATACGTTGTAATTCCCTATCGCCAAATTCTTTTGAAACCATTGTTTCTATCTTTGCAAATGGCGGCTTCTTAATTAAGAAGACATTTATTGGGAATTTAACAATACTTTATAAGCTAGTAAGGCTTCTAATGATGTTTTTATTATTAATTTAACATTTCTCAATGAAAGATAAATTAAATTTGAAGAGAAAAATTTTCGCCTAGACCGGGACTCGAACCCGGGACCCTTGGCTTTCCGGGCCAAGTGCTCTACCAACTGAGCTACCGAGGCGAGTTACGATCTAGACGCAAATTTTTCTCTTATATACGTTGTAATTCCCTATTGCCAAATGCTTTTGAAACCATTGTTTCTATCTTTGAAAATGGCGGCTTCTTAATTAAGAAGACATTTATTGGGAATTTAACATTACTTTATAAGCTAGTAAGGCTTCTAATGATGTTTTTATTATTAATTTAACATTTCTCAATGAAAGATAAATTAAATTTGAAAAAAAAAAAAAATTTCTCTTCAAATTTAATTTATCTATCATTGAGAAATGTTAAATTAATAATAAAAACATCATTAGAAGCCTTACTAGCTTATAAAGTAATGTTAAATTCCCAATAAATGTCTTCTTAATTAAGAAGCCGCCATTTGCAAAGATAGAAACAATGGTTTCAAAAGCATTTGGCGATAGGGAATTACAACGTATATAAGAGAAAAATTTGCATCTAGATCGTAACTCGCCTCGGTAGCTCAGTTGGTAGAGCACTTGGCCCGGAAAGTCAAGGGTCCCGGGTTCGAGTCCCGGTCTAGGCGAAAATTTTTCTCTTCAAATTTAATTTATCTTTCATTGAGAAATGTTAAATTAATAATAAAAACAACATATAATAATAATAAAAATTAATAAATGAAATCACACAAGGGCGGTATTAGACCATTACAAGAATATATTGAACAAAAGAGCTTCACAATGGTTTGGACATATTAAGCAAATGACATTAGAGAGATCATCATCATCCATGCAATTATTAGGCATTGTGGCCTGTTATGGTCTCAAAGAGGAATTTTCCAACCAGCGCTTTTTTGGACGTCCCAGCGAGAGAGTATAAAGAAGAATATTGGAAATGAGAATAAAAAATAGAAAGCGACCATTGTAAAGACCAAGATACAGGTGGATAGTCCAGATATGGAAAAACTTTTAGGCAAGTGGAGTAGAAATAACAAAGAATACTGAGAGGAAAGAGATGTCGGGAAGAGAGCAAGTCAAATGATCCATATGGAAATGGAAACATCCTTTAGAAGTAGAATTAAAAGATCAAATACAGAAAATGAAAATATAGATCAATGAATATTGATATTCCTAACGAACAAAATTTGATTTTGAAGTTCATAAATTCAACCATAGATGGCAGCATGGAAGATGGTGACAATAGAAGAGCTAACGGCCGAAGAATTTCATCAGTCAGAGTTATGGCTGAGGAACAACTAGACTTAGGGAATTACAATGTATATAAGAGAAAAATTTGCATCTAGATCGCAACTCGCCTCGATAGATCAGTTGGTAGAGCATTTGGCCTGGAAAGTCAAAGGTCCCGGGTTCGAGTCTTGGCTGAGTGAAAATTGTTCTCTTCGAATATAACTAGACTTAGTTTGAAACTGCGGTATTATGAAAAAGACAAATTCTATGAAGTGAGTTGTCAAAAATGTTCTCCGATGAATTTTAATGATTATACCTCATAATTATATTTGAAGAGAAAAATTTTTCTCTTCAAATATAATTTATCTTTCAGTGAGAAATGTTAAATCAATAATAAAAACATCATTAGAAGCCTTACTAGCTTTATAAAGTAATGTTAAATTCCCAATAAATGTCTTCTTAACTAAGAAGCCGCCATTTGCAAAGATAGAAGCAATGGTTTCAAAAGCATTTGGCGATAGGGAATTACAACGTATATAAGAGAAAAATTTGCATCTAGATCGTGACTAGCCTCGGTAGCTCAGTTGGTAGAGCACTTGGCCCGGAAAGCCAAGGGTCCCAGGTTCGAGTCTCAGTCTAGGCAACAATTTTTCTCTTCAAATATAATTTATCTTTCAGTGAGAAATGTTAAATCAATAATAAAAACATCATACCTCATAATGTTTATAGAATAAATTTGGGAATTTTTAACATTATGAGGTTTTATTAATAAGAATTAAATGAATAATTCTTCTTACCTCATACTTCTATGTTTTTTTAAACACAGCACTGCAGTATCAGCGATCACTGTCACCACCTCAGCTGTCATGAGTTGTGAAAACAGCTGAGGATGGTGACACTGGTCACTGATACTGCAGTGCTGTGTTTAAAAAAACATAGAAGTATGAGGTAAGAAGAATTCACAATTCATTTAATTCTTACTCATAGTGTTTACTTCCCAACATTAATTTAATATAAGAAAAAGAGTATTAATAATAGGTAATGAATTGAATCTAACTCAGAGTTACTAAATAATCTAGAAAATCATGTAATGGCAAAAAAATGTAAATGTTGTTTATTAGGGACTAAAACTAAAAAAAGTAAATTATTTTCCATAAGAATTTTTTTTTATTTCTGATGTTGATGAATCCTGGTTTCAATTTTCTTTGAGAATAGTGGGCTCATCCAAAGCAAAACATTGTGTAAACTGATTGTCAGCTCTATGTTATCCAAATATAGAACAGTGTGTATAAGAGAAAAATTTGCATTTAGATTGGAGTTTCTCAGGTACCTCAGTTGGTAAAGCTTTTGCATAGAAAGTGAAAAATCCTGGGTTCAAATCCCAGTCTAAGCGTATAATTTTTCTCTTCAAATATAATAGTAAATTCAAAGTTAAAATTGGTAACTATAGTTACCGTGTTTGAAAAACATGAAATATGAGGTAAGATGTTAAAATGACTCATTAATTTATTATTTAATAATAGTAGATGCATGTTATAAAACAAAATTCTAAACAAACTTTGGGTTTATGAAAGTGCTAGGAAAAGGAAATATTGGTCACTAACCTTGGAACATTCCTTAGATGTAGTAGCATATTTTCCCTGATCCATAGTGACTGCTATGGGAAATGTCTGACTCGTGGTAATAGGGAAAGTACAGAAATCAACAACATTACTTCTGTCAAGCTGCACGTCTTCACGAACATCATGATGTACAAACTTTACTCCATCAGCACCATTCTCCTGGATACTGCATCTCTCAATGTATGTCAAGTCTGATGAACTGTTTATATATATACCAAAGCCTAGAAATTACACACAGACTTTGTTAAATAAATAAATTTGTATGTAGAGGGAAATAAATTAATTAAAGGAAATACGTCATATATAGAAAATGAATAACAATTGCAACATCTCACTGCTTCATTTACAAAATACAAGGCATAATAAGATTATTTATTTCCACAACTAATGCAAAACACATCTAATTAATTTAAACTAAGTCAATATCTAATTTCAATATATAAGTATATCCTGAAGTTATTAATAGTGAGTGAAGAACATATTTTTAACGACTCACCTCATATCATTTCAAATTTCTTTGATACCGATGGTTTCAGACAATATCTTGTCCCTCTTCAGTCATGGCTTCCACTGATGAAATTCTCTGGTTGTTGATTTCTCTAAGGACATCACCTCTTGTGCTACCATCTTTCTCCTTAGAGAAATCAACAACCAGAGAATTTCATCAGGTCCACCGCTGTGGTCTCGGGGTAGCGTGCTGCCTTGTCACGCAGCGGTCCCGGGTTCGATCCCCGGTTGGGACAGTTTTTCTGGGTGAGGTTTTTATCGGGGTTTTTCCTCACCTGTAAGACAAATGTCAGGAAAACTTTAAGGCCCAAACGGTCCCTGAAATCATGTGGCCATCGTAATCATCATCATTCATATTCATCTTAGGTTAAGCTTAGGATTAGGGGCTCTCCTGGCGCACCATTATCATCATCACCATCCATAATATCATCGGGGCAACGTAACCCCGCCTTCCAGGCGCCCCAACCTCAGAAGTGGGTTACAAGTATGCTATGCCAGGAGAGAAACCAGGAATGTCGAAAGACAAACCTGGGGCAGGGGCATTTGGGAAAAAAAAAAAAAAAAAGAGAGAATTTCATCAGTGGAAGCCATGACTGAACCAATTTGAAATTATATGAGGTGAGTCATTAAAATTTGTTCTCCACTCACTATTAATGATATAACCTCATAATGTTTACTTCCCAATATTAATTTAAATATATCCTGAAGTATTGCATCACTACATACAGACTCTTTCTAGCACAGAGGTTGTGGGCTAGTGGAGGGAACATCTGTTTCCCACGCAGTAGGTCACGTGTTCAATCCTGTTGTGCTTTTTTTTCTCTCTTCTCATCCTTATTTCAATTCATTTTGTTTGTTTTCTTTTATTTGTTTTGGTTTGTTTTACTTACAGCATTTACCGGACTACTCATTTATGCAAAATTATTTTCCCTTGCACGACACACAACGAAATAGAATGGATTTTAGTTTTTCAAATAGTTGCGCACTTGTGAACCCAGTTCTGACCTCTGATCATGCACGATGGATTTGTTTTGGGATTTAAAAATTATCTGTGTGTCATCAATTCATTAAAAGGCTGTACATAAAAGAATTCAGGGTGAGTATATGTTTAGGTAAACTATAATCATTTCTTGTAAAGAGAAGGCGAAACTCAGGTCAAGCATGTACTCTTACACCATTCTTGTTAATAGGCACCATGACTAAAAACCTCCATCCAAGGAACAAATTCATACTAACAGTAATCTCATGCTTTCTCAACAGTTGTACTGCAGAAGATTTTTTAATTAATCCAAGCATTAGAAATTGAATATTTCATAAATAAAAATTCTAATCCTACCAATTATATAATCAAGATCCACTAGTAAGAAGGCAGACATACACCAACAGAGCCAATGCAGTGGACAATGTATGCAATATTGTAGCCAATGGGATTTTTGCACATGATGCTGGAAACTAGATACAAGAAATAAAATTATCCATATACCTCGATTCCACTTGAGGTTGCAATGTTTTACAGTCACTGGAGCATGTGGCATTGTGATATTGATACCATTGTAAGCAGAGTACAAGACAGCGACGTCATTCATTCTGGGAGGGACTCCCTCCACATGAAGTGCTGATGTTGCATTGTAATCACGACCTGTACCTCCAAACCTATCACACAACAAATGTCATTACTTATAAAATTAAAATTGAGATTTCCAATCTTTACATAAAAAAAAGCTCCCTTTGTATTACGCATAAACTAAAATTTATTTTAAAATACAATAGGAAGTAGCATTAAGAGGTTTATTTAATAATTAAGATATTTTGTCTATACTTTCTTACCTCTAATGGTTGTTTTTGTTGACATATGTTTCAAGGCTTCTGAGCCCCATCATCAGCGATTACAGACCCTAGTCTGTACAGTCAGTCATATGTTTCAAGGCTTCTGAGCCCCATCGTCAGCAATTACAGACTCTAGTCTGTACAGTCAGTCTGTACAGACTAGAGTCTGTAATCGCAGATGATGGGGCTCAGAAGCCTTGAAACATATGTTCAACAAAAACAACCATTAGAGGTAAGAAAGTACAGACAAAATATCTTAATTATTAAAATTTATTGCATTATTACCTCTTAATGGATCCATAGCATTCATACAACACACAACCAAAGACTTACTAAAAACACACGTGTATAGCAGCAGTTTGGAGCCAGAACAGGCTAGCAAATAAGCCTAAACCGTGAAGAAGAAGAGTATATTTTTCAAGAAAATGTTATTGCAACATTGTTCTAATTTTTTTAAATATAAAGTATAAAAAAAGTTAGGCTAGTATTTATCGACCATGATTTTCCATACAATATTCTTATGCCACGGTTGCACTACACACTTTTACCATTTGTAATAATGTTTTGTACAATTTTAAACATTTTGGAACGATTCTATAAACATTTCTTACAATTTTTAAATATTTATATAATTACATGAATATTGTGAATCGACTTTTACAGATGCACAAATGCTTAATGTAACTTCCAATAGATTGCCCTCAAATAAATATCGATGTTATCAACATTTGCAATTAATTCCAAACCATATTTCAAGAAATTAACTTCATTTTGTTAGGTTCCGATAGGTACATAAGGTTAGTTTATAGTTTATTAAATAATATGCATGAATCATAGAATTGAAAAAGAAGCAAAGCTTTTGAAACATCTAGTAGTGAACCCACTACAGGCCTCAGGAGGCCCTTGGGGTAGTAGGAGGTTAAGGCTCCCACTTTTTCTGGACAATCAGCACTTGATGTCAGCCGGGTTGTCACCCTGTGTAACGGCCGCCTTTACCCCCAGAACAAGCATCTGGTACACATTTCCATTAGAGGCTAAGTCAATCCCAGGGCCATAGTGCTGCCAGAAGGTTTGTGTCAGTTTAAAAATCCTGACCCACCAGGACTCGAACCTTCGACCTTCTGGCTTGTAGCGTAGTGCCTTAACCACTACGCTACGGCGCGCCCATTTTGAAACATCTAAACTTATTTTAAAATAACAATAGGAAGTAACATTAAGAGGTTTATTTAATAATTAAGACATTTAGTCTGTACATTCTTACCTCTTATGGTTGTACAATCATAAAAGGTAAGAATATACAAACTAAATGTCTTAATTATCTATCTAAACCTTTGGAATTAACAGTTTGGGAAAAGATATACATTCAAAAAACCATACTAGAACCACAAACTTCGAGTTTCCAGACGAACCTAATTTGATTACAGAGTTCTTCAAAAGTACACTAGGTGGCAGTTTAGAAAATTACCAGCATAATGACAAATTTACAGTTGTGAAAACAGCTGAACATGGGAATAATATATTTCCCAATACTGCAGTTCTGTGTTAAAAAAACATAGATGTCTGAGGTAAGAAGAATTCACGATTCATTTGATTCTTAATATGCATGTAACTTGTTTTATTAGGTTAGAAAATGGGAAATTGGTTTATGTCCATTTTTTATAACATTTTTGGGAATTTATTCCAAAAGTTGGTAACTCCGATTTGAGAACCATCTAACGGAAGCTACATTAAGCATTAGAGCAACTCGCGCATGTGCACTGCGATTCTGTAGACTTAGAAGAATTCATGGATTAAGTGATCGACAAATAGTGGACTTTTTCCAAAAGTTTACCTCATATTAATTTTGAAATGAGAAGAATAATAAAATTAAAAATGTTTTGTAGTTCCTGAATGGGTAAATTTCTATCCACTTATCCATTAAAATGGCAATATACTCTGTAATTTTGAGTTTGTACAACATCTTGTGCCTTGTTAATGAAATATACTGACCTTATGTCCACATGTTGCAATTCTGACAGGGATTTGTACACATACAGTGTGTTCTGTTGGGTGAGACTACGATCTGATTTTGCTCCAACAAAGTGAACTCCTCGCCAGTGTTTGACAATATATGGAGATGATACATGGTATGGCAGACATTGTACTCCAAGATCTGGATGGTAGTCTGCAACAAATAACAAGCTCATTCATCAATTGAACTTTTATTTTCTTGTGTATCATAAATATTCTAATAGATAAGTTTAAAAGACAAAAATTAATTAATGAAAGCACACTTATAAAACAAACAGAAGAAAAAATAAAATTCAAGAAATTCACTTACCATCCATTGAAACATCACAAGTTTCAAATTTTTTTTTAAAAGTTAAACATAAGATTGACACTGTAGAATGAATACAGCCTCAATAGGATTATTAAAACCAATAAATATGAAAAAAAAATTGAAGAAGAAAACAAATCAGGGTTTGTGACAAAATTTTCATAGGAAAAACAAAAAAAGAAAACTTTGAAAACAAGGGTAAAAGAACATCTTAGAAATGTCAAAAATGGCGAAGTGGAAAAGTCAGCAGTAGCTGCTCATGCTTGGTCTGAAAAACATCTAATTGATACAAAAGCCAGGCTAATTACACAAATAGAAAAACAAAAAGAACTCACGGTTTGGGAAAAAAATCCACACTAAAAAAAATAAGAAAGAAAAACTTATGATATTAAATTAATGTTGGGAAGTAAACATTATGAGGTATAATCATTCAAATTCATCGGAGAACATTTTGTTTAAACAACTTACCTCATAGGATTCATGCTTCCATGATACCACGGTTTCAAACACAGTCATGTTCATCTTCAGCCATAACTCCGACTGACAAAATTCTTTGGCCGTCAACTGTTCTATTGTCGCCATCTTCAGTGCTGCCATCTATGGTTGAATTTATGATTTCGAAGTTCATAAATTCAACCATAGATGGCGACAATAGAACAGTTGACGGCCGAAGAATTTCGTCAGTTGGAGTTATGGCTGAAGATGAACACGACTGTGTTTGAAACCGCGGTATCATGGAAGCATGAATCCTATGAGGTGAGTTGTTTAAACAAAATGTTCTCCGATGAATTTTAAAAACTTATGAACTTCAAAATTCCTGGGGATTTGATCTGGAGGATCATCGGTCCACCAATAGAGGGAGCAAGAAGCAGTTCTCCTGATCGACATAACATCAGACGACAAGAAATTACTGAAGATGAAGCTGCCCAAGCTTAGAAACCGGTATAATTAGAAGACTGGATATGAGGTGAGATGTAAAACATTTTAATTCAAATCATTCATCAGTATTTAGAATTACTTGGTAAGTAGGGATTGTTCATTTGTGACTCAATTCATCAACTTCTTATGATTATTTTATTTTTTTAACACTACTTTTTTAGCTACCAAATTTACTCATGTATTGGCCACATGCATGTATAAGCTGCACCCTAATTTTGGTACTGAAAAAATAATTTATTTTATATTCTCACTGAGAAACCATAAGAAAAAAAACTTATCAGTAGCAGTAAGAATTAATTCATATTTTAATACCTCACCTCATATCCTTTATTCTTCTAGACTGCAGTTTCGGAGCTATATCTCGATCATTGTAGCCTCTCGTCGACCGGTGTTATGTTGTTTTTTGGTGGTTTTCTTCTTTCTTCTATTGGTGGACCGATGAACCTCGGGATTAAATCAAAATTTGCAGGAATTTCGAAATTCATGAGTTTTTATTTCTTGTTTTTCTTTTGGATGTGGATTTTTCCCAAACCATGAGTTCTTTCTGTTTATTAGGCTAGCTTTTGTATCAATTAAATGTTTTTCAGACCAAGCATGGGTCGCTATTGCTGACTTGTCCATTTCACCATTCTTGACATTTCTAAGATGTTCTTTCAACCTTGTTTTCAAATTTATTTTTGTTTTTCCTACATAGATTTTGTCACAATCCTTGCATTTGATCTCCGTATTCCTGATTTCTTTTCTTCTTCAATTTTTTTCATTTTTGTTGGTTCTAATTATCTTATTTAGGCTGTATTCATTCTTCAGAGCCAATCTTACGTTAAACTTTTTTTAAAAAAATTAGGATGTTGTGTGGTGTTTTAATGGATGGTAAGTGAATTTTTTTAACTTTATGTTCTCTTCTGTTTTTTTAAGTGTACTTTCGTTAATTAATTTTTGCCTTTGAACTTATTTATACAGCCTTAATAAAATAATTAGATCAACAAAAATGAAAAAATTGAAGAAGAAAACAAATCAGGAATATATCAGATCAAATGCAAGAATTGTGACAAAATCTATATAGGAAAAACAAAAAGAAATTTGAAAACAAGGGTGAAAGAACATCTTAAAAATGTCAAAAATGGTGAAGTGGACAAGTCAGCAGTAGCGGCCCATGCTTGGTCTGAAAAACATTTAATTGATACAAAAGCTAGCCTAATCAAACATACAGATAAACAGAAAGAACTCATGGTTTGGAAAAAATCCACATCCAAAAAAACAAGAAAGAAAAACTCATGAATTTCAAAATTCCTGTAAATTTTGATTTGATCCAGTGGTTCATCAGTCCACCAATAGAAGAAAGAAGAAATCTGCCAAGAAACGACATAACACCGGTCGACGAGAGGCTACTGATGATAGAGATATAGCTCCGAAACTGCAGTCTAGAAGAATAAAGGATATGAGGTGAGGTATTAAAATATTAATTTAATTCTTAAATTAAACCTCATAGTGATTTTTCCCTGTGAAAGTTGAATCAGTAGCAGTACTGAGAAAGTAGTAATGCTGCAAATTCCTGAGCTCACACTAGTCAAGACTTTTCTTCTTCTTCTTCTTCCTTCCAAGTATTAGGCCAAGGCCTGTTATGATCCTATAGAAAATTTTCCCTCCAGCGTCTTCTGGGAAATTCTCGTATAAGACTTGAAAGCATAATTATAGTCCCTTCGATTGGTTGCTGGCCAAAGGAAGGCAAGACCAATGGTGGGGCTGCCATCTTATAGCCTCTGGTCAGGCTTTTCTGGAGAAGAAAAGAGAATAAAGGAAAGAAGAAATGGGAGACTTGAACCCAGGATATAGCATGTTGCATTATCCAACTATACTAGAGCATACACCCAAATATATACAACATTCAATGAATGAATGAATGAATGAGTCACTTCTTATCTTACCTCATAGTTTATGTTTTTTTTTAAAGTGTGTTTAAAAAATCATAAACTATGAGTTAAGATAAAAAAATGTTTTTTTTTAGGAAGTAATATTATGAGATTAATTTAATAAAATTTGAGGTAAGATGATTCCAGTCTCAAATAAACTTGATTAAGATAAAAAAAACCTTTAGAATTGACAGTTTGGGAGAAGATATATATTCAGAAAAACAAATTTAGATCCATGAATTTTGAGGTTCCAGATGAACATGACCTGATCTCAAAGTTCAACAAATCAACATCAGATGCAACATTATAGATGAAGTTTCCAACGGAAATCCTGTAGTCATAATATTGGTTGAAAATGAGAGGGATGTCCTCTTGAAAACTGCAGTCCCCATGTTAAAAAAAAAAAAAAAAACATTCATTGAATCAAGAACCTCAATGTTATTTCCCATATTTAACTATGAATATATATAACATGTTTATATTGTAATATTTGTCCCGTGCCGTAGCCGAGCGGTTAAGGTAGGAAGCCTTGGCGCAGAGCTACGGGACTTGCACTGGTTCGAGTCTCCATGGGGGAAGAAATTTTCTCATGGTATTTCGGCCAGTATGGGACCGGTGCCCACCCAGCATCATGAGGCAATTGGGTAGCTACAATAAGTAGCGGCTCCAGGTTGAGGAACCCAGCTATAATGGCTGAGGGACTCGACATGCTAACCACATGTCACCCCTACACTGGCTATTGATCATCTACCTCTGTGATTGACACATGTGGGTGTGAAGGGCCAGCAGCTGGCTGGTAAAAGGGCAACCGCTGAAAAGTGGAGAGACCCTCAATCGGAATATTGTAATATTTTTATGAGGGCTAAACATGGGCCTTCACAAATAAATATGAAAGCAAGATGCAGTTGACATAAGAATAAACAGCAAAATTGTAATTGCAACACACTCATTCTTTCTTCTGTTGAATATATCTTATGGAGGGTCAGAAAAGATGAAAATACTTTGTATGCAAAAGAAACACACCTTGTAGAAATTAAAGCTTACCACAAACTCCTGAGCCCAGTTGTCTGCTGCGCCAATTACATTCTAACAAAGATTCTTCTGTTCCTGTGCAGTTTGGTTCTTCTAATAGTAGACGAGGTTTGATACCTGGTTGTCTGTCAACCCAACCCCACCAAGTTCCTCCCTGAAATCCCAGCTGCCTACATACTGTTTCAAAGTCTGCTATCGTCCAGCTGGAAAACAATTTTAATTATTGCAATGCACTAAACACCATGTGTACGTACAAGTTAATAAGGGTTTCATTAAAATCTAAATAAAATAGAATCAAATACTACATAAAACATTAAATAATATTGAATTCTGACAGACTATGGATGATAGATAGTTACTTGCAATGTCATTAACAATTATGATGTTAATATGTAAATGTATACACTTAGGCTAATTATTATCTATCTAATTAAAAAAACATCAACAATATTGACGATTTTTATTATTAATTTAACACTTCTCATAGAAGGATAAATTATATTTGAAGAGAAAAATTTTCGCCTAGACCGGGACTCGAACCCGGAAAGCCAAGGGTCCCGGGTTCGAGTCCCGGTCTAGGCGAAAATTTTTCTCTTCAAATATAATCAACAATATTGTTTATTTTTTAATAACTTAATCAACAATATTGTTTATGCATGTTTTCTTGAGCTCTGAATTTAAATGAGTAAAAAGAGAGATAATTTCATTAAAAAATAATTTGTGATATGATTACAGAGAGGTAAATTATTCAGGGAATGATTGGAAAACATTAAGTCCGGACAGGGATATATGGAGAACTTACGTAAATGTAGCCAGAGAGTAAGTTAGTTAATTACTGTATTTACTTGTGTATTTCACATAGTTTTAATCATATTTTTGTGATCTAAAAGGTGGATGCGTGATTTATGCTAGAAAAGTTTTAGGGACTGGTTGTGTACAGATATACTTACAGAAAAAAAAAAGTTTTTAGGGTAATCACTTTTATATTCTGCATCACCTCCCTCGCACATGCATTTCCGAGGCCAGGGTTTGTCTTCATACCTTCAGTCACAGAACATTTCTAAACTTCCTTACCTATTATGCTAGGCTTTTGAAAACTATGCTCTATTTGTGGAAAAAACATTGTATTGCAAGAATGCCAGCTATTAGTAGTACAAAAGACAATTCAGAATCTTTGAATGGAAGGCAGATTAAGGACCTCTGTACCACTCGAGCAGGTAGTACTGCTTGCTAAATATGTTAAAAACTTATCAAAGGGAATGCCATACTGTCCCAACTCAATCTTCTGATAGTAAAGTACATTCAATTAAAAGAAACTAATATTGTGTTTAAATTAACAATATTTTTTAATTCCTGGGGAATGAGATTTGATTTGAAGATTCAATTGTTTTGGATGATGAAATTTTAGAACAAGTAAATTTAATTATTTGGATTATAATTTAACATCTCAATATGAAGCTGACATATCAAAGAAAATCACAAATTTTACAAAAACAACGGGGATAATTAACAGTATAATGAAACCATCTTTAGTACAGAAGAACACAAGATTACGGCTTTATAAGGTTCTCACAAGACCAGTATTACAATATGGTAGTGAAGCATGGACAATACGAAGAAGAGATGAAAGCCGAATAACAGCAAATGAGATGTGATTTATGCGCTGAACAGCAGGCTACACAAAGTGGGACCATAAAAGAAATGAGGAAATTATGGAAGAGTTGCATGTAGAACCCATTCTTCACCATATACAAAACTACCAGAACAACTGGAAAGCCCATCTTCAACGAATGCCGTCTCATAGAATTCCAAAAGCCATACTTCGCTACTGCCCCCAAGGCAAAAGATCGCTGGGATGTCCAAGAAAGCGCTGGATGGAAAATTCCTCTTTGAGACCGTAACAGGCCACATGGCCTAATACCTGCATGGATGATGATGATGATGATTGGTCTATCAAGAGATGGTGGAAGAAACAGTGCACCACCATGATAGAACAACAGTTGTGAAAATACTGAAGACGAAATAGGAATTATTCTGAAACTGAAGACAAAGTATGAGATGAGGTGATACATTTATTTTAATACTTAATTATAAACCTCACAGTGTTACTCCCTATAAAGTTTAAATTTGTACTGTTGAACAAGAATGAAATATAAGAGGAAAAGTTTTTTAAAATTAAATTAAAAAAATTATGCAATGTGTAAATTATATGTAATAAATTGTAGGAATAGTGGTGGTGTTGGGACAGATAGAATTTATTTAACTTCACACTGATTTACACAAAAAATTGTAATCTTCATTTCATTCACAATAATTCACAGTACAATCACACATAGACTCTTTTTTTTTAGTCCCTCCCACAGCACAGTATCTCTTACAGTGTATATATTCACACTCAAAGAAACACTATTTTGTAATACTATCTTTGCTCTTAAGATCACCTTCACACAAAATCTTCTCGGCCATGACTCTCTCACAGCTCACTCATGATTGATTGATTGTTGACCAAACCATCAGGAAGCCCAATCTCAATCTTTCCCCAAATGGAAACCTCAAGAGGCTGATCCTTCTAGAAAGCAATGTATAGATGCATCTGCAAAGTTTACTTCAAACTCTTCCAACTTATGAGTAGCAACACTTACTTACTTACTCACTGGCACTATCGAACCCGTAGGTTCATGGCCGCACGGACATACGCTCTCCATACATCCCTATCCTGAGCTAATGCTTTCCAATCATTCCCTGTATAATCTACTTCCCTCAAATCATAGTTAATGTTATTTTCACACCTCATTCTTGGTCTACCAACTGGGCGTCTTCCCTCTGGCTTTCCTATAAGAAGCTTCCATGCAAGTCTTTCATTCCCCATACGTGCAACATGTCCTGCCCATCGCAGTCTACGAGACTTGACTGTTCTTATTATATCTGGCTTCCTATAAAGACCATGTAGTTCATTGTTATGTAGTCTTCTCCATTCACCTGTCTCTTCATCTCTCTTTGGTCCAAAAATTTTCCTAAGTACTTTATTCTCAAATACTTTTAATCTCCTTTCCTCCCTTAAAGTAAGAGTCCATGTTTCACATCCATATAATATAACTGGTAGAATAATAGTTTTATATATTTTCAGTTTAACGTTTTTTGAAAGGAGTTGGGACATCAAGAGTCTCTGCAATGCATAATAGCATTTCCAGAATTGAGCCTATGTTTAATTTCTTTGTGCATCTCATTCCTATTTGTGATTATTGTTCCTAGGTATTTGAATTCAGCCACTTCCTCAAAATTTTCCTCATTTGTCATTAGCTGTCCAGTTCCATTATATAATGAATTTCTACGTGTGACCATATATTTAGTTTTATTGATATTTACTTCCAATCCTAATTTCTTAGTGTTACTCAACAGTGTGTGCATATTGTCCTTTAGTATCTCCTCGCTATCGGCCAACAATACTACATCATCAGCATAAACTAACAGCATATTAATACCATTGAGTTGTAAGCCTTCCTCATTCTCCAAAGATTTAATGGCATGCTCTAGTACAAAATTAAATAGTAGAGGAGATAGTGCATCTCCTTGCTTCAACCCATTCTGGATTTCAAAAGTGTCCGAAAACTGTTTGCCTACACGCACCCTACTCTTTGTGCCATTTAGACACATTCGTATAAGTCTAACTAACTTTTTAGGAATTCCGAACTCCAGCAGGATACTACATAACTTCTCCCTCTTAATTGAATCATATGCTTTTTTGAAGTCTACATATAGTTGATGTACAGTACCATTATATTCCCATTTCTTTTCTAAAATCTGTCTTATACTAAAAATCTGATCTGTTGTAGACCTGTTTCTTCTAAATGTACATTGATGATCTCCTAGAATGTCATCAATATAGGGAGTAAGTCTGCTTACTAATATATTTGTTAGAATTTTGTACGAAGTTGAAAGTAATGAGATGCCCCTGTAGTTGTTGCAGTCAGTTTTATCATCTTTCTTATAAATTGGTACGATAATTGATTCCTTCCATTCGTCTGGAAGAGCTTCTTTTTCCCAAATCATACTAAGCAACCAGCGTATCTTGTCCATCAATTTTTCTCCCCCTGATTTTATCAGTTCTGCTGGGATCTCATCTGAACCTGATGCTTTATACATCTTCAATTTTTCAATCGCCATTTCAACCTCTAATACACTTGGCTCTGCGACTAGCATTTCTGCTGTCTGTAAATTATCCTCCTCAATGTCCTGTTCTGTATGTACATTTAATAGCTGATTAAAGTAACTTTTCCATCTATTTAATATACTCCTGGAATCTGCAATCATATCCCATTTTCATTCCGAATTATGTTTGTTCTAGCCTGAAATCCTTTCTTCTCTATACTAATTCCCTGATATAATTCTCTAATGTTCCTATTTTTTGCATTAATTTCAAGATCATTAATCTTCTCTCTCAAATATTCCCTCTTTCTTACTCTTTAGTAACTTGGTGGTTTCCCGTCTAATAGTACCCAATTGCTCTAAATTTACCTCATTTGGCTCGTGTAACCATTTCATTTTTGCTAGCTTTCTTTTCTTTACAATGTCGGCACATTCCTCATCAAACCATTTCTTGTTTTGCCTCTTTTTTAAACAACCAATGCTTTCTGATGCTGACAATTTAATAGTATCTCTTATAACCTCCCATTCTTTATTTATATCAGTTTCTTCTTCGTTTGCCACATTGTCGTCTGAAGATTGCAGTACTTCAAATCTATTAGCAATTTTGATTTGGTATTCTTGGCGCCTTTCATCATTTTTCAAGTTTTTTAATTCAAATTTTACAGAATCATCTTTAGCGTTTGTTCCTCTCATAAGCGATAGCCGTTGTCTGATTTTCACTCTGACCACATGATGATCCGAATTGCAGTCTGTCCCTCTAACTGATCTAACATCGATGATGCTACTGTGCCAGCATTTATCCACTAATACATGATCTATCTGGTTTCGAGTTTCTCCATCTGGGGACGTCCAGGTGTATTTATGAATATCCTTATGCTGAAATGTTGTACTCTTAACAATGAGATTCTTTGATGTGGCAAATGTGACTAATCTAACCCCGTTGTCGTTACTATCTTAATGGAGACTGAATTTGCCTATTGTTGGTTTGAATATATCTTCCTGCCCCACTTTTGCATTGAAATCTCCTAAGATAATTTTCATATGATATCGTGAAAGGCTATCAAATAAGCATTCTAATTCTTCATAGAACTCATCCTTGATCTTGTCATCTTTATCTTCTGTGGGGGCATGTACATTTACAATTATAAAATCATGTTGTTTACCCTTTAGAATTATGTATGATATCCTATCACTAACAAACTTAATATCTCGGATAGCAGATAGGATCCTCCTTCTGACTAAAAATCCCGTTCCAAATGCAGGTCTTTCTGCACCCCCGTAGTATAATGCAAAGCTTCCTGATTCCTGACTACCTTCTCCTGGCCACCTAACTTCCTGTAAAGCGACTATATCCAAGGGTGATTTATCTAATTCCCGCATTAATATCTCTAGTGCCCCACTATTGTATGAAGTCCTAACATTCCATGTTCCTAGGAACATGTCCCTGTGTTTGAGCCTTTGGCATGGGTTCCCTGAAGTAGTCCCCACCCGGAGATCCGAATGGGGGACTATTTGACCTCCGGAAAATTTTACCCCAGTTGAACCCATGTCCGCATTTCTTGACGGTTGTATTTTTACGGTGAAAGATCGTCACTCTTTCGCCCAAGGTACTTTTTTCGTCTGGCTTATCACCTTCGACCAGTCCGGCATGGGTAACCCTATCGGCAGCAATGCTACCGCCGGCATAGCTCTCAGGATCATTTAAGCATGCAAGCCACTCCACCACGACAAGGTAAAGATACCATGGAGGGAGTAGCAACACACGAATACTATTACCTAAAAGACTAGACTTGAGTCTCATTGCAGCCCATTCTAGAACCGGTCCAACAAAGCATCACAATATAAATGAAATGTTTATATTATTATTAATACAAGTGGTTATTGGATAGAGAATGAAGCATTCAGATGATTGTGATAGAAATGAAATCTTATTATAAATGAGGAAACACTGTCAGCAATGACAATACGAACATGATTTGCTGAAGTACTATAGGGTTTTTCATGTCTAGAAAATAATCTTGCTCTTATGGGAACACCTTTGCTATTTGATACCACAGACTGAGTGACAAAGAAGATAATTCAATGGCATACCACTAACCGCTGTTCCTGTAATTGAGTTCATCCTCTAACAGTATTAAATATGTGGGGGAGATAATTATGCATTCCTTAATGGAATTTTTCCATAAATCGGGAACCCACCTTCTTGGCAAAGTTGTAGGTGAAACTATTTAACTTAATTATTTATTTCAAATAAATTAACTAATAAATTAATCTCACATAAAAGGACACATTTACTAGCAAGAAGTACTCTGTAAGAACAATGCTATTTTCTAGATTGAAAAACCTTAGTGAAAAACTCAAGAAAACATGAACAGTTACTATTTTCAACACAAGATAAAAGAGAACATCTACATTGCAATTGTTATCCTTAAAACTATATCTTAGCAATTATCATCATCTATGTATAATTTGTGTTAATTTTATCACTGTTACTTTTCATTTATTATTTCAACAATCTTTAAAGTCAGTTTTACAATTACAAATCTTATGTATTGAACAAAATGGTCGTGATCTGGTTTTCTTAAAATTCAATGTTTCATCTACTACTGTGGTAGACATCCTCAGGAGATTCTATGAACTCCTAACTCTTTAACTGTCGGTTGTGCATTAGAAATTATGTCCTTAAGGATTTCCAATGCATAGCCAGTCTAAAGTTGACAGTTGAAGAGTTAGGAGTTCATAGAGAATGCAGAATCTCCTGAGGATGTCTACCGCAGTAGTAGACATAACGTTGAGTTTTAAAAAAATCAGACCATGGCCATTTAGCCCGAAGACAAACCCAACAGGAATCAAGACACCTGCTATGAAAGCCTACAATTTTACATATTGAACAAAAGTTTATTAGTGTGACGCCCTATCAAACAAAATACATTAATGAATAATAACATACTTCCTTGAATTTGTACAGACTGAACGCCACTCTTTATTGTGATATATCTGAAGTCTTCCTGCAAGAATAGATGGTCCATCCACTAGCCTTAATTTGGGTAATTCCACTGATTCTGTTGGTTCTACAGCACTAGTAAATATTATACGTTCTTCTGGAAGACCCTAAAATGTTATAAAAAGTCAATAAAACAGAAAATTACTCATTTAAAGTTATTATTCAATAATAAATACCTGATCATATATACAGAAAATCTCAGAATCCAACTCTCAAATTGCAAGGATGTGTTTTCACATTAAAAAAGTGTGAATTTTCAGTCAACGCTGATTGTATCACCATTATAATTTAATAGGAATAGGAACAAATATGACTTACATTTTTAACCTTTGTTTTCTATGCTCTAGAGAAAATTGATGGGGAAGAACAATAAAAAAAAAAACTTGATTCTAACTCCCTGCTAGTGGTGATGCATTTTACAGGATTTCAAATATCGACTTCCAATATAATTATTCTCCATAACCACAATTTTTTTTTAGCTTGTACTAACACACCTGTAAATCTTTGGCAAATATATTATATTAAGATAAGTTTTTAAGGTGACAATGACCTTAAAAAGTTTGGAAAATGTGTTTTAAAATAACTAAATTTTCCTTACTATTGTGCAGGTTAATACAGGAAATGAAAGATTTAAATTAAAATGTTTTATACCTCACCTCATATAAAACTGGATGTGAGGTGAGGTATAAAACTTTTTAATTTAATCTTAAATTAAACCTCATAGTGATTTTTTCCTATAAAAGTTCAACAGGAAATTAAGTTTATGAGACTCCACCCTAATACAGTCTATACATCTTTATCTGCTGTCATTGTAAATGCAATCAACTATTTCACCATTCACGAAATATTTTGAATTTTCCTATAATTCCTAAACTTAAGCCTGAACTATTATTTTCTATAAAACACTATAGAAATAATAGACAAATGATTGAGCACGAAAAAAAAAAGATAGATAAAAAAAGTATAAAAGAATATAAAATCTTTACCAGATTATGCATTGAACAAATTTTTTTCACATATAATGGAAAATGGGTGAATGGAGAAAACTACATAACAGTGAACTACATGGTCTTTATAGGAAGCCAGATATAATAAGAACAGTTAAGTCTCGTAGATTGTGATGGGCACGACATGTGGCACAAATGGGGAATGAAAGAGGTGCATGGAAGCTTCTTGTAGGAAAACCAGAGGGAAAACGCCCAGTTGGTGGACTGAAAATGAGGTGGGAGAATAACATTAACTATGATTTGAGGGAAGTAGATTATACAGGGAATGATTGGAAAACATTAGCTCAGGATAGGGATGTATGGAGAACTTATGTCTGCATGGCCATGAACCTACGGATGCAATAGTGCCAGTGAGTGAGTTAGTTATAATGGAAAATTCTACAAACAAAACTCAGGTTAGCTATGGGGAATGCCCTGACCCCATTTTTAGACAATTTATTCATGGGAAATTTTGAACTTTTTCAAATTTCAATGAGGATAAGATGAAGGTATAATAATTGCTATTGTGAATCACAAATACATAGATGATGCTTCAAAATTGTTGAATTTCAAGAGTCAAACTATAAAGTTTACAATGGAAATTGGAATCAACAGACAAATACCATTTTTAGATTTATATCTAATAAGAAATGAGTAGAATAAGATAGAATTTGGAATATACAGAAAGAACACACACACACAGATATTTATAATAAATCTTATGGAATTAATCACATTGCTTACAAAGAGGCAGCTTTCAATAGTCTAAAACATATATTATTTAAATATACCCATTAACAGAGAGAAAAGTGATAAAGAAAAAAGAATACATAATTAATGAAGCAATAGAGAATGGGTTTGAAGAAAACATGATAAACAGGAAAACAAATAAGTTCAAAAGAGAAAAATTACACCAGTTAGTCAGATTTAACTCCTCTCAGGGGTCCTCATCTAGGGGATATGTGGATGGCGACCACAAGGTGCCCAAGCTGTGCAAAACATTTCTTCCACTTACTTGTGTTTTGCACTCTATTAACTTTACTATCTAACCTCTCTTGGTTAACTCTTGTTTTTTCGACCCCGACGCTATTAGGGCATCCGAGGGCTAGGGAGTACTTCCTTTCTTCCATTTCTTCTTTCCTTTATTTTCTTTTCTTCTCCAGAAAAGCCTGACCAGAGGCTATAAGATGGCAGCCCCATCACTGGTCTTGCCTTCCTTTGGCCAGCAACCAATCGAAAGGACTATTATTATGCTTTCAAGTCTTATACGAGAATTTCCCATAAGGGAAAATTTTCTATAGGATCGTAACAGGCCTTGGCCTAATACTTGAAAGGAAGAAGAAGAAGAAGTTTTCAAACTAGTGAGACCAATTTCACTGGTGCATCATATTTTTGTGCGTAAAAATTATTTTAGGTACAAGTCTGCTAACGTGTATGTGATAAATTTATTCAGACATTTCCTGCTGAAGTGCCTGTTTCAAGAACACAAATTCACATAACCATTAATAAATTTGAAAATTTTATTCAAAGAGATAAATTTGCATTTAGACTGGAACACATCCAGATGGCTCAGTTGGTAGAGCATTGGCCTAGAAAGCCAAAGGTCCTGGGTTCGAGTCCCAGTCTGAGCATATAATTTCTCTCTTCAAATATGATTTACCCATCACTGAGATGTATGAAATGAATAATAGAAACATCGAAAGAAGCCATACTGGCTTTATAATGTAATGTCAAATTCCCAAATAAATGTCTTCTTAATAAAGAAGCCGCCATTTGCAAGGATAGAAGCAAAGGTTTCATAGCATTTGGTGTGCGGGAATTGACAATGTATATAAGAGAAGAATTTGCATTTAGATTGGAACATGCCCAGATCGTTCAGTCGGTAGAGCATTGGCCTAGAAAGCCAAAGATCCTGGGTTTGAATCCCAGTCTAAGCATATAATTTTTCTCTTCAAATAAGAAAAATATGTCTGAATTGGGATTTGAACCTGTCTCTGGTTCTATACACCAGCACTCTATCCACTAAGCTACCAGGCATTCCAATTCAAACATACATATTTCTCTCCTCTATCATATGAATTCCCATGCACCACTCTGCCTCTAGCGGCTTGTTTAACAAGAAGACTTTAATGGGAATCACACCATGTTTAGATAGCCAGTGACGTTTATTTTGATCTTAAATATTAAATTTATCACTTCTCACCAAGTCCGACCACATCATTATCTATCTCTTTGCCGATTCTGCTGTTAAAATTGTCAGCTAATATAATTTCTCTTGAGGTTCCAATCTCATCCATAATAGAATTTAATGTACTATAAAATTGATCTTTTATTAAATAATTTCCATCCTCACTAATTCCATATATTCCTAATATAGAGCATTTTATACCAAAAAGAGATATATTAATTTTAATTATGTTTTCATTTATTGCTTCCCAGTTTGTGATATATCTCTTATATTTCTTCTTGATAAGTATTGAAACCCCAAAATCTGTTTTGGAATGGAAACCTGAGGGAAGACGAAGTCCTCTGCTTCGTCTTCAGAGGAAGACCTAAAACCTCCTGGAGTCAGGGAATATGTTTATATATGAAGGAGAAACATCTACAACCAGGAGATTGGATGGACCGACAAAATTGGCTATTAGGAATCGGACGATGTCAGAGACATTAATCAACCGATGATCTATCTACTTCTCACCAAATGACAAATTTTATTGAAGAGAAAAAATATGTGATTTGAATCCAATGTATCTGGTTCTGTATCAAACATGTATTATTTCTTTGAAATTCATTGGAGAACATTTTTTGACAACACACCTCATAAATTTCATATTTTTCATGATACTGCAGATTCAAATGTAATCACTTCCATCTTCAGCCATAGCAGTATTGCGAAAAACATGAAATTTATGAGGTGAGTTGTCAAGAAATGTTCTGCGATGAATTTCAATGATTATACCTCATAATGTTTACTTCCCAACTCTAATTTAATATACATATTATTTCTCTATTTTTTTTTAAATATTAGCTCAGTGCAAAACATTACAGTGGAAGAACTCATTCGCATCAGTCAGAATGTGGTTTCCAGATACAAAGCCTGTATAAACCAGGAAGGGTGACATTTTCATAAGTAATGCCACGAGTAATTTCCAATTTATCTAGAGAATTTGGAAATCAAGAGTGGCATTTATTAGGACTATTTAACGAATAAAATTAAGCTGTTTACTCACAAATCATTGTTTAACTATAGTTATTTTAAAATATTTATATATTTAATGTAAACGGCGATGTTTGAAAACAAATCAGAAATGTGAGGTTATGTTCATTCATTGCAGCTTGATCATATTATTTATTGCCAAATAAGATCGCAATATTGTAAGAGTGCACCCAAGTGGAGAAATAATGAAACACATCAAACTATATATCATAATCAATATTACGGGTTATTCATTTTTTAGTAAACAACTCAGTAAAATCAAGGAATCTTTTCATTATTTGCTATATTCAATGTATTTGTTGGAGAAAAATAATGCTTTGACCTGTTCAGAGCATTAAAAAGGAGGAACTTTCTTTATCACAAAAGCAGGAACTGATAAAGAGAAATCGATAAAGAGTGAGGTGAAACACGACTGTCATTGGTTGTAAAACAAAATTCATTGAAATGTGATTGGTCATTGACTAGCATTTGTGGCATGAGTTAAATAGTCAACATATGTTATAAGGTAATGCTTTTTATAGTTAAAACAGGGAAGCTGTGCATGTGTCAAGTGTGGCTAATGCAGGCTTGGTAGCGGAGAATAAAATCACCACCCATGCAGCTACAATGTATAATGTAGAAAAAAAATCTATATGTATTTTTTTAAGAAGATCAGCAAGAATATCAAAATTAGACAAAATTAAAAAATAATACAATAAGAGAAATTATGAATGTAGAAAAGGATATTGTACAAGAAATCCAACTAAGATGGTATGGCCATATAATGAGAAGAAGGGACACAGAAACAAACAAAGAAGTATTGAAATGGATACCTCTTGGAAAAGGGAGACATGGTAGACCAAAGCCAACGTGGATAAAGGGAATTCAAGACAACATGAAGAAGAGAAATATGACAAAAGCAGACACACAAGATAGGGAAGGGTGGAAGAAAAAAAATTGTATATTTTGGTTGAGGATACCTGTGTATACAACAGAAACAATCCTGAAATAAAAAATATATGTGTATGTGTGTTGTGTGTGTGTGTGTGTGTGTGTGTGTGTGTGTTAATGCTCTACCAGTAGCAATTTTTGTGTCCTACTTGGCATATTGCAATGAATTAAGAAAAGTAAGGCCATGTTTGTTAACAACAAAATCGGACCATTAGGAATGAGGGTTAACCAGAAGCAAAAACTTAAAAATGGCAGCAACCATTTTTTTTTTTTCCACAATGTAATTCAGTATATGCTAATAAATAAAATGAGAAATATATTCTAAAAAAATCAGCAACATTCAACCATTAGAAAAGGGAGTTTACATGAAAACTGAGATTTAAAAATTACTCTAGTGACTGCCATATTTGTTTTGTCACAACAAAACGGATCCAAACAATTTAATCAACAAAAGAAAGATATATTCTGTAAACCATCAAAATTAGACCATAAATTTGAGTTGCTGAAAAATTTGCTTAGTTTATGCAGTTCCTGCAGGTTAATAGTCATAATAAATAATAGTTTAAAAAAGCTAAAACAATACACTTTATTAGAAAACCGAACAAAAAAAGAAAAATAATTTTAATTTCCAATACGCTTGGGATAAAATTAAAGTGGTCAACAAAAAAATCACCTCCAACACATCTAGAATAAAACTAAAGTTATCTACAAAAAAAATAATTTTAACATCAAAAGCGAGGGGTGTTCTATATCTTCTTCTTCTTCCGAATGCAGTATTGGGTGATGATGCCCATTCTGCAACTACAAAAACTAACCTTTCCATCGGTTGAAGGGTCTTCCGAGGTCTCTTTTGCCTTTAGGGTTGAGGTGGTAAATCATCTTTGGTAAACGGGAATTTGACATTCTCTGGACGTGTTGGAACCATGTTCTATTGGTTTATTATTTATTATTATTTTTACTCTCGAAAGTCCCTTTCCAGTGATTGCCATGGATTTGGTTTTATTTTCAGATATTTTCATGTTGTATTTTTCCAGGGTATTCTGCAATTTACACACTGATCTCTGCAAATCGTCTTCATTCTCCACTAGAAGTACTTGATCATCTCCGAAGATTATTGTTTGTATTTGATTTCCTCTACATATTTTTGGGTTCTATATCAATTAATATATTTGATAATAAACAGATTTCTCTAAGAAGAAAACGTAAAAAACATAAAAAGCACCCCACGCTTTTGATGGTAAAATTATTTTTTTTGTAGATAACTTTAGTTTTATACTAGATGTGTTGGAGATGATTTTTTTGTTGACCACTTTAATTTTATCCCAAGCGAGTTTGAAATTAAAATTATTTTTCATTTTTTAGTTTGATTTTCTAATAAAGCATGTTGTTTTAGTTTTTTTCAACTATTATTTATTTTTTAGTTTTAATATTTTACAGAATAAGATAAAAATGTAAATATCTTTAAATTCGATACTATTGTTGTATGAGCTAAAAGCAATACTCTACTAAAAAAAATCCTCCGGGCTGGATTTGAACCAGCGACCTATGGATTATATACCACTACAGTCCACCACTCTACCAACTGAGCTCTTACATCGATTGAGTAAGAAGTTGATAAGTACGCAACCTATTATACTGGTTTTTATTATTTTGATTTTCTGCTGATTCTGGCCAGGATTTTAGAAACATTTATGAAATTATTGTATTGTCATTGGTCCTTTACAAGTATACAAAGTTTCAAGTCAATCCAATGATTTTAAGTGGGTGAAAATTGTGTTGAAAGATTCCGTTACATAAATACACAAACACTTTTTTTTATTTTCTGATGATTCTAGCCAGGATTTTGGAAAAAAAAAATGAAATTATTGTATTGTCATTGGTCCTTTACAAGTATACAAAGTTTCAAGTCGATCCAATGATTTTAAGTGGGTGAAAATCACGTTGAAAGATTCCGTTACATAGATACAGGTCAAGCTAATATAAAGTGTGTAAAATGAACTGGCAATTTCTACATTGCAGTAATAGGCAAGTCCAGTATCACAGTAAAACTACTGTAAATTGCAGTTAGAATAATCTAGCAAGTCAAGAAAAGGCAGATATTTTGAACTGTCAATTGTTTAATTTCATATGAAGATGGCTGACTTGAGCCAGGTTAAAAAAAAAAGTATTTTATAATTTTCAAAGCATTTTATACTGAACAGCACTGTAAAACTGTTAAGACAAAATTTTATCACTTCTAATCATTCAGAACCCGAAATGTTGACACAATAGACAAACTGTATAAATGCTTGAACAAAGTACTACTTGTGTCTTCAATTAGGGACAAGATACTTCAAGCATGAAAGAGATATCTAAACTAAATTAGAACTCATGTTTCCTGCTTTGCAATACAAGCTATCAGCAGAAAACAGCAACAAGTGCAGTTCCTACATATATATATATATATATATATATCTGCAGTGATCTGAAATCCACTACATAGTTCAGAAATGAAAATATTAATAAATAATAAATTTGGTCTGCCTTTTATCTTACCTCATAATTAGTTTTTTCTTGTAAGATGCATTTCAAAGCTTCTTAGCTTCATTTTCAGTTGGGTCGGATTGACCTTTAAATGTTCTGTCTGGACCTCGACTCCTGCTCCCTCTTTCTGTGGTCCAAAGAACTTGCAAGTTCCTCTCATCGGAATTTTTTAATTCATAATTCTCTCCTTGTTCTTCTGTTGTAGATTGTTTCCCATATTGGTAAGTTCATTTGTGTTTTCTAATTGTTTTAATAATATTGTGTTTACATCTATTTTATATTTTTCTGACCAATCGTGAGTAACTAAGCAGATTTCTCTACTTCCCCTTTTTTTACATTTCTTATGTGTTCTTTAGTTTTAATGGTATTTCTCTTTGTTTTCCCTATGTATATCTTATCACAATCTGCACATTTTATTTGGTATATTCCTGATATTTTGCTATCATCAATCTTTTCATTTTTGTTGGTTTTTATTAGTTTATTTAGTCTGTAATCATTCTTTGGTGCTAATCTGATATTAAATTTTTCAAAAATCTTTTGGAATTTATTGTGTGCCCATGGGTGATGTGTGATTTCCTGTATTTACTTTCTTTTTGTTTTTCTTTCTGAAGAGTGCTTTCATCCCTCATTTGTACTTATTAATTTTTTTGTGTAACATTTTCTCCTCGAAACAATTTCCTTTTGTACTTTAATTATTTGTTTTTCCTCCAATTCATAATTTTCTCTGCTCAGGGGTATATTTACCAATCTATGTGCTAGGCTGTTGAAGCCTACCATTTTGTGTGAAATATGGTTGAATCCTGTTAATTTAAAATAGTTATCTGTGTGTTATTCTTTTCTACGAATGCCAAATTCTATTTTTCCCCCTCATTTATATGTAATTTCAGATCTAAAATGGTAATTGTTTATTCTCTTCTGTTTCTAGTGTGAATTTGATAATTTTCTTCTGTATATTCAAGAGTTTTAAGGCATCTTCTATGTGTTTTTAACTATAGCGATAACATCGTCCACAAATCTGCACCAAAATTTGAACATAAGAGGATGTATTATGAAATACCTTTTCAGGATTTTCGGCTGTGTCTTGCAGTGTTGTCTTATCAATGTTTCATCGCCTACTGTGGGTGACATCTTCAGGAGATATTACTTTTTTTAATTCTCGTAAAAAACTGCTAACTAGTTGTTGACTTGTGTGATTTTATCGTAACTATGTATTTGAATAAATAATTTCTAATTGGTTAATATTAAATGTAGAGCAGCTCGTCCATTTGCTGTTGTCATGGTATACATCATGACTTACTATATTTGTCGTAAGATTTTATACGATACTTTTCTAGGATAGGATACCACATTTTATTGATTGTCAAACCTTCCTCTTTTCTGTTAAAATTTTGTTTACGTTTATATATCTCTATAGCTTTTCTGTTCAACCGAGTATAATAATGTATGGTACAGTAAAACTTGTTTAATCCAGGACGTTAATAATGTGGAAATCTGTTCAATGTGAACAATTTATTGTTCCCAGCGAAATAATAGTAATTTTACGTGTATTTATTTTGCATAAAACAGAATCTGTTCAACGCGGAAACGGAAGGACATTTCCACACAATTCATGAAAAAAAATTTTATAGAGTGGAAAGACAGAGAAATAAATTAGATTCCACTTCACTGAATTTCCGTTATGCCAAAAAAATAATGAATGATTTCTGCCACCGCGCCGGGTGAATTACAGATTCTACCTGTAGGCCTACCTGAAATTTTATTTCAGCCTCATTGCATACCTGTTATGCAAAATACAGATACCTGTCTTACAAATAAAACCAATGCACTGTAAAATCTTAAATTAGTTTAAGTTCTGAGACCGATCTTTCACAGGTAGCATTCTGAATTTACGAAATAGAGATGGCTAAAACGTATATATCATTGTCATTAAACAAAAAGTGAAGGTGATTGAAGATAAATCTGCAAATTTCTGGACCGATGCTCCAAAGTCAACTACTAGCTGTTGCTAAATCCCTAGGGAATAATGATTTTAAGGCATCTTCAGGTTGACTGGACAGTTTTAAAATCCGACACAATGTAGTGTGGAATGAAATTTGCAGAGAATCAAAGGATGTGGATGGAAGTGTAGTTAGTGAGCGGAAACCAAAACTGTATACTTTAATTTCAGGATATATCCACGTAAGAGACATTTTTTAACGCTGACAAAACGGAACTGTTTTTTTTGCACTTACTGCCGATGTCGCTCATACATACTATACTTCACTTTTCAATGGCAGCGGAACTACAATTAATCCAAGGTATGTAAAAAGACATATATGGTACTTGGTAATCAAAGATTATTAATAAGTAATATTTTTTTTATAATGCAGAATTTTGTCGAATGTGGAAAAAAAAAAAATTGGTCCATGTGATTCTGCTTTGAGCATATTACATAAAACTTGAGTGTCATTAATGTAATCATCATCATCATGAACAAATTCGTTTTAGGCCATGTGGCCTGTACGGTAAACATAGCGAAGATGGTCTTGATCTTTCCACCGATGTTTTGGTCTTCCTTGGTCCCTATGTCCAGTTGGGGTATATAGGAATGCCAATTTATTTATTAATTAATAGCTAATAATTTAATAATAATAAATTCACTGGTCTGAGGTTGCTGATATCAGTTATTCTTTTTTTATTTACAAATAACACTATTTGAAGGTAAAAAGTGGTAAAAACGAGAAAAAAATTAAAATATGCATTTTATATTCAAACAAGACAGAATAAGTATTTTAGGCACCAGTAACCTTCTATTATTGGTTCATATTTTATATAATAATTATGTTTAATGCTACAGAAAAAGTAAAACAGTTACCGTAATATCCAATATTTCTAAGACTATGAAAAGGCAAGATAATTTTTTTGCCTTTCCTTCAATAATGGATCCTTTTTCCTAATTTTTTTTTTCCCATGACAAAAGTTGTTTTCTAATCAAAAATAAACCAAAATGAAAACTAACTGCAATCATTTTTTTTTACAAATCTTTACTTGTATGATGAAACTCTCAAGAACAACAAAGAACTCAAGATCAGTTCATAAATGATCCCACCAATTGACCTCTGCTTCTCCGCCCTGACTTATGCCCTCCTACATCACTTGCAAGAGCATGTCATCAACTTACTAATTCAATTACATTTTTTATACCAACATCCATTCATTCTCTGAAAAGGAAGTTTGCAATAAAAACAAAGAACTCAAGACTCAATTTTTTATCCTTATCATCATCATCAACAATCATGGATTAAGTCCATGTGGCTTATTCCAGTCTCATAGATTCTCATTCAAAAAGTTGAATCCATTTCTTTTTCAGTCTACCAACATTCCTGTCTCCTTTTGGTTTGTAATTAAGTATACTTTTTGGTATGCGTTCATCTTTCATTCTTTGAACATGGTCTTTCCAGTTTTTTCTAGATTCTTTTATTTTATCTAAAAGTTTAAAAATATTTAGCTCATTTCTAATATCTTCACTTTTTCTTTTATCTAGAAGTTTGCAGCCAGCTACACTTCTCAGAAATCTCATTTCAGCTGCTTCTATGATCTTCTCTTCTCTTTTAATTAAAACTCAAAATTCACTTCCATATAACAGTATGGGGACTGCCACTGCTTTATAAAATTTTAGTTTTATTTCCTTTCTTGTACTTTTAAATATTCTCTTAATTGTGCCACATATATAATTAAATTTATTAAGTTTGTTAAAAAGATCTTCATTTTTAAAATAGGAGATTTCATAACCCAGGTATTTAAAATGCTTGACTTGTTCAACGGGTTTCCCCTCCAGAATTATTTTAGCTCTTACGGTATCTGATCCTTTAAAAGCTAAGATATTCGTTTTACTTATTGATATTTTGAAATTATAATTCTGTACAATATTATATAATTGAAAGGGTGATTCTGCAGACCATCTTCTGAGCTAGAAATTAGAACATTGTCATCTGAAAAAAATAAGGTGTCTAAGATCTCATTTCTTATTTTGAAATGTGAGTCCAAATTTATCTGCCAATTACATATGATATCGTCAATATAAATTTTCCTTATGTGCTACCAAATCTTTGGGTTAATTATTAGACAAGATAAATCTCCTAATATCCCTCTGCATTGCAATTTTTGTTTATTCTGAAATATTTTAAAAAGAGAAAATTGCCATATAATTCAAAATAGGGAAAAAAAGTGACATAGTTGAGTATAACTAAATTTTACGATAATTACATGACCCATAGGCCTAAACAGTATTCATAGTTAGTATTTTAATTTAATGTCATTCTTTTACAGCTCAGATCTTTTGATGTTATATTTACTTTAATATATTTCAATCCTGAACAGATTTTTCTTTTCAAAAAACTTGACCTTACTTTTCTTAATTGATTGGTGTATGCTGAGATTGGTTTAAAAAAATTGTGGCTGCTAGAGTGTTAACAAAAACACACACACACACACATATATATATATATATATATATATATATATATATATATATATATACACACATAAATAAATACATACATACAGAGTGTTGCAAAAAAAACACCGACAACGGAGGAGAGGTGGTATATTGAGATATGTTGATAATTTTCTAATAAGGTACTCCTATCCAGAAATGATGAGTTTTCACACTATGAGTAGCTAACTTCTTAAGAGTTCCGTTAGTTGGATTTCAAGACTCACTACTTGACAATACTATCACAGTCACATCTTACTTAATACAGGCTTTCCACTTTACAGGAGATTGCACTTGATTCCTGCTTTCCAGAGATTCCTATCTTCCCATTGTCCTTCTTCCATACCCCTCTTCATCATAGCATCATATATTCCCTCATACCATGTTCTTCTATTTCTCCCCCTCTTCCTTCTGCCTGGTACCATCCAATCTAACACCTGTTTACGCCACTGGTCTTCCGACATCCGTTGTACATGTCCATACCACTGTAAAGCTCTCTTTGTTATCCTTTTCGTTAACAGTTTCTTGTGCATCCATTTCTTGTCTGATATATGTATTTCAAATATGTCGTAGCCTGGATATTCTCATACTTCTCCGCAATCCATCTATTTCTGTCGCCAAGATTCTTTTCTGCATCCTTTCATTTATTGTCCAACTTTCTGATCCATATGTAAGTAAGTATACTTTCTATTATTGTCTGTATAATCTCTTTTTTTTTGTTTTTCTGGACAAATTTCTATTCCATAAAAGACCATTCAGGGATCTAATTGCCTTCCTTGCACAATTTACTCTGTTAATAATATATTTTTTGCAAGTACCAGATTTATCTATTATAGATCCAAGATATTAAATTCTTCAACACGTTTAATTATCATATTATTTATTTGTAGGTCTTCTGAATTTCCTCCGATTACCATCAAGTTTCAAAATATCCACCTCCCATCTCAGTGCAGAGCTTAGGGACATCAGTAGTGTAGTGATTGGAACACACGTTCAAACACGCCTGGTCTCGTTTGAATTATTTCTGCAGCAGCGTGGATTTGGGCTATAAGATCCATGCGTAAATCTACTGGAGTTTGATAAACAGACTCTTTCATGTCGCACCATAAAAAATATTCGAGAGGGTTAAGATCAGATAATCTCAGAGGCCATGGGACTGACTCCCTCGACATGGATATGTGATATCCAAATGTCTCATCACATTGGCATCGAAGTAAGCTGGAGCTCCATCATGTTGCAGACACATTCCGTTGCAAAGCCACGTATCACAGGTTCCATTCCTGTGAGGTGTTGTCAAGTAATGAGTCTTCAAATCTGTTAAACTAACACTGACCTTAAGACATAATTAACTAGTCATAGTGTGAAAATGCATCATTTCCGGATATGGGTACCTTATAAAAAATGATCAACATATCTTAATATACTACCTCATGTCCATTGTCGGTGTATTTTTTGCAACACCCTATATATATACATATACATCTTTCATTGTCATTATTTATGTCTACTAAGTAGGATCAATGAAGAATTGTAATTTTTTAAAAGAACTGTTCATGAGAACAACCTCAATAGGTAAAATTCCTTCGGAGTATGTTAAAAGAAACATGAGAAATTTAGTCTGTCTAGGGAAGTGAAAATGTATGTATAATTCAATAGTTCCAGTTATCAAAGGTTCACAAAGCTGTTACAGTTGTTGAACAGATGTGAAAGTTTTGTTAAAGATGAGAGATCAACACTAATTCAATTACAATGCATTTAAACAAAAAAAAAAAAAAGATAACAAACTATATTGCATAATAGAAATGCATACAATATGAATGTACCTTGTTCATCATTCGTCATTAAAAGTTTAGGCACTATCTCAACTCTAATCTAACAAGAGAACTGTCAACCATTACATGCCGAAACCTACCTTCAAATTTCTTCCAGAAAAGTGTTGTGAAGCACAAAAGGCCGTGTCCAAAACATTATCTGCATTTTTAAACCGCAAGGCACTAAAATCCAGCACCAAATCTCTCTCTCATTTAAACTATAGTAAAAGTTAATATTTAATTTTAGGAAGTTATATTTTGAGGTTTTTTTAATTATATTATTTTTAGTCTAATCATCTTACCTCAATATTAATGTTGATTTGTTCTTGAACATGTTTCAAAACAAATCAGAGTCTGGAAAAGCTGACGATAAAACAGAATTGTTTTGAAACATGTTCAAGAACAAATCAACATTAATATTGAGTCTGGAAAAGCTGATGATAAAACAGAATTGTTTTGAAACGTGTTCAAGAACAAATCAAGGTAAGATGATCAGACTAAAAATAATATAATTACAGTAAAAGCTCCTTATTTGCTGGGGATATGTTCTGCAAATATGCTGCAAATACAGAAACCGGAGATATGGAATGGTAATTTGTATGTGTATATACAGGATATGTTCCAAGGTTCCAAAATAAAATAAAAATTAACAAAATAAAATCAATTAATGAGAGATTTTGAACAATTTCTTTTAATTATTACTGTCAGGTTTATGCATTTGCTTAAAGAAGTTAGTAATTTTTTTCCTGTTTTGCTGCTTTTAAAAGGTCTTTCAATTCAGATTGATATTCAGCTGTGAATTCAGCGATAGAATTCCCTATTTTGTCTTTGGATTTCTTGATGAATCGTACAGTTCATTAACATTGAAACAGCGTGATATAGATGCAAACGACTCGCCAATTCATAAATGGTCAAGCATTTCTGTTTTTACTTTAGCGGCAATACTACTTTTTTCCTTCTGAAAAACTAATTTTCTTTCCTTTTTCTCGACATTCTAAATTTGCAACAAAGCAGAAGAGACACGTGTTATTGAATCAAAATTATTGCAACGAATGACAAATTGAAACAATAAAATACTGATCGTAGCGAAGGTGGCATTTATAATGGACATAACGGTACGTGAAATACGACGGCAGTGGCTTTTAACAACAAACTTTAGGCTTAGTGACAATAAAGTTTGTTTTTCTTTGATATTTATTTGTCCATTTGGTTCGAATCACTCGTTGTAAAAGTCGCCCTGGCATGTGCCTGCAGTAAAAAAAAGTTGCCAGTGCAATAATAAAGGATTCTATCTAATCCTTTTAATATACCGACTGGATCCGCGAACAAAGAAATTTTTAGCCACGAATACAGGAACTGAGTTGCAATTTTTAACCCGCGAATAATGAAAATGCAATAAGGAGCTTTTACTGTATAAGGAAATAATAGGCCTACAATATCTAAGTTGGTAGATTGGATAATCCTCACTACCTCCCATATGGATCGCAAACTGCCTCACTTCACTCTGCTCTTGTTTTTGCAGGGAGTCCATGTGGCACCATACAGTGGGTTGACATTGCTGAATTCTGGCTTAGATTTCTGTGCCTTGCAGTTAAAAAGGTAGATGACTTTTGGACATCACCTTGGTGCATGCATAAACATTTATGGAATTGTCACCAGATGGAACCACGTATATGTAGAATTGGTATCACCACCTTTGCAATAAATTTCTAAACATGTTTACAAGAAATGGATGTACAATAACCTGCCCTTTTATTCTATTCCTCTAACACAGTTTAACCTCTCACCTTATAAGTATCTTTATGTGCCACCCGAGCTGCCCTTTTATAACCTAACTGGCAGCATCAAACCTAATGGTTCTTGGCTACACGGACATAAGCCCTCCTTATATCCCTTTCCTGAACTAATGTTTTCCAATCAATCCCTGTATAATCTACTTCCCTCAATTCATGGTTAATGTTATTCTCCCATCTCATTCTTGGTCTACCAACTGAGCACTTTCCCTTTGGTTTTCCTACAAGAAATTTCCATGTCCCTCTTTCATTCCCCATTCATACCACATGTCCTGCTCATTGCAATATATGGGACTTAACTGTTGTTATTATACCTGGTTTCCTATAAAGATCATGTAGCTCACTATTATATAGTCTTCTCCATTCCTCTGTCTGTTCATCTCTCCTTGGTCCAAAAATTTTCCTAACAACTTTATTCGCAAATACTCATAATCTTTTTTCCTTCCTTAAAGTAAGAGTCCTTGTTTTGCATCCATATAAAACAACTGGGAGAATAACAGTTTTATATATTGACATTATTCGATACAACGATATCTCCAATCATAACATACGGCATAGACATTATATGGGAGAAACTGTCACTTAGCGATCTCGAAAGGATAGAGAAGGTTAAGGCACGTTTCCTTAAAGTGGTTCTAAGGGTGGGGAAAACAACCCCGTCGAGACTTGTATATGAACTTGCAAGAGAGTCGTTCTATGCAGAAGATCTGAGGATGAAACACCTTCTACCTAATACCGGCCCCTACACAGAACTCGTACACCGAAGCAAATTTAAGAAGAGGGAGATAGACCTTGATTTCTATGCTACGGGAGCCATGATAGAGAGGAATTGGACAAAAGCTAACCAGGACCAGCGACATGTTGTGACACGTTATGCAGTGCACGGTTTTCATCACAAAGTGTGTGAAAACAAGAAGTACCACGACCCAAATGAAAAATGTATATGTGCTTTGTGTGGTCACAGATGCGAACGGTACCACATACAGAAGTGCCCAAAGAACACAAAAACACTGAACGAATATAGCAAAGATTAAATATAATCAATGCCCACTCGGGCGAACCTTTTACTTATTATTATATATTTTCAGTTTAACATTTATTGAGAGAAGTTAGGACGACAAGAGTCCCTGTAATGCATAAAAGCAAGTATTTCCAGAATTGAGCCTATGTTTAATTTATTTGTGCACCTCATTCCCATATGTAATTATTGTTCCTTGGAAATTTGAATTTAACAACTACTTCAAAATTTTCATCATTAACTGTCCATTTCCATTACATAATATATTTTTATGTGTGGCCACATATTCAGTTTTATTGATGTTTACTTCCAGTCCCAATTTCTTAATGTTACTCAATAGAGTGTGCATGACTAACACTTTATTAATACCATTGAGTTTTAGGCCTTCTTCATCCTCTAAAGATTTGATTGCATGCTTCAGTACAAAATTGAATGCATCTCCTTGTTTTAAGCTATTCTAAATTTCAAAAGTATCCAAAAATTGTTTGCCTACACTTACCCTACTCTTTGAGCCATGTAGACACATTCGAATAAGTCTATCTAAGGAATTTCAAACTCCAGCAGGATACTATATAACTTCTCCCTCTTAATTTAATTGTATACCTTTTCTGAAGTCTACATGTAGTTGATGCACAGCAGTACCATTATACTCTCATTTCTTTTCTAAAATCTGTCTTATACTAAAATTTGATCTATTGTTGACCTGTTTCTTCTAAATCCACATTGAAGATCACCTGTTACGTCATCAATATAGGCAGTAAGTCTGTTTATTAACATATCTGTTAGAATTTTGTATGGAGTTCAAAGTAATGAGATGTACCGATGCAATCAGTTTTATCTCCTTTCTTATTGCTTCCTTTCATTCATTTGGAAGAGCCTCTTTATCCAAACTACGCAACCAACATATCTTGTCCATCTATTTTTCTCTCCCTGACTTTATCAGTTCTGCTGGAATCCCATTGAATCTGATGCTGTATACATCTTCATTTTTTTTGTCATTTTAAAATCTAATGCACTTGGTTTTATGACAAACATCTGTGTGTCTGTAAATCATCCTCTTCAATGTCCTATTCTGCATGCACATTTAATAGCTGATTAAAATAACTTTTCCAACTATTTAAAATACTACTGGAATCTGCAATCATATCCCCATTTTCATTCCTAATTACATTTGTTCTAGCCTGTAAACTTTTCCTCTCTATTCTAATTCTCTGATGTTCCTATTTTTTCCATTTGTTTCAATATCATTAATCTTCTCTCTCAAATATTCCCTCTTTTTACTCTTTAATAACCTAGTCGTTTCCCATCTAGTTCTACCCAATTGTTCTAAATTTACTTCATTTGGTTTGTGTAACCAATTCATTTTTGCTAGTTTTTTTCTTCACAATGTCAGCACATTAACCTAATGAAATAAATTACATATTCAATAAACCATAAACCAATCTGGTGTACACTAACTTGTTCCATCGGAACGTAATAAAATGAAGTGAGTAAACATTCATTTCTTAAAATATGTTTTGGGATTAATTGCAAATGTTGGTCATTCCAATTTCAGAGATATGTCCTGCCATCTGGCGACAATATTATAAGCATTTGCATATGTGCACTATGATTCTATAGAATTCAGAAAAAATCATTGAGATAAATGCAACAATTTGTGTACCTAGATAAATAGGCAGCTGACCTGCACTTTTACTTAAGCTTGATTTTTCAGTTTATTGTTGTGAACTATAGCTCTTCTTCTGTATTTACTAACATTTTTTAATGTTTTAAACTTTTTCAAACAATTTTTATAACATTATTTGATAATTTTAAAGTATTTATTTAAATACGAAATTCACAATATTAGGACACTGTTAGACAATATTGTTATGCTGACTGGTATTTTCTCCACAGAGTATATTACTTAGTCTATGATTTTTCGATCGCTGGTTTGGGTTATAGCTGGTTAGATCGGCATTAGGGAGTGATAAGTAAGTGTACACCCATTTTTGATAAACATTTGGTAATTTTAATATTATTAATATATTTGTTTAACATAGATTTGGGGATTTATTTCAAAGATTGGTCATTTAAATTTCATAGCGATAATCAATGGTGGGTTATTGCAGGCTCTATTAACTCTGGCGCTGCGCACTGTTGTTCTATAGGACTCTGAAAATATATCAGGTAACCTAAAGTGTTGTTTTTCCGATAAATATTTTATAATTGTAATAAAAATGTTATAAATATCGTCACAAATAATTTACAATAGTACAAGATGTTAGTAAAGACGAAAAAAGTATGCACAGCAACAGTATTATAAGAATATAGTATGGAAAATCAGAGAAGAAGTATTCTAAAGTATAAGTCTAGGGGATGATCTAAAAAACAAAACAAAAACAAAAAAATAGACCATATATAAGGGACTACAGTTAACATAACATTACAAATGATAGGTCTACTTTTTAATGATAATTACTTAGGAAATCTGGTTTAATTGTTAATTGTAGAAGAAACTGAAACCTAAAAGTTCAAAGTTAGTTTAATCTTAAGATTTTCTTCAAATCTACAACAATGCCTCACCTGGTTTATTTCCAAGCATTCACTGAATAATTCCAAGATTAGGGTGAATTATTTTTATTGCCCTTTTAAAATCAGTTAAATGAACGGTTAGGTTTCCTGAGTAATTGTTAATTGTAGAAGAAACTGAAACCTAAAAGTTCAAAGTTAGTTTAATCTTAAGATTTTCTTCAAATCTACAACAATGCCTCACCTGGTTTATTTCCAAGCATTCACTGAATAATTCCAAGATTAGGGTGAATTATTTTTATTGCCCTTTTAAAATCAGTTAAATGAACGGTTAGGTTTCCTGAGTAATTGTTAATTGTAGAAGAAACTGAAACCTAAAAGTTCAAAGTTAGTTTAATCTTAAGATTTTCTTCAAATCTACAACAATGCCTCACCTGGTTTATTTCCAAGCATTCACTGAATAATTCCAAGATTAGGGTGAATTATTTTTATTGCCCTTTTAAAATCAGTTAAATGAACGGTTAGGTTTCCTGAGTAATTACCCGTTTAATTCAAAATAAATTTCAAATCACACTTTACCTTTGCTGTAAGTACTCCATGGACAGTTAATCCTACCATAGGCGAAAACCTAAGTTCCACACCTGGGTCAATCACAAGTTCACCAGTAGTGTCAACAATAAGATCTTCTCTCACTAGATAAGGACTATGGATTTTATCCAATCTTTGTTGTCTGTCTGCTATTATACCTGCTGATATTTCAGTAACTCTTTCATCTGGAGGTCGTGGTATATTTACTTGTACGGTAGGTTGAGGTAGAAATGTCAACATTTCAACATCGTCTTCTATTTGTGCACTCGTCCCAACAATTAACACACACATAAACACACTTGAAAAATATATTTTAAATGCCAGTCTGGAATATAATAGTATTCCTGTCCTGAACAAGTAACTTTTTCTTCTTCTTTTAAATAATTCCATGATTGCACTCCACACGAATCTAAACACTTCAATTAGTAAAAACTTTTCTTCTGTTAATATTAATGTGATTTCAGGGTCTAGGAATTAATCATCGTCCATATTAGTCATTTTTCTTTGATTTCTTTATCAGGCGTTCCACATAATCCTTTCATACGTTTACTCATAGATAAAATGTAAACACCTTTCAGGTATCACACATTGATAATCATTTAGACCATTAATAAACAGTATCATTGTTGTCGTAAAGGTTAGTTTGGTATCTTCCAGGATACGACTTCCATGATTATTACAAGGCTGCCATTGATGTTACACTCACCTGAGATCGGGTGCGGCATCATACAAACGCCGTTTAACGTCACATTTTGAAAGATCTTCATAGTCACGTGACTACAAACGTCATGGTCAACAGGTATGGAATGCATTATCCTCTCCTCGCTTCCGCCCACATACCTTTCTTTTGTCTTGTAAGTTCGATTTAGTTCCTTCGCGCTACCGCTTGATGGCCCCACTATCCACCATTGGCGATCACTATCATAGAGAACCGATACTGCTGTAGGGGACTTCCCTTAAATGTATTGTATAGTTTATTTACTTACTCACTGGCACTATCGAACCCATAGGTTCATGGCCTCACGGACATACGCTCTCCATACATCCCTATCCTGAGCTAATGCTTTCCAATCATTCCCTGTATAATCTACTTCCCTCAAATCATAGTTAATGTTATTTTCCCACCTCATTCTTGGTCTACCAACTGGGCGTCTTCCCTCTGGCTTTCCTACAAGAAGCTTCCATGCAAGTCTTTCATTCCCCATACGTGCAACATGTCCTGCCCATCGCAGTCTACGAGACTTAACTGTTCTTATTATATCTGGCTTCCTATAAAGACCACGTAGTTCATTGTTATGTAGTCTTCTCCATTCACCTGTCTCTTCATCTCTCTTTGGTCCAAAAATTTTCCTAAGTACTTTATTCTCAAATACTTTTAATCTCCTTTCCTCCCTTAAAGTAAGAGTCCATGTTTCGCACCCATATAATATAACTGGTAGAATAATAGTTTTATATATTTTCAGTTTAACGTTTTTAGAAAGGAGTTGTGACATCAAGAGTCTCTGCAATGCATAATAGCACGCATTTCCAGAATTGAGCCTATGTTTAATTTCTTTGTGCATCTCATTCCTATTTGTGATCATTGTTCCTAGGTATTTGAATTCAGCCACTTCCTCAAAATTTCCCTCATTTGTCATTAGCTGTCCAGTTCCATTATATAATGAATTTCTACGTGTGACCATATATTTAGTTTTATTGATATTTACTTCCAATCCTAATTTCTTAGTGTTACTCAACAGTGTGTGCGTATTGTCCTTTAGTATCTCCTCGCTATCGGCCAACAATACTACATCATCAGCATAAACTAACAGCTTATTAATACCATTGAGTTGTAAGCCTTCCTCATTCTCCAAAGATTTAATGGCATGCTCTAGTACAAAATTAAATAGTAGAGGAGATAGTGCATCTCCTTGCTTCAACCCATTCTGGATTTCAAAAGTGTCCGAAAACTGTTTGCCTACACGCACCCTACTCTTTGTGCCATTTAGACACATTCATTTACAATTAAAAAATTATTTACTTTCGCCGTTTTGTCAGATTTAGGTCAATGCCCTTGTGTAAAACTGAAATCCTACCATCATGATGAGGATAAAAGGATTTTGGAGTGTAAGCCTACTCTATATGATCAGCAAAATGCAATAACAATTGGCAACCCCAAGAGAATAATATTCATTTATTCATAGTGTTCTGCCCAAGAGCAGGTATTTCACTGCAAATTCAGCAGTTTCCACTCTTTCCTTAACTGAGCTTTCCTTTTTGTATCCGCATACAAATCATTTATTTTAATAATGTCTAACATATGCCTTTTTCTGCTTCTAACTTTCTTTCCGTTGACCATTCCTTCTAGGGCATCCGTCAGCAGTTTATTTTTAGCCAGTGGCCAATCCAATTTCTTTCCCTCTTCTTTATGAGTTCCAGCATTGTTCTTCCTTCACCCACTCTGTCTAGCACATCTTTACTTTTTATTTTGTCTGTCCATTTTATACTTCCACCTCATCCATATCAACATCTCTAAAGCTTCCAGTCGCTTTTCCTAACTTCGTCATAATGTCCAAGTCTCTGCACCATACAATGCTACACTCCACACATAACACTTCACTAGCCTCTTCTCTAATTCTTTTGCCAAAGGCCCGCAGAAAATGCTTCTCTTCTTGTTAAAAGCTTCTTTTGCCATTGCTATCCTCTGCTTTACTTCTTGACCGTAGTGAGAATAATATAAGGGAACATAAATGTTCAGGGTACTAGGTAAAATATAATCTAATTTTGATATTTGCCTCAAAGTCTATATTTTTTATAATCCCACCATTAGGAGGTTAAGGCTCCCACTTTTCTAGACAATTGACACTTAATGCCAGTCGGGTTAACAGTCCTGCATGATGGTAGCCTTTACTTCCAGAACAAGCCACTGTACTCATTTCTGTTAGAGGTTGAGTCGATCTAGTGTCATGGTGCTAGCAGGAAGTTTGGGTCACATACTGGCTTGTAGCAACTTAACCAACTATAAGGCATGTGTGCCCCCCCAAAGACTATAGGAACTCCCTGAAAATCAACATCAGAGGACTTAAACTTGGCGACTTCTTAGAACAGAATCCTACAAATTACTAATTATTTTTAATTACGTCAAGTTGGAGACAGCAGGATTATTCCCAGATAACAGAAAGAGCTTTTTTTTTTCTTCATATAAATAAATACTAATTGATTGAGGTATTTTTTGGACCTAGATTCACAAATTCAAACTTAGCCAGTTATTAAATTACTGAAGGTACAGGTTCATAAGGAAAGTGTCATAGTGATAAATGGAATGTTAAAGTACCTTTGGACATGCAAATAGTACCTATCTATTGCAATGTGAAAACAAGTTTATTTCTGTAATTGAAATCTGTAATTTGTTAAGCACAGAAGTGGATGATCATGCAGCCCAGGTGTTTACAACCCGCGGGTCGCTTGCGGCCCTCGATCACATCGGATGCGGCCCGCAGTGATATTTGTAAGTTATAGTCTAATATAATTTATGAAATAAGTAATTCTATTTGGAATAAGATAAACTTGAAAGAGCAAGACTTTTTCTGTTCAAACACATGTGTTTGCGAAAGTTCATCCTACTCATCCTCTTACTCAAAACATGGAGAAATCACATCCGTTTTAAGAAACATCCAGCCCAATTTTTATTTATGTTCCTACCTACCGCGCATCGCTTTAAAATTTCCGTGCATTGTTGACCGCGCAGTTATTACTTTCAAAGGCGAGTGTGTGCTAGGTATTTTATTATCGTTACATGTTGTATATTTAAAGTTAGTTTCCAGTTTGCAGATGTTCGCTCACATTGTAGTGTCAGTGTTAGTGAGAGGTTTGAAGAATATAATTAATTCTCTGAGTTTTATAATTGTTAATTATGGCTTCTAAGTATAGCGTTAAGAAAAAAATAGACGAAGGTAGATCATTTCAAATAAAGTGGACAAATCAGTACTTTTTCACTGAATTCAACAAGAAAACAGTATGTTTAATTTGCAATGAAACAGTTTCAGTGTTTAAGGAGCATAACATAAAGCGACATTACGAAACGAAACATGCGTCTTCATATGATAAATTTGAGGGTAAATTTCGTGACAAGGTATTCGAACTTAAAATTATACTTTCGGGACAGCAGTTCATTTTTAAGAATGTGTCACTTCAAACTGAATCTCTCGTAAAAGTGAGTTACCAAGTAGCAGAAATTATTGCAAAAAATCTAAACCATTTTCAGGTGGCGAGTTTGTTAAAAAAGTGCTTTGATAGTGTTGCTGATATTATATGCCTTGAAAAAAAGCGCATTTGCAAAACGAAGCTTGTCGCGACACACTGTAGCTCACCGTATTGACGAATTAGCGTCCAACATAAAGAGAAATTTTAAATACCGAGCCACAAATTTCAGTTATATTCTCTGGCACTCGATGAGAGTAGTGATGCTAGCGATACTGCCCAATTAGCAATTTTCTTAATGACAGTTGTTAAAGATTTTAATATTACAGAAGAATTAGCTGTTCTTGACCCTCTTAAAGACACCACTAAAGGTAATGATTTAATGGGGAGTGTTACCGAAACGATTGAATCTTCTTGGCTTCAAATATACAAATCTATCTGGTGTAACAAAAGACGAATCTCCTGCAATTGCAGGAAAACGAGAAGGGTTAGTTAAATTGCTGCAAGCAGAGGCGGCTAAAGTAGGAAACATTTATGTAATGCAATATCACTATTTAATACACCAAGAAAATGTTTGTGCTAAATCCTTAAATTTAGATAGTGTTTTGAAAATCGTAAAAATAGTGAATTTCATTCGTTCGCATGGTTTGCGACATAGAAAATTTCAAATTTTCTTACAAAATCTCGATTCAGGATTAGAATATATTATTTATTATACTGAAATAAGATGGCTGAGCCGTGGCAAAATGCTGAAGCGAGTATTTGATCTGAAAAAACGAAATACAAACATTTATGGAGGAGAAGAGCAAACTTCTTGTTGATTTTATAGACTCAGAATTGATGTGTGGTTTTATCTTTCAGGTAGATATAACAACAAAACTGAACGAACTTAATTCACGTCTCCAAGGTAAAGACTAATTGATCACTACTATGTTTGATCACGCGAAGGCATTTGACACAGAATTGCGAGTTTGGGAATCACAAATAAAAAACGACAACTTTCTGCATTTCCCAGCTCTACAAAAGTGGAGTAACCAATATTCTCAAACGTACGCAAAAATTATATAAGAATTAAAAAAGTAATTAGGTTATGCGTTAGATTTCAAGACTTCAAGGAAATGTTATAAGTTTCAATCTATTTTCTTCCCCTTTCTCCATTAAAATAGACGAGGTGCCCGAGGATCTTCAAATGGAGTGCGTTGATTTTCAATGTGCGTCAGACCAAAAGAATAAGTTTAACATTGTCCCCTTGCTACGATCTATCGCGACTACTTTCACAGAGAAAACATCCGGACATTAATAGACATACAATTCGTTTCGCATCACTTTTCGATAGCACATACATATGCGAACAAGTGTTCTCCAGAATGAAACATGTGAAGTGCTCAATGAGAAAGCGAATCATCGACAGTTATCTGGATAGTTCGCTTCGAGTTGCTATAACATCAATCAAACCATATATCGGATGCCTTGTTCTTGAAAAGCAGTGCCAGGTATCGCATTGACAGGTAAAAATTAATTATTTTGATATAACAATTTTATTTAAATTTCAAACTAAAATTTATATTAAACATACAAGTGTTAATAATGCTTAATTTATATTGTTCAATTCAGATTTAAAATTAAATTATACATCAAACAAATATTTATTTTAATAATTAATATTTTAATAACATTTTAATGATTAATATTTTAATAAAAATAACAAAACATATTAGGCCTATCTATTTTATATTTAAATTAATTGGTTTATCTTAGATCCTATTTAATACGGTAAAAAAATAGGATAATGTGGCCCGCTAACCAAATTCAGCTTAAAATAGTGGCCCTTTTCCAAAAAAAAGGTTGGACAAGCCTGCACAAGACCATCGAGGTCAAATATGAACGAAGATAATTAAAATATACAAAAAGAGCCCAGAATGTTTTTATATTGAGCTATACTTCTTGAGAAATAAAATATTGTAAATATTTGGAAATACACTAAAGTTCTGCTTGACTGATATTATACTTTACGTTAGAACATGTTTCAAGGAAATACCCCCCCTCCCAATCATCACTAACTCTGTTTCAGAGAACCCTATGGTCTGGCGCAATTAGTTCCCTATGGCGCCGGCGGTAAATTCTATGTACCGGTAGTGTTTATTAAAAAATATATTATTATGAATTCTCTTTGACATCTCATACGAGAATACTTCAGTAACTAAACACAAAGTAACCAAAAATATGGAGTTCGACAATTGTACTTAAAATTTACGGTTTATGTTGGTATATCACATAACCATAATGTTTTACAGAGTGAGAGTAAAATAATAATCTCTGTGAAGTTTTCAATTGTATTCAACAAGTAATTGTGAATGCAGTATATATGTGGTACAGTCATTAAGTTTTGAGACTGAGAACATAGTGGTGCTGTATTACGCTATAGCGCATAGGTGGCGCCATGGTATGGTACCTTGCCAATTAGTCTCTCGTCTCAGCAAGAGACAGTTGAGTGCATTCACTGCAAGCAGAACTACGGCTTTTGTCGTGACGGTGATTTGAATGCGCATGTCGGAACTCGAGATGTCACAGTTAGAGCCAAGTCAGAGCAACATCAAGTTCTGTCAGAAATTAGGCAAGACCGCTGTCGAAACGTTTCAAATGATGCAGTAGGTTTACGGTGAGTACACATTGAGTCGAAGTGTTGTGTTTAGGTGGCACCGAGGTTTTTTGCAAGGAAGGTACAGTTTGGAAGATGATGTGCGTACTGGTCGGCCACAAACAATTCGAACTAAACGCAAGATCGAAGAAGTTGTGACGTTGGTGCGTGCTAACCGCTCCCAATCAATAGACGATCTGGCAGCAGGGTAGGGGTCAGCCATGGTACTTGTTACAAAATTCTGTCTGATGACCTGGACATGTCTCGTGTTACCTTATTCAGCACAGTGTGCCAGTAATCCAGTCGCAAGACCAACGTGATGACCACATGACGATTTTTTCTCTTTCCTCCCATGAAAGCAATCCTACGTGGGCGTAGATTTCATTCTTCCGAAGAGGTCATGACTGCCACAAGAGAAGCCATACGGGACCTTCCTGCCAACATCTTTCAGCGGTGCTTCCAACAGCTATACCTACCACCGTTGGCAAACATGCATGACGGCCAAAGGCGACTATTTTGAGCGAGGATGTGATTCTATTTAAGTGTACGCCTAGTTATCGGCATCTTGTACGACTTCAGATTCTTGTGGGTGCCTATCCTCAGGCGTAATGTCTCAGAACTTAATGACTGTACTAGTATATACACACGAGGAGTTACAAAATACACGTAATGAGTTTTATGTTTTAATACACTTTGATCATAAATTATACAAAATAAAGGTACGTAACAACTAACGCTTCTGCGTGGTGTTGGATTTTGAATTAAAATGATTAATAATTCTTTGTTACGATTGATTTTGTTCATATTCTACAATATTTTGGGACGTAAGCACTGGAAAATCTTTATAATAGTCCATATACCACTTTGGTAAGCAGGAGAAAAACTTTAATGTCCATGCACTGTCAAATTTTACGTGGAATTCGCTCGCATTCGATCAACGATCAGGAGATATTTTCACATCTGTAAGACAAATGTCGGTAATGTTTAACTCCCAAATTGTACCAAAACACTACCTGGATGATAATTCATTGTCATATTCGCCTTGTTCAGTATAAATGCATGATTAAAAGGTGTGTCTTGTTTTAAATGTACGTATTGTCTCGGAGGTGGCCCGCATTGAACTGATTCATCATTCGTGTCCTTGTATGCTCAAAAAGTATGTATATGTTCCAAAGTTTAAACATGCTCTACAGATAGGTCATGTCCGGGTGACATAGGAAACCTAAAAGTAGTACCTAAAAAGGGAGAGGATAACCCTTAATTGTTGAAATTAAATTTCTCACGTGTTTATTTAAATGCGTCGGACTGGAGTGAATACAAATCATGCCTAAACATAATTTATTTTGTGTATATTGTTGTATAATTTTATAATAAAATTAAATAATTTTTGCTGATTCACTTTTCCACTATATATTAACAATATTAAACAAATTAAACCACTGTATCTTATATGATACAATGCCAAATTGAGGATAAGAATTAAAGAAAAAATGTTATATTCATTTGCACAGACAAATTATTTTGAACAATTTGTTCGCTGAATTATATACGAATAGTAAAATAAACGAATTCCATGTCTAGTATCAATTATTAGCCATTTTCAAGACGGCTCCTTGTTATGGTGTTTATGGGAGGAGAGGTCGTCATTGTAGTTTTCTAAACACAAAACTAATCCAATTTTAAACCATGAACCATACAAAATGTCGGATATATAGCAAAAATAATTTCACTTTCAAGGAAAATGTGTAAATTAATTAAATCGAAGAAATTTGACAAATTATAATGTTATATTTTTCGTCCGGCACCGTGGGCACCCTTCCTCAAATTGGTTGTGTTAATAGATGAAAAAAATCCAGCAAATCCTATAGATGAAACACTCATTAAGTTGCCATAACCCTGGCCATAACGCTAGGGGCGCTGATGTAACTTATCTCCGAGTAGATTATGTTATATTCCTACTCCATATCCGGTTTTTTCTATTCCCCTAAGATTCTTTGATATGAACCGACAAAAGTGACTAATTTTTTAGTCTTATTTCACGTAAATCGTAAAATTCTTAATAAATTACTTCTAAATCCATAATAGATAAATAAATAATTTTCTTGCTACCTACATTACTATAGACCTGTTTCAAATTGCACTACATATAGAACCCTTATTACTTTTTTTTAATAATAATGCGAAAGATCAGCCTTCTCAATAAAATAATCTACGCGGTTTAACAATAGCATCACGGTTACCTGGTTACGGCATGTATAATATTTCAAGATTTGTTTTGATATAAAATTGATTACAATTTCGCGTTATTTTATTTCAGGAAAATCGGTGTTACCATAAAAACGAACAAAATATTTTGTTTCCCAACCATTGGATTGTGAATTGATAACATTGTGCATAAAATTCGCTAAAATACAAGGTAAGTTAATTGCATTTAAAAAATGAAACAAAATTAGTGTGTAGAAATAGAACAGGCGTGCCCAAACTTTTTTTTGGAAAGGGCCACTGTCGTTATGGCGAATGTTTCGATTTTTTACCGCATTAAATAGGATGTCAGATAAACCAATTAATTTATATATAAAATCGCTAATATATTGATATGTTATCTTTATTAAAATACTAGCTAATACCTGTCGTGCGCTGCTACGCCTAAATAAATAAAATGTGTTAAGTTTAGTTGAAAAAATACCATATATATATAATCTCTTCAACTTGAGTCCAACTCAGGGTCGGGTCGAGGAATGAGATGAAGCCCCTATATTTATAGAGGTCACGTAATATGTGTATATTAATATTATTATTGTTATAGCTGGGATTATTATTTTAGGATAAAAATTAAGCCTACAACATCGTATAATGAGAATTAAGTCTTTTGACTCCATTTTGCCTTGCTTTAACATACAAACAGTTGAATAATATACTATATGCTATGTTGCACCCAAAAATGGTAGTATGTGTGACGGTAGAAGAACCTCACAACACTGTACCCCTGGATAGCATTCTAAGTTGTAGTGCTCAGGACGGTAATTGTTTGAGTAAAGAACTGATTTCATTTACATTATAAAAATAAATTGGTGTGTAGGATTAGAATGTACATATAGAAGCGCTATAGTGAATTGAGCAGATAAATAAGAAAGAGAAAGAGGAAAGGAAAACAGACAACATTTTAAATGGCTCATCTGGTTGTTCTGATATTTCTCTATGAAATTATATAAATAATTTTACTAGAAAATAAAACAGATTCTCAATAATAGTAATAAATTAATTAAATGTATGAATGAAAATACTGAACATAAAAAAAAACATTCTTACAGACTTAATAATAAAGAAGAAAAATCTATATTAAATAATATCAATGTTTGACAAGTAAATAATTATCACATGATTTAATTAAATTTGTAGATATCCAATTACTTAGGAATCGGACTTGAAGCACTAAAAATTGTAATTTTATGTAACTAAAATAACAAAAAAATTTAAGAAATTAGGGCACATTCTGTATAACTAGGTATTTCAGGCATTGTAACCATGATACAAACCTATTCATTTCACTGGAATTAACAAATTGTGCTTAGATATAAACAAAACATCACACAAAAGAGTACATTTAAGAAATGTCTAAAAAAATCAGCAAAAATTGAAAAAAGTTAAACATACTTTCAAGTTATTGATCCAGCTACTGTTTTTTCTCTTTCATATTATCACCTGCAAACTACATCACTGTCTATCCATCTGGATAGATAGTGGATGCACATCCAATATGTCTTCGTCCGAGGAGTGATTTTGGAAATAAACAGGATGAAAATCCTACAAATTATGATTAAGAAGAAGAAGATTATAAACTACATCAACAATTTCTTATTCTCCATAGTTAATTACTTTAGTCAGTTGTCTGTAATTTACTTCCTTCAGATGTTATTAACCCATCCCAGTCTTGGCCTTCCTAATGAATGATTTCCACTTTGTTTTCTCTATGATAAGTTTCCATTCCTATCGTTCATTTTTAAAACATCCCAAATGTCCTGCCCATCGGAGTCTGTGAAACTTAACTCCTTATATTATATCTGTTTTTTTTTTTTGCCATTCACCTCTCTCTTTGGTCAATAGATCTTCATATGCACTTTATTCTGAAATACCCACATTTTCTTATGTATTAAAGAAAGATACCTGTTTCACATCTTTAATATGTAACTTGAATAATCACATTTATATATATTTTTTTCTTTTTTGTGTAATGCCACCAGGTTGTCTTTTATGACATTTCTGGCTTTCTACCCAGGCATTGGCAGAATTGTATTCCATTTCTTAGATTTGGGCACCTGGAAGGCGGAGTTACATTACCACGATGATATTAAGGGTGATAAATGGTAATGAAGCACCCGGAGAGTTCTTAACCTGAACTTAACCTAAATTCCACACCATGGGCAACCATAAGAATAATTTCCTTTTAGGAAAAATTCCTATATTTTGGCAGAAATCAAACCCGGGACCTCATGAACAGTAGTCAGGAACGCTGACCACTAAGCCCATGAGGCTCATCTTTTATATATTATTAATTTAACATTTCTGAGAGAATTTTAGACAAGAGTCTCCGTCATGCATAATACAGCCTATATCATGCCTTTCCAGAGTTGATCCTGTCTGTTTGTTACTATTACAAGTCCATCAAAATGTTCATAATTTGCTGTTGATATTTTGCATATATAGGAAGCAGAAATTATACAATTACCACCTAACTGTGAAAATGTACTATTCAATTATAAACTTTTATATTTCTAGGAAACTACATTTGAAAATAATCTTGATCCAATGAAGAAAAGCAAGGCGAAGTTGGTGAGACTAAAAACAACAGTAATGGAAGTCATTAAAATAATCCCATCACTAAAAGTATATAAAATAATTACACGAAGAGGGAAAAACTGTAGAGCAATTGTTTGGTAAGAAAATTGTAGCCTGGATGCATGGAACAAAATGGATGATTTTATTACACAATGCATAAGTTGATTGTTTGAATTTTAAGATGAAAACAGGTTATTCCACATCAATTCAAATATTAAAATAATTTAATATGCATATTTTTTTTTTAATTGCAGAACCATTGCTGAAGAAAACTGAAGTTGAAACAATATCACATACAGGTTGTTTTTATATTTAATTCAAAATTTATTTAAGAGAAAGAAAAATATTACATCCTTCTGTATGCAGCTACTATTTTCCACTAGTTTTCTGTCACTTGAAATTGTTAACTCTTTGGGAGAAATGATACCAAACAATGCACTAAACACCTTTATTCTCGTTTTGTCATACTGTGATACTTAAAAATGAGAGGTTTTCTAGAAATGTAATATAGATATGTAAATAAAAAATCATCACTCCACATAAGCAGATATTATTTGGCATAAAATTGGATGAAGTTGTAGTTAAGGTATATGCTAATTCTTGGCTCACAAAAGTTCCACATTTTTTCCAATAGATTTTTGAGGATCATGGCTGAATCTTATATTAGTTTGTTTTGTTGTGTGTTGTGCTGACATGATGCCTTTCTTGTTTTTCAGGTCATTAGGATTAATTCCAGTAATCAAGAATGGACGTTCTTGTGCTACCAGTGAAATTCCCAGCTGATCGAACAGTACCTCAGTCTGGTAAGTAGACCAGTGTCATTGGTAGTATCACCGTTGCAACCCGGGATAGGGAGGGCATATTTAAATTTCCTGATTGGTACACAGTATCGATCAACCCAAGTGCCTATGGGTATAACTAGGCAACCCTCATTATCATTAGGTTTATTATTATCATAATTTTTATTAAGGACTTTCCTTCATTATAGAAGATATCCTTCAGTACAAATGTATTTTGCCTCCCCCACATATTTCTATCCTCAGCATCTTCTTCTTTGAGGTCAACAGTTTCTTCTCATATTTAAATTAATATTGGGAAGTAAACATTATGAGGTTATATCATTAATAGTGAGTGGAGAATATATTTATAACGACTCACCTCATATGATTTCAAATTTCTTTGATACTGGCAGTTTCCGACAATATCTTGTCCCTCTTCAGTCATGGCTTCCACTGATGAAATTCTGTGGTTGTTGATTTCTCTAAGGACATCACCTCTTGTGCTGCCATCTTTCATTGGGATTATAAACTTTGTAATTAAATTTTTAACCACCAGAATATCGAAGTTCATAGATCGATAATTATTCTTCTGAATGAATATCTTTTCCCAAATTGTCAATTCCAACGGTTTATCTAATTGTTCAAAAAGTTTTGCCTTTTTTCAATTTTATGATGTTCTAGCAAACTATGTGCAGCAATTGCTGACTTTTCAATTTCACAATTTTTAATATTTCTAAAATGTTCTTTAGTGCGTGTTTCCAAATTCCTTTTTGTTTTTCCTATGTATACTTTGCTACAATCATTACAATTTATCTAATAAATTCCAGACTAAATTTATTTATTGGTGCTAAAGTAATGTTGTGTTTGTCAAATATTTTTTGAAATTTTCTATGTACTATTGGATGGTAAGTAATTTTCTTGAAATTCTTCTTTTCTTTACTAACAATTTGTAGGATAGAGCATTCTTTAAGTTGTTTTATCTTTTTTAATTTCTTTAATTTGTTAGATATTATACTCTTATTGAAACCATTTAATCTGGCTATATTTAGGATATTCTCATATTCTTTCTTAAAGTTTTCTCCTTTTATCAATCTATATAAGAGGCTATTAAATATTGCATGTTTATGTGCCAGAGGATTGAAACCCGTTGATTTGATATAATTATCAGTATGTGTACCCTTCCTGTATATATCATTTTTAATTTTTTGAGTTTTTCCATTCCTAATTATGTATAAATCGAAAAACGGAATTTGGTTTTCAATTTCTGATTCTATGGTAAATTTAATTGATACATCTTGTAGATTAAGTAATTTCAACACATCATCAACATGTTTAAAATTTATTATCGAAAAAATATCATCTACATATCTGTACCAACTCTTGAAAATCCATGGGTAAGCCTTGGTGATATGGCACTCGAAATAACTCATGTATAAATTAGCCAAAAATGGCGAAAGAGGATTTCCCATAGATAAATCCGAAACTTGTTTGTAAAAATTTACCATTGAAAGTAAAATAAGAATTTTCAATACAAAATTTTGTAAGGTTGATGTATTCTTCTATTACTTCTTTTTTAAATCCAAAAAAAATGGTTGAGTTCTTTGGATTTAAAAAAGGAAGTAATAGAAGAATACATCAATCTTACAAAATTTTGCATTGAATATTCTTATTTTACTTTCAGTGGTAAATTTTACAAACGAGTTTCGGATTTATCTATGGGAAATCCTCTTTTGCCATTTTTGGCTAATTTATACATGAGTTATTTCGAGTGCCATATCACCAAGGCTTACCCATGGATTTTCAAGAGTTCGTACAGATATGTAATGATATTTTTTCGATAATAGATTTTAAACATTTTGATGATGCAATGAAATTACTTAATCTACAAGATGTATGAATTAAATTTACCATAGAATCAGAAATTGAAAACCAAATTCCATTTTTGGATTTATACATAATTAGGAATGAAAAGCTCAAAACATTGAATTTTATGTATACAGGAAGGGTACACATACTGATAATTATATCAAATCAACGGGTTTCAATCCTCTGGCACATAAATATGCAATATTTAATAGCCTCTTATATAGATTGATAAAAGGAGAAAACTTTAAGAAAGAATATGAGAATATCTTAATATAGCCAGATTAAATGGTTTCAATAAGAGTATAATATCTAACAAATTAAAGAAATTAAAAAAGATAAAACAACTTAAAGAATGCTCTACCCTACAAATTGTTAGTAAAGAAAAGAAGATTTTCTAGAAAATTACTTACCATCCAATAGTACATAAAAAATTTCAAAAAAATATTTTACAAACACAACATTACTTTGGCACCAATAAATAAATTTAGTCTGGAAAAACTTCTAAATACCAATAAAAAAATCAAGAAATCTGGAATTTATTAGATAAATTGTAATGATTGTAGCAAAGTATACATAGGAAAAACAAAAAGGAATTTGGAAACACACACTAAAGAACATTTTAGAAATATTAAAAATTGTGAAATTGAAAAGTCAGCAATTGCTGCACATAGTTTGCTAGAACATCATAAAATTGAAAAAAGGCAAAACTTTTTGAACAATTAGATAAACCGTTGGAATTGACAATTTGGGAAAAGATATTCATTCAGAAGAATAATTATCGATCTATGAACTTCGATATTCTGGTGGATAAAAATTTAATTACAAAGTTTATAATCCCAATGAAAGATGGCAGTACAAGAGGTGATGTCCTTAGAGAAATCAACAACCACAGAATTTCATCAGTGGAAGCCATGACTGAAGATGGACAAGATATTGTCTGAAACCGCCAGTATCAAAGAAATTTGAAATCATATGTGGTGAGTCGTTATAAATATATTCTCCACTCACCATTAATGTTTCTTCTCACTTCATCCATCCACTGTTCCCTGTGATTCTCCCTCCTCCTCCTGGCTTCAGCATTACAATCTAGCATCATTCTTGGGACTCTTATCCTCCATACTCTTCAGATGTCCATACCATTTCAAACTTCATTCTTCTATTACATCTATAATATTATGTTTAACATTCAATATTTCTTTAATTTTCTGGTTCCAAATTTTCTCCTTTCTTGATTTTCTTCATGCCATTCACCAAAAATCCATCTTTGTTGCCAATAATTTTTTTGCTTGCTGTCTACCTAAAGTCCAGGTCTCTGCACCATACAACATACCACTTTGTACTAATGATTTAAATATCAGCATCTTGGTTTTATCTCTAATATTTTTACTCCATATCACTGAATTTCACACTCCAATTTCTTTTCTTCTTTCACTAATTCTTTTCTTAGTTTCAATATAACTTTTTCCATCTGATTCTAAAATTGATCCTAAATATTTTAATTTCCACATTGTAATTTTTCATTCTCTAGTTCTGCTGTGAGATATTCACTCTAGATAGCTTACTTCCCATATTAATTTGGTATCTATTTCCTGAATATATTGATTTTAACATTTTTATTATTTTTTCATCTGTTAATGCTTCTTTCAGTTCAGCCATAATAGTTTCCTCGGGACACTATCGTATGCCTTTTCCAAATCTATGAACATTCTTGACTTTTCCTTACATATTTCCAATAAGTCTTAGTGCAAAAATGTGATCTATACAGGACCTTCCAGCAGTAAATCCACATTGTTTTTCAGTGTCAATTGTACCTTTCTTCTACATGTTGTTTCACAATTTTCAGAAACACTTTCATTATAGGGTTCATTACACAAATTCATCGATAGAGCATCATTTTCTGTCCCTTTTTTGTATATGGAAGTGATGTATCCCAATTTCATTTGTTTCATATTACTTCTCCATTTAAAATCTTTTTCATATAATTTTGTCAAACTTTTTACTAATTTTGGTCCTCCATATTTTAACATTTCCAAATGTATTCCTCTTGGTCCAGTTGCCTTGTTTCTTCCCAATGCTATGATGTATTGTACATTCTCTTCTGTTAATTCCCAAACTATTTCTGTATTTTGAAAAGCTTCATCATCTTCTTGAAACTCTGTTCGATTATTAATATTATTCCAAAGTCATTAAATGCAGTTTTATTATAATTTGTAATAATATTTCAGGTTGAAATTATTCTGAGGCATACGGTGTACGCCCTGAAGTTCCATGAAATATGCAGGTAATATTTTACTTTAGAACTTTATAAATGTATGTAATTTATAATGTGTTTGAGTAAGTTAATGTTATTTAATGTTTTATAGAATTTGACATTGATTAGGTGCATTATTTAAATTCAAGATTCAGAGACAATGATCCTGCACATTTTTTACCTCAGTCACAAGACTCTTTTGGACGAACCATTGTGAAAAGTTTGTTAATACAAGGATGGGATGTGCTTTAACTACAAATTCATCTAATTTTATGTCAAACAATATCTACTTATGTGGGTGATGACTTTTTAAATTTACATTTCTAAACTGTAAATCTACAAAAACCTCTCATTGTGAACATTTACGCCAAACAATATCTATTTATGTGGTGTGACGATTTTTTAAATTACAATCTCTATATTATATTTTCAGAATACCTCCCATTTTGAAGTACCACAATTACAGCAGATGTGCCATGTGTTAAGATAATTACCAACGTGAAGATGAATGTGGTGTACTATATTAGTATAGAGAACTTTGAATTCTATTTAGTGTAAATTGATATCTAGTGACAAAAAAATATAAAATGACAGCTGTACTCAGAAATTAGTTTCCCTGTAATATTTTTTCTTCCTTCAAGAAATTTTCAATTGTATATAAAAAACCTGTATGTAATTTGCTTCAAGTTGTGTTTTCTTGAGCAATGTTTAGATACATTATATAATCTGTACTGTTAAGTGTAAATCTTGTTTAAATATTACGTTTATATTCAGTTGACACAATATTTTGGAAACAATTTTTTGAAGTGAATTTTATACTAAGGTTCTCTATTTTCCGTATTTCTAATTCATAATACCTGTCTTTGGAATTTTTTTTCAAAAATATTTTTATATATTGCTTTACAGAAAATAATTATTTTTCTAAAAAGTGCATAAAAGGTAAATTAATCCATATTGACTTAAATATTATAATGTTGAGTATTCCGGGCATGGTCCATTACTCAACATTATGATTGCCGGCCGTGAAAGCCTGCATTCAACCAACTTAAATATTGTTATTGATAAATTTACAATACAGTGAAACATGTTAAAATATTTTTATAATGTTCAATTATGTTTCAGGCTGAAATAACAGATCATGTGGAACAGCAAGAGACTCATTTTCATTGTTTAAAAATCACAGAGAAGAACTTTGTATGCACTGTGCATGGAATATGCACAGTTCCTACATTATTCCATTTTAAAAGATTCCATTTAAGAACTACTATATAAAATAAAACTATATCCAATTCTGGAAAATTTAAAACATATCAAAATATTGTGGCAAGTTTGAATATGGAGTTTTTATACCTGACTATAAAATGGGATACTGGGATCACTGATCCATTCCATTTCAAAGAACTATTGTTGTCAATCGTATCATTCCACCATTCACTGAATGAACTATTCCTCAGTTTAAACAATCGTAAGTTTATTAAATTAATATTAAGAAGCTAAAGCTGTTACTATGATTGAAATAAGTAAATTAATGTACACAACTTCTTCTTCTTCTTCTTCCTTCCAAAATTAGGCCAAGGTCTGTTATGATCCTACAGAACATTTTCCCTCCAGCATTTCATAGGACAGCCCAGAGATCTTTGTCCTCTTGGTATATAATTATAAACAGCTTTGGGGATCCGATTTGAACTCATTCTTTCAAGATGGTGTTTCCAATTTAGTTGGTAGTATTTAATATATCCCAGAATTGGCATAGTCAATTCTTTTAAGATATCGGTGTTCCTTTTCCGATCCCATCTGGTGTAACCCGCTGTTCTGTGCATGAATCTCATTTCACAAGCCGTTATTCTGCTTTCATGTTGTCTTTTTAGTGGCCATGCTTCACTACCATAGGTCAACACTGGTCTAGCCAAAGTGTTATATAAATGTAATCTGGTGTTTTTTTTTTGTACAAGTGATGGTTTGATAACTTGATTAATAATTCCCAAACTTTTATTATAACTAGTAATTTTTTCAGGGATATCCTTTTCATCCCAGATAGAGAGATATTATCCAAGATATTTAAATTGATTAGATCTCTCTAAAATTTTATTCTGAAGACAGATTTTACTTTGTATGGGGTCCTTCCCATGAAATGCCATAATTTTAGTTCTGTTAATTGATATTTCCGTATTAAATTTGGTAGCTATTTTTTGTAAATTATAAAGTGATCGTTGCAAATCATTTTCGGAAAGTGCCAGAAGTGCTAAATCGTCTGCAAAAAGAATAGCATCGAGTTTGAGGTTCCTATGGATGGGTATATATACCTGTTTTTCCTCCATACGTTTATTATTCTATTCATATATATATAATGAAGAGCACCGGTGAAAGTCCACATCTGTGTCTTACTCTAGTGTTGATCTTTTTCCAAGAAGATAGTTTGCCATCTTGTTTAACAGAGATTTCATTATCTTTATAGATGTTGAAGATATTAGTAATATATTGTTGTGGAACGTTATCATCAGCTAAAATTTGTAATAATATATTTCTGTCTACTTTGTCAAAAGCCTTTACGAAGTCAACAAAGACAATATGAGTTTCTATATTGAATTCCTTGTGCTTTTCTAATAGTAGTTTTAGAGTGATGAATCCATCTGTACAAGATCTACGCTTTCTGAATCCATTCTGCTCTTCTCCAATTATATTTTCACAATTTTTTTTCAATTTATTCTTAACTACATTAGCATACATTTTATATCCAGAGTTCAACAAGCTAATTCCACGATAGTTATCTTGGATTTGGCAACTTCCTTCTTTGAAGATTGGTATTACAATGGATTTGTTCCAATTTTTGTGGTGGTTCTTGTCCTTCCCATATCATATTAAGGAGAACAAGAAATCTGTCTAAAAATTTTTAGTTGAAAATTTAAATAATTCCTGATTAATGTGGTATTCTCCCGGAGCTTTGTTACTTTTTAATGATTTAACAACATCAGTTAATTCATCTATAGAAATTAATTCCAAAGCAGTGTTATTAGAGATCGGTATTTGTAATAAATCATCTTTTTGTGTCCATACATGATGAATGTAGTTAACCCAAGATTCTTTAGATATACAATTTAAATGTGCATTTTCTTTTGAATCATTATTTAAATTTTTTAAAACTTTATATATTTTTGGTTGAGGCCTAGTGATATCATTGTCCAAAAATGATACAAACTGTTCCCAGCTTTGTCTATGTTCTTTGCGAACTTCATATTTAGTTTACACAACTAAACTATGTAATCAATGGTAAAGAGAAAATTTTTTGCCTAAACCAGGAATCGAACCCCAAATCTTCAGCTTTCTGTGCTGATGCTCTGACCACTGAGCTAATTCAGGCTACATTGCCATCCAAGCATCTCTTTACCATTGATTACAATAATTTAGTTGAGTACATTAATTTACTTATTTCAATCATAGTAACAGCTTTAGCTTCTTAATATTAATTTTATAGATAATGTTAAAGCTATTACTCGATCGCATTAACTTTTTAGCTGGTGAGGGGAAGCAATGGCGCTAGTGTTGAAGAGGGGAAAAGTGTCTCCTCCCACCATTGGTAAAAGCAAATGACTGGGCAAGTGGTATAATCAGTGGCAAAATATAGTGGCAGACCTACTTGAAATAGGAGATGAAGTTAATGAAAGATCATCGGAGATTGAATGCCAATGAGTTTCTGGATAATGTAACGTACAGAGAAATTAAATCAGCACTGACTTCCAACTACTGTTTGGCAGATTTAAATGTTTATATACTGTGAATATAGGGTCCAACTTCCTCACTTGACATTGTCACTAACAACTTACTATACACGACTGACGGATAATAAACACTATCACTGCAACCTGTGACAAAGCTCTACTACCTCCAACCCCTTGTCACCCTTACCATATTCTTTTAGTTCCCAATTTTTCCGCATTGGAAGTTAACATTGTCGAGTAATATGTGGAATCCCTTCATGCCTTCTTAAAGTAGAAGCTATTGATTGTGTATTTGTGAATGATGATTCATTGCATTTGAATGTGGCACCAAGAGAGTAAGGTAAAGGGAGGATTTATGCTTGGATGAAAATGAAGTCTGAATTAGCTAAATGGTCAGAGCATCAGCATGGAAAGCTGAAGGTTCGGGGTTCGATTCCCGGTTCAGGCAAATATTTTTCTTGTTACCATTGATTACACTCTATACTATATTCCAGATGTCTTCGGAGCAAAGCAGTAAGCCAGCCCTCCCCTTCATTTAAAATGCTGGCATGTCATTGGTTACGTTGCAAGTGTTTGGTGGGAAATCCCACATAAGCACTATTCACAGTATTACGATATAAATCAGAGACACTTGTCATCCCAAGTCCCAACTCCTTTCAAAAAAACGTAAAAATGGGCAGGGCATGTTGCGCATATGGGGGATGAAAGACGTGCATGGAAACTTCTTATAGGAAAACCAGAGGGATAATGCCCAGTTGGTAGACCAAGAATGAGGTGGGAGAATAACATTAACTATGATTTGAGGAAAGCAGATTATACAGGGAATGAATGGAAAACATTAGCTGAGGATAGGGATGTATGGAGAGCTTACGTCCGCATGGCCATGAATCTACGGTTTTGATTGTGCCATTGAGTTAGTTGGTTAGTTAGTTAGTTATTGCAACACAAGTTCTTGTTTTTTCCCTCAGTATCACTTATGTGCTCAAGTATTGATGAAGTGTTATGTTCAGTAAAATTAAATAAGTGTTGAGCCTACAGTAGTGAATGTGATATATTTAGCTGGCGTGTGCAAGTGTTTTTTTAATAAGTGTAGTATCCCTTTCCGAAAATATAATCCAGATATAATAAGAACAGTTAAGTCTCATAGACTGCGATGGGCAGGACATGTTGCACGTATGGGGAATGAAAGACTTGCATGGAAGCTTCTTGTAGGAAAGCCAGAGGGAAAACGCCCAGTTGGTAGACCAAGAATGAGGTGGGAGAATAACATTAACTATGATCTGAGGGAAGTAGATTGTACAGGGAATGATTGGAAAGCATTAGCTTAGGATAGGGATGTATGGAGAGCTTATGTCCATGTGACCATGAACCTATGGGTTCGATAGTGCCAGTGAGTAAGTAAGTATCCCTTTCCGAGAAGGTGTCCGATAATTCTATACCAGGTCCTTCCGTAATGTCTCCTGTGAAGAAACAAACAGAGGAAAGGATTTCATTCGGGAGAAATACAGACAATTATAAACTTTTATAAAACGTTCTTGAAGGAGAACCCTCACACGGCGATTAGAGATTATTTTTATTGGTATTTATTATTAATATTAGTATTATTTATATTTATTATTATTATTATTATTGGTATTCATTATTAGTGTTAGCATTATTTATTATTAGTAGCAGTATTAGTATTACTATATTATTATTATTATTATTATTATTATTATTATTATTATTATTATTATTATCATCATTATCATTATTAATTTCATTATTATTGTCAGTATTGCATTTCATAGTTGTTATACAAATATGTTATGAAACCGTAATTGCATGTCGGTGTACTCGTAAGGTTTATCCGCTTGTGAAGCACGCTTTTTCGCCGTTACAACCACTGTTTACATCTGCTCCGTAGACATCTGGAACCGACTATAGTGTTGTTACAAGTTTGATTCTCAACTCTTGGTAATTATTTAACATATTTTAAAAGACATGGCTGCTAAATAAGTTCGTACTTTAGAAGAAAGATTATCAAAGAAGTGGAGAAAAATCAAATTGAGAAAATGGTTGACATACCTAAACAGCTAGGCTTATCACAGACAACCTTAATTTGATAACTGGAAAAAAAGGGGAAATCAGACAACAGGTATGGTACATCAGCCAAAAAGATGAAGACAGGGAAAATAATGACTTCATAGTTAAATATGGGAAATAAAATTATGAGGTTCACGAACGAATGAGTCACTTCTTATCTTACCTCATAGATGAACAGGACCTGATCTCAAAGTTCATAAAATCAACATCAGATAGCAACGTTATAGCTAGAGATTCCAACGAAAATCCAGTAGTTATAATATCGGTTTGAAAATGAGTGAGATGTCCTCTTGAAAACTATAGTTCTCGTATTGAAGGAAACATAAACTAAGAGGTAAGATAAGAAGTGACTTTCATTCATTGAAAATAATACCTGTTTCATGAAATAGTTCAATGTACTGTAAATGAAGATAGTCAGAAGTTAATCATAATAAATTATTGTGTTTCATGAATAGGCTATATGGATACAAATTTGACAATTTATATTATTTTTTTACAGACATTCACAATGGTAATTTTCCTGTATCTGTAATTTATTTTCAGGTCTCCTGGCAGAACGATGAATCGAGGTTTTACTGTACTTGTAATGATAATATTGGTAACTCTGCTGAGTCTGGTTGAAAAAAGGAGGAAGGGTAGGTGACCACAGACTCAGCTGGCCCAACTGTCAGTACCTGGAAATGGGTCTCTTCCCTCAGTAACATGGATAGGCAGAGAGAGTCTCATAAAGCTGTGGTGAAAGTAGTCTTTCTTGGGGGAAGGAGACTCGAAAATAAAACACCTGGTCCTCCAAGTTAGAGATTGAAGCTAACACTCTGTTTGTTGTAAAAAAACATACAATGCTAAAATGCTTAAGAATCAATTGTAGGATGGAATTAATGACATGGAATGTAGAAGGGATCACACATAAAACTGGGGAAATAATGAATTATGGTGAAATTAAATGTTTCTTATATTATTTTTGGTCTGGACATCTTACCTCAATATTAATGTTGATTTGTTCTTGGACATGTTTCAAAACAATTCTCTGTTTTATCTTCAGCTTTCCCAGACTGGTTTTATTTATGTTGCATTATGTTGCACCACCTGGATGTCGATGTCAGCTCCATCCTGTGGTTGGCCAAAGAACCTCCAAACAAGGTCACCCTCCATCGGAATATCAAAATTCATAACTCTGTTTCTGTTCTTCTGAATATAAATTTTTTCCCAAATAGTCAGCTCGTTTGTATTTTCTAACTGTTTTAATAATTTAGTGTCTGAATTAATATTATGTTTTTCAGACCAAACATGAGCAGCAACTGCAGATTTTTCAATTTCTCCATTTTTAATATTTCTTATGTGTTCTTTGGTTCTAATTTTTAGGTTTCTTTTTGTTTTCCCTATATATATCTTTTCACAACCCATGCATTCAATTTGATATATTCCTGACTTTTTATTTTTATCAGTTTTTTCATTTTTGTTAATTAAAATTAAATATTAAATGTTTCTTACCTGTCTTCATAAATATTTTCTAAGTTGATCGCGATTTCGAGACTATAACTGCCTCATCATCAGAACTTTGTTGGCGACTGGTGTTATGTCGGTTGGAAGAAACTCTTCTTCTTCCCTCTATTGGTGGACAGATGAACCTCTGGATCAGGTCAAAATTTGCGGGAATTTCAAAGTTCATAACGGGAATTTTGACCTGATCCAGAGGTTCATCGGTCCACCAACAGATGGAAGAAGAAGAGTTTCTTCCGATCGACATAACACCAGTCGCCAACAAAGTTCTGATGATGAGACAGTTATAGTCTCGAAATCGCGATCAACTTAGAAAATATTTATGAGGAGAGGTAAGAAACATTTAATTTCACCATAAATTAAACCTCATAGTGATTAATTCCTATAAAAGTTAAAAATAATGAATTGCTTAAGATTGTTTAAGAAAAAAGGATTACAAATTCAAGAACCACACTTGCATCTGTACACTGGAGTTCTGAAATAAAATATGCACAAGGAATATAAATTATGGTTAAGAGGACATTTTGAAGATATGTAACAAATTGGGAAGGAATTGAAAGTATCACAAAGATAAATATAAATTTGTTCAACAGAAAATCGACCATTTTGGGAGTATACATCCTCACTGATGATGCAAAGGAAGAATTTTATAACTAACTAACTAACTCACTGGTACTATCAAACCCATAGGTTCATGGCCACATGGACAGAAGCTCTCCATACATCATTATCCTGAACTAATGTTTTCCAATCATTCCCTGCATAACCTACTTCCCTTAAATCATAGTTAATGTTATTCTCCCACCTCATTCTTGGTCTACCAACTGGGCATTTTCCCTCCGGTTTTCCTACAAGAATTTTCCATGCATGTCTTTCATCTTCCATTCATGCCACATGTCCTGCCCATTGCAGTCTATGGGATTTAACTGTTGTTATTATATCTGGCTTCCTATAAAGAGCATGTAGTTCACTGTTTATGTGGTCTTCTCCATTCACCTGTCTGTTCACCTCTCTTTGGTCCAAAAATTTTTCTAAGAACTTTATTCTCAAATATTAAATGATATAATAGCTGATATAGGAAATATTAGAGAAATGTATATAAATAATTTGATATTATGATAAATTAAAATGTTTTATACCTCTCCTCATAACTAGAGATCCGTGAAATTTGCCAGTCGCAATAACGCAAAATGCTCTAATTTTGTCATTTTCTTGTACCATTTCTTAACTCCACTTCCCATAGCCTCAAAAAAAGTATTTTTAAATCGCAAAATCCTACGATAATGCAAAATAATCAAAATAAAAAAATTTCAACGAATTCCGGAGATTGTTTTGTTCTATTCACAAAATTTTCATAGTGAATTTTTAAACACTTTGGATTCCATCTTTTTAACTGCCATATCTGCTTCCTCCATGCAGTCTTGCAAAGAGAAATGGTTGCAACACAGTTCCACAACATAAAGATGTTTTCTGTCCTACAAATGCTCAAACATGGTCTCTCCATAGATTTTAAATTCTATGGTCAATATGAATTCCAAGAAATACAAATTATATCATCATGTAAGATAACTTTTTTCCCCCCTAAATTTTTGCTGACATAATTATCAATTTTATATCAATCATTATTAAGTAATGGTACGTTCAAATCTGAAGAAAACATTTCTTTAAGTATAAGCAGTAACCTGATAATAATGCAAGCACTGCCAAATTTGAATAAGCTAACAATGGACCATGAGCAATTACATCATATTGATAAATATTATTATTCCCAATTTAATTAAAACAGAATTTAATTACATAAACAAATTTTTTCTATTGGATTGCATATCTATAACATGGATTTTAACAAAATGTAACAAAACATACTGACAGTTTAAACAATGTCACGCACAATTTTAATTCCCCCTCTTTCTCCCTTCAAACTTTGTTTCAATCAACAGATACATTCAGTGAATGTGAAATGTATATCTTGGTCAGTTTGTGTTTTACTTAAGTCTCAAGTAATTTTCATTATCATTTATTCTTTTGTTTTTTTAATTTTCTACCAATTGTCATGCCAAAATCAAGTGTGTCAGCCACTCTTAAGAATGATAATGCAGAGATACTCACCAGGTTGCTTTTTCTTAAAATGTAATTTTTGCTTACAAATTAGTGACTACGATTAAAATTTTATGCATTTTTGTGTATTAAATCGATGTCAATTGTACAAGCTAAAAGTTGACCTTAAACTACTGGATATATCATTCTTATTGTGTTTCTTCTTCTTCTTCCTTTCATGTGATAGACCTAGTGGTCTGTTACAGTCTCAATTCAACGTCTGAAGGGTCTGCCCAAATATCTCTTGCCTGGTGGCTGGTAATTTAAGATCTGACATGGTATTCTTGTTTTGCTCATTCTTCGTACGTGAGATTTCCAGTTGTTTCTGTATTTTTGTACATATTCCATGACTGATTCTGTGTGTAATTCTTTGAGAATCTCAGAATTCCTTTTATGGTCTGTTCTTGAGTAGCCTGCAGTACGTCTCATAAATTTCACTTCTGCCACAGTTAGTCGTCTTTGTTCATCTACACTGCAAATTGTCCAGACCTCACTGCCATAACATAATATGGGTCTGGCCAGTGTTTTATAAATTCTAGTTTGTGTGTGTTGCTGTACTGTGTTTGGCTTGTGTTTAATGCACTAAACTAGGATTAAAAAGACTCAAATTTACATTTTTTTTAGAATAACACTGCCAAATTCCCAATAACATCAAAATCTTTAAATTTTAAAATAAATTTTCCCTAAATTTCATTTCTGCCGCAGTTAGTCTTTGTTCATCTACACTGCGAATTGTCCAGGCCTCACTGCCGTAACATAATATGGGTCTGGCCAGTGTTTTATAAATTCTAGTTTGTGTGTGTTGCTGTACTGTGTTTGGCTTGTGTTTAATATACTAAACTAGGATTAAAAAGACTCAAATTTACATTTTTTTAGAATAACACTGCCAAATTCCCAATAACATCAAAATCTTGAAATTTTAAAACAAATTTTCCTTAAAAATAAAACCACTTTCACAGATCTCTACTCATAACCAATCTTCTAACTAGATCGCAATTTCAGGCATTGGCAGCACCATCCTTAGTACATCTTGACGATATAACATCAGTCGTCAAGATGTACTGAGTATGGGGCTGCCAATGCCCTGAAATTGTGATCTACTTAGAAGATAGGTTATGAGGAGAGGTATGAAACATTTTAATTTATCTTAAATTAAACCTCATAGTAATATATTCCTATAAAAGTTCAAAACAATAGGATATTTTTACATCTTACCTCATAAAACATGTGGTTTGTTTTTGTTTTGATCCCATACTTCTCTAATTCCTTTCCACATTTTGTCTTTTATTGTTTGACACCTCAAACTTCATTTTGACAAAAGTGTGACTTACGTGGTTTTTTCCTTGTACTCTTCATTTGTGAAGGAAAGCTATGGAGATGTAAATGAAAGGGAGAAGAAACCTGGGAAGAACAAAGACTAGATGGCTGTATCAAATTAAAATGAATCTAGAGAAGGATTATTATGCGAAAAAATTCAGGGGAAAAAAAAAGCGTGTCTGGATAGAACTTTGTGGAAGAGATGATGTTCTGAGAAAAGTCTGATGATTTTGGGAAGTACACAATTCAGATCCCAGGACTGGTGAATGGTTTAGCTCAGTAACAAAGCTGGGTTGGATTTTCATTAACATTATTCATTTTATCATTAATCTTTACTTTACATTAAAAAATCAGTAACTTGTAAAATACTACATACAATATAAATACTTGTACACAGCATTCCTCAATAAAATGTTGGAGTGCTTCTAGGGAACAATGAACAATAAAAAACACTAACATTTAAGAAAAAAAATTGTATGAGTAATAAATTGAATTGGGTAATCTGGGTCCAAATACAAATTTTTCTCTTATTTGTTTGCCTCAAAAGACAAAAACTCTACTTTTTTCTATTGTAATGGCTGTCAAACTGGAAAATAACACAGGCTCTAATTATTTAGAGATGTCCCTTGAGAAGGTTTACTTTTGTTAACATTTAGAATATGGATTGCCTTTCACATTTTTTGTCACTTCCTGTACTTACCTTCTGAGTGTACAAAATCAGAATTGAATGAAATGTTTTTGATAGCATTTAAAAATAGATTAAATATATTAAGGTAATTGTTAATTATAAATAAATAGTTGGGGAAGCAACATAATTAAAACATTAAAAACTATTTATAATTCTGATAAAAATCACTAAAACTAAGTAAAATTTAATATATATGTATATTTAATATATTTTTACCTAAAAAATTAATATATTTACTATAAATCAGTCTTCAACTTTTTGTTAAATTCTTCCATTGACTATTGCTTCTTCAGACAGCTGTATAGGGCATTAAACTAACACAATGCAAATGTTAATGACATTCTTGATGCCAAAGTTTGGAAAAATGTGATTCTTTATTTTCTAAAAGAGTGTCCGGAGAATCAAATTCAAGGATTTCACCATCTCCCATTACCAGTACTCTGAAAAAAAAATTATGATATACCATTTTTAACAGTTCTTGAGTTTCATATCCATCCATCCATAGTAATTCTGCCCAAAGTCAGGTCCCTGCAATCATAGCATTTTCATGCTATGCTTGCAGCTTTACTAGGGAATTGTAGGTGTGGTAGCTTCCCACTGCTTTCCACACCGGTGAAGCATGATGATGATGATGATGATGGCCATATGATTTCGGGGACTGTTTGGGCCTTTAAGTTTTCCTGACATTTGTCTTACAGGTGAGGAAAAACCCTGATAAAAACCTCACCCAGAAAAACTGCCCCAACCTGGGATCGAACCCAGGCCTGCTGGATGACAAGGCAGCATGCTACCTCGAGACCACAGTGGTGGACGAGTTTCATATAAGCATATGTTTAACAAATTTTCAATTTTTCTATTTTTACGTTCCTGTATATGCCAGTAGTCATCTAAAAAGACAACATGAAAGCAGAATAATGGCTTGTGAAATGATATTCATGCGCAGAACAGCGGGTTACACCAGATGGGATTGCAAAAGAAACACCTATATCTTAAAAGAAACGACTATGCCAATTTTGGAATATATTAAACAGTACCAACTAAATTGGGAACATCATCTTGAAAGAATGAATTCAAATCGGATCCTCAAAGCTGTTTATAATTATATACCAAGAGGACAAAGATATCTGGGCCATCCTATGAAATGCTTGAAGAAAAATTTTCTATAGGATCATAACAGGCCATGGCCTAACACTTGGAAGGAACAAGAAGAAGAAGATATATGCCAGTGTTAAATACATTTAGGAAATAAAATTTATTTTTGGTATCTTAAACAGACAATTCATCATTTTGAAAATAAATTTAACGCTTGAACCATTATATTTGAAGAGAATTTTTTTTTTGTCACCTAGACCAAGACTCCAACCCGGGACCTTTGGCTTGCCGGACCAAATGCTCTACCAACTGAGCTACCGAGGCGAGTTGCAATCTAGATGTAAATGATGTTTTTATTATTAATTTAACATTTCTCAATGAAAGATAAATTAAATTTGAAGAGAAAAAAATTTTCGCCTAGACCGGGACTCGAACCCGGGACCCTTGGCTTTCCGGGCCAAGTGCTCTACCAACTGAGCTACCGAGGCGAGTTACGATCTAGACGCAAATTTTTCTCTTATATACGTTGTAATTCCCTATCGCCAAATGCTTTAAATTTGCTTAAATTTGAAGAGAAAAATGTTCGCCTAGACCGGAGCTCAAACCCGGGACTCTTGGCTTGCTGGGTCAAATGCTCTACCAACTGAGCTAAAAGGCAAGTTGCGATCTAGAAGCAAATTTTTCTCTTATATACGTTGTAATTCCCTCGCGCCAAATGCTTTGAAACCTTTTCTTCTACCTTTGCAAATGGCAGTTTCTTAGTTAAGAAGACATTTATTGGGAATTTAACATTACTTTATAAAGCCAGTAGGGCTTCTATTGATGTTTTTATTATTGATTTAATACTTCTCACTGAAGGATAAATTATATTTGAAGAGAAAATTTTTCACCTAGACCGAGACTCGAACCTGGGACCTTTGGCTTACCAGGCCAACTGAGCTACCGAGGCAAGTTGAGATCTAGATGCAAATTTTTCTCTTTAAATGTTGTAACGTTTTTCTCTTCAAATATAATTTATCCTTGAGTGAGTAGTGTCTATCTATCTATCTTCGGGTTTTTACAGCTGCTGCCGTCTTCCCGTGCCAAACCTCCAAAGCCTACGGTCTTGGGCATCTTCGATGCTTAGCCCTCTAGCTTGCATTACTGTCTTCATGTTTTCCTTCCATGTTAACCTTGGTCTTCCTCTTTTCTTCTTTCTGTTCGGATGGCATTCATATAGTTGCTTCGGCCATCGCTCATCTTCCATTCTTAAAACATGTCCTAACCACTTTAATTCCTTTTCCTCAATTCTTTCTATTATGCTTTCTTCTGCTTCCATTATGTTTCTAATTTCCTTATTTGTGACACGTTCTAATTTAGACTTTCTGGCAGTGAGAAGTGTTAAATCAATAATAAAAACATCAATAGAAGCCTTACTGGCTTTATAAAGTAGTGTTAAATTCCCAATAAATGTCTTCTTAACTAAGAAGCCGCCATTTGCAAAGGTAGAAGAAAAGGTTTCAAAGCATTTGGCGCAAGGGAATTACAACGTATATAAGAGAAAAATTTGCGTCTAGACCACAACTCGCCTTGGTAAATAACTTCTTAACTAAGAAGCCGCCATTTGCAAAGATAGAAGCAAAGGTTTCAAAGCATTTGGCACAAGGGAATTACAACGTATATAAGAGAAAAATTTGCATCTAGATCACAACTCGCCTTGGTAAATGTCTTCTTAACCAAGAAACTGCCATTTGCAAAGATAGAAGCAAAGGTTTCAAAGCATTTGGCACGAGAGAATTACAACGTATATAAGAGAAAAATTTGCGTCTAGATCGCAACTCGCCTTGGTAGCTCAGCTGGTATAGCATTTGGCCCAGGAAGCCAAAGGTCCCGGGTTCGAGTCTCGGTCTAGGCAAAAATTTTTCTCTTCAAATATAATTTATCCTTCAGTGAGAAGTGTTCAATCAATAATAAAAACATCGCTTGAACCAGAATTTGAACCCTGGACCTCTCGTTCTCTATACGAGTGTGCTGTCCTTTACACCAATCAAACGAGAATATCGTATTGTATCGTTGTTTGAATGGTGTAATGGGCAGCACTCTAGTATGGAGAATGAGAGGTCCAAGGTTCAAATCCCAGTTCAAGCATTAATTTTTCGTTTCACAATAATATTATCCAGTATTTGAAAGTGTTAAATTAAAAATATTTCATCTAAAAGATAATTTATCATTTTACAAAATATTCAATAGAGTATGTCACGCTAACAAAGGTGTATGATTGAATATGATGATCTGAAGTGTTGCTTGAGGTGATACTAGAAATATTGTGTACAAAATAAAAAGAGTTGCAACATGACAACTCCAGTAGAAACCGATGAGATACTCATTATTAGAGTTCTAACTGCTTGTTTTGTACAACAAACACATGAACATATGTGAAGGTAAACAATAATATTGTTTTTGCGCAATAGTGTGTTTTGTTGTACTTAGAGCAATGGCAACCATGATTGAAAGTTCGTGGCTGCTAACCTAAATAACTATACTGTAATAAAAATAACAATACTGTAATATTACATATTACAAACACACGTGTGGGAAGTAAAATCACTGCCCTCTATGTATGCTACATACAATGTATATACAAAAAATATGCAAAAGGTAGTGTTGATATACATTATACAAAAACGAATCATTGCATTTTAAATGAACTGAACTTTATTTGAAACAATATAAAACAATAAATATGTACTTTCTGCCATTTTATAGCTAAATTGGTCTCATGGCCTCCTGTTAAAGATTACCCACATTGTTTAATGTTAGTCAATTTTTTATAATGAAAGCAAATATTTCCAACAAATATGTTATTATTTTATATTTGAAAAGAAAAATATACGCCTAGACTGGGGTTTGAACCCAGGACCTTTGACTTTCTATGTCAATGCTCTTCCTTCTGAGCCACCTAGGCCTCCAATCTAAACGCGTATTTTTCTCTTACACATAGTTAATTCCCTAACCCCAAATGTTACGAGCCGTTGCTACGATTTTTGCAAATGGCGGCTTCTTTGTTAAGAAGACTTTTTATTGGGAATTTAAACATTACTTATAAAGCCAGTAGTGCTTCTCCATTTGCAAAAATCATAGCAACGGCTCGTAGCATTTGGGGTTAGGGAATTAACTATGTGTAAGAGAAAAATACGCGTTTAGATTGGAGGCCTAGGTGGCTCAGATGGAAGAGCATTGACATAGAAAGTCAAAGGTCCTGGGTTCAAACCCCAGTCTAGGCGTATATTTTTCTTTTCAAGTATAATTTGTCCATCATTAAGGTGTTTAAAAACGAATAATATTAACATGTTATTATTTTACTATTATTTATTATTTTGAAAACACATCGTGCAAAAAATAAGGTACAACACACATTTGTGAAGTGTTTTACAGAATCTCGGAAAATTAAAAACCTCGCTATCGCTCAGTTTTTAAACATTTTCCTCTATTCTGTAAAAACCACTTCCCAACATCACATCGTAATATATTATAACATGTATTCAGGTTGATATGGATAAGATGTTTATGGGTATAAAAGTAATAAACCAGCTTAAAAAAGTATTCGTCTTAATTAAAATATAGACTTACAAATTTTCACTATTCACCTCATATTTGTAGATTTTTTGAAGACTAGTTTCAATATGTTACATATCATTATCAATTCTCTCTAACTCTTCAAGAAATTTACAAATATGAGGTGAGTCGTGAAAATTTATAATTCTATATACTAATTAAAATAGACATCATAGTATCACTTCCTTTAAATATTAAGTAAAATAATAATATCCTCAACTTGTGTCCAACTCAGGGTCGAGTTGAGGGATGAGATGAGATGAAGCCCCGATATAGAGCTCTGTCAATAACAAGGGTACCAGCCGACCATGCCTTACTCACCATCATAGGGGCAGATGAACGAAATGAAACAAAATGGATGAGATAAGTATGGAGAAATGGTGGAATGATATTGTGGCAGGGGAAAACGAGAGAAAACCCTGAGAAAAATCTGTTCAAGCTCTGTTTCTTCCACCACGAAACCCATATGGAGTGACTGAGACTTGATCTTGGGACCCCAGTGGTGAAAGGCAACATCTACCGCTTAAATATTAAGTATTACTCTTATTTATATCAATTCTTTCTTGTGAAGTTTGAAATGAGTTCTTACCACTAGTCGTTCCTTGTCTTTATAATATGTGTTGATTTGTCCAAAAGATCCATATATCAAACAATGTACTGATTTATCAATATTCCACTTCTTTCAATGTTCATATTATTCGTTTTTAAACATCTTAATGATGGACAAATTATATTTGAAACGAAAAATATACGCCTAGACGGGGGTTTGAACCCAGGACCTTTGACTTTCTATGTCAATGCTCTTCCCTGAGCAGGAGGCCTAGGTAGCTCACATGGAAGAGCATTGACATAGAAAGTCAAAGGTCCTGGGTTCAAAACCCCAGTCTAGGCGTATATTTTTCTTTTCAAATATAATTCCATTTCTTGCCCTTTCTGGTAATCATAATCTTCACTGTCCATCCTTAATTCAATTTTCAAATCTTTCTTTTAAATAGTGGAGTACAAGAGAATAAATAGCATTAGTTCTCACCTGTCTGAATCCATTATCGTGCGGACTCTATGTGCTATAGTTATCACAGTACTCTTCTGAAAACAAGTTCTTAAAGTTTGTTGTATATGTCTGTCTGTCTCTCCATCAACATTTGCTGTTGCTTCATCAATGCACAAAATCTATAAAAGTACAATCACAAATGTTACTAATTACTGAGGTAGCAAAGTATGAATGAGGAAAAAATACCAGTATTGAGGATAACGAGGTAAAAGGTAAAGTGATCCCACTACACTCTTGGGGTAGTAGGAGATTTCGGCACTTGATGTCAGCCGGGTTGTTAGCCCTGCATGACAGCTGCCTTTACCCCCAGAACAAGTGTCTAGTACTCATTTCCATTAGAGGCTGAGTCGACCTCCAGGTCATAGTGCCACCAGAAGGTTTGGGTCAGTTTAAAAATCCTGACCCCACTGGGACTCGAACCCTCGACCTACCAGCTTGTAGTGCAGTCCTTAACCACTATGCTATGGCGTGCCCTGAGGATAACAAAACTAAATGCAAAAACTTGGAAAGTGAAGATGCAACGTTCAACAGATGTGTGTTGGGTGTAGGGATACTCTCATTTGTTCCCCATTCCTACAATTTTGGTAAGAATATGCAAGGTAGAATCGGTGAGACTGATTTAGGTCTCTTAATGTATTAATAAAAATGTAGTGAAAATGTGAAACACTTCAATATCATTATAGATCTTAATGCTTTAGGCAACATAGATAAGACATGATATTTAATTTTAGGAAGTTATATTTTGAGGTTATTTTAATTATATTATTTTTTAGTCTGAACATCTTACCTCAATATTAATATTGATTTGTTCTTGAACATGTTTCAAAACAATTCTGTTTTATTGTCAGCTTTTCCAGACTGGTTTTATTTATGTTGTATTATGTTGCACGACCTGGATGTCGATGCCAGCTCCATCCTGTGGTTGGCCAAAGAACCTCAAAACAAGGTCACGATCCATCGGTATATCAACTCTAAGAGTTACGAATTTTGATATACCGATGGAGCGTGACCTTGTTTGGAGGTTCTTTGGCCAACCACAGGATGGAGCTGACATCGACATCCAGGTTGTGCAACATAATACAACATAAATAAAACCAGTCTGGAAAAGCTGACGATAAAACAGAATTGTTTTGAAACATGTTCAAGAACAAATCAACATTAATATTGAGGTAAGATGTTCAGACTAAAAATAATATAATAGATAAGACATGCCTATCAACAACACAATAGAGAAGTGTAAAAAAACAAATAGTGGAACTTTGGGTAATGTGGACCCCTATTTTGAATTTGTTGTTTTTTTTCCCTTTTAATTAAGGGACTTGAATGTTGTTTAATTACAGTGATTATCATTAGTGTTATAACAATTAAATACCATTGTTATTTTATTCAAACATGGAAACATTTTATATTTGAAGAGAAAAATTTTCGCCTAGACCGAGACTCGGACCCGGGACCTTTGGCTTGCCGGGCCAAATGCTCTACCAACTGAGCTACCGAGGCGAGTTGCGATATAGACGCAAATTTTTCTCTTATATACGTTGTAATTCCCCCTCACCAAATGCTTTTGAAACCATTGTTTCTATCTTTGCAAATGGTAGCTCAGTTGGTAGAGCATTTGGCCCGGCAAGCCAAAGGTCCCGGATTCGAGTCTCGGTCTAGGCGAAAATTTTTCTCTTCAAATATAATTTATCTTTCAGTGAGAAATGTTAAATTAATAATAGAAACATCATGGAAACATTTTCATAATTTATAAACATTTTTACATTACAAGAAAGTTTATAATTCTCGTTTTGTCCGCTGTCAGGTAAGTGTCACTACCATCGCGAATGGCCGGCCTCGTTTAGAAGTATCTATATTTGAGAATTTTACACCACCACTTTTATAAGCAGTAAACGGTGTTATTTAACATCTACCTGACAGCGGACGAAACAGAATTATAGATTTGTATATGTGGAAAGAATTGTTAATGTTTGTGCCAAGTCTAGAATGGTGTAGTGGGCTGCACACTAGTCTGGAGAACTAGAGGTCCACAGTTCGATTCCTGGTTCAGACATTAATTTTTCTTCATAGTTAACCTTTTGACTGCCGAGTTTCCCTTTTGCCAGCTGGGCTGTGGGTGCCAGGTTTTTTAAATTTAAAGTACTACGCCATACTATATAATATAAACCTATATAAAATATATTTAACTGTCTACATGCCATGCTAAATTTAATTTAAACTCACTATTATACATTTATTTGAAGGTTAGGCAGTGTTGCTTCCACTTGTAAAGATCCCAGGTTCGAATTCAGCGCGGTGTCTTTATTGAAATTTGTTATCACTATCACTAAAACATTTATTCTACTGAATATTGTTGATGGTATTATCACTAAACACTTATAATATTAAATATTGTTGAACATTTTTTATGGTCCTAGGTTCGAATCAGTTCCAGTCAAACAGCTGTTCTATGCCACGTGTTTCGTCTGTCGCGACACGCCCACCACTGTCAGTCACACACTGTTCATTTAGGTCTACATCACTTGCTTTACTATTTACAGGCTTAGATTGTAATAATATTCTCTTAGAAACAGGACTACTATCACATTCGTCAAACGAATAACCATTTGATGAACTGTTACTGTCACTCTCATCTTCTGATAAAACTGACACATTAAACTCGCGTATTGTATTTTCGTCAACTTCGAGACATGAATCACTGTATTCCACAGCACAAAACTACCCCTTGGCCAGGTATCTTTTCAACTAAAAATAAAATAAATAAAGAGAAAATTCTGAAATTGCAATATTCCATAGCAAAAAAAAAAAAAAGGCCTTGAAACATGAATGTACACCCTCCTTTAGAAAACCGATTTACAACCAGCCTGTACCGTTATTCTGTAAGGGATGTGCAAAGTATTGCTAAGAAAGGATGTACAAACACAGAACGAAAAATAATTTTAGTTTATTGAAGTAAAAACTTCGGGAAAAAAAAAATTTAAAATAATAAGATTGAAAACCGGAGCCTGCCGGGCATGGCATACCGCTGTACACACACTTTCACAGGCGTACGCCGGGCATGGCGTTCGAAAGGTTAAATATGGGAAATAACATTATGAGGTTCTTAATTCGTAAATTAATGAGTCATTTTTTTAACATCTTACCTCATATTTTATGTTTCTTCAAACACGGGAACTAGTTTTCGAGAGAAGGATCTCTCTCATTTTCAACCGACATTATGACTACCGGATTTTCGTTGGAATCTCCATCAATAACGTTGCCATCTGGTGTTGATTTGATGAACTTTGAGATGAGGTCACATTCATCAGGAATCTCGAAATTCATGGATCTAAATTTGTTCTTCTGAATATATATCTTCTCCCAAATTGTCAATTCTAAAGATTTTTCCAAATGTTTTAAAAGTAGGTCTTCTTTTTCAATTTTATGATTCTCCAATAAACTATGTGCTGCAATAGCTGATTTTTTTGGGACAAGTTTCCTGAGTGAGGTTTTTTTGGGGTTCCTCACCTGTAAGAAAAATGTCAGGAAACTTTAAGGCCCAAATGGTCCTGAACATCACATGGCCAACATAATCATCTTTTTTAAAACAAGAACACTTTAGAAACATAAAAATGGAGAAATTGAACAATCAGCTATAGCAGCACATAGTTTATTAGAGAATCGTAGAATTGAAAAAGAAGCATAACTTTTGAAACATCTATCTAAATATTTAATTTTAGGAAGTGATATTCTGAGGTTATTTTAATTATATTATTTTCAGTCTGATCGTCTTACCTCAATATTAATGTTGAATTGTTCTTGGACATGTTTCAAAACAATTCTGTTTTATCAGTCTGGACAAGCTGATGATAAAACAGAATTGTTTTGAAACATGTCCAAGTACAAATCAACATTAATATTGAGGTAAGATGATCAGACTGAAAATAATATAATCTAACTAAATCTTTGGATTTAACAGTTTGGGAAAAGATATATATTAAAAAAACCATACTAGAACCATGAACTTTGAGATTCTGGACGAACCAAGCTTGATTACAAAGTTCTTCAAAAATACACCAGATGGCAGTTTAGAAAATTACTCCTTCAAAAGTACATCAGATGGCAGTTTGGATAATTACCGGTAAAAGAAAAAAATTGACAGTCGTGAAAACAGCTGACGATGGGAAAGATTGTTCTCCGATACTGCGGTGCTGTGTTTAAAAAAACATAGAGAAGTATGAGGTAAGAAGAATTCACAATTCATTTGATTCTTCTTAATAATCATCATCATTCATATTTGCCTTAGATTAAACTTGGAATTAAGGACTCTCTTGGCGCATCCCTACCATCATCATCATCACCCATCATATCATCGGGGCAGCAGTAACCCTGCCTTCCAGGTGCTCCAACCTCAGAAGTGGGTTACAATTATGCCAATGCTAGAAAAGAACACCACAAATGTTAAAATGACAACCTGAGGCATTGGATAAAAAAGCATTTTTTTGAAAGGAAGATATTAGGCAGATTTATGATCCAATACATGATAATGGAATCTGGAGGAAAGGAAACTAACAAGGAGATAGATCAGTTGTGGAAGGAGAGAACATAGTGAGCTATTCTACTGAGATGTTGTGAGAATGGAGGAGGGAAGGATTCCTAAATTGATCATGGATTCAAGAATGGAGGGAGGTAAAGGAGAGGAAGACCAAAGAAATGATGGGTGACAATGTATTAGAGGATATTAGAAGATTGGGAGTGAAGAGCTGGAGGACTGTGGTGGGGAACAGAGTGAGATGGAGTGAGAGCAGCCAAGTTTCACTTTGGACTGGAGTGCTATGATGATGAAGAAATTTTGTGGTGAGTTTAAACTCACCTTAAGGGGATATAAGAGTGACATGTCTGATATCCGGGAGTTTCATGGGATTAATCAGATTTAATTTTTAGTATAGACAATGCAGTGAAACAACATATAGAATAAAATAATATTTTTTAAAGGGAACATTTACAACAATTTGCAATGAATTGTTGGGCCACATGCCGCGAGTTGATGACAGAAGAAATTAAACAAGCAGAATTTATTAGATGATACCATAGATATTTGCAAACAGACAATTAGTGTTAGTGTTTTGCTGCCTCATGAATGGTGTTCCATAAGAAAGATTCTGGGGAATTTTTTAATTCAGAAGGACAAAACCTACGGCTACTTCAGAACTAGAGAGATACTTCTCTTCCCGTAAAAGAATAAAATGTTTCTGCAGAACACCATGTTACAGATAAACCAAGTGCATTTGCAATCCTTTTAATTGAGAAGATATATATTTCTAACATAGAGAGATTCAATTTCACAGGGATTGATCAATTTTTCAGTAAGAAGAATAGTTAATATAATAAATTTGGGAATTTTTACATTATGAGATTTTCTTAATCAGAATTAAATGAATTGTGAATTCTTCTTACCTCATACATCTATGTTTTCTTTAACACAGAACTGCAGTATTGGGAAAAATATCATTCCCATCTTCAGCTATTTTCACGACTGTCAATTTTTCATTATGCCAGTAATTTTCTAAACTGCCATCTGGTGTACTTTTGAAGAATGTTGTAATCAAATTAGGTTTGACTGGAAACTCGAAGTTCATGGTTCTAGTATGGTTTTTTTGAATGTATTTCTTTTCCCAAACAAAAAGGAATTTGGACACTCGCAAAAAAGAACACATTAGAAACATAAAAAATGGTAAAATTGAAAAATCAGCAATAGCAGCACATATTTTATTAGAGAATCATAGAATTGAAAAAGAAGCAAAACTTTTGAAACAACTATCCAAACCTTTGGAATTAACAGTTTGGGAAAAGATATATATTCAATAAACCATACTAGAACCATGAACTTCGAGATAATATCATTTCCATCTTCAGTCGTTTTCACGACTGTCAATTTTTCATTATGCCAGTAATTTTCAAGTTTCCAGACAAACCTAATTTGATTACAAAGTTCTTCAAAAGTACACCAGATGGCAGTTTAGAAAATTACAGCAGATTTTCAGTGCTAGGCGCCATTGCCCATATACATACAGCAATATGACAAAGATGTTCAAGCATAAAGAAAAAATCTGCCATTGTGCTCTATCATATGATTTAAGTTTAATGGTATTGCACCATGTTCTATCTTCATGTGCCCAAAGCAAGAAAACCATGATTAAAAATCACATGGCTCTCCAGGTTGTGCGGTTGGGCAAAGGGTTGACAACCCTACCCTGGAAAAAAAGCACCTGTTACAAAATCTGAAGATATGAAAGCCAGACGGATCTTAAGAATTTAATAGCAAATAGAGAAGTTTGGAAGAATATTCTGATGAAGTATAGGGCCCAAAATGGGCTGTCATGCCATATATGATGATGATGTAACTTCATGTGCCCAGAAGAGAAAGCAATCAAGAGCTCAGAAATTTAGCGCATAAAATACAAAATTTGATACAATACCCAATAAACTTATATCACAATTCAAAACATTACTAAAATATTAAATATAAATTTTAAGCAAGTTTTAATGAGAAAAAGAACCTCAAAATATTACTTCCTAAAATAAATCAATAAATTTTAAGAATTGAAAAAAAAAAAAAAAGTTGCCCTTTATGGATGAAAGTGTTCCATTTTCTCTGAAATATAGAATGTACCTTGGCATTATGAAGGACAGCTCTGACTAGACATAGCAGCTGTCTCTGTCCCACAGAAAGATTACGTCCTCCATGACCAACTTGAGCCTCAAGACCACCCAATCTGTTGACAGCTGAAGTCAGATGGCACCTCTGTATAGCTTGAAATAGTTCTGCATCATGGTATTCATTTAAAGGATCAATATTTTCTTTCACTGTACCACAAAATAGGAAAGGTTCCTGAGGAATAACAGCAAGCCGAGACCTGAAATATCAACAACACACAATATATATTTATTTTCTAGAACTGCAAAAGAATGTTTAGGTATACTAATACAATTAAATTATTTTCAGTCTGATCATCTTACCTCTGTATTAATGTTGATTTGTTCTTGGCCATGTTTCAAAACAATTCTGTTTTATCGTCAGCTTGTCAGTCTGGATAAGCTGATGATAAAACAGAATTGGTTTGAAACATGTCCAAGAACAAATCAACATTAATATTGAGGTAAGATGATCAAACTGAAAATAATTTAACTAAAATAACCACAAAATATCACTTCCTAAAATTAAATATACTAATAAAATATCTCTATTTATTTAAAATGAGCCTCAATAATTCAAAATGGAATAAATTATATGGAGAAAAATTCATGGCACGATAGTTCTGAAGAGACAAAGCCAACTGAATTAGTTGTCACCGACAAACACAAGATAATACTGGGAGTCACGTGACAATCTCTCAGCCTTAATTTCAATCTTCTCAACTGGATTTCATATGAATAAGCTACTCAATTATCCTCAGGTAGAGATAATTAATAATGTTTGTAACATTTCAAGTACAAATTAATCAAATTGACCAGCCTCATTGGCTAATGATCAGAAAATCTAACTACTGTACATTAATGAATGAGTTGGAGAAAATGCTTTAACATCTCACCTCATAAAGTTGCGTGTCTTCACAATACCGGTTTCAAAAGTATAGTTTTACTTCCATCTTCAGTCAAACTCCAACTGTCGAAATTCTGCCGTTAACACCATCTTCTAAACTGCCATCTGGTGTCAATTTTATGAACTTGGAGATCAAATTATTCTCGTCGGGAATATCAAAATTCGTGGCTTTATATTTATTCTTCTGAATATATTCCTGACGAGAATAATTTGATCTCCAAGTTTATAAAATCGGCACCAGATGGCAGTTCAGAAGATGGCGTTAACGGCAAAATTTCAACAGTTGGAATTTTACTGAAGATGGAATAAAAATATACTTTTGAAACCGGTATCATGAAGACACGCAACTTTATGAGGTGAGATGTTAAAGCATTTTCTCCAACTCATTCATTAATGTAAATACCTCATAGTGTTACCTTCCACATTAATTTTTATTATAATCTAACTACAGTTAATGGGGTACCAGGTTCAATTCCCAATCAAACCAAAGGATTTTTTTTTTCTTAAAAGAAATTATTCCTGTGGTAGCCCATTGCCTGAATTAAAAAAGTTAGAGAGAGCATATAACAGAAATTTAGAATATTTGAAATATAATATTTAATTTTAGGAAGTTATATTTTGAGGTTATTTTAATTATATTATTTTTAGTCTGGGAAAGCTGACGATAAAACAGAATCGTTTTGAAACATGTTCAAGAACAAATCAACATTAATATTGAGGTAAGATGTCCAGACTAAAAATAATATAATTCGAAATATGCTAACCACCTATTCCAATTTAATCATTGTTTCGATCCAAATTTTGAAATTTTACATGTTTGTGATAAGGGTAAGAAGTTAGATCTTTTGGAGGCTGTAGAAATTAATAAATTTAAAAGTAGTAACAAACTGTTAAATTCTCAACTTGATTTGAATGAATCCCCTTTGTTAAATTTAAACATTTAAATAAATATTGTTGTATTGTTGCTTAGATCAGTTGGAACACAATTCATAATTTGTTAACATGTCTGAAGAAGGTACAGTGTACCGAAACAAGCTGTCACTGAATTATATAATAAATATGAAAATCAAATAAAACTATGTTTTATTTTTATTTAATTAATAAAAAAGTTTAGGTTTAAGGACTCCCCTGGTACTTTATCATCATTCATCACTTATCATCGGGGTAACATAACTCCGCTTTCTAGGTACTACAACTTAAGAAGTGCATTACAATTCCACCATGCCAGGAGAGAATGCCAGACACGTAAAAAAAAAAGAACTTTTGCACAAACATTATAAAGATTTAAAAAATGTATTAACAAAAATTGAATATGATGATTTACAAACAATGTAGAGGTGATCAATTGACAAGGGTAATAGGAAATTATTATGAATATACAGTACACAGTATATATAAAATTAGTTGTGTGTTATAAATAACATAAGAGCATGTGATTGTAATGGGACATGCTGTTATTAAAAAAACTCTGTTAAAAATGAAATGAGTTTAAAAATTTCCAATTGAATTATATAATATTTATAATGGATTGTATTTGATATATTGGATTTTATTAATTTTTTCTCAGATTAAAAATAAAATTTCTGGTATTAAAATTTGAATACTTACCGTAAATCTACAAGACCAATATGTGCAATATTGACAGTGTCTATGAGAATTTCTCCGCCACTAAGTTCTGACATTCTGAACAATGCCATAAATAGAGAACTCTTACCAGCTCCTGTCCGTCCAACCACCCCCAATTTCTCTGCAGGACGTGTTGTAAAACTGATTCCTTTTAACGAAGGAGCTAAGTGATCTCTGAAAAGGAAAACAATTTAATATCAATTCACAACCTGTGGAAATAATTACATCAAATCACTTCCTAATTTTTCATAACATACTTTGTGAATAATGGAATGTGGAAATAAAGTCTAAATCATGGTTGTGGTTTTACAATTTTTTATTGTTTCCACAACTACAAATGAATTGAAAAATTGGTTGTTTAAACATTGTTTCTATAATCCACTCACATCGCTAAACTAACTAATTCACTGGCATTATTGAACCCTTAGGTTCACATGGATGCACAAACATAAGCTCTCCATAATCTCTATCCTAAGCTATTGTTTTCCAATCATCCTCTGTATAATCTACTTCCCTCAAATTAATGTTATTCTCCCACCTCATTCTTGATCTACCAACTGTGTGTTTTCCCTCTGGTTTTCCTACAAGAAGCTTCCATGCACCTCTTTCATTCTCCATTTGTGCAACATGTCCTACCCATTGCGAGACTTAACTGTTCTTATTACATGTGGTATCCTATAAAGATCATGTAACTCATTGTTACGAGTCTACTACATTCACCTCTCTCTCTGTTCATCTGTCTTTGGTCCAAAAATTTTTCTAAGAACTTTTTCCTTAAATACTCATAATATCCTTTCCTTCCTTAAAGTAAGAGTCCATGTTTTGCATCCATATAATATAACTGGGAGAATAACAGTTTTATGTATTTTCAGTTTAACTCAATTTTTTTAAATTCTTTTGAATGTGTGCACAAATTTATGTAATTATTTTAATTATTTATTTATTACTTTTTTGTTATACATTTTTTTCTATTTCAGTACATTAATTAGAATTAAGATTTGATAATAACATGAACTAAATGGAATTCTGGATTCAAACTATATTGGAAAATTAAGAATACCCTTTTCAGTCTATTTCTCAGTCTATGTGCAAAATCATTACAGTCATCTATCATTTAGCATTGTTTTTACACTATGGATCTGAAGTGCTAGTTACATCTCCCAATCATGTGAAGAAATTGGAAAAAGTCCAAAATCAAGCTTTGAGAATAATTACTGGCAGTGTTAAAACAATACCAATACTAGCAATGCAAATCTTAACCAACAACAGTATGATATTGAAGAAAAAGGAATATTGTTATATGAAAAACTAAGAAGACTTCCATAACAGAACTACTGGAATAGCTACATAAATCAAAATAGACATCTAAAAACTCAAGTAGGATTCATTCAAAAAATAATATAAATTAAAGAGAAATGTTGTTGTATGGAAGTGAAAATTGGATAATGAAATCAAAGGGATAAAAACAGGATACAGACTGCGGAAATGCTGTTTTTACGAATGTGAAAGGATGCACAAGAGCAGATAGAATAAGGAATGAAACTATACGAGAAGAATTAAATATATATAAAATTGAAGATAAAATCAGTGAAAATAATAAGAAATGGACAAAACACTTAATGAGAATGAACAACGAAAGAATACCAAAAAGAACCTTCCTGTATAATCCCAGAGCAACAAGAGATGTTGGCCAACCACGTAGAAGATGGACTCCATTTTTAACTTTGCCGGAACAGGCTGCATAGCCTAAACCTTGTAGAAGAAGAAGAAGAAGAAGAAGAAGAGAAATATGAAATACCACAGATGGCACAAAAACATGTAACTCCAATATCCCCTCTCGAATTTGACAGTGTCATCTATTCATTAAACCTAACAGAAAAACAGAAAAACTACAAGCTCAATAGTAATGAAACAATTAGCATTAGAAACAATCAACATTAAATATCCAGAACAAATGTGGCTCCATGTCTATACAGATGGGTTGCTAATGAATAGAGAAGCAGGAGCAGGAATAACGTGTAAACTCTTCTCATTTTACATCTCTCTTGGGAAATATATAACACATTATAACGGCGAACTACAAGCAATACTTACAGCTCTACAACAATTGTTTCTCCATATCAATTCCTTCCAAAATATTGTAATACTTTCTGACTCTAGCTCAGCCATAATGGCACTAACATACAACCAGACCATCCAAGATCATAGAATAATAGAAGCCAAAAACTGCATCAGGATGTTAAGAAATCTAAACAAAAAATGTTGTTCTACAATGGATTCCAGCACATTGTGGCGTGGAAGGTAATGAGAAGGCTGATATGCTGATATGTTTGCAAAAAAAAGGTACACTTATTCAACAAAGTAAGATCAATTACCTATCTTGCAAATCAGTACAACTCTACACCAAAATGAAAATAAAATCCCATATAGCTGAACAAAACAAAATCTAATGTGAAACCAAGATATGGAAGGCATTAATAGAACCAAATACAATACCAAACAGCCTCTGATCAATTGCAGTTGCATAATTTCGTCTTGAAAGTGGTCATGATTGCTTGGCAGCACATCTACATAGAATTAAGCTACTAGACTCTCCACACTGCATAGTATGCAAGGACACAAATACGATAATGAACAAGGATCATTTGATGTTCTGCGCTGATCTTCAGAAAATAGTTGGAACACCATTCCAAATTGCTGAATATTATTGGGGAAGCCTGCAAGCAAATGATGACAAATCAAGAGCTTCAGAACATTTGAATACTACTACTACTACTATTACTACTCATTTAGCATTGTTTATAAGACTAGATTGAATATTTTGCAAGAAGAGTAGGTCTACTGGAAGATAAGTAAAGCTTCTAACTATATTTGAAAAGAAAAATATACTAAGAATTAAATTAATCGTGAATTCTTCTTACCTCATACTTCTGTTTTTTTAAACACAGCACTGCAGTATCAGCGACCATCGTCACCATCCTCAGCTGTTTTCACGACTGTCAATTTTTTTTGCCAGTAATTATCCAAACTGTCATTTGGTGTTCTTTTGAAGGAATTATTTTCTAAACTGCCATCTGTTGTATTTTTTAAGAACTTTGTAATCAAGCTCGGTTCGTCTGGAATCTCGAAGTTTAGAAAATGATTCCTTCAAAAGAACACCAGATGGCAGTTTAGAAAATAATTCCTTCAAAAGAACACCAAATGGCAGTTTGGATAATTACTGGCAAAATAAAAAATTGAAAGTCGTGAAAACAGCTGAGGATGGTGATGATGGTCGCTGATACTGCAGTGCTGTGTTTAATAATCATAGAAGTATGAGGTAAGAAGAATTCACGATTCATTTAATTCTTATTAATAAAACCTCATAATATTAAAAATTCCCACATTTATTATATAAAAGAAAAATATATGCCTAGACTGGGGCTTGAACCCAGGAACTTTGACACTCTATGTCAATGCTCTGTCCAAGTGAGCTACCTAGGCCTCCCAAAGCTTCTAATGTTTCTATACTGATGCATTATTTTTACAAAAATTTGACATGTAACAATTTTTTTAAAAATCATGGGCAATTTATTGTAAAAGAGAAGTGAATAATTGTAATTTTAGCTAAAATTACAGAATTTAAATTAAATTTACAATTTAGGGCATATTTATTTTAAAAAGGATAAAGGGTTTCATTACAATGCATGTATGTGACTTTGCAATGAACTGAAGAAATAAATGACTGTATAATTAGAACAAAAAAAAAAGTAGAATTGAAAAATGAAATTTCTTGAATGAATGAGTCACATCTTATTTTACCTTGTAGTTTATGTTTTTTTTAACATGGGAACTGCAGTTTTCAAGAGGACATCCCTCTCAATTTCAACCAATATATATATTAAGTTATGTAGATAGGAAATAACACTATGAGGTTTTTTTAATATTGTTTATTTTTTATTTTTTCTTTCACTCACCAGGTGAGTGAAAGAAAAAATAAACAATATATATATATATATATATATATTTTAATTTCTTTCTTTGTTGTTTTTCTTTCGTTTACACTGTTATTCCTAATTGTTTTACCTTTCATAACTTTTTTTATCGTATTCACACATACAAACACAGGACACACACCCAGACCCAAGGTGGAGATTTAAAATCCCCTACCCTGCCGGGAATCGAACCCAGGTCACCGGAGTGGAAGGTAGGGACACTACCGACTACGCCATGGCGATGGACTCTTATATGACTACCAGATTTTCGTTGGAATCTCCATCTATAAAGTCACCATCTGGTGTTGATTTAATGGGCTTTGAGATCAGATCCTGTTCATCGGGAATTTCAAATTTCATGAATCTAAATTTGTTCTTCTCAATATATATCTCCTCCCAAACTGTCAATTATAAAGGTTTTTAAAAAAATGTTTAAGAAGTTTGCCCTCTTTTTCAATTTAATTATTTCTAATATTTCTAAAATATTCCTTTGTGCGAGTGTCCAAATTTAATATAATAGTTTATTGGAGAGTCATAAAATTGAAAAAGAGGTTAAACTTCTAAAACATTTGGAAAAACCTTTAGAATTGACAGTTTGGGAGAATATATATATTCTGAAGAACAAATTTAGATCCATGAATTTTCAAATTTCCGCTGAACAGGACCTGATCTCAAAATTAATCAAATCAACACCAGATGGCAACGTTATAGATGAAGATTCCAACAAAAATCCGGTAGTCGTAATATTGGTTGAAAATGAGAGGGATGTCCTCTTGGAAACTGCAGTTCCCATGTTTAAAAGAAACAAACTATGAGGTAAGATAAGAAGTGATTCATTCATTCATTGAATTAAGAAACTCATAATGTTATTCCCATATTAAACAATGAATGAAATCCCTATTTAGAACAGATTATATCAAGTAAGTACCTGTATTTGAGAACCACATCATTAAAGCAGATAACACCTTGGCTTGGCCAAGCATATGGAGGTGCTAACATTGCAGAGAACTTCTCAGGTTCAACTTGGTCAACATACTGGTATGCTCTTTCTACAGCTATCATCTCCTTCTCTGTCTCAGTAAATGCATTCACCACTCCATTCAGCAGGCCCGTGACAGAAAGAGCATATGATATTGCCAAGCCAATCATACCTGCATAATAAAATTATACAGGACAATGTTTAATACAAAGTAGAAGCAAATAGTTGGCATGTACAGGGTCTACATTAATTCAACCGAGTAAATTTAGCTGGTTATAGAGGAATTCTAGACAAGCAAATTGAGATAACAAACAATATCCGACAAATCAATTGTTTATATTTGATATTCATAATTTAATATTAAATAAGGATATATGATTTAGTGGAATAGCTTTCACATATTTAACTTTTATAGGAATTAATCACTATGAGGTTTAATTTATGGTAAAATCAAATCTCTCCTCAAACAAATCTTAGAAATGTCAAAAATGGAGAAGTGGAAAAGTCAGCAGTAGCTGCTCATGCTTGGTCAGAAAAACATTTAATTGAATCAAATTTACTTACTTACTCACTGGCACTATCGAACCCATAGGTTCATGGCCACGCAGACATAAGCTCTCCATACATCCCTATCCTGAGCTAATGCTTTCCAATCATTCCCTGTATAATCAAATCAAATCAAAAGCCAGTCTAATTAAAAAAATAGACAAACAAAAGGAACTCATGGTTTGGGAAAAGATCCACATTCAGAAAAACAAAGGAAAACTTATGAACTTCGAAATTCCCACAAATTATGACCTGATCCAGTGGTTCATCGGTCCACCAACAGAGGGAAGAAGAAGAGTTTCTTCCAATCAACTAACATCAGTCACTAAAAAGTACTGAAGATGAGACCGTTATGGTCTTGAAATCGCGATCTACTTAGAAGATTTGTATGAGGAGATGTAAGAAACATTTGATTTTACCATAGCTTTCACATCCTAATTAAGGATTGGCTAAAATCCAATTATTAAGATCTGATAAACTTTACTTCCAAAATTTAGCTTTAATAAATAATAGTTTTAAAAAACTAAAAAAACACGCTTTATTAGAAAACCGAACTAAAAAATTGAAAAATAATTTTAATTTCCAACACGCTTGGGATAAATAATTTTACCATCAAAAGCGTGGGGTGCTGTTTACCAATTAATATATTTGATAACAAACACATATTGGTAAAAGTAAAGTCTCTAAGAAGAAAATGTAAAAATCATAAAAAGCACCCCACGCTTTTGATGGTAAAATTATTTATCCCAAGCATGTTGGAAATTAAAATTATTTTTCAATTTTTTAGTTCGGTTTTCTAATAAAGCGTGTTTTTTTAGTTTTTTTAAAACTATTATTTATTTTTTATTTTTTAGTTTTAATATTTTACAGAATAAAATAAACATGTTAATATCTTTAAATTCGATAGGCTACTATTGTAGTATGAGCTAAAAGTAATGCTCTTCTAAAAAAAAAAATCCCAGCCGGATTTGAACCAGCGACCTATGGATTATTGAAATTATATACCACTAGAGTTCACCGTTCTACCACCTGAGCTGTTACAACGATTGACTAAAAAGTCGATAACTCCGCAATCTATTATACCAGTTTTCAATTTTTTTGTTTTGATTTTCTGATGATTCTGGCCAGGATTTTAGAAACAAAATATGAAATTATGGTATTGCCACGTGTCCTCTACAAGTACACAAAGTTTCAAGTCGATCCAATGTTTCTAAGTGGGTGAAAATCGTGTTCAAAAATTCCGTTACATATATACAAAAACACTTTTTGTTGATTTTCTGATGATTCTGGCCAGGATTTAAAAAAATAAATATGAATTTTATTGTATTGTCACGGGTTCTTTACACGTATACAAAGTTTCAAGTCTATCCAATGTTTCTAAGTGGGTGAAAATCGCGTTGAAAGATTCCGTTACATTGATACAAAAACACTTTTTTTTATTTTCTGATGATTATGGCCAGGATTTTAGAAAATAAATATGAAATTATTGTATTGTCACGGGTCCTCTACAAGTATACAACGTTTCAAGTCCAAGTCGATCCAATGATTTTAAGTGGGTGAAAATCGCGTTGAAAGATTCCGTTACATAGATAGATACAGGTCAAGTTAATATAAAGCATGTAAGGGGTCCTCATCTAGGGGATATGTGGATGGCGACCACAAGGTGCCCAAGCTGAGCAAAACATTTCTTCCACTTACTTGTGTTTTGCACTCTTTTAACTTTACTATCTAACCTCTCTTGGTTAACTCTTGTTTTTTTCGACCCCGACGCTATTAGGGCATCCGAGGGCTAGGGAGTCTTTCCTTTCTTCCATTTCTTCTTTCCTTTATTTTCTTTTCTTCTCCAGAAAAGCCTGACCAGAGGCTATAAGATGGCAGCCCCATCACTGGTCTTGCCTTCCTTTGGCCAGCAACCAATCGAAGGGACTATTATTATGCTTTCAAGTCTTATACGAGAATTTCCCGGGGAGGGAAAATTTTCTATAGGATCGTAACAGGCCTTGGCCTAATACTTGGAAGGAAGAAGAAGAAGAAATTACACATTATTTACTGGCAATTTTACAGTTTCTATATGGTAAAAGCCAAATTTTATAAGTTTGCTGGTAAGGTCCTATAACACTCTGTATATGCTCATTTTGAGGTAAGATAATGAAGATAAATATGTTGGTAAACTACACAAAGCCTGTTTTTATTGATAAGCATGCCAAGCTTAACATTCTCATTTGGTAGATAAATTTCTGTATCAATATGATATGCTAAGTACTGAGAAATAGTTCGGTATTGAATCCAAACAAGCATTTAACTGTAAAGTAAAAAATATTAATGTGAAAATTCCAACCTCGTTCAATTTCAAACCCAGACTTACTATATTCAATGTTTTTATTTACATTAATATTTTCCAATCCTGGATAGAATCTAATTTAAGAAAGAAGAATTAATGTTAGAACCGGGATTTGAACCCTGTACATCTCGTTCTCCGTACGAGTGTCCTTCCAATTACACCGTTCAAACGACGATACAGGCATTAACATTTCTTTCAACTTATACAATTATATTTGAAGAGAAAAATTTTCGCCTAGACCGGGACTCGAACCCGGGACCCTTGGCGTTCCAGGCCAAGTGCTCTATCAACTGAGCTACCGAGGCGAGTTACGATCTAGACACAAATTTTTCTCTTATGTACGTTGTAATTCCCTCGCGCCAAATGCTTGAAACCATAGCTTCTATCTTTGCAAATGGCGGCTTCTTAGTTAAGAAGACATTTATTGGGAATTTAACACTACTTTATAGCCAGTAGGGCTTCTATTGACGATTTTATTATTAATTTAACACTTCTCATTGAAGGATAAATTATATTCGAAGAGAAAAATTTTTGCCTAGACCGGGACTCGAACCCGGGACCCTTGGCGTTCCGGGCCAAGTGCTCTATCAACTGAGCTACCGAGGCGAGTTACGATCTAGACACAAATTTTTCTCTTATGTACGTTGTAATTCCCTCGTGCCAAATGCTTGAAACCATAGCTTCTATCTTTGCAAATGGCGGCTTCTTAGTTAAGAAGACATTTATTGGGAATTTGACACTACTTTATAGCCAGTAGGGCTTCTATTGACGGATTTTATTATTAATTTAACACTTCTCATTGAAGGATAAATTATAAATATAATTTATCCTTTAATGAGAAGTGTTAAATTAATAATAAAATCGTTTATACAATTATTTAATTAATATACAATTCTCATTCGTCCGAAGGCTAACAGCTGTTGCTACCATCATGCTAACTGACGGCTTCTATTCAGAAGTATTTTTATTGAGAATTTATACATTACTTTTTAGCAGTAAAGCTTCACATTTTCTATGTTTTTATTTAAAGTAACATTTTCCAATCTTGGATAGAATCTAATTAAGAAAGAAAAATCGAACAAATGATAATTGTATAAGTGAAAGAAATGTTAATATTTGTATCGTCGTTTGAGTGGTGTAATTGGACAGCACACTCACATGAAGAACGAGAAGTCTAGGGTTCAACTCACGGTTCAAACATTAATATTCCTTAATTAAGTTATGTAGATAGGAAATAACACTATGAGGTTCTTTAATATTGTTTATTTTTTATTATTTCACTCACCTCATACTTCATATTTTTTTTTAGAGTACTTTCATTGATGACTTTTTGTTCTTTGAATTTATTTATTTTCTTGTGTATCATTTTCTTTTGAAAACCATTATCCTTAGCAATTTGTATGATGTGTTCTTTCTCTTTATTGTGATTTTCTTTGCTCATGGGGACATTCACAAGTCTGTGTGTTAAACTATTAAATACTGCCTGTTTGTGTGAAAAATGGTTAAATCCAGTAGCTTTTATATAATTAATATAAAATTATAGAATATTCACCTGAAAGGTCCGTCTCCTCAACTTAATTATCATTTAACTGTAGCGCTTTCGGGACTTGTCCCATCATCGGCAGGATTCAAAACTGGTGTTTCACTGAAGATCTGGTAGAGGGGGTTGCATGTATTTGGTTCGTTTTCGTTTATCAGGCTGTCGTTGTGAGCTGCTTTCATGATTTCCATCTCTTCGAGTACGTTTATCTTCGCTGGATTATTTTCTCTGTGCATTACTGTTAGGGTGTTTTCAATATTTAACATGCGATGTCCTTCATGGATAACGTGTTTTGCATAGCTTGATTTACCTTCTGCGTGAATGAAGTCTCGAAAATGTTCTTTGAATCTGATGTTAAAACTCCTGTTTGTCCTTCCTATATAAAATTGTTGCAGTCCTTACATGTCAGTTTATAAACTCCTTGCTGTTGAAAATGTTATTTTCTTCAATGTTATTGTTTATTATGTTGTTTAATTTGTTATTGGTTCTGTATGCTATTTTTACGTTTTTTATCGGCTTTCTTTAGTGCATTGGCTAATTTTGTTGTTTCTTTTCCTGTGTATGTAAGTGTTATCCATGTTTTCTTTGTTGTTGTCAGATTCTTTTTCTAGTTTAGTTATGTTGGTTATGTTGTTCTTCCTTTTTTGTTTTTTTTACGAGCTTATCTATGAATTCTTCATTATAGCCATTGGTTTTTGCCATATACTTAATGTAGTTGAGTTCTTGGATATAATTGTCTTTGCTTAATGGGAGTTTCAACATTCTACTGACTAAGCTATTAAATGTACTAATTTTCTGTTGAAAAGGGTGTGTAGAATTTTTGTTTATGGCCAGAGCATTGTTTGTGGGTTTCCGGTAGATACCGATTTCTAGTTTATTGTTGTGTAGATTTTTGGTTATAGACAAATCTAAGTAGTTTATGCTGTTGTTAACTTCTATTTCTTCGGTGAAAGTGATTTTTTCATGCATGTTGTTTAAGTCTTGTAGTATTTCTACAGTTAAATGATAATTAAGTTGAGGAGACGGACCTTTCAGGTGAATATTCTATAATTTTATATTAATTTTGAATAAACCTCAACGGAACACATCATGAATCTTATAAAAGTTTTATATAATTGTCGATGTGAGTTTCTTTTCTGTAGATTCCAAATTCTATTTTCTTTTTTTCTTCATTCCTAATCAATTTAAGGTCTAAAAATGGTATTTCATGATTATTTTCTATTTCCATTGTAAATTTGATTGTTTTGTTTTGAATATTTAACAGTTTAATGGCATCTTCTATGAAGTATGAGGTGAGTGAAATAATAAAAAATAAACAATATTAATATTCCTATTTAATTTTAGGAAGTTATATTTTGAGGTTATTTTAATTATATTAACAGTCTGGGAAAGCTGACGATAAAACAGAATTGTTTTGAAACATGTCCAAGAACAAATCAACATTAATATTGAGGTAAGATGTCCAGACCAAAAATAATATAATTAATATTCCTTTCTTAAACCAGATCTCCTAGTCTGGAGGTGAACATGCTTTCACCTGAAACAGTGCAGTCGTCTGACAATGCATTTGTGTTCTTCATTTTTATATGAACTGGATAATCAGGTATAATACAAAAAAGGAGTACCTGCATCTGCTACATTGAACTGATGTTGGAGTACAGCTATCACTCCTATTCCCGTCACCATGGCAACACCAATAAACTGAAGTCGGAGACCGAGCCACTGTGCAGCTGCATTGCTTGCATACTGACACTTTTGATTTGCTTCCACATTTTCTTCATTTTCTCTCTTGAATCTATTCAAAACACATAACAATCAATAAAATTAATCCTCTCTCATTACTGGAGGGTGTGTGTGTGTGTGTGTGTGTATGTATATGTGTATATTCCAATCCCAACTCGCTATACTTTTTTTCTTTGCTTCATATTCTGTATTTGGTATGTAGATGGCATTCCATTTATGCATCACTTTGGCAAACAATGTTATATAAGGTGTGTGAGATGCAAGAAAGGGATTGACAGCTCATGGGCAATCATGCATGTGCAGAGAGGCTCACCTTACTGGTGACCAATCACAATCCATGTTTATCATATGATCCAGGACACCACCGTGCAGTGTTGACTGTGTCTGGTTTGCAATGCACTGTGTGAAACTTAGCCTTGCATGTTAATAGTAACAACAGTTTTAAATCATATTATTTATTTTTTCTTTCTTTCATGAGCAAAGAAAATTGCAATAAAGAGAAAAAATACATCATAAAAATTGCGAAGGATAATGGTTTTCAAGAGAAGATGATACACAAGAAAATAAATAAATTTAAGGAACAAAAAATGATTAATTAAAGTACTCTTCACACAGATAAAAATATTGGTAAAAAAATTCAAGAAGTTCACATACCATCCTTTAGTATTTGACAAGTTTAAAAAAGTCTTCAACAAATTCAACATTAAATTAGCACCGAAAAATGATTACAGCTTAGGTAATTTAATAAAAACCAACAAAAATGAAGAGATTGAAGACTGCAAAAAATCAGGAATTTATCAAATTAATTGTAAAGATTGTGAAAAGATATACATAGGAAAAACAAAAAGGAATCTAAATACAAGATTAAAGGAACACTTCAGAAATGTTAAAAATGGAGAAACCGAAAAATCTGCAATAGCTGCACATGCCTGGTCAGAAAAGCATAGAACAGAAACCAAAACAAAATTACTTAAACAATTGGAAAAACTGAAGGAACTCACAATTTGGGAAAAAAATTACATGTGCAAGAATGAAAATACAACTATGAATTTTGAAATACCCGGTTATAAGGAGAGGGGATTGATTGGGAAGTTCGTCGTTCAGCCATCAGATGGCGCGGAGGTCAATCTGCAGGATAGAAGGCCGTTGGATGTCAGATGTGAACGTGATATAGCATTGAAAATGTCACAAATGATGTGACGAAACCCTGGGTTTGCGAGGAGTTATGAAGTATGAGGTGAGTGAAAGAAAGAAAAAATAAACAATATTAAAAAACCTCATAGTGTTATTTCCTATCTACATAACTTAATAAAGTTTTAAATCATATTGAGTTACGCGTGTAAGGGATCTATTGAATATATGTACAACATATAAAAAGTACCAATTTTATTATCTTCTTCTTCTTCCTTCCAAGTATTATGCCAAGGCCTGTTACGATCCTACAGAAAATTTTCCCTCCAGCGTTTCATAGGACGGCCCAGTGATCTTCGTACTCTTGGTATATAATTATAAACAGCTTTAATAAAATTAAATGTATAAAGTACTTCTATTTACATGCCTTCTAGTGGGTTAGCAGATGAAGAAGTGGAGGAAAGATATGACAAGATAGAAGAGATCGTTGAGAGGGAGAAGAAGGGGGCATGTGTTATCCTAATGGGCGACTTTAATGGGAATTTTAAAATTACTGTATAAATCCATAAGAACTTCTTTTGATGTTTTTTATTAAATTTAAACATTTCTCACTGAAAGACAAATTATATTTGAAGAGAATAATTAATTGAAAATCATCGAAGAACATTTTTTGACAACTCACCTCATAAATCATATTTGAAGAGAAAAATTATACGCTCAGACCGGGACTTGAACCCGGGACCCTTGGTTTTCTAGTCCAAGTGCTCTACCATTTGAGCTACCTGAGCAAGTACCGATCTAAATGCAAATTTTTCTTTATATACGTTGTAATTCCCGCCCACCAAATGCTTTGAAGCCTTTGCTTCTATCTTTGCAAATGGCGGCTCCTTTATTAAGAAGACATATTTGGGAATTATACATTACATTATAAATGCCAGTACGGCTTTTTTTGATGTTCTTATTATTAATTTCATACATCTCAATGATTTATCCATCATTGAGATGTATGAAATTAATAATAAGAACATCACCTCATAAATTTCATGTTTTTCACGATACTGCAGTTTCAGGCGATATCACATCCATCTTCAGCCATAACTCAGACTCAAAAAATGTTCTCCGATGAATTTCAATGATTATACCTCATAATATTTTTCTTTTCAAATATAATTTGCCCATCATTAAGGTGTTTAAAAACGAATAATATGAACATTGAAAGAAGCACTACTGGCTTTATAAGTAATGTTTAAATTCCCAATAAAAAGTCTTCTTAATAAAGGAGCCGCCATTTGCAAAAATCGTAGCAATGGCTCGTAGCATTTGGGGTTAGGGAATTAACTATGTGTAAGAGAAAAATACGCGTTTAGATTGGAGGCCTAGGTGGCTCAGATGGAAGAGCATTGACATAGAAAGTCAAAGGTCCTGGGTTCAAACCCCAGTCTAGGCGTATATTTTTCTTTTCAAATATAATTTGTCCATCATTAAGGTGTTTAAAAACGAATAATATGAACATACCTCATAATGTTTACTTCCCAACATTAATTTAATAGAAATTAATGCCTATCCCACTCTCTTCAAATACAATTTGTCCTTCAGTGAGGAATATTAAATTTATAATAGAAACATCAAAAGAATCTCTACTGGCTTTATGCAGTAATGTTAAGATCCTATTAAAAGTCATCTTAAATAGCTGCCATTTGGCTTGTTGAAAAATGGTTCATAGCCTTTGGCGTTATCGGGAATTGTATAAGAAAATAATTTGTGTTTAGATTGGAGGCCTAGGATAGCTGAGTGACAGAGTGCTTGTGTATAAAACTAGAAGTCCTAGGTTTGAACTCCAGTTTAGGCATAAAATTTTCTCTTCAAATAATGGTAGTTGATTCAACAAAGAAGTACCTGCTCACTTACCAATCTTTTAGCCATTGCAGTAATAATTGTGTGATAGAACAGACTCAGTGAGTGGCTGAAATATGCGATTTTATAAGATATGTACCAGAATATTGTCTAATTAAGTTCATAATTTTGAGTATAAGCTAAACTCAAACTTTTTCATTTAATTTGAGTTTGTATTTTTTTTAACATTCTACCTCATTTGCTTGTTTAGTTGGACATATCTTTCAGGGCTGTTGCCCCATCTTCAGCATTGCACACACTGATTTTTTCTTTTCTTCAAGTTGTCGGTCCTGAATCTGTGTTCCAATTAAAGTAAACCTCATACTGTTACTTCCTAATGATTTTAAAATGTTTCATTTAAATTTTGAATAAAAAGGTACAGCATTACCCTGCATAAATACAGTAGATAAAAATATACGATGATTAATAAATTATAACAGGAAGTAACATTATGAGGTGGTTCTCAATAAATAAAGTCAGTTTAATATTTAATTTTAGGAAGTTATATTATGAGGTTATTTTAATTATATTATTTTTGGTCTGGACATCTTACCTCAATATTAATGTTGATTTGTTCTTGGACATGTTTCAAAACAATTCTGTTTGGGAAAGCTGACGATAAAACAGAATTGTTTTGAAACATGTCCAAGAACAAATCAACATTAATATTGAGGTAAGATGTCCAGACCAAAAATAATATAAATAAAGTCAGTTTGTTCATCTTACCTCATAAATTACAAGCATACTGAAACATGTCCAAAAAGAACAACAATTTATGAGGTAAGATGAACCTTAATTATTAGGTTTGATGATGATATACCTGGTAACAGCACGGAAGGATCTGATGGTTGATAAACCCATCAAAGTTTCATTAAAATGACTGTAGACAGGAGAAAGTGTGACACTAGAAAGACGTTTCAACTCTCTTGAAGTTAGTCTGTATAAATCTTGAAGCCAGTGGTATATCGGTACTAGTGGAGCCAGAATGAGTATCAACCATGGCATACCATATATTGTAATTACAAGTGTACCTGTCACACAGAAATACAGCATTATACAATTTCAAGTTAGTCCACTGCTGTGGTCTCGAGGTAGCGTGCTGCCTTGTCATGCAGCAGGCCTGGGTTCGATCCCCGGTCAGGACAGTTTTTCTGGGTGAGGTTTTTATCGGGGTTTTTCCTCGCCTGTAAGACAAATGTCAGGAAAACTTTAAGACCCAAACGGTCCCCAAAATCATATGGCCATCGCAATCATCATCATTCATATTCATCTTAGGTTAAGCTTAGGATTAGGGACTCTCCTGGCGCACCATTATCATCATCATCACCCATCATATCATCGGGGCAATGTAACCCCGCCTTCCAGGCACCCAAACATCAGAAATGGGTTACAAGTACGCCATTGCCAGGAGAGGAATCAGGAATGTCGAAAGACCACTTGGGGCATTTGAAAAAAAAAAATTCAAGTTATTTACAGCCACTTTAATTTCAACACTTATTATTATTATGAGTAAGTTATTTTGACTCACCTCATTTTTTTTTATATTCTGCAGACTATAGTTTTGTTGCATTTATGCGACATTGTCGATGCATTCTAACTGTTGTGTTGCAATGTTGCATAGACGCAACAAAACTATAGTCTGCAGAATATAAAAAAAAGTATGAGGTGAGTCAAAATAACTAACTCATAATAATTAAAAAAACCTCATAGTGTTATTTCCTACAAATATTAAATTCAACAGCTATGTTGTTATTTTTCTGTAGGTTATGATTAATATTATATCAAATGTGACATTCTCTATCAATCTAGAGACAATAGATGCTCAATAATAGCGACCTCTGAATTTCACTACATCTGGTGTTAAAAATGGTCGGTTTAAATTCAGTGAGAGGTGCTCTCTACTCATACTCAACTTAATATCATGAAAACAAAACAAAAAGAAACCTGAAAATTAGAACCAAGGAACACATAAGAAATATTAAAAATGGGGAAATAGAAAAATCTGCAGTTGCTTCTCATGTTTGGGCTGAAAAACATAATGTAAATTCGAACACTAAATTATTAAAACAGTTAGAAAATACAAAGGAACTCAGCATTTAGGAAAAAAAATTACATTCAGAAGAACAAAAATAGAGTTATGAATTTCGAAATTCCTGCTGAACGTAACCTAGTTTGGAGGTTCTTTGGCCAGCCAGAAGAGGGAGCTGATATCGACATCCAGGGTTCACAACCTAAAACTCATCAGTGTAGTAAAGCTGACGATGATATAGAAGAATATATCGAAACATGTTCGAGAACAAATCAACATTAAATTGAGGTAAGATATCTCTTAGACTCAAAAAAACTTGATAAAATAAATAATTAATATCATGACTTAAATAATTTCAAATATCTCATTCTTTTATTCATGCTAAACTTACAAATTTTGAAGATATGGTTCTATAGTTGTGTGGCACTATTAAATAACAGGAAAAGAAACAAAAATGGAATTTTATTAAAGTAATGGCTGTTCCTGTATTGATGTATGGATCAGAACGTTGGACGATCACTAAAAGACAAGAACAAAGATTGGAAGCAATTGATAGATTTTTAAGAAATATAGCAGGATATACTCTGCTGGATAAGAAATGAAATAAAGATATAAGAAAGGAACTAAATATTTTCAAACTTACAGATCAAATAGTTAAATATAGGAACACCTGGAAAGAACATGTTGATAGAATGCCAGAAGAAAGATTTCCAAAATTATTGCTGAATTATAAATCACACGGAAGGAGATAAGTCGGATGCCCACACAGAAGATAATTATTATGAGTTGGAATTTTAACAATTCTAGCTTTCATGCAACTGGAATGAGCCAACAGGTTTAATCCTTGGATGAAGAAGAAGGTTCTATAGTTGTGAACATAGATGGTTTGCTGTCTTTATTTAAATTCATATGGTGAAAATGTTTAGTGATTTTTCAGAGACATTGTGGCTTAAAATGTATGACAATTGCCTTATAGTTGAAGAAAACCCTGAAAAACTTCAAACATTAAATTCAACCGGGAATTGAAACTAAGCCTGTGGCATGAGAGACAACATTAAAACTGTGATTAAGAGGAAATTTGTGTTATAGTTATTCATAACAAATATGAAGTGATACTATCCTTAAAAATCAAATCAGAAAAAAGTATTAAGAAATAATACACTTTACTTCATAAAATTAAATTTGTCACTTTCTACCCTCAACCAGAGGAACAGAAACCATTCATTAGATTTCCCTTTTACTTAAAAAATGTAATAAAGTAAGTCTGTAGGCTTCCATGACCAGTATCGTAAGTCTAATTGAAATTGTCTTCCAGGCTAAATTGGTATGGTCTAATTTTAGTAACAGTTGACATTTCAACATAATAGTAGTTTGATATGCACGGCTGACCTCATACTTATAGATCTTTTTGAAGACCCAGTGTTTCAATGCTTTAAGCATCATTATCAATTCTTTCTATCAAATTGGAAGTTTGTGATCTTGTAGGTTGATTTCTGCTCCCTCTGTTGGCTGACCGATGAACTTCCAAATCAAATTTTTTTCTCTGGGAATTTCAAAGTTCATTATTTTCTTTCTCAAGCGAATGATGACAAATCAAGAGCTTCAGAACATTTGAATACTGCTTATTTTCTTTCTATTTTTGTGGATGTAAATTTTCTCCCAAATTGTGAGTACCTTAGAAACACTGGGTCTTAAAAAATCTATAAACATGAGGTGAATCGTTCATATCTAACTCCTATTATTTAAAATAAGCCTCATAGTGTTACTTCCTTTAAATATTAAATTAAACTTGACATTTCATCTACAGGTGTAATTAGACATCTTCAGAAAATTGTGTGTGACTTCTGTGAACTCATCAGGTGATGGCTATGGGCTGGTTAGACACTGAAAAGTTCCCTCTATTTACAGGGAGTTGATCTCTAGGTGATCTTGGATAAATGAGGTTTTTTTTATAAAGGATGAAGATTAACAAAATTTAGATCCTGGCTGTACATGAAACAAGAACCTAACCAATGAGCTCTGTTACTATTAATACTGACAACCAATCAGAAAATAACTCTACCAGTGAATCGTCTACAAACAGAGGGTGTGTATGAATGTATGCTCTGGAGTTAACAAAAAAAGTTATTCTCCTTCTTTCTTCCCAATACTTGAATGTCATACTTGATAATTTTGAAGAGCTACACAGTTTGTTTAAATGTTCTCTGTCCATTTCCACACCTTGAGAACACAATATATACTCAGAAGACATTAATACACCAATAATATATTGTATGAAGATGTTTTCCTAAGCAGTAATGTCCTGTAAATTAATGAGTCATTTTTTAACATCTTACCTCATATTTTATGTTTCTTCAAACATGGGAACTAGTTTTCGAGAGAAGGATCTCTCTCATTTTCAACCGACATTATGACTACCGGATTTTCGTTGGAATCTCCATCAGTACGAAAATCCGGTAATCATAATGTCGGTTGAAAATGAGAGAGATCCTTCTCTCGAAAACTAGTTCCCGTGTTTGAAGAAACATAAAATATGAGGTAAGATGTTAAAAAATGACTCATTAATTTACGAATTAAGAACCTCATAATGTTATTTCCCATATTTAACTATTTGAGTAATGTCCTGTAGTACACCTCAGTATAGCAACTGCAGATTTTCATGGTAGTTCCAGAATTATAGATGGATTTTCTAATAGTATTTTTATATTTCTGTTTCCGACTTTTTCAATTAAATTGGAATTGTCATTAAATGTTTTCTTTATAATTCTTTTATTGATTCATAAGAAAATGCATTTGTTACTTGCTTAATTTTACACCCTTTTTTTTGAAAGTATATCAGCTCTTTCATTCCTTTGTATTCCACAATGGGCTGGCATCTATTGTAAGACTATATGTTTACCAAGTTTTCTCAATAGTCTGAATTATGTTTTGTATTTCTAATATTTTACCATTTTTGGATACATGGTTAATGCTATGGCCTGAATTGCGGCTTTGGAATCTGATAGAATAAAAATATTTTTGCAATGTTGTAGCCAATTAAAAATGTTTTTAAGCAAGAGATTAATAGCTTCAATTTTACCATCAAAATTAGTAGTATTTCTTCCAGCGTGTTCATAAAAGGATAAGAATTGGCATGTTCCACCTGCCCCTGCTCCACTCTCATCTAAGAGAGATCCATCTGTATAGATGTGTGTCCAGTTTTCAGAATGGTAATTTGTGTGTATAGTTTCTAATGCAAATTGCCTCATCAGGGGATATATCTTTTTTATTAACTGGAGCATTTAATTTTATTTTAGAAAGAAAAATTACGTTCAAACAGGGAGTCGAACCCTGGACCTCTGACTCTGACATCAGTGCAGTAACTGTTACACCATTCGAACTTCTGATATGAACATCAAATTTCTTTCTACTTATACAATTAATTTTTCTTTCTAAATTAAAACTATATCCAATTCTGGAGCATGTTAATTAAAAATATAACATCAAAATAGTAGCTTTAACCGCTTAAAAATTAATGTTTAAATTCTCAATGAAAATTACTTCAAAAAGAAGTCGTCATATGGCGTTGTTGATAGCGATGGCTATTGACCTTCGGATGAAAGGAGAATTAATTGTATAAGTAGAAAGAAATTTGACGTTCCTATTGGAAGTTCAAATGGTGTAACGGTTACTGCACTGACGTACAGAGTCAGAGGTCCAGGGTTCGACTCCCGGTTTGAACGTAATTTTTCTTTTTAAAATAAAACTATATCCAATTCTGGAACATGTTAATTTAAAGTATAACATAAAAAAAAGGAACATTTAAGTTTAAATTGTGTTCAATGACAACATTATCAATTGGGTTGACACCATATAGTACATCCTCTTTATTTTTTTTGTATTTCTAAGTTCTCAGTTATTTTAATTACTTCTTGTATAAACCCAATCTGTGTTTTCATAACTGGATTTGAAATTTGATATGGTTCCAGTATCCAACCAGTGATAAGGTGTTCACAGAGCCCAAGCAGAGCCTCCTGAAGATGTTTATTGCTGCAGTAAATGGAATTTCGAGTGTTACTAAAACTAAAATATGGTTAATTTTTTCTTCAAAATAATAATTATCTGTCACTGTGAATGTTAACATTTAAATTAATACACTGAAATATAAAGCTGAACTCCTATAAAAGTTATGTGATTTCTCATTAAAAATTTCTTCTTGAATAACAAGCCACCAGATAGCATCTGCTTCTGATGATAAAGATAATTGTATTTGAGGAAGAAGAATTAGCATTTGTATCAGAAGCCTGAAATAGTGTAATGGTTAGCACACTCGCATGCAGAGCTAAAGGTTTTGGGTTCATATCTTGATTCAGGCATTAATTTTATTTTCAAAATAATAGAATATGGTTATTTCAACCAGAATTACTAAAATAAACTAGATGGGGGCAAAAAAAAAAATTAATATTGCAGGCTAAACTCATAACAGTTGAAATCTAGTAGAGAATGAGGACAAAGATCTCTGAAACATGTCCATGTAAGGAGATGAATTTTATGAGGTGAGGTATATAATTTCCAATATAATTTTTATGATTATTCTTACCTAATAATCCAAAAAACTGAGCCAGTAGAATATTCATAATGAATGGAAGCGAGTCATCTATAGCATACATATCTGATGAAAATCTGTTGAGGATTCTGCCAACAGGTGTCACATCAAAAAATGTTACTTTTGCCTGCAAATATAGAAAAAGTATTAAAACGTGCTCACATCTCCAAAGTTAAATATCTTAATAGCCTACTTTCTGGATATTATAACCTAATAATGGAAATAAAGAAGGAATACAATTTTTGCATTAAATGCACACACATGCACATTATTTTCTCTTTTTCTAATTTCGAGGGTCATACTGAAAGTCATGAGCAACATTTTTTTTAAACAATCATAATATTTATTTTAGACAAACCAAGTACACCATGTTAATCTACAGACCTTTGTGCTACTTTTCAACATAGTCTCCATTTCTTTGCACACATTTTGTCCAGCGTTCTACAAGCTTGAAAATTCCCTTATGATAGAAGTCCATTCCAGCTGCTCGAAGACACTGACGCACTGCTTTCCGAATATCCTCCAGCGTTATCGTGTTGCAGAATGATTTTCCTACCAGGGCGTTTGTCGTGCAATGCACGACGGAGCTTCACAAGTGTCTGGATATAGCGGGCAGCATTTATGGTTTGTCCAGGTTCAAGAAATTCAACCAGAATGCAACCTTGCGCATCCCAGAAGACGCTGCCCATAACTTCCCCAACAGATTGCACTGCCTTCGCTTTTTTCTTTATGGCGAATTCAAGTGGTGCCATTCCATACTCTGGCGTTTTGTTTCAGGCTCGTAGCGATGAGACCAGCTTTCGTCACCTGTCACTATACTCGTCAAAAAATCATCACTTTCATTTCGAAATCTCTGAAGAAGGTTATGGGTGATGGTTCTTCTCTGAAGTTTGTGGTCTTCACTCAATAAACGTGGAACCCAACGGGCACTAACTTTTTGGTAACCTAAACTGTGAATCATTTCTTGCACTGCACTGTGTCCTACTGCAAGTTTTGTAGCGATTTCATTCACTGTGATACACCTGTCATCTCTAATGAGCGCATCAACTCTTTCCTTGTTGCAATCCGTGGAGGCAGAGCGTGGGCGACCGCTACGAGGCTCATCTTTGATACTTGTGTTCCCATCTTTAAAATGTTTCACCCATCTCCTAACACTGCTGGTACCCATGCAGGCATCTCCGTAAGCACATTGAAGTCTTTGGTGAATATCAACAGCAGATTGTTCCTCTTTAACAAGGAATTCAATGACAGCGCACTGTCAAAATGAAACATTGATGTCTGCAATTTTGGAAACACTGCGTGTGGTCACATGATAGAAGCTATGATGCCACAAAAAGGCAATGTTGTGGTATAAAGTGTGCAGATTACGATCCTGCAGTTGTTTTTGTTACATTGTTGAAATTTGAATTTTAACAATGGGTTGCTCACGACTTTCAGTACGACCCTCATATCTTCAAATATTTTAATATTTTCATTACCTTAATAATTGAATTTAACAGACGTTCATGTATATTTTTCGCAGCATGAATTCCACCATAAGCAAACAAAAATGCTCTAAATAATGTAAAAACTGTATTTAAAACAGCTAAAACTGCATATATTATCAAGTAATATGTAAAATCTTCTCCATCATTAACATCAAACACAAAGTCTGAACTGTTTGTGTGATTGCGAGGAACAACACTATCTTCACTAACCTGAAACACAAAGAGCAATTCATTTTTTTTATTTTAAGTCTGACGTAAATACAGCAAACTTCTGAATATCTCAATGAATTTAATCAATTGAATTGGTGTTTACTTGACGAAAATCCATACTTATTAATTAAATAAAAATAAAACATAGTTTTATTTGATTTTCATATTTATTATATAATTCAGTGACAGCTGCTTCGGTACACTGTACCTTCTTCAGACATGTTAAATTATGAATTGTGTTCCAACTGATCTAAGCAACAATACAACAATATTTATTTAAATTTTTAAATTTAACAAAGGGGATTCATTCAAATCAAGTTGAGAACTTAACAGTTTGTTACTACTTTTAAATTTATTTATTTCTACAGCTTCCAAAAGATCTAACTTCTTACCCTTATCACAAACATGTAAAATTTCAAAATTTGGATCAAAACAATGATTAAATTGGAATTTTACATGTTTGTGATAAGGGTAAGAAGTTAGATCTTTTGGAGGCTGTAGAAATAAATAAATTTAAAAGTAGTAACAAACTGTTAAATTCTCATGATGTTTTTATTATTGATTTAACATTTCTCAATGAAAGATAAATTATATTTGAAGAGAAAAATTTTCGCCTAGACCGGGACTCGAACCCGGGACCCTTGGCTTTCCGGGCCAAGTGCTCTACCAACTGAGCTACCGAGGCGAGTTACGATCTAGATGCAAATTTTTCTCTTATATACGTTGTAATTCCCTATTGCCAAATGCTTTTGAAACCATTGCTTCTATCTTTGCAAATGGCGGCTTCTTAGTTAAGAAGACATTTATTGGGAATTTAAGATTACTTTATAAAGCTAGTAAGGCTTCTAATGATGTTTTTATTATTGATTTAACATTTCTCACTGTAAGATAAATTATATTTGAAGAGAAAAATTTTTTCGCCTAGACCGGGACTCGAACCTGGGACCCTTGGCTTTCCGGGCCATTTGCAATGGTTTCAAAAGCATTTGGCGATAGGGAATTACAATGTATATAAGAGAAAAATTTGCGTCTAGATCGTAACTCGCCTTGGTAGCTCAGTTGGTAGAGCACTTGGCCCGGAAAGCCAAGGGTCCCGGGTTCGAGTCCCGGTCTAGGCGAAAATTTTTCTCTTGAAATATAATGTTAAATTCTCAACTTGATTTTAATGAATCCCCTTTGTTAAATTAAAGTAATTAAATATTGTTGCATTGTTGCTTAGATCAGTTGGAACACAATTCATAATTTAACATGTCAAGAACGTACAGTGTACTGAAACAGCTGTCACTGAATTATATAATAAATATGAAAATCAAATAAAACTATGTTTTATTTTTATTTAATTAATCAATGAATTTAGTCCAGATACCAGTCAATCAGAAACAGCAGTGCATATGTGAGAAAATATACAGCCATTGCCAGAATCCACAAGTTATAATACACTTTTGAAATGCCTACAAACAAAAATCCAAAAGGCTGGAGGATATCCTATTTCATAAGAGGATGACACCAAAAAATTCAAAGACTGAAAACATTACACAGTAAAATAAATAATAGTTTTAAAAAACTAAAACAACACACTTTATTAGAAAACCTAACTAAAAAAATGAAAAATAATTTTAATTTCCAAAATGCTTGGGATAAATAATTTTACCATCAAAAGCGTGGGGTGCTTCTTATGATTTTTACATTTTCTTCTTAGAGACACTACCAATATCTGTTTATTATCAAATATATTAATTGATAAAGAGCACCCCACGCTTTTGATGGTAAAATTATTTATCCCAAGCGTGTTGGAAATTAAAATTATTTTTCATTTTTTTAGTTCGGTTTTCTAATAAAGCATGTTGTTTTGTTTTTTAAAACTATTATTTATTTGATTTTCTGATGATTCTGGCCAGGATTTTAGAAAATAAATATGAAAATATTGTATTGTCACGGGTCCTTTACAAGTATACAAAGTTTCAAGTCAATCCAATGTTTCTAAGTGGGTGAAAATCGTGGTGTTCAAAGATTCCGTTACATAGGTACAAAGACACTTTTTTTAATTTTCTGATGATTCTGGCCAGGATTTTAGAAAAAAAACTGAAATTATTGTATTGTCACAGGTCCTTTACAAGTATACAAAGTTTCAAGTCGATCCAATGATTTTAAGTGGGTGAAAATCGCATTGAAAGATTCTGTTACATAGATAGATAGATAGATACCAGGTCAAGCTAATATAAAGCGTGTAAAAAATGAATGATTTTCAATTTCTTACCCAGTAACTAAGCCACCAGTCAGTCAGATTCTTGGAAGACTGCATGAGGAGTATAGAGATCAATATGGCTATGGTGAGAAGATATCCTACTGCTCTGAGATAGGACATGTACACATTGAGTTGAACAGAACCCACTTCGCACTCCTCCTCTTCTAGTATACTGTCAATGCTAAGTGTGTCCACTTCCACTTCATTCATTACTTTCTTGTGACTAGAACCTGACTCACTCATATCCAGTTCAGAAGGTGAAAGGTAATCATCAAACTCAGTTAATATTTCTGCAGGCTTACCTGCGACAAATAATTTTAATGAACATAAATTTACATCTGAAATTACACAGGGATGAAGAAAAGAAGAAAATAGGATTCAGCATTTACAGAAAAGGAACACATATAGATAACTATATTAAATCAACAGGTTTAAACGTATTTCACACAAAATGGCAATCTTCAACAACCTAGCACATTGATTGGTAAATATACCCATGGACAAGAAAAATTATGAGTTAGAGAGGAAACACATAATTAAGGTTGCAAAAGAAAATGGTGTCAGTGAAAAAATTATACACAAAAAAATTGAGAAGTACAAAAAACAAAAATTGAAGAACAAAAGCACTCTACAGATAGAAAAACCAAAAGATAAGAAGTACAGGAAATTCACAAATCACTCTTGGGCACACAACAAATTTCAAAAGATTTTTGAAAAATTTAATGTTAATTTAGTACCAAAAAATGATTATACTTTAAATAAACTAATTAAAATGAAAAGATTGATGATGGTGAAAAATCAGGAATATATCAAATAAAATGTGCAGACTGTGATAAGGTATACATAGGGAAAACAAAAAGAAATTTAACCATTAGAACTAAAGAACACATAAGAAATGTAAAAAAAAATGGAAGTAGAAAAATCTGCAGTGGCTGCTCACGTTTGGTCAGAAAAACACAAAATTATTTAAAACAGTTAGAAAACAAAAATGAAATGAAAAAAAAAAAATGGGAAAAAATCTACATACAGAAGAACAAGGAAAGAATTATGAATTTTGAAATTTCTGGAGAAAGGAACCTCATTACTAAATTCATTGGACCAGAGGCAGAGAGAGAGCAGGAATCAAAAATCAGGGCCAACAACTTGAGAAAATCAAGTCTGTAATTGCTGACAATGGGGCTCAGAAGCCTTGACACATATGTTCGACAAAATCAACCATAAGAGGTAAGAATGTACAGACAAAATGTCTTAATTATAAATTTACGTATTTACGAACAGCGATAAATGCAAATGGAAAAATACAATCTGAAATCGGTAAAAGAAAAGAGAAAAGTTTAAAAGTCTATAATTTAACTAAACAATTCATTTGGAATAAAGATATACCTATCAAGAGTAAAATGACAATGTATAAAACTTATTTCAAACCAGTTCTAACATACGCAGCTGAAACTTGGACATATACAAAGAAGGAATTGAGCAGAATCCAAGCTACAAAAATGAAATTTCTATGTGGAATGGTACATAAAACAAGCAGAGATAGAATAAAAAACAACAAAATCAGGGAGACATTAAATATAGAAAAATTAACAACAGACATAGAAAAAATAGACTAAAATGGTTTGGACAATTAAAAAGAATGGAAAAGGGAAGATTACCACAAAGACTGTTAGATCTCAACATACAAGGAAAACGACCACGAGAAAGATGGATTAACCAAGTGAAGAAAAGTTTACAAGAAAGAGGATGCCACTGGGAAGAACTAAAAAAAGAAGGAAAGATGGTTGGAGGCATATTTGGAATTGACGTTCCAAAAGGAGGACACGATAAGAGGATGATGATAAAATAGATTTAGATTTATCACCTCCAATAATTAGTTATCCTGGACCAAGAAGAATATAATACCAAAATGGAAACACTCTTGATGGGAGAAGAATATTAAGAATCATCATCATCATAGTACATTCACGAATTTAGGCCATTTGTTGACCTGTTTCGGCCTCAAGAGAAACACCATCCAAAAGTCTTTTGAGTAGACGTCTTGGTCTTCTTCTTCCCTGCAGGTTGATATCTTAACATTTGTTTGAGTATTCTGTGATCTTCCATTCGATGAACATGTTGCATCCATCTTGACTTATAATAAAAAATGTTGTTTTCTAAAGGTTCCATATGCAATTCTTCTATGATGTCTTCATTTTTTTTGTGATCTAGTAGTGTGTATCCTGCAGTTCTTCAAAGGTATCTCATTTCAGCAGGTCTCTGTATATCCTTTTGTTTCAACGTCCATACTTCGCTACCATATAAAAGAGTTGGAAGAGCCAATGTTTTATACACTTTTAGTCTTGAATGCTTTTGGACTAACTGCGGCTTGAAGATAGAATTTATTAACCCTAAAATTCTTAAAAATTTAGATATATTTGCATTTACATCCTTTTCTTCTTCATATGAGATATTCCATCCTAGATATGTAAAATTATTCACCTGCTCCAAAATTTTATTGTCCAGTACAATTTTACTTCTGACAGGATCTACACATTGAAATGCCATCATTTTTGTTTTTTCTGTAGATATCTTCAATCCATATTCTTCTGTAATTTTGTTAAGTTCATACAGACCTTTCTGTAGATTATCTTCTGAATTTGCTATTATTATTTGGTCATCTGCAAACAATAGGGTGTTTAATTTTCTATTTTCTGATATTCTTATTCCAAATTTATATTTCTTGTTCCAGCAACATATTACTCCATTGATATAAATTGCGAAGAGTGTTGGGGATAGGGGGCAGCCTTGTCTCACACCACGATTTATAATTCCTTCTTCAGAAAATCTGTTATATAATTTAATCTTTATGGTTTGTAAATATTTTGTATGTTCTGCAGAAGTAAATTTGGTATATTTCTGTCTTCCAATATATTTAAGAGTTTTGATCTCTTGACTGTGTTGAATGCTTTTTCAAAATCTATGAAAGCAAAATGTGTTTCTAAGTTGAATTCTCTTCTTTTTTCAAGCAATAGTTTAACAGAAAATGTTGAATCAATATAAGATCATCCTTTCCTAAATCCATTTTGACATTCCATAAGGAATTTTTCACTGAAACTTTTCAATTTTCCATTTAAAATGAAGAAATTAAATCTAATCCCCTCCCAAAAAATAATCAGAAGCATAGAAACTAGCTTAAAATCTTTTAAAGAATTATATCAGAAAAGGAAAAAATTCAAATTAAAAATTGCAAATCCTAGAAACCCAAACATTCATGGTCTTGAGACATGGAACATCTTACCTCAAATTAATATTGATTTATTACTTCAACAGGTTTCAATATAATCTTCTATATCATCGTCAGCTTGTAAGATGTTCCCAGTCTCAAAAAACCTTGATTAAAAGAACCTCAAAATATTACTACCTAAAATACACCATTCATGGTCTTTCTAAAATCCATAAAGATGGAAAGAAAATGAGGCCAAGGATTAACAATATTGGTTCACCTACTTACTAGATATCAAAATGGATAAGTAATACATTCAAAGAATTGGACAAGTTTGAAAATCTAGCTGTGGAAAATCCTTACCAACTAATAGAAAAATTAGAAAGTACAGAAATTGAACCTTCAGAAAAATTAGTTTCATTTGATGTCACCTTATTGTTTATAAACTTTCCAACAGATAAAACAATATAATTTTGGACAGGCCAATGTAAAACAATGATAGCTGGTGAGAGCAGAGAAGAATACATAAAATTAACCAAATTATGTATCGATAAAATGTTTTTCACTTACAGAGATAAATTTTACAAACAATGATGAAGAAATCCATTATCCCCAAGCTTGACAAATATGTTCCTGGGTAATTTTGAATGTCAGATAATCAAAGCACGCCCTTTGAAGTTTAAATTTCAGGCAGTGTCAAAATAATAGATGGCAGCAAAGACTAGTTCTACACTAGTAAGTAAAACAAGACACTGTTAGGTAAAATTTAATCACTCACCTCATATTTTTCTTCTTATTTTAATTTAAACTGTAGTTTCGGAACTTCAGATTTCAGTACCATCGTTTGAACCTCAAGTTTCAACATCTTTTTAAAATTTCAACATAAGATTGGCACCTAAAAATGACTATAGCAGCAATATTAAAAAATATATATGTAGTCAATATGCCCATTTCACCAATTAATGTTTTAAAATGGTCAACAAGTTTCTACAGCCAAGCTGTCATTCTCAAGACCAGATATTGACTCAATAATTGGTGAAATGGGCATATTGACTACATATATATTTTTTAATATTATATCACCAAGAAGATCACTTGTGTATTAAATACATTGGACATCCAGGTCAATTCGATCTTTATTGACTATTGACAAATAATATAGCTATGAGTCAGTCAATATCTGGTCTTGAGAATGACAGCTTGGCTGTAGAAACTTGTTGACCATTTTAAAACATTAATTGGTGAAATGGGCATATTGACTACATAGGCCCTATATATTTTTTAATATTATATCAGCAAGAAGATCACTTGTGTATTAAATAGCAGCAATAGTTTAATAAGACCTAACAAAAATGAGAAAATAGAAGAAGAAAACAAATCAGGGATTTATCAGATTAAATGTGAAGAATGTGAGAAATTCTACATAGGAAAAACTAAGAAAAATTTAAAAACGAGAGTGAAAGAACATCTCAGGAACATCAAGAAAGGGGAAGTAGAAAAATCTGCAGTGGCTGCCCATGTATGGTCTGAAAAACATCTTATCGAAATGAAGGCTAAATTATTAAAACAAATAGAAAAACCAAAAGAGCTCACAGTTTGGGAAAAGATCTACATTCAAAGGAGCAAAAAGGAGAAATTGATGAACTTTGAAATTCCCAGGGAGAATGACTGATTTCGAGGTTTTTCAGTCTGCCAATAGAAGGAGCGAAAGATGGCTCTTCAAGACGACAGAACAACGGTCGCGGTCTAAAGTTCTGAAACTAGTTTAAATTAAAATAAGAAGAAAAATATGAGGTGAGTGATTAAATTTGACCTAAATGAAACCTCGTAGTGTGAATTCATAAAATAGGTAAGACACTTAGGGTCATATGTAAATACATTAGTCTCTACTCAAATTACTTCCAATCACTGGTGAGCTGACTCACTGTGAGCAAGTGCAAAGATCGAATTAGCTATCCACAAACTGGTCATGCATGAAAGTTGTCATTTTTGTAATATTGGGAAGAAAGTACCCAGAATTCTCAGCGATAAAACCACTTTCGTTATTTTCATCTGCTATAGAGGAACGCATTTACGCTTGCATCCCGCAAATAATACCGTATACAACGACGTCTGAATATTACACCGATTCTCCTGTTCTTCCAGTTGAATTCTTTGATAGACTCTATCAAATTCCTCTTCTCCGCATATACCGAAAACATGATCGAAGTCTTCAAGGTCCGACATCTTGGATAAAGCGGCAAGGTTTCAAACTACATCGGTTCCCTTCAGGATTCTCAAGATAAGTTTCTATCTTAAGTTATGAACTTAAGTTACCTTGTCAGGTAGCTTACAAATTATTATCGCATGAATAGATTTCTGAGTAAGCAAAATCGTATTAGCATAAAACTTTCTCAGCAGAGAACGCCTTTTACGGTGTAATGCATTTATAAATTTGACCCTTAATTAAGTTATGTAGGTAGGAAACAACACTATCAGGTTTATTTTAAATTTGTTGAGTTGTTTCTTGACTCACCTCATACTTCTTTGCGAGGGAGTTAAGAAGTATGAGGTGAGTCAAGAAACAACTCAACAAAATTAAGTAAGACACTGTTACTTTTTACTTTATGTATTGAAGTACAACTGTATGAGCTAAATAAATCAACTCACCTTGTTTTGTTATTTTTCCATTATCCATTACAAGAACCATGTCTGCTGACAACAGATATTGTATGTGATGCGTGCATAGTATTCTTGTTTTGTTTTGTAGCAGACCAGTTATACACTTGTGAAAAATGAGGCGAGCAACGTTAACATCCACAGCTGACAATATGTCATCCAATAAATATATATTTTTATCCTATAAATGCAGAACAATATTATTTTAAAATACAATAGGAAGTAACATTAAGAGGTTTTGTTTATTTTTTATTATTTCACTCACCTCATACTTCATAATTGTGAACGTGACGCAGCATTGACAATGTCACAAATTACGTGAAGAAACCCAGGGTCTGCTATGATTTATGAAGTATGAGGTGAGTGAAATAATAAAAAATAAACAATATTAAAGAACCTCATAGTGTTATTTCCTATCTACATAACTTAATTAAGAGGTTTGTTTATTAATTAAAACTTTTGTCTGTTCATTCTTACCTCTTAGAGTTGTTTTTGTCGAATAAATGTTTCAGAGCTTCTTAGCCCCATCATCAATAAGTACAGACATAATTTTCTCATGTTGTCGGCCCTGATTCTTGATTCCTGCTCTCTTTGCCTCTGGTCCAATGAATTTACTAATGAGGTTCCTTTCTACGGGAATTTCAAAGTTCATAATTCTTTCCTTGTTCTTCTGTATATAGATTTTTTCCCATATGGTGAGTTCATTTTTGTTTTCTAACTGTTTCAATAATTTTGTGTTTACATCTATTTTGTGTTTTTCTGACCAAACATGAGCAGCCACTGCAGATTTTTCTACTTCCCCTTTTTTTTTACATCCTTATGTGTTCTTTAGTTCTAATGGTTAAATTTCTTTTTGTTTTCCCTATGTATATCTTATCACAGTCTGCACATTTTTATTTGACATATTCCATTTTTATTTGATATATTCCTGATTTTTTACCATCATCAATCTTTTCATTTTTATTAGTTTATTTAAACTATAATCATTTTTTGGTACTAAATTAATATTAAATTTTCCAAAAAAGTCTGAAATTTGTTGTGTGCCCAAGGGTGATATGTGAATTTCCTGTATTTCTTATTTTTGGTTTTTCTCTCTGAAGAGTGCTTTCGTTTCTCAATTTTTGTTTTTTTGTACTTCTCAATTTTTTTTTGTGTATAATTTTTAACTGAAACCATTTTCTTTTGCAACCTTATTTATGTGTTTCCTCTCTAACTCATAATTTTTCTTGTTCATGGGTATATTTATCAACCTGTTGAAGACCGCCATTTTGTGTGAAATATGGTTGAAACCTGTTGATTTGATATAGTTATCTGTGTGTGTTTCTTTTCTGTAAATGCTGAATTCTATTTTCTTCTTTTCTTCATTCCTGTGTAATTTCAGATCTAAAAACGGTAATTCTTTGTTCATTTATTTTTCTAGTGTGAATTTGATTGTTTTCTTCTGTATATTTAAAACAGTTAGAGAACAAAAATGAACTCGCCATATGGGAAAAAATCTATATATAGAAGAACAAGGTAAGAATTATGAACTTTAAAATTCCCACAGATAGGAACCTCAATAGTAAATTCATTGGACCAGAGGCAAAGAGAGCAGGAATCAAGAATCAGGGCCGACAACTTGAGAAAATTCAGTCTGTAATCGCTGACGATGGGGTTAAGAAGCACTGAAACATATCTTCGACAAAATCAACTCTAAGAGGTAAGAAAGAACAGACAATATGTTTTAATTATTAGAACAATATAATCATATTTGAAGAGAAAAATTATACGCTCAGACCGGGAACAATATAAGTTTATCTTTTTAGCTAATTAAGTGCACAACATGCATAACTGTACCACATTTGTATTAATAGAAATAAGAAAAAAAAACACACAGGTCTAACATATTTTTCTCTTAGAAGAGTGCTTTGTTTAATGAATTTTTGTCTTTTAAACTTATTTTCTAAAAAAGGTAATATTCTAATCTGTCCATTAATTAATAAAATTGTTGAGTATAAACAGAACTTAACAAAACACTGCGGGGTGCTTGAAGAAAAGTGGAGAAATCAATTTCAATAAACATTAGTCATAAGTAATGCCACAAGTGATTTCCAATTTATCTAGAGAATTTGGAAATCAAGAGTGGCATTTGTTAGGACTATTTAACGAATAAAATTAAGCTGTTTACTCACAAATCATTATTTAAATATAGTTATTTTAAAATACTTATATATTTAATGCAAACAAAGATGTTTGAAAACAAATGAGAAATGTTTGTTATGTTTCACTTGTTCATCACTGCAACCAGATCATATTTATTGCCAAAGGATCACAATATTGTAAGAATGCACTTTAGTGGAGAAAAAACGAAACATCAAACTCTATAATAATTAATTTCTGATGTCCTATGACGTAAATTATATTTTTCTGGAACGTAAATATCTGGGAAATCATACATTTAAGAAAGTGCAAGCAGTGGTTTCTTTTTTTTTTTTTTGTGGTATAATCAATTGCTACAAATGTTTTTATATTATATCTCGCAAGCAGAATCTGGTTACATTCATGCACTATATATTCAATCTGGGAACCACTTGAATTCTAGGATTCTTACTCCTAATATATAAATTGTTATATTCAACATAATTCTTAGAGAGTCAGTCACTGCAAAATAATGCTCTGACCTATTCAGAATGTTAAAAAGGAGGAGCTTGATTTTAATATGATAAAATTAAATTGATAAAATTGAGGTGAAATATGACTGTGATTGGTTGTAAATCAAAATTCATTGAAATGTGATTGGTCATTGACTCCCATTTGGGGCATGAGTTAATAGTCACAACAATATAGTTCCAGAAGTCCACCGCTGTGGTCTCGGGGTAGCGTGCTGCCTTGTCACGCAGCAGGCCCGGGTTTGATCCCCGGTCGGGACAGTTTTTCTGGGTGAGGTTTTTATCGGGGTTTTTCCTCACCTGTAAGACAAATGTCAGGAAAACTTTAAGGCCCAAACGGTCCTCGAAATCATATGGCCATCGCAATCATCATCATTCACATTCATCTTAGGTTAAGCTTAGGATTAAGGACTCTCCTGGCGCACCATTATCATCATCACTCATCATATCATCAGGGCAACGTAACCCTGCCTTCCAGGCGCCCCAACCTCAGAAGTGGGTTACAAGTACGCCATGCCAGGAGAGAAACCAGGAATGTTGAAAGACATACCTGGGGCATTTGAAAAAAAAAATATATATATATATATATAGTTCCAGAAAATATATATGAAGGGCTTAGGGCAGTAACATGATAAGCTACATTCTGTTAAGAAATGTCATTTATTACAATGATAGCAAATAAACATATTGAATTATCCAACAGTATATTAAGTACAAATTTTAAGTGCACCAGTGATGAGTTAAAACATATAGACACACAATGTATTAACAGAAATACTGCCCAATTAGTATTTATAATTTTTTGAAACATTAAAATCCTTACATCTCAGAAAGAACAACATGTGGCTTATCATGTTATTGCCCTAAACCCTTTATATATACTACTCCACTAAGTAATATGTGCAGGTGGAAAATATGTTAACTAACATGCTGTCTTTCTCTTCTTTACTATGTTCCCACTTCCTGTCCTCTGTATATGTTCTTTGTCTGGCAGGTAAAGAGCTGACAAATAATATAGATTTTAATGATCTGTCCTTCTATGCAGTAATTGGCAAAATGACTAATTTGACAACCCTGTTACTATTGGGGTTACGTGTAGGAATGGGTTGTCCCTTCTCATTACATGTTGCCACTTGTGATTTATTATGAGGCTGGTAACGGAGAGACGACAAATACTGTGATTTTAAATGATCCGATTGCTTGAGCATTTCATGCTTAAATGACTAATTTGACAACCATGTTAAGATCTTTCACATATATTTAGGGATTCTCCGCCCACATTTAAAATTGAACCATTCAGTACATGATCAGATATACAGTCTTCTCCTACCATCCCTTCCATAGATTCAGTAGTTCGGTGACACTAGCGCTAAAACTCCTCTCCTCCGCCCATGCAGAGTTAACATGGTGTCAGAAGCGCTGACCACTAGTTCATGAGGATATATATATATATATATGTAATGTTGCAATTTAACTGTTAAATACTTTATTTAAAAGAAAAACATACTTGATACACAGCTCTTGCTAGTGCCACTCTAGCCCTCTGACCACCGCTAAGTGTGGCACCACCTTCTCCAACTCCTGTCATGTCTCCATCTGGCAGAGACTCAAAATCTTCCATCAAACAACATGCTTCAATAACTGCTCTGAAAATTAAGGATACAACATTTGAAGTTAGATTTACAATCTGATTAAACCTTGCCCTGACAGCATGGGTATTTAAATTCCGCAGTACCCTGGCAGTTAATTTAACACTTAAAGAGCTGAAATGCATGCATTAAAATATAAATTTCAGTGACCATGCTATTGTTACATACTGAAATTCACAGGGAATAATGACAGAATGTTTTATTATATAATAAAGAGAAAAATTATTTAAAGAGAAAAATTATACGCTCAGACTGGGGCTTGAACCCAGGACCTTTGGCTTTCTAGGCCAATACTCTACCAATTGAGCTACTTGAGCAAGTTCCAATCTAAACACAAATTTCTCTCTTATATACGCTGTTAATTCTTGCACACCAAATGCTATGAAACCTTTGCTTTTATTTTGCAAATGGCGTCTTCTTTATTAAGAAGAAATTTATTTGGGAATTTTATATTACATTATAAAGCCAGTATGGCTTCTTTTGATGTTTTTATTATTCATTTCATACATCTCAATAATGGATAAATCATATTTGAAGAGAAAAATTATACACTCAGATTGGGGCTTGAACTCAGAACCTTTGGCTTTTTAGGCCAATACTCTATCGATTGAGCTACCTGAGCAAGTTCCAATCTAAATGAAAATTTTTCTCTTATATTATGCTGTTAATTCCCCGTGCACCGAATGCTATGAAATCTTTTGCTTCTATTATTGAGATGTATAAAATGAATAATAAAAAAATGAAAGAAGCCATACTGGCTTTATAACGTAATGTAAAATTCCCAAATAAATGTCTTCTTAATAAAGAAGACACCATTTGCAAGATAGAAGCAAAGGTTTCATAGCATTTGGTGTGTGCGAATTAACAGCGTATATAAGAGAGAAGTTTCTGTTTAGATTAGAACTTGCTCAGGTAGCTCAGTTGGTAGAGTATTGGCCTAGAAAGCCAAAGGTCCTAGGTTCAAGCCCTAGTCTGAGCATATAATTTTTTTTCTTCAAATATGATTTATCCATCGTTGAGATGTATCAAATGAATAATAAAAATATTGAATAGTTAAAGTGTTTTGCCAGTTAAATTCAGATGGTGCAGTGGATAAAATTGCTTCCAAAATTTAAAGTTGAGAGGTACCTCTATTCGGTTCTCTATGCTAGATTATTGGGAACATTAAACTAAACAGTTGAACTACAGTAATATTTTTTTTTTTTTTTTAGTTTAACCTAATGTAGAGTAACCTAATTTTAGAATGTACTTCAAATTATCTTACTTGTATCTACTGTGTTCAAATGATTTTCCAAACAAGATGTTATCTCTCACTGTACCTCTCTGTAACCATGGCTGCTGAGTAACAAACCCAAAACCTATAAACACAAATCAATAAATTTGAATTTGTGAGGTAAGAAGAACACAGACCAAACTTATTAATTAGGCAAAACCTCACAATGTTATCTCCTATTGTATTTTCAAATTGCATATTTCTTCCACAATTATAATTATTATATCACTTTTTTTTGTAGTTTCTTAGAGACATCTTCAATCAATCTATAATGGTAAAGCCCATTGTTGAGCCATAGCCTCTTCTTTATAAGGAGTTACTACACTAAGTTAATTTTTAGTTACTTTATTTTCTCGTAGATGTCATGGATGGCATGTGGTCAACATGCCGACACAATGAGATATCTAACAGACAACAAATATATTACTATGATCTTGATGTCGGTAAATTTTGCTTAGAGGCCTCTTTATTCAGGCTTTAGGATCTTTTACAAGTCTGAAAATCTTCAGACTCAGGATCCACGGCTTAAAGTCCCTCCCGGTGGACTTGTCTCCTTGGATTTTTCATCCTAAAAAATCCATCACCATGGCTGGGTTTGAACACACAACCCTCGGAACCAGAGGCAAGGAGCATAACCGTTAGTCCACCATGGCCAACAAAGACATCTTTACACTGATGCCATATTTTACGGACTATAAGACGCACATTTTTCTTCGAAAAATTGCCTCCAAAATTCAGGTGCATCTTATACTCAAAATTAATATAAAAATGCCCAGTGTTTGATTTAAAATTCCCGGCAATCTTAAAAATGGTCATATATTCGATGCTGTGGGAATTATCTATATCTGGCAGCATTGGATTCAAATGGCAGCAGCAGTGCACCGATGCGATGAACATGAATTGCAGGGATTCACAAGCTTGCTAACACTATCTCCCTCCTGCCCCGCCATCACAAACCCAGAACACTGTCTAGCCTATGATGCATCATTGCAGTCTACGATGCCAGTAAACTTGAACAAATGGATGATGGATGAAACCCAACATGAATTCACGCCGAAGGGAGCTTTAAAATGACATACAATCAAACAAGTGTGTCAGTGGATAAAACAGTCGTGGTCTAGAGTGAGAGAAGACGTTAAATCTTTCAAGAAGTGCAGCGTAAGTAACGCTCTCGATGGCAGTGAAGGCCGTCTCATATATGAAGAGGATGACGAAGAAGAATAAAGTTCAGATGGCAATTTTAGGGGATTTTAAAGATCAGAACGATTTTATAAACTAAGAATTTTTTTAGTCTGCAATCTAATAATAGAAATGGTAAAATTGTTATTCTTTTAAAAAAACTCTTAAAAATTAAAGTGCATCTTATAGTCCATAGTGTGTAAAATATGTTAAGTACTTCCTTCTGGTCTCTCACTTTTTTGGGTTATCAGTGTTCACGTGATGTCAATCAAGTTGTTCTCATCTGCCTGATGTGAGTAAATGTGATAAAGCATTAAGAACACCCAACACTTCACTGAACATGAGGAGGAAGAGGATATAAAGAGGACATTACAAAGCTGTGTCCATAGTCAAAACAATTTACCTATCAACTGTACATATGAAAAAGATGCTATTGTATTTGCCAAAACTGATGTATTAGTGCCTCAAAATACCTCGAGTGTTACTTTCTCTACAACTAACAATTTTTTTTTGTTATGAGTTGATTTAATTAGCAGATAAGTATAGTTTTCTTAATGATAAAGAGAAAAATTTAACCTGAATGGGAATCCAAAATCAGGCATACATTTTTCAATGTTTTTATTATTCATTTCGTACATCTCAATGATGGATAAATCATTTTTGAAGAGAAAAAATTATACGCTCAGACAGGGACTCAAATCCAGGATCCTTGGCTTTTTCTTCAAATATGAAAAATAAATTTTTCTCTTTATATTTAATTGTAGCAGCTTAGATGTGGAATAATTTACTTATTTCAATCATAGTTCTCTTGTTGTTTATTTTTTATTATTTCACTCACCTCATACTTCATAATTCATAGCAGACCCAGGGTTTCTTCATATCTTTTGTGACATTCTCAATGCTGTGTCACGTTCACAACTGACGTCCAACAACCTTCTATCCTGCAGACTGACCTCCGCCATATGTCACAAAAGATGTGAAGAAACCCTGGGTCTGCTATGAATTATGAAGTATGAGGTGAGTGAAATAATAAAAAATAAACAATATTAAAAAACCTCATAGTGTTATTTCCTATCTACATAACTTAATAGTTCTCTTGGTCTGAATTTGATCCCTAAATTGTAAATATGACAATATAGAAGAGATGAAAGCCGAATAACAGCAAATGAGATGTGATTTATGCGCCTTGCAGCAAACTATACAAAGTGGGACCGTAAAAGAAATGAGGAAATTATGGAAGAGTTGGATGTAGAACCCATTCTTCACCATATACAAAACTACCAGAGCAACTGGAAAGCCCATCTTTAACGAATGCCATCTTATAGAATTTCAAAAGTCATACTTCGTTACTGCTCCCAAGGCAAAAGATCGCTTGGACATCCAAAAATGCACTGGATGGAAAATTCCTTTTTGAGACCGTAACAGGCCACATAGCCTAATACAGGATGATGATTTATCATAAGTTATGTCACAAGTGATTTCCAAATCATCAATAAATTCACGAGTCACAATGTGACTCATTAATTTATTAGAGGATTTGAAAATCAAGAGTGGCATTTGTTAGGACTATTTAACGAATGAATTAAGATGTTTACTCAAAAAAAAAAATTTTAATTTAGTTATTTTAAAATATTTATATATTTAATGTAAACGATGATGTCTGAAAACAAATCAGAAATGTGTGGTTATGTTTCATTTGTTTATCCACTATAAGTTGATCATATTATTTATTGCAAAATAGGATCCCAATATTGTAAGAATGCATCCTAGTGGAGAAAAAATGAAGCACATCAAACTGTTTAATATAATAAATTTGGGAATTTTTAACATTATGAGGTTTTGATAAGAATCAAATGAATCGTGAATTCTTCTTACCTCACACTTCTATGTTTTTTAAACACAGCACCGCAATATTGGCGACCATCGTCACCATCATCAGCTGTTTTCACGACTGTCACCAATACTGCGGTGCTGTGTTTAAAAAAGACATAGAAGTATGAGGTAAGAAGAATTCAAGATTCATTTGATTCTTAACATCAAACTGTATATTATAACCAACATTATAGGTTATTAATTGATTTTTATAGTAAAGAACTGAGTAAAATCATTATTCAGAAACACTATTATTAAACACACAATTATCACATGTGTAGTTCGACGAAATCTGTTCATTATTCATTGTATTCAATGTATTTTTTGGAGAGTCAGTCACTGCAAAATAATACTCTGACCTGTTCAGGATATTAAAAAGGAGGAGCTTTCTTCATCACAGAAGCAGGAGGTGGCAAAGAAAATTTGATAAACAGCAAGGTGAAACACAACTGTCATTGGTTGTAAAACAAAATTAATTGAAACATGATTGGTCATTAACTTCCATTTGAGGCATGAGTTAAATAGTCATATAAAGATTATATCACATAATCAAATATAATTCCATTCCATTAACATAGTTTAACCTCTCACCTCTTAGGTGCTTTTACGTGTCACATACTGCACATGCTTTACAGTGGCACAACCTGTCGGGAGAGGGATTTTAATTATGGATCAAAACATACTTTTTCGATCACACACGAACATGGAGGGCCTAATCGAATAAGGGATCTGCTATTTAGAGTCCAACCCTTGAATGTCAGAATCATAACAGGTATATAAGATTACTTTCAGTGGTCTCTAAGCAATAGTCTTGTCCAGTTGTATGTAAGTGATGATAGCATATGTGACCTGTACAGATTGAGACGGAGCATTTTAATGTATGATTTTAAGTGCAGGTCAAATGAATCACAAAGAGTTCAGTGACTCACACATGCATTTGGGAATGTTCCTCTTTTGCGTGCAACAGTTTTCCACTGGTTTACTGAATTTAAGAAGTGGAGAATATTCTTAAAGATGAGGGGACTGTAGAAAATATCTCTGCCATGGAGATTCTAATTACAGAAAATTGATGATTGACGTACAAGGACATTGAAAGGGTCCTACGAATTAGTTTGCAAGTGTTTGCACTGTATTACACCAATATTTAAGAGTGAATAAAATTTATTTTTGATGGATGCCACATCAGAAGGTCAGAAGCATACTAGGATGAAAATGGTGCATAGAAATGTTGAACAGATTCAACAATGGAGACTCTCAACGGATGTCAGACAAACAGGCCAATCATCAGTTTGCATCTTTTCAAATAAGCAGCCTCCAACCAAGATCAAGTGGGTGGTCATCTGGCAACCGTTAAGCTAGAGGATCAGAGGACAGTTACCCTAAATTGTATACAGAAATCTGTCTTCCAAGGACTGGATTGTGAGGAATTCTGCTCCACCATAACAATGTCTCTTTCCACACAGCCAATGCACCAATTCAGTTTCTGAAAAAGGCGCTGGTGAAATTAATGACTGCTAAGACCAGACATAATCCCACGTAATATTTATCTGTTACTGAATGTGAAGCATCACACTGATTCCCCAGACCAGAAAATGCTGTTACTGCATACTTGGAGGAAGTGGTTGAAATGTCTGAGAATGAGTGGCACAACTGCTTTCAGGGAATGGAATGTGCAGATAGTATTTTGAAAAGATGTAATAGATCTGGAAACTCTATCTTGATCTATTCTTGCATGCATCAATACTTATCTAGTGGCCCTCTTGATTAACCCATTGACATCCAAAGACAAGCTTTGCAACTCAAAAATGAACCAAACTTGCTAATTATGGCTCTGTACATTTCTTAAAACTTGGTAATCCTTTGTTGGAGTTACCTTGTTAGCGTTTCCAAACTAAGAGAAGCATATATCTTCTGAACGTTTATACTTTATATTATCCATTCTAAGTAGAAAAAGGGAAAAATTCTACAAAACCTTGTATTTATAAAACAGGACAACAAATTTTTAAAGGTGAAGTGGATTTATTTAAATTTATAATGGAAAGTAAACATTATGATGTAATAATCATTTAAATTCATTGGAGAAAATTTTGTGCTTTTCACGAGACCGCTGTTTCAGACAACATCTTGTCCATCATGAGTCACAACTCCAACTGATGAAATTTTTCTACTGTCAACTATTCTATTGTCAACATCATTGATATTCCTAACAAACAAAATAATACCCTTCATTTGATTGACCCTCTTTATATTTTTCATCACAGATGGCAGCATAGAAGATGTTGACAATAGAATAGTTGACGGCCGAAGAATTTCATCAGTTGGAGTTGTGACCAATGATGGATGAGACGTCGTGTGAAACTGCAGTCTCGTGAAAAGCACTAAATTTATGAGATGAGTTTTCAAAAAATGTTCTCCGATGAATTTAAATGAAGTGGATGTGTTAAAGAAAGTAATAAATACCTCTGTCGAGATCTGAGAGTACAATAACTCCCGATTCTTTGTTTAACTCTGCAAGTAAGGCTGAAAGTAGAGATGATTTGCCACTCCCGACAGTACCCATAACTCCAATGAATTGTCCCTGAAAATGTAAAAGTAGTAACTTTTTTGTTTTTATTATTAATTTAACACTTCTCAGTGAAGGACAAATTATATTTGAAGAGAAAAATTAAATGCTCAGACTGCGGTTTGATAGCCCAGATAGCTCAGCGGTAGAGCATTGGCCTAGAAAGCCAAAGGTCCTGGGTTCAAACCTCAGTCTGAGCAAATAATTTTTATCTCCAAATATAATTTATCCTTCAGTGAGAAATATTAAATTAATAATAATGGAAACATCAAAATAAGCACTACTGGCTTTGTAAAGTAATGTTTAAATTCCCAATAAATGTCTTCTTAAAATAGAAGCTGCCATTTGCATAATCGAAACAAAGGCTTGTAGCATTCGGCAATTTGGGAATTAACAATGTATAAGAAAAAAATTTGTGTTTAGATTAGGATGCCCAGATAGCTCAGTGGTAGAGCATTGGCCTAGAAAGGCAAATATAATATTTTTGTTATTTAGTATTTTATTGTAAAATGTTTATGAAACTATCTTCTTGGAAAAAGATCAACACTTGAGTAAGACAGGGATGTGGACTTTCATCAGTGCTTTTCATTATATATTTGAATAAAATAATAAACAAATGGAGAAAAACACAATGGGGATATGTACCCATCAATAGGAACCTCAAACTCGATGCTATTCTTTTTGCAGACGATTTAACGCTTCTGGCACTTTCCAAAAATAATTTGCAACGATCAATTTATAATTTACAAAAAATAGCTGCCAAATTTAATATGGGAATATCAATTAACAAAACTAAAATTATGGCATTTCGTGGGAAGGATCCCCATACAAAGTAAAATCTGTCTCCAGAATAAAATTTTAGAGAGATCTAATCAATTTAAATATCTTGAATTATTATCTCTCTATCCGGGATGAAAAGGATATCCCTGAAAAAATTACTAGTTATAATAAAAGTTTGGGAATTATTAATCAAGTTATGAAACCATCTCTTGTACAAAAAAAACACCAGGTTACATTTATATAACACTTTGGCTAGACCAGTGTTGACCTATGGTAGTGAAGCATGGACACTAAAAAGACAACATGAAAGCAGAATAACGGCTTGTGAAATGAGATTCATGTGCACAACAGCAGGTTACACCAGATGGGATTGAAAAAGGAACACCGATATCTTAAAAGAATTGAAGACTACGCCAATTTTGGAACATATTAAACAGTACCAACTAAATTAGAAATACCATCTTGAAAGAATGAGTTCAAATCGGATTCCCAAAGCTGTTTATAATTTCAATGTTAATATTATTCGTTTTTAAACACCTTAATGATGGACAAATTATATTTGAAAAGAAAAATATACGCCTAGACTGGGGTTTGAACCCAGGACCTTTGACTTTCTATGTCAATGCTCTTCCATCTGAGCTCAGATGGAAGAGCATTGACATAGAAAGTCAAAGGTTCTGGGTTCAAACCCCAGTCTAGGCGTATATTTTTCTTTTCAAATGTAATCTGTTTATAATTATTTATTAAATAAAATAAAACATAGTTTATAATTGTATACTAAGTGGACAAAGATCTCTGGGCCGTCCTATGAAACGCTAGAGGGAAAATTTTCTATAGGATCATAACAGGCCTTGGCCTAATACTTGGAAGGAAGAAGAAGATGTTTATGAATGCTAAAAAGTAACATAACTGCAGCTCTGACATTAGCACAGATAATAGCATTTGTTACCAAACCTAACATGAAGGGTAATAACTTTAATGTGTTCGTAAATTTCTCAAAATCAATATTGAGCATATAAACTTGTACAAATAACCACACAAGAGTACAATAGAAAGGGGTGACATCAAACATATGAGGTGATTTTGGGAGTTATGTATTTTTTAAGTATAAAAACTTATACCACCTTAAGAGTGAGTGCAGAACATATTTTTAACGACTCACCTCATACAATTTCAAATTTCTTTGATACCGACGGTTTCAGACAACATCTTGTCCCTCGTCAGTCATGACTTCCACTGATGAAATTCTCTGGTTGTTGATTTCTTTTGTGCTGACATCTTTGGTTGGGATTATAAATTTTGAAATTAAATTTTTATCCACCAGAATATCGAAGTTCACAGATTGATATTTATTCTTCTGAATGAATATCTTCTCCCAAACTGTCAATTCCAACGGTTTAGCTAATTGTTTCAAAAGTTTTGCCTCTTTTCCAATTTTATGATGTTCTAGCAAACTATGTGCAGCAATTGCTGATTTTTCAATTTCACAATTTTTAATATTTCTAAAATATTCTTTAGTACATGTTTTCAAATTCCTTTTTGTTTTTCCTATGTATACTTTGCTACAATCATTACAATTTATTTGATAAATTCCAGATTTCTTACTGTCTGGGATGTTGATTTTTTTATTGGTACTTAGAAGTTTTTCCAGACTAAATTTATTTATTGGTGCCAAAGTAATGTGTTTGTCAAACATTTTTTGAAATTTCCTATGTACTTCCGGATGGTAAGTAATTTTCTTGAATTTATTCTTTTCTTTACTAACAGTTCATAGGGTAGATTATTCTTTAAGGGTCGTATGCAAATACATTACTCTCTAATTATATTATTTTTGGTCTGGACATCTTACCTCAATATTAATGTTGATTTGTTCTTGGACATGTTTCAAAACAATTCTCTGTTTTATCTTCAGCTTTCCCAGACTGGTTTTATTTATGTTGCATTATGTTGCACCACCTGGATGTCGATGTCAGCTCCATCCTGTGGTTGGCCAAAGAACCTCCAAACAAGGTCACCCTCCATCGGAATATCAAAATTCATAACTCTGTTTCTGTTCTTCTGAATATAAATTTTTTCCCAAATAGTCAGCTCGTTTGTATTTTCTAACTGTTTTAATAATTTAGTGTCTGAATTATATTATGTTTTTCAGACCAAACATGAGCAGCAACTGCAGATTTTTCAATTTCTCCATTTTTAATATTTCTTATGTGTTCTTTGGTTCTAATTTTTAGGTTTCTTTTTGTTTTTCCTATATATATCTTTTCACAACCCATGCATTCAATTTGATATATTCCTGACTTTTTATTTTTATCAGTTTTTTCATTTTTGTGGTTTTTATTAGTTTATTTAAACTGTAGTTATTTTTTGGTGCTAATTTAATATTAAACTTCTCAAATATATTTTGAAATTTATTATGTACCCAGGGGTGATATGTGAATTTCCTATATTTTTTCATAGGTGGTTCTTCTTTTTCAAGATTACTTCTGTTTATCATTTTTTGTTTTTTTATACTTTTCTATCCTTTTATGTACCATTTTTTCATCAAACCCATTTTCTCTTGCTACTTTGATTATGTGTTTTTTCTCATGTTTGAAATCTTCTTCGTTTAAGGGTAAGTTTACCAATCTATGAGTTAAACTATTAAATGCTGCTAATTTATGTCCAATTGGATTGAACCCTGTTGATTTTATAAAATTTTCCGTATGAGTTTCTTTTCTATGAATCCTGAATTCAATTTTTCTTTTTTCTTCGTTTCTGACCAATTTAAGATCCAAAAAAGGTATTTGTTTATTGTCTTCTATTTCTTTGGTGAATTTAATTTTTGTACTCTGTAAATTTAATAGTTTTAGGGAATCTTCTACATGTTTTTCCTTAACAATACAAATTATATCATCAACATATCTACTCCAAAATTTAAACATTGTGGGATGTGCTTTAGTGATTTTACATTCAAAATCGCTCATAAATAAATTTGCCAGGAAAGGTGATAATGGGTTTCCCATTGAGAGCCCTGATTTTTGTCTATAGAAACTCCCATTGAATGTAAAAACATTTGATCAATGCATAACGCAGTTAATTTCAAATAATCTTCTTTGATCTCTCTGTCTATGTTGTTTTTTCTTAACCAATTGTTCAATATCTCCAAAGTTTTTGTTTTCGGTACATTTGTGAATAGTGAAACTACATCAAACGAAACCAACCTATCTGTGGGTTCAATTTCCACTTTTTCTAATTTCTTAACTAATTCCAATGAATTTTCAATCTGCAGACTTTCAAAATTATTAATTTTTTTAAATTGATTATTCAGCCATTTCGAAATTTTGTAGGTTGGTGATCCAATATTGTTAATTATTGGCCTCATTTTGTTTCCCGGTTTGTGAATTTTTGGAAGTCCATGTATATTAGGGTTTCTTGGGTTGCTTACTTTTAATTGAAATTTTTCTTTCTTGGATAGAATTTTAACATTTTTAAAACAGTTTTCCACTTTTTTTATGGTTTTTGGTAGGGGGTCATTCTTAATTTTTTCATACTCTTTTTCTTTCAAAAGTTCTTCCATTCTATTTTGATAATCTTCTTTGTCCAGAATTATAATTTGGTTACCCTTATCTGATTTTGTATATATCAACATTTTTGTTATTTATTTCTTTTAGTGTTTTTAAATTCTCCTTACAAACTGGGTTTTTATTTGTATTCTTTATTTTATTCAAAATTTTCTTCACATTTTTTTCTGATGATTATTTTTTCTTCTGTAACTAACCCTTCTATTGAATTTTCAATGTCCACTATGTATTCTTCTATTCTATTGGAATAATCTATTGCTGTTTTTAGACCATTTTCTAACAATTTTGTCTCTTTTAGGTTAAAGGTTGCCTTTGAAAAATTTTTAACATAATTTCTGGTGGATTCTGATTTTTCTTCATTTCTGGTTTTATTCTGATGTTTGATTTTATTTGATGTATTCTTCTTTCCCTTTGATTTAGTTAACAAATTATTTATCTTTGTCTTTTGTTTCTCAATTTTCTTTTTCATGGTTATGTTCAAAAAAGTGAAAAATTTATTTTCTAGGTTTTCCCACATGATGTTTCCTAATATTTTAGACAATTTGATATGTAACAAATAAATTTCAATATCCAGATTACTGATCATTTCAAAGTGTTTATTCTTTTCTAGTTTTAGTAATTTGTTCTCCAAAATTTTTTGTTGTTTGCTGTTATTGTTATGCTTTCTCTCAAATTACTCAAATTACTTCCAATCACTGGTGAGCTGAGATCGAATTAACGGCCGCCCTAACCGGTCATGCATGAATGTTGATGTTTTCGTAATATTGGCAACGAATTACCCAGAATTCTCAGCGATAAAACCACTTCCGTTATTTTCATCTGCTATAGAGGAATGCATTTATGCTTGCATCCCGCAAATAATACCGTATACAAACACGTCTGCGGCGCGCAATATTACGCCGATTCTCCTGTTCTTCCAGTTGAATTCTTTGGTAGACTCTATCAAATTCCTCTTCTCCGCGTATATCGAAAACATGATCGAAGTCTTCAAGGTCCGACATCTTGGATAAGTTTTGGTTCCCTTCGGGATTTTCACATAAGTTTATATCTTGAGCTACGATCTTAAGGTACCTTGTCAGGTAGCTTTACAATTATTACCGCGTGAATAGATTTCTGAGTAAGAAAAATGTGTTTGAATAAAACTTTATCAGCAGAGAACGCCTTTTACTGTCTAATGTGTTCAAACATTCGACCCTAAGTTTTTTTTCTGCTTGCATTTCCTTACTTTGTTTGTTATCTTCTTATTGAAACCATTTAATCTGGCTATATTTAGGATATTCTTGTAATCTTTCTTAAAATTTTCTTCATTTAGTGGGACATTTATTAATCTATATAAGAGGCTATTAAATATTGCACGTTTATGTGTAATAGGATTGAAGCCCATTGTTTTAATATAATTATTATCAGTATGTGTATCTTTCCTATATACATCAAATTCAATTTTTTGGGTTTTTTCATTCCTAATTATGTATAAATCAGAAATGGAATTTTGTTTTCAATTTCTGATTCTATGGTAAATTTAATTGATACATCTTGCAGATTAAGCAATTTCAAAGCATCATCAATATATTTAAATTAATATCGGGAAGTAAACATTATGAGGTTATATCATTAATAGTTAATGGAGAACATATTTTAATCGACTCACCTCATACATTTTCAAACTTCTTTGATACCGACGGTTTCAGACAATACAAATTCGTTAGAAATTACACCAGCAAATACATTTAATGAAACATTTTCAGAACAAAAACGAAATATTAAAAAATGTCTTAAACTCAACTTGAAAAAGAAAAAAACTTTTGGCTGACATAAAATTTTATAGATAGATGTATACGGAATAATGTAGCACCAAAATTCATCAGGAAAATAGTAAAATTCAATAATAATAGTAAACAGCAAAAGATTGCTGAAAAGAAAGTTTTGCAAGTAGAAAAAAACAAATATTATTCATATCTTCAAAATTTAGAACTAGAAATTTACTGCCTGCATTTGAAATTGATTAAACAATTAGGATTTATTGTTTTCGAAAATTTAATTAAAATTTTTTTCGAATTTTTAAATTTTGAAATAAAGAAAAAAGTTAATAGACAGAAGAAGAAATTCATGAATTTGACTAAAAAATGCAAAATAGTCACAAAGAACAGAATTAATTTTGAAGAAGAAGAAGAAAGAAATGATATATCTGAAAGTTTCCAAAGTAAAATTACACTCAAGGAAGATAATGTAATTAATCTTTCTAAAGTAGCTTTGAAAAAAGAAGAACTTAGTTTGCTCAATCAAGGTTTAAAAACTTGTTTCAATTATTCAGATAATGTTGAAGATTTTGTTGCAGATATTGAAATTGCAATGATAAGTTTAGAAAATGAAGAAAAAACAATCATTCTGAAAGGAAGTGAAAAAATTTTAGAAGAAATAAAAAACACTCCCAAAAATGTACTGGCAAATAAAAATATGACCATTTTAAAAAAGATAAACAACAAAAATATAATATTTTCTAAAGCTGATAAGGGGAATAAAATAGTAATTTTAAAAAATCTGAATATATCAAGAGGATGGAAAATCTTTTAGAATCAAAAGAATATTTGGAACTAAAAAAGGATCCCCTACCAAAAACTATAAAAACTTTTGACAAAACTTTAAAAGAAATTAAGCATACAATTTCTGATACAGAAAAATGTAAATTGAAAGTCCCAAATTCTTCTAATCCTCGAATGTATGGTCTCCCCAAAATTCATAAAATTGGGAATAAAATGAGACCGATAATGAATAATATAGGGTCCCCGTCTTATTATTTGTCAAAATGGTTAGTACAGAAATTTAAAAGTTTTCCAGAATTTGAAAATAAAAGTATTGAAAATTCTTTACAACTAATTGATGAATTGAATAACATTAGAGTGGTTCATAATGATAGATTTGTGTCTTTCGATGTTGTTTCATTGTTCCAAATGTTCCAATAGGAAAAATGTTATATTCTTTGGAAAAATGGTTGAGTTCTTTGGATTTAAATAAAGAAGTAATAGAAGAATACATTAAGCTTACAAAATGTAGTATTGAAAATTCCTATTTTACTTTTAACAGTAAATTTTACAAACAAGTTTCGGGTTTGTCTATGGGAAATCCTCTTTCGCCTTTTTTGGCTAATTTATATATGAGTTGATGTTTTTATTATTAATTTAACATTTCTCAATGAAAGATAAATTAAATTTGAAGAGAAAAATTTTTGCCTAGACCGGGACTCGTACCCGGGACCCTTGGCTTTCCGGGCCAAGTGCTCTACCAACTGAGCTACCGAGGCGAGTTACGATCTAGATGCAAATTTTTCTCTTATATACGTTGTAATTCCCTATCGCCAAATGCTTTTTTGAAACCATTGTTTCTATCTTTGCAAATGGCGGCTTCTTAGTTAAGAAGACATTTATTGGAAATTTTAACATTACTTTAAAAGCCAGTAAGGCCTCTAATGATGTTTTTATTATTAATTTAACATTTCTCAATGAAAGATAAATTAAATTTGAAGAGAAAAATTTTTTCGCCTAGACCGGGACTCGAACCCGGGACCCTTGGCTTTCCGGGCCAAGTGCTCTACCAACTGAGCTACCGAGGCGAGTTACGATCTAGACGCAAGTTTTTCTCTTATATACGTTGTAATTCCCTATCGCCAAATGCTTTTTTGAAACCATTGTTTCTATCTTTGCAAATGGCGGCTTCTTAGTTAAGAAGACATTTATTGGAAATTTTAACATTACTTTAAAAGCCAGTAAGGCCTCTAATGATGTTTTTATTATTAATTTAACATTTCTCAATGAAAGATAAATTAAATTTGAAGAGAAAAATTTTCGCCTAGACCGGGACTCGAACCCGGGACCCTTGGCTTTCCGGGCCAAGTGCTCTACCAACTGAGCTACTGAGGCGAGTTACGATCTAGACAAAGATAGAAACAATGGTTTCAAAAAAGCACTTGGCGATAGGGAATTACAACGTATATAAGAGAAAAATTTGCGTCTATATCGTAACTCGCCTCGGTAGCTCAGTTGGTAGAGCACTTGGCCCGGAAAGCCAAGGGTCCCGGGTTCGAGTCCCGGTCTAGGCGAAAATTTTTCTCTTCAAATTTAATTTATCTTTCATTGAGAAATGTTAAATTAATAATAAAAACATCATTAGAGGCCTTACTGGCTTTTAAAGTAATGTTAAAATTTCCAATAAATGTCTTCTTAACTAAGAATCCGCCATTTGCAAAGATAGAAACAATGGTTTCAAAAAAGCATTTGGCGATAGGGAATTACAACGTATATAAGAGAAAAATTTGCGTCTAGATCGTAACTCGCCTCGGTAGCTCAGTTGGTAGAGCACTTGGCCCGGAAAGCCAAGGGTCCTGGGTTCGAGTCCCGGTCTAGGCGAAAAAATTTTTCTCTTCAAATTTAATTTATCTTTCATTGAGAAATGTTAAATTAATAATAAAAACATCATTAGAGGCCTTACTGGCTTTTAAAGTAATGTTAAAATTTCCAATAAATGTCTTCTTAACTAAGAAGCCGCCATTTGCAAAGATAGAAACAATGGTTTCAAAAAAGCATTTGGCGATAGGGAATTACAACGTATATAAGAGAAAAATTTGCGTCTAGATCGTAACTCGCCTCGGTAGCTCAGTTGGTAGAGCACTTGGCCCGGAAAGCCAAGGGTCCCGGGTTCGAGTCCCGGTCTAGGCGAAAATTTTTCTCTTCAAATTCAAATTTATATATGAGTTACTTCGAGTGCCATATCACCAAGGCTTACCCATGGATTTTCAAGAGTTGGTACAGATATGTTGATGATATTTTTTCGATACTAAATTTTAAACAGTCCACCGCTGTGATCTCGAGGTAGCGTGCTGCCTTGTCACGCAGCGGGCCCGGGTTCGATCCCCGGTCGGGACAGTTTTTCTGGGTGAGGTTTTTATCAGGGTTTTTCCTCACCTGTGAGACAAATGTCAGGAAAACTTTAAGGCCCAAACGGTCCCCGAAATCATATGGCCATCGCAATCATCATCATTCATATTCATCTTAGATTAAGCTTAGGATTAGGGACTCTCCTGGCGCATCACTATCATCATAACCCATCGGGGCAACGTAACCCCGCCTTCCAGGCGCCCCAACCTCTGAAGTGGGTTACAAGTAGCCATGTCATGAGAGAACACAGGAATGTCGAAAGACAACCTGGGGCATTTGCAAAAAAAAAAAAAAAAAAAATTTAACATGTTGATGATGCGTTGAAATTACTTAATCTACAAGATGTATCAATTAAATTTACCATAGAATCAGAAATTGAAAACAAAATTCCGTTTTTGGATTTATACATAATTAGGAATGAAAAAACTCAAAAAATTGAATTTGATATATATAGGAAGGGTACACATACTGATAATTATATTAAATCAACGGGTTTCAGTCCTCTGGCACATAAACATGCAATATTTAATAGCCTATTATATAAATTTTTAAAGGTCCCATTAAAAGGAGAAAATTTTAAGAAAGAATATGAAAACATCCTAAATATAGCCAGATTAAATGGTTTTAATAAGGATATAATATCTAACAAATTAAAGAAATTCAGAAAGATAAAACAACTTAAAGAATGCTCTACCCTACAAATGGTTAGTAACAAAAAGAAGAATTTCAAGAAAATTACTTACCATCCAATAGTACATGGGAAATTTCAAAAAATATTTGACAAATACAACATTACTTTGGCACCAATTAATAAATTTAGTCTGGAAAAACTTTATTACCAATAAAAAAATCAACATCCCAGACAGTAAGAAATCTGGAATTTATCAAATTAATTGTAATGATTGTAGCAAAGTATACATAGGAAAAACAAAAAGGAATTTAGAAACACGCACTAAAGAACATTTTAGAAATATTAAAAATTGTGAAATTGAAAAATCAGCAATTGCTGCACATAGTTTACTAGAACATCATAAAATTGAAAAAGAAGCAAAACTTTTAAAACAGTTGGATAAACCGTTGGAATTGACAATTTGGGAAATGATATTCATTCAGAAGAATAAATATCGATCTATGAATTTCGATATTCCGGTGGATAAAAATTTAATTACAAAGTTTATAATCCCAACGAAAGATCGCAGCACAAGAGGTGATGTCACTAAAGAAATCAACAATCACGGAATTTCATCAATGGACGCCATGACTGATGAAGGACATGATATTGTCTGAAACCGTCGGTATCAAAGAAGTTTGAAAATGTATGAGGTGAGTCGATTAAAATATGTTCTCCATTCACCATCATCAATATGTTTAGAATTTATTATCGAAAAAATGTCATCCACATATCTGTACCAACTCTTGAAAATACATGGGTAAGCATTGGTGATATGGCACTCAAAGTAACTCATGAACAAATTAGCCAAAAATGGCAAAAGAGGATTTACCATAGATAAACCTAAAACTTGTTTGTAAAATTTGCCATTGAAGGTAAAATAAGCATTGCTTATACAAAGTTTTGTAAGACTGATGTATTCCTCTACTTCTTTTTTAATTCTAAAGACTCAACCATTTTTCCAAAAAAATTCAACATTTTCTCTACTGGAACACTCAGATATAATGAAATAACATCAAAGGATACAAATCTGTCATTATGATCCACTCTAATGTTATTCAATTTTTCAACTAGTTCTAAAGAATTTTCAATACTTTTGTTTTTGAATTTTGGAAAACTCTTAAATTTCTGTACCAGCCATTTTGATAAGCAGTAACACAGTGACCGTATATTAGGTCTCATTTTGTTCCCAATTTTATGGATTTTGGGGAGACCATACATTCTTGGATTAGAAGAATTTGAGACTTTGAACTAAGTTTTTCTTTTTCAGAGATTGTGTGCTTAATTTGTTTTATAGTTTTGTCAAATGTTTTAACAGTTTTTGGTAGAGGATAAGTTTTTAATCCCAAACATTCTTTAGATTCTAAAAGGTTTTCCATACTCTTGATATATTCTGATTTTTCTAAAATTACTATGAAGATGTTGTCTGAAACCATCGGTGTCAAATAAATTTGAAACTGTATGAGGTGAGTCATTAAAAATATGTTCTCCACTCACTATTAATGATATAACCTCAATAGTTTAAGTCTCAACATTAATTTAAATATTATATCACCTTAATTATGTGGCATAATTACTTCCAATTTTCATTCTCGTAATCTTAAATAAATGTAATTTATCATTGATGCATTGGTAATTCACTAAACATGAACTAATGAAGAACAATGATGGCTACACTTCAACAATCCAACAACTTAAGTGGAATTCATCGGAGAACATATTGTTTAAACAACTCACCTCATAGGATTCATGCTTCCATGATATCGCGATTTCAAACATAGTCATGTTCATCGTCAGCCATAACTCCGACTGACGAAATTCTTCGGCCGTCAACTATTCTATTGTCGCCATCTTCAGTGGTGCCATCTATGGTTGAATTTATGAACTTCGAAATCAATGTAATTTCGTTAGGGATATCAAAATTCATTGATCTATTTTTGTTTTTCTGAATGTATATTTTTTCCCAAACTGTCAATTCCAAAGGTTTCTCTACTTGTTTTAAAAGTTTAGTTTCTCTTCCAATTTTATGATGTTCTAATAAACTATGTGCAGCAATTGCAGATTTTTTCAATTTCACAATTTTTAATATTTCTGAAATGTTCTTTTGTCCGAATTTCCAAATTCCTTTTTGTTTTTCCTATATAAACTTTATTGCAATCTTCACAATTTATTTGATAAATTCCAGATTTCTTACTGTCTGGAACATTGACTTTTTTATTGGTACTTAGAAGATTACCCAGACTAAATTTATTTATTGGTGCCAAAGAAATGTTGTATTTGTCAAAATTTTTTTTGAAATTTCCTATGCATTTCAGGATGGTAAGTAATTTTCTTGTATTTTTTCTTTTCTTTGCAATTTTGTAGAGTAGTATATTCATTAAGTCTTTTATTGTGTTTGAATTTCTTCAACTTATTTATAATTAATTCTTTATCAAAACCATTTAATCTAGCAGTGTTTAAGATATGTTTAAACTCTTTATTGAAATTTTCTTCGTTTAATGGTACATTTGTCAATCTGTAAATTAAGCTATTGAATATTGCATGCTTATGAGCAATGTGATTGAAGCCTGATGATTTAATGTAATTATCTGTATGAGTTCCTTTTCTAAATATATCAAATTCAATTTTCAGTGTTTGATCATTCCTAATTATACATAAATCCAAAAAAGGAATTTTGTTTTCTTTTTCTAATTCAACGGTAAACTTTACTGATTCATCCTGAAGGTTCAATAATTTAAGAGCATCTTCAATATCTTTAGAATTTATTATTGCAAAAATATCATCCACGTATCTGTACCACAGTCTTAAACATCCATGGGTATGCTTTAGTGATTTGACACTCCAAGTAACTCATGAACAAATCAGCTAAAAATGGTGAGAGCGGATTACCCATTGACAAACCCGAAACCTGTTGGTAAAATTTTTCATTATAGGTAAAATAAGAATTACTGACACATAGCTTAGTAAGAGTTATATATTCCTCTAAAATTTCATTTTTAATATTTAGAGAACTTAACCATTTCCTCAAAAAATTTAGCATTTTTTCAACTGGTATACTAGGAAACAATGAAATTACATCAAATGAAACCAATCTGTCATCATGTCCTAGACTCATATTTTTCAATTTGTCAACCAATTCCAAAGAGTTCTGAATACTTTTAGTGTCAAATTTGGGAAACTCATTAAATTTTTGTACCAGCCATTTAGATAAATAATAGCATGGTGAACCAATGTTGTTGACTATAGGTCTCATCTTATTACCAATTTTATGAATCTTTGGTATACCGTACATTCTAGGATTCGATGGATTGGACACTTTTAATTAAAATTTTTCTTGTTTTGTGAAAGTATATTTTATTTGTTTCAAAGTATTGTCAAATGATTTAATAGCTTTAGGTAAAGGATCTTTTTTCAATTCCAAAAATTCTTTTGATTCTAAGAGATAGTCCATCCTCGCAGTATAATCCAATTTGTCAAGAATAACTATTTTATTTCCTTTGTCTGCTTTCGAAAGTATTAAATTTTTGTTGTTAATTTTATTCAAAATTGCCAAATTTTTCTTTGCTTTTAAATTTTTTTGAGAGTCTTTAATTTCTTCTAAAACTTTTCCAATTTCTTTCCTAATAATTACCTTATCTTCAATTGTCATATCATTTATTCCAATTTCAATATCAGCAATGTAATCTTCAACTTTGTCTGAAAAACTGATGCAGGTTTTTAAGCCATTATTAAGTAATTTAATTTCTTCTTTATCTAAAACCACTTCTGACAGATTCACTACATTTTCTTCATTGTGATCTATTATTTGTTGAAAACTATTTGATGTTGCATTAACTTTTCTTTTTTCTTTTTTTTTTTATATTATACCTCATAATGTTTACTTCCCAACATTAATTAAATATAACTTAAGTGGACTTTACTCGGAGGAAAGAATGAAAATAGGTTAAAATATCCCAACTGCAAGCCATTGGAAAACAATGAAAATAACAAGTTTATCAGTTTTCTTACCTGAGATACTGTAAATGAAAGATTTGATAAACAAAATTTTGTTGATTCTTCTGTAACAGAACTTTCTCCATGCTCCTTCTCTCTATCTGATGAAGGAATTCCCCAATCGAATGTACCACTTTTTACAAAAACAGCAAGTGAAGCATTGTCTTCAGGCAGAGGTGTGTAGTATGTATCAATATCCATGTCAGGAAGCTAAAAAAATGTAATGAATTATAGAGAATGATGAGTAACTTTGCAAGTTTTCTTTCTACATATGAAATCCATTAGAAAAAAATGAAGGTGATGATGACTTTCCTTAGTAATAATAACGTAATTTCCTATAACCTCAAAAATGTATTTCCACTAGTGATAATTAAAAGGGAAATGTCATAGAATAACCCTCCATATGAACATGGAACAGCTCAAGAGCACACATTTAGATTTTTGGATATAGGGGAGCTGAACTTGTTAATACACAAAGTATGCATGTAGGAGGACTGAACTTGTTAACACACAAGGTTTGCATGTAGGAGAGCTGAACTTTTTAACACGCTTGTCAAACAAAAAGTATGCATGCAGGAGAGCTGAACTTGTTAACACACAAAGTATGCATGTAGAAGGGCTGAACTTGTTAACACACAAAGTACGCATGTAGGAGGGCTGAATTTGTTAGCACATAAAGTATGCATGTAGGAGAACTGAACTTGTTAACACACAAAGTAGGCATGTAGGAGAGTTGAACTTGTTAACACACAATGTTTGCATGTAGGAGAGTTGAACTTGTTAACACACAAAGTTTGCATGTAGGAGAGCTGAACTTGTTAACACACAAAGTATGCATGTAGGAGGGCTGAACTTGTTAGCACATAAAGTAGGCATGTAGGAGAGTTGAACTTGTTAACACACAAGGTTTGCATGTAGGAGAGTTGAACTTGTTAACATACAAGGTTTGCATGTTGGAGAGCTGAACTTGTTAACACACAAAGTATGCATGTAGGAGGGCTGAACTTGTTAACACACAAAGTATGCATGTAGGAGGGCTGAATTTGTTAGAACAAAGTATGCATGTAGGAGAACTGAACTTGTTAACACACAAAGTATGCATGTAAGAGAGTTGAACTTGTTAACACACAAGGTTTGCATGTAGGAGAGCTGAACTTGTTAACACACAAAGTATGCATGTAGGAGGGCTGAACTTGTTAGCACATAAAGTATGCATGTAGGAGAACTGAACTTGTTAACACACAAAGTATGCATGTAGGAGAGTTGAACTTATTTTTATATATTAAATTTGGGAATTTTTAACATTATGAGGTTCAATTAATAATAATTAAATGAATCGTGATTTTTTCTTACCTCATACATCTATGTTTCTTTAAACACAGCACTGCAGTATCGGCGACACTTTGTCGTCATCGTCAGCTGTTTTCACGACTGTCAATTTTTTCTCCTTTTTGCCGGTAATTATCTAGACTGCCATCTGGTGTTCTTTTTAAGGAATTCCTCTTCAAACTGCCATCTGGTGTTATTTTGAATGAATCATTTCCTAAACTGCTATCTGTTGTATTTTTGAAGAACTTTGTAATCAAGCTTGGTTCTTCCGGAATCTCAAAGTTCAAAGTTCTAGTATGGTTTTTTTGAATGTATATTTTTTCCCAAACTGTTAAATCCAAAGGTTTAGATAGATGTTTTAAAAGTTTTGCTTCTTTTTCAATCCTATGATGCTCTAATAAACTATGTGCTGCTATAGCTGATTTTTCAATTTCTCCATTTTTCATGTTTCTGAAGTGCTCTTTTTTACGAGTTTCCAAGTTCCTTTTTGTTTTTCCTATATATATCTTGTTGCAATCTTTGCAATCAATTTGATAAATCCCAGATTTTTTGTTGTCTGGGGTATTACATTTATTATTAGTTAACAGCAGATTACCCAGGCTGAATTTGTTAATTCCTACAGCCCAATTAACAAATTCAGCCTGGGTAATCTGCTGTTAACTAATAATAAATGTAATACCCCAGACAACAAAAAATCTGGGATTTATCAAATTGATTGCAAAGATTGCAACAAGATATATATAGGAAAAACAAAAAGAAACTTGGAAACTCATAAAAAAGAGCACTTCAGAAACATGAAGAATGGAGAAATTGAAAAATCAGCTATGGCAGCACATAGTTTATTAGAGCATCATAGGATTGAAAAAGAAGCAAAACTTTTAAAACATCTATCTAAACCTTTGGATTTAACAGTTTGGGAAAAAATATATATTCAAAAAAACCATACTAGAACTATGAACTTTGAGATTCCGGAAGAACCAAGCTTGATTACAAAGTTCTTCAAAAATACAACAGATAGCAGTTTAGGAAATGATTCATTCAAAATAACACCAGATGGCAGTTTGAAGAGGAATTCCTTAAAAAGAACACCAGATGGCAGTCTAGATAATTACCGGCAAAAAGGAGAAAAAATTGACAGTCGTGAAAACAGCTGACGATGACGACAAAGTGTCGCCGATACTGCAGTGCTGTGTTTAAAGAAACATAGATGTATGAGGTAAGAAAAAATCACGATTCATTTAATTATTAGAGTTGAACTTGTTAACACACAAAGTATGCATGTAGGAGAGTTGAACTTGTTAACACACAAGGTTTGTATGTAGGAGAGTTGAACTTGTTAACACACAAGGTTTGTATGTAGGAGAGTTGAACTTGTTAACACACAAAGTATGCATGTAGGAGGGCTGAACTTGTTAACACACAAAGAATGCACATAGGAGGGCTGAACTTGTTAGCACATAAAGTATGCATGTAGGAGAACTGAACTTGTTAACACACAAAGTATGCATGCAGGGGAGCTGAACTTGTTAACACACGAAGTATGCACGCAGGAGAGCTGAATTGTTAACACACAAAGTATGCATGTAGGAGAGCTGAACTTGTTAAGACACAAAATATGCATGCAGGAGAGCTGAACTTGCTAACACACAAAGTATGCATGTAGGAGAACTGAACTTGCTAACACACAAAGTATGCATGTAGGAGAACTGAACTTGTTAACACACAAGGTAAACATGTAGGAAAGCTAAACTTGCTAACACACAAAGTATGCATGTAGGAGAACTGAACTTGTTAACACACAAGGTATACATGTAGGAAAGCTGAACTTGCTAACACACAAAGTATGCATATAGGAGAGCTGAACTTGTTAACATAAAAAGTATGCATGCAGGAGAACTGCACTTACTAACACACAAAGTATGCATGTAGGAGAGCTGAAAACACAAATCTCAATTTCATAAATAAATGGAATAATGCCTTTCTGCAAGAAGTAATTCTATTAGTATTTTTTTATCTGTTTACACATGCTAAGAGCAATGGTTCTTGTTAGCTATAAAAATTACTTATAATGAATTAGAAAATAAATACTGAGTCATTAAAAGAAAGTAGTGAATTCTGGTAAAATTTGTGATTGGATTTTGCTGAACATACTCATTAATGATAAAGTAAGGTAATTTCAGTGAAACACAAAAGTTATGTGATACATTTAAATAATACCTGAATTTGGATATGAAATACAGATCTCAATTTCAAATTAAAATAAGAAAATATTCTGTTCAATAACTCATTTATAGCATTACAAATTGTACTTTATATCGTGGATACCATGAAGTACCTATATCATTCGTCATCACTTACCTCTAGAAGTCTCTGTATTCTTTTCAATGAAACCCATGCTTCCATCAACCCATTCAGCACCCAAGGAAAGGCATTTAGTGGACTAATTAACATATTTAAAAGTGCCATACTTGTAAAAATCTGTAACATAAACATCAATAAAAAATTAAAATTACAAATGTATAAAGAATTTATTTAACTTTACAGGAAAAAAAACACTATGAGGTTTAATTTAAGAATTAAATTAATAATTTTATTACCTCACCTCATATCCTGTTTCTTCTAGACTGCAGTTTCGAAGCTATATCTCCATCATCAATAGCCTCTCTTCGACTGATGTTAAGAAGAAGAAAACCGCCAAGAAACGACGTAACACCGATTGAAGAGAGGCTACTAATGATGGAGATATAGCTTCGAAACTGCAGTCTAGAAGAAAAATGATATGAGGTGAGGTAATAAAATGAGTAATTTAATTCTTGAATAAAGAATTGTTTAAACAACACTGTGTAGACAACATTTTCCAAATAATATCATACAACTGTCCATGGTTTAAGGTAACACCAGAAAAATAAACTGTAACTTATAGAAGAAAAAACTGAAATATGTCAAAATTGTTAACTGAAATTCATATTTTAGGTATATATAGATCTACACTATTGATTTTATGAGCTATAGCTCGACCACGAACTGAATGCAGTGGTAATACATTCTTACCCTAATTACAAATCTCCCACTACCCACATTGATATTCTTCTCAGTCCCTCTTTCTTCACCAACATCAATACTGGTACTCATGTCCATAAAACTGGAGCTGATATTAAGGAAAGTCTCCATTCAAAAAATAATATTCTAACCTCTTATCAATAATCCACATATAACTTTCATACCGGGTTTATTCACATCTTAGTTCAAATTTCTTACTAATAATTACTGTATAAGCTAAACAGTGTACAAGAGGTGTACAAATTAACATGGGAATCATTATACATGTTTTTATTGTAAATTTAACATTTCTCATTGAATGTCAAATTATATTTGAAGAGAAAAATATATTGTAATCAAATTGTAAAGAGAAAAATTTATGCTTGAACCGGGAATCGAACCCCGAACCTTCAGCTTTCCGTGCTGATGCTCTTAACCATTGAGCTAATCCAGGCTTCCTTCCCATCCAAGCATAAATCCTTCCTTTACCTTACTGTCTTGGTCCCACATTCAAATGTTATTTCTCTTTACCATTTGATTACAATAATTTAGTAGTGTACTTTAATATACTTATTTCAACATAGTAACAGCTTTAGCTTCTTAATATTAATTTAATAGAAAAATATATATTAATGTTGGGAAGTAAACATTATGAGGTAATAATCATTTAAAAAATAATTTTCTTCCAATTTATTTCATGTGAAGTAAGAAAACTTGCTAACCTACTCATCATTCACTATAATCAGAGATCTGTGAAATTTGCAAGTCGCGATAATGCATAATGCTCTAATTTTGTCATTTTCTTGTAGCATTTCTTAACTCCACTTCCCATAACCTTAAAAAAAAAGCATTTATCAATTGCAAAATAACACAAAATCCTACGGTAATGCAATATAACACCAAAATTTAAAATTTTCAACGAATTCTGGAGATTTTTTGTTCTATTCGCAAAATTTTCATAATGCATTTAAATTCATCGGAGAACATTTTTTTTTAAAACTCACATCATAAATTTCGTGCTTTTCATGAGCCCATAGTTTCAAGTGAAATCTCGCCCATCTTCAGTCACAACTCTGACTGATGAAATTCTTCTGCCATCAACTCTTCTATTGTCATCATCTTTTGTGCTGCCGTCTATGGTTGAATTTATAAACTTCAAAATTAAATTTTGTTTGTTAGGAATACCAAAATTCATCAATCTATATTTTTTTATTATTGAATCTCCACTAATACGAACCCTATTTCACCATCGGGTATGTTAGGGTTTTAGTTACAATACAATTAATTATTTACAGTAATTTGGAGTATGGTTAATTTCTAGTGTTACATAATAATGTTATATGAACAAATAAATAAATTAATTAACATACCAAAAAAAAAAACTAACTCAAAGTCTCTTAAAAATTTGATAGATAAAGTCACACAGCTTTCTATAGCAACACTTCTTACATAAAATATTTGACAAAGGCAGTTGAAATATATTATGGCAATAACCTAATTTTTTTTATAAATTCATGTCTTTTGGAATCAAATGCGAAACACTCAAATAACAGATGTGAGATAGTCTGGCTGGAGTTCTTGCAAATACAGGTATTTGTACTTATTTTAGGAATTCTCACTATGAGGTATATTCATTAAGGTAGAATATGTTTATCACTCACCTCATATTGTTCAATATGAGGTGAGTGATAAACATATTCTACCTTAACAGGTATTTGTACTTATTTTAAATCGTTCCAAATAATGTCCAAATTTACCGTGTCCAGTCATAAATTGTATTAATACAAAATTTGGTTCTAAATATTTTCACTTTATTTGGTCAAAAACAGTTGGGAAAAATAATGTTCTTGTCAAAGCACCATTAATACTGTTTAACCACTCAGCATTCCAAGTCTGTATGAGATCACTTCTTAATACTTCTTTAATATATGATAGAGGACAGAAGGAGTAAAAGTAATCCATATTTGAATTAGCAGCTGATTTGGCAAGAAAATCTGCACGTTCATTTCCTGTAGTTCCAGCATGTCCTTTAATCCAGCCTAGGCAAATATGTTAAAGGAAGGATTTATGCTTGGATGGGAGGGAAGCCTGGATTAGCTCAATGGTTAGAGCATCAGCACGGAAAGCTGAAGGTTCGGGGTTCGATTCCCGGTTCAGGCATAAGTTTTTCTCTTTACCATTTGATTACAATAATTTAGTAATGTCCAAGATGTTGGTTTAATTTTGTTCTTATTGAAGTTGCAATCGGGTGACGGCTGAATCTGTCTTTGATAGCAGAAAATGCTGCCTGGGAGTCACTATAGATACAAGAAGACTTATATTTGAAGAGAAAAATTTTCGCCTAGACCGGGACTCGAACCCGGGACCCTTGGCTTTCCGGGCCAAGTGCTCTACCAACTGAGCTACCAAGGCGAGTTACGATCTAGACGCAAATTTTTCTCTTATGTACGTAATTGTAATTCCCTCGCGCCAAATGCTTGAAACCATAGCTTCTATCTTTGCAAATGGCGGCTTCTTAGTTAAGAAGACATTTATTGGGAATTTAACACTACTTTATAGCCAGTAGGGCTTCTATTGACGATTTTATTATTAATTTAACACTTCTCATAGAAGGATAAATTATATTTGAAGAGAAAAATTTTCGCCTAGACCGGGACTCGAACCCGGGACCCTTGGCTTTCCGGGCCAAGTGCTCTACCAACTGAGCTACCGAGGCGAGTTACGATCTAGACGCAAATTTTTCTCTTATGTACGTAATTGTAATTCCCTCGCGCCAAATGCTTGAAACCATAGCTTCTATCTTTGCAAATGGCGGCTTCTTAGTTAAGAAGACATTTATTGGGAATTTAACACTACTTTATAGCCAGTAGGGCTTCTATTGACGATTTTATTATTAATTTAACACTTCTCATAGAAGGATAAATTATATTTGAAGAGAAAAATTTTCGCCTAGACCGGGACTCGAACCCGGGACCCTTGGCTTTCCGGGCCAAGTGCTCTACCAACTGAGCTACCGAGGCGAGTTACGATCTAGACGCAAATTTTTCTCTTATGTACGTAATTGTAATTCCCTCGCGCCAAATGCTTGAAACCATAGCTTCTATCTTTGCAAATGGCGGCTTCTTAGTTAAGAAGACATTTATTGGGAATTTAACACTACTTTATAGCCAGTAGGGCTTCTATTGACGATTTTTATTAATATTTAACACTTCTCATAGAAGGATAAATTATATTTGAAGAGAAAAATTTTCGCCTAGACCGGGACTCGAACCCGGGACCCTTGGCTTTCCGGGCCAAGTGCTCTACCAACTGAGCTACCAAGGCGAGTTACGATCTAGACGCAAATTTTTCTCTTATGTACGTAATTGTAATTCCCTCGCGCCAAATGCTTGAAACCATAGCTTCTATCTTTGCAAATGGCGGCTTCTTAGTTAAGAAGACATTTATTGGGAATTTAACACTACTTTATAGCCAGTAGGGCTTCTATTGACGATTTTATTATTAATTTAACACTTCTCATAGAAAAAAAATTTTTCTCTTCAAATATAATTTATCCTTCTATGAGAAGTGTTAAATTAATAATAAAATCGTCAATAGAAGCCCTACTGGCTATAAAGTAGTGTTAAATTCCCAATAAATGTCTTCTTAACTAAGAAGCCGCCATTTGCAAAGATAGAAGCTATGGTTTCAAGCATTTGGCGCGAGGGAATTACAATTACGTACATAAGAGAAAAATTTGCGTCTAGATCGTAACTCGCCTTGGTAGCTCAGTTGGTAGAGCACTTGGCCCGGAAAGCCAAGGGTCCCGGGTTCGAGTCCCGGTCTAGGCGAAAATTTTTCTCTTCAAATATAATTTATCCTTCTATGAGAAGTGTTAAATTAATAATAAAATCGTCACAAGAAGACTTGTTGGTGGTTATAACCCATTCCACAGCTTGCAGTAGAGCTAAATGCTCTGCTTGAAAAATCGTACATTTGGAAGCAAGCTTGTATCCTTGGTGAAAGATCTCAACTTCATTATCATATATTTAATTTTAGGAAGTGATATTTTGAGGTTATTTCAATTATATTATTTTTAGTCTGATCATCTTACCTCAATATTAATGTTGATTTGTTCTTGGACATGTTTCAAAACAATTCTGTTTTATCGTCAGCTTGTCCAGACTGGTTTGATTTATGTTGCACACCCTGGATGTCGATGTCGGCTCCATCCTGTGGTTGACCAAAGAACCTCCAAACAAGGTCATGCTCCGTCGGTATTTCAAAATTCATAACTCTGTTTTTGTTCTTCTGCTGAATATAGATTTTTTCTTTTGTATTCTCTAACTGTTTTAATAATTTAGTGTCTGAATTTATATTATGTTTTTCAGACCAAACATGAGCAGCAACTGCAGATTTTTCTATTTCCCTTCTTATGCTCATGTTTGGTCTGAAAAACATAATATAAATTCAGACACTAAATTATTAAAACAGTTAGAGAATACAAAAGAAAAAATCTATATTCTGAAGAACAAAAACAGAGTTATGAATTTTGAAATACCGACGGAGTGTGACCTTGTTTGGAGGTTCTTTGGCCAACCACAGGATGGAGCTGACATCGACATCCAGGGTGTGCAACATAATGCAACATAAATCAAACCAGTCTGGACAAGCTGACGATAAAACAGAATTGTTTTGAAACATGTCCAAGAACAAATCAACATTAATATTGAGGTAAGATGATCAGACTAAAAATAATATAATTCATTATCATATACCACAAAAGCACATCCAACTAGATAGTTAAGATCCTCCATTCCAGAGATACGAGAGTCATCGATATAAATGGAATAATCATGATGACTGTTGCTGCAATCATTTAGCGTAAGTGGCCTCTGATATGTGCTAGGATGACCAGAAATGTTACATTCAGAAAAATAAATATAGAACGATGAACTTAGATATTCTTAAAAAAAATTTAATTTCGAAGTTTGCAGATTGCAGCACAGAAGATGGTGACAATAGAAGAGTTGATGGCAGTAGAATTTCATCAGTCGGAGTTGTGAATGAGATGGGTGAGATTTCACTTGAAACCATGGTTTCGTGAAAAGCATGAAATGTATGAGGTGAATTTTCAAAAAGTTTTCTCCGATGAATTTAAAAGAAAAATATATACCTGGACTAGAGTTTGAACCCAAGACCTTTAGCTTTATAAGCTAATGCTTTGCCACTGAGCTATCCAAGTCCTTCATTCTAAATGCAAATTTTTTTCATACATATTTTAATTCCTGAGAATGCCAAAGGTTCACAAGCCTAGATTTGATCCCTACAGATCAAAATTTAATTGTATTAAAATTAATGTTGGGAAGAAACATTATGAGGTTATATCATTAATATTGAGAGGAGAACATACTTTTAATAACTCACCTCATACAATTAAAAATTTATTTGATTTAAGACCATTGGTTTCAAATGAAATTTTCATTCATCTTCAGTCATGAAAATAAACTGAAGATGAATGAAAAATTCATTTGAAACCAATGGCCTTAAATCAAGTAAATTTGAAATTGTATAAGGTAAGTTATTAAAAATATGTTCTCCACTCAATATTAATCAAAATTACAGTTTTTCAACTATTATTTAGTTTTATACAGCCCAGATTTTACCTTGGGAAGCAGAGGGGTGGAGATTTTTTTCATTCATTCTTGACCAGCCTAGTCTTGGGGTTTAGTCAGCATGTATGAGGAAAGAAATGTCAATGTTTGTATCGTGGCTTAAATAGTGTAATGGACTGCATACTGGTGCATAGAACCAGATGTCTGGGGTTCAAGTCCTGATTCAAGCATTAATTTTTCTTTTCTAAATTATTGTCGTCATTTCTTCACGAAATCATTAATAGAGAAACACAAGGAGTTCAATGTAGAAACATACTTAGCTTTTGTGGACTTCAAAAAAAGCCTTTGACAAAATCAATAGGAATAAATTGTTGGAAATTTTAGCTGTCAACAATCTACCACAACAACATATTTTAAATGTATACAATATCTATAAAACAAATCAGATTTCAGTTCGAATCAATAACACACAAACAGAATGGACCAAAATTAATAGGGATGTAAAACAAGGATGCGGCCTCTCGCCCTTGCTCTTTATCATATACATGGATAGAATACTTCAAGACTGGCAACAGATGAGACACAGTTCTATTCAAATTAATAGAACTCTAAAAATAGACTCCTTGCTTTTTGCAGATGATTTAGAATTAATAGCTCCAACAGGAACAGATTTATAGTATTCTATACACAATTTTAATATAATTGCAAAACGGTACAACATGGAAATCAATACAAAGAAAACTGAAGTGATGGTCTTTTGAGGGAAATACCCCATACCTAGCAAAATTGTTTTGGATGATGAAATTTTAGAATGAGTAAATGAATTTAATTATTTGGGTTATAATTTAATATTTCAAGATGAAGCTAATATATCAAAGAAAATCACAAATTTCACAAAAACAACAGGGATAATTAACAGTATAATGAATCCATTTTTAGTACAAAAGAACACAAGATTATGTCTTTATAAGGTTCTCACAAGACCAATATTAAGATATGGTAGTGAAGCATGGACAATACAAAGACAAGATGAAAGCCAAATAACAGCAAAGGAAATGTGATTTATGCGTCGTACAGAAGGCTATACAAAGTGGGACCATAAAAGAAATGAGGAAATTATGGAAGAGTTAGATGTAGAACCCATTCTCCGCCATATACAAAACTACCAGAACAACTGGAAAGCCCATCTTCAACTAATGCCGTCTCATAGAATTCCACAAGCCATGCTTCGTTACTGCCCCCAAGGTAAAAGATCGCTGGGATGTCCATAAAAGCACTGGATGGAAAATTCCTCTTTGAGACCATAACAGACCGCATGGCCTAATGCTTGCATCGATTATGATGATGATATTATTGTCCAGTATTGGGAAGTATTAAAATTTAAATATTTCATCAAAAGAGTATAATTTTCTCTGTTGCCTCTAAAATAGTAGTGGTCTATTGTAACTGATGTTAATACAGGTCAGTGGAGTACATACTGATATTTGTGTTATATAACATACAAACATTCTAGAAGGTAAGGATGTTGGGTAAAGCAGTCATGTCCTGTGGCTATTAATAACACAATGCAGTTAGTAGCTAAATATTATATTATCTTTAAAATCTATAGACTAAAGTTAAGCTAGGAGGACAATATAGTCTATTCAACATAAAAAAATAAAAATTGAACTTACAGTTGCTGCTGTGAGTTTATTGCCAAGGAGGACGTATGTGACAAATGTAAACACAGATATTAATACTGGAGAAGTGGCCCAGAAATACACACACAATGCATCCAGGTACTTGCGACCTTTCAGGTACTTCAGTTCCATGTTCCTTAAACCTGAAACATACCGTAAATAATTCAATAATCTAATATATAAAAATCAATGTTTGTTTGTATTCTATGCACGGCCATACTGTTGATCCGATTTTTATGGGGTTTTTTGCAAAATGCTCGGGAGATTCCCGGCATGAACATAGGCTATAAGAGAGTTGTGATATTCGACCCCTTCACCCCTAAAAATCACCCTTTGTGGTGAAAAACGTGAAATAAAGTCCCTATTTTGACGCTTAAATGGCTTATGCTGCCTAAACCATAACAAATACATCAGATTAATGTATACATAATTGAAAATATCAAAAACCTTATAAAAAAGTCTGTGAAAGCATATGTATATCTTTTACGGATAACTCACAATAACCATTTTTGTCTTTCATTGAACCTAAGAAGATCAGGATAAGTAGATTCCCAGGAATGCATGCTCTGCCATACCGTTCATCCGATTGAGATGGGGCGTTTTGAAAAATGTTCAGGAGATTCCGGGGATGAACATAGGCTATAAGAGAATTGTAATTCTCAACACCTTCACCCCTAAAAAATCACCCTTTGCAGTGAAAAAGTGAAATAAAGTCCCTATTTTGACACTTAATGGCTTACGCTGCCTAAACCATAACAAATACACCAAATTAATGTACACAGAATTGAATATCTCAAAAAACTCTACAAAAAAGTCCACAACACCATATGTTTATCTTCTACGGATAACTCACAATAACCAATTTTGTCTTTTATTGATGCCAAGAAGATTGGGATAAGCAGATCCCCGGGCAAGCATAACAGCATACGGCTGATGATAAAAACACATTAACATTTATTTAGGAGTAGCAGCGAATGCCGAGTATTAGCTAGTTTAAATATAAAAATATATTATATTTGAAGAGAAAAATTATATGCTCAGACTGGGATTTGAACCCAGGACCTTTTGCATTCTAAGCAAATGCTCTACCAACTGAGCTATCTGAAAAACCCCAATCTAAATGCAAATTTTTCTCTTATATACGCTGTTAATTCCTGCGCACCAAATGCTATGCAGCCGTTGCTTCTACTTGCAAAAGGGGCTTCTTTATTAAGGAGACCTTTAATTGGAAATTATGCATTACATTACAAAGCCAGTATGGATTCTTTTGTTACATGAACATCAAATAGAGCAGTTCATAAAAAATTCATGGAAAATGACACTACGAGGTAAATATCATTTAGAATATAAATATAAATTGGAAATCATTTTATTTTAGAAAGAAAAATTAATGCTTGAACCGGACCTCAAAGGATCTCTGATTCTGCACTTCAGTATGATAACCAACACCATTCGAGCTTTGGTACGAACGTCAACAATTCTTTCGTCTGAAGGCTGATAGTCATCGCCACCAACAATGCCATCTAACGACTTCTATTCAAAGTATTTAATTGAGAATTTAAACATTACTTTTAAGTGGTAAAGCTTCATATTTTGATGTTATATTTTAAAATTAACTCTTTCATTCTAAAATAAAACTATTTAAAATTTGTAAATGTACTTGATACCAGCCTGCATCTATCAAACATGATGGAATATGGTCTTTGTTGACATGTCAACAGATTTATTTGAAAATACAATAGGAAGTAACATTATGAGGTTTTACTTAATAAAAGGTGTTGTCTGTATTATTCTTACCTCATATCGTTGTTTATCTTAATATCAAAAAATTTTGTGTCACATTGTTTGTCTGCGATGGAATCCTAAACTACTGAACCGATTTTAATACAATTTTGCACACTGTGTGCAGTTTGATCCAACTTGAGACTTAGGGTAATTTATAATTAAATTTATAGTCACATTATTTTTTTATTGCAAATTATTTGTTTATTTAACAAAGCGTTATAATTATCTGTGAGTTCCATACGATTCTAACAGATGGCGGTGTAAGGTAATTTGGTAAGGTAATTGGTTTATTATTTAACAAAGAGAGATCCAGATGGCTGTGCTTTTTGTTGCAACTGCGAATTTCAATTGAATTACAAATATTGATTATTTCATAATTTAAGTGTGTTCAGTGTTTATTTTATTTTCAATATTATTAATTTCGCCAACCACGGACCACTCAAAATGACATCTATACGAAAACAAGTGTAACTAAATTAGTATGGTTCAAATTCTTCCATGTAGGGGGGGAGCGCCTAAATCTCTGTAAAGGGAAAACATGGGCTTATAATACAATACAATGCAATACAATTTTGTGTGTAAGTATTAGTTTTAGGTAATCTGGCTGAAAGACAGCAACTTAATTTAAATTCTTAACGTATACCTTAGCCACAGCAACGTGTGGCCGGGACTTCTAGTGTTATATATGTTTCAAGGCTTGTTAGCCTCATCTTCATTAGTTACAGACTAATTTTTCTCAAGTTGTTGGCCTGGATCTCGACTTCTGCTCCCTATTTCTGTGGTCCAAAGAACTTGCTAATTAGGTTCCTAATTTCAATATCATAATTATCTCCTTGTTCTTCTGTACATAGATTCAAACACAAAATTATTAAAACAGAAAACAACAAATGAACTCACCATATGGGAAAAAAAATCTACATTCAGAAGAACAAGAAGAGAATTATCTTCTTCACTTCCTGGTTTAGGCAAGAGTTGCCTGTTCCGAGAACAGAATTATGAATTTTGTAATTCCCGGTGAAAGTAAAACCTAATTAGCAAGTTCTTTGGACCACAGAAAGAGGGAGCAGAAGTCGAGATCCAGGCCAACAACTTGAGAAAAACCAGTCTGTAACTATATTATTTTTAGTCTGATCATCTTATCTCAATATTAATGTTGATTTGTTCTTCAACATGTTTCAAAACAATTCTGTTTTATCGTCAGCTTGTCCAGTCTGTAACTACTGAGGATGAGGCTAACAAGCCTTGAAACACAGTCTAACAGAAACAACAATATCAAGTAAGAATAATACAGACAACACTTTTTATTATGTCAACAGGTAACTATTTTCAATATGGCCATATGTATGATGCAAGTCTTTATGGATAAGCCAGATATTTACCCGTATTTAATAATAATAAGGATTACTTTATTTAATATATATATATATATCTTTAGTATTTATTTTTATATTCAAGAAAAATAATTTAAAATGTCATTAAGTATGAATATGGAGAAATTAATATTTTTTATATCACATAAAAAAAGTGTAACTGAATAAGTTATTGTTGAGAATATTATATGATTCTGAAAAGTTCTAGAATCAGTTAAGAATTTCAAAGGAGCAACTACCACATACTTTGATGTGATTGGATAACTTGGATGTACGTCAACCAATAGCACTAATAGGCCAGGTTGGTTAACCAATGAGATTTGAATGGCTTAATTGGAATAGTGGATTGTGGAAAGGAGATCTTTCTTAATATAATCAAATTGGGAATTTTTAATTATGAGATTTCTGAGAGCATATAACAGAATGAGAGTATATAACAGAAATTTAGAATATTCCAATTATGCTAACCACCTATTCCAATTTAATCATTGTTTCGATCCAAATTTTGAAATTTTACATGTTTGTGATAAGGGTAAGAAGTTAGATCTTTTGGAGGCTGTAGAAATTAATAAATTGAAAAGTAGTAACAAACTGTTAAATTCTCAACTTGATTTGAATGAATCCCCTTTGTTAAATTAAAAAATTTAAATAAATATTGTTGTATTGTTGCTTAGATCAATTGGAACACAATTCATAATTTGTTAACATGTCTGAAGAAGGTACAGTGTACCGAAACAGCTGTCACTGAATTATATAATAAATATGAAAATCAAATAAAACTATGTTTTATTTTTATTTAATTAAGAAAAATTTATATGCCCAGACTGAGATTTGAACCCAGGCAACTAATGATTTGTGTTTCACCTTCGGTAGGCCTACTGCTAACCTCCATTCATTTTGAGTGTCCAACAACAGAGCAATCTTACATTTTACATTTATTCTTCCTTAAAGTTAGAACTGGACATTTCAAGCAGAACAAATGAACAAAATATACAACTCATTAATAACAATGGTCAACATGATTTTTGTGTCATGAGTACCAACAGTTGTACTTAACGCAGTTTGTTATCGTGTTTTCAAATATGCATTCGGAATTTCTCCTTCATCCACAATTTTTTTTATTTCAATTTCAATGTATGGATTTAAATAATTATATTTTTACACGCTTTATATTAGCTTGACCGTCCACCGCTGTGGTCTCGGGGAAGCGTGCTGCCTTGTCACGCAGCAGGCCCGGGTTCGATCCCGGTTGGGACAGTTTTTCTGGGTGAGATTTTTATCGGGGTTTTTCCTCACCTGTAAGACAAATGTCAGGAAAACTTTAAGGCCCAAATGGTCCCCAAAATCATATGGCCATCGCAATCATCATCAATCATATTCATCTTAGGTTAAGCTTAGGATTAGGGACTCTCCTGGCGCACCATTATCATCATCATCACCCATCATATCATCAGAGCAACGTAACCCCGCCTTCCAAGCGCCCCAACCTCAGAAGTGAGTTACAAGTACACCAGCCCAGGAGAGAAAAAAAAAAACCCCCCCCAGAATGTCGAAAGACAAACCTGGGCATTTGAAAAAAAAAAAAATATTAGCTTGACCTATATCTATCTATGTAACAGTATTTTTTAATGCGATTTTCACCTACTTAAAATCATTGGATCGACTTGAAACTTTGTATACTTGTAAAGGACCAATGACAATACAATAATTTCATTATTTTTTTCTAAAATCTTGGCCAGAATCATCAGAAAATCAAAAAAAAAGTGTCTGTGTAATTATCTAACGGAATCTTTCAACACGATTTTCACCCACTTAAAATCATTGGGTCGACTTGAAACTTTGTATACTTGTAAAGGACCAACAACAATACAATAATTTCATTTTTGTTTTTAAAATCCTGGCCAGAATCATCAGAAAATAAAAAAAAAAGTGTTTGTGTAATTATGTAACGGAATCTTTCAACACGATTTTCACCCACTTAAAATCATTTGATCGACTTGAAACTTTGTATACTTGTAAAGGACCAATGACAATACAATAATTTCATAAATGTTTCTAAAATCCTGGCCAGAATCAGCAGAAGATCAAAATAATAAAATCCGGTATAATAGGTTGCGAACTTATCAACTTCTTACTCAATCGTTGTAAGAGCTCAGTTGGTAGAGCGGTTGACTGTAGTGGTATATAATTTCAGTAATCTATAAGTAGCTGGTTCAAATCCGGCCCGGAGGATTTTTTTTAAATAGAGTATTACTTTTAGCTCATAATACAATAGTATCGAATTTAAAGATACTTACATTTTTATCTTATTCTGTAAAATATTAAAACCAAAAAATAAATAAATAAATAATAGTTTTAAAAAACTAAAACAACATGCTTTATTAGAAAACCGAACTAAAAAATGGAAAATAATTTTAATTTCCAACACGCTAGGGATAAAATTAAAGTGGTAAACAAAAAAAATCATCACCAACACATCTAGAATAAAACTAGAGTTATCTATAAAACAATAATTTTACCATCAAAAGCATGGGGTGCTCTATATCAATTAATATATTTGATAATAAACAGATATTGGTAAAAGTAAAGTCTCTAAGAAGAAAATGTAAAAACTATAAAAAGCACCCCATGCTTTTGATGGTAAAATTATTTAGATAACTGTAGTTTTATTCTAAATATGTTGGTGATGATTTTTTTTTTGTTGACCACTTTAATTTTATCCCTGGCGTGTTGGAATTAAAATTATTTTTCATTTTTTTAGTTTGGTTTTCTAATAAAGCATGTTGTTTTAGTTTATTTAAAGTATTATTTATTAATACATTTTTTCGTCCATTTGTCCATTGTAAAATAAAACCAAATGAGCTAACTCAAATGGTTTCAGCTATGGAAAAGAGATATCAAGGCAAATGGAATCCTAATACGCTGGCCGATTATTGTTGGACCATCAAGAGGGATGCTCCACAGGCAAAATGTAGCAGAAAATCATCATTTCTTACTTTCTAGATGAGTCCGAATGTTCGAATATTGTGTAGTTACAAATGTAGAAAATCCAGAATTCTACAGCACCGGGGCAATGGTGGACCGTGCGTGGACAAAAGAAAATTTCGAAATGAGACATGTCATCACTAGGTTGGCAGTCCATGGATTCCACCACCTGATATGCAACAACACAAAATTTCATGAAGCAAATAAAGACTGTCAATGTACGCTATGCGAAAAATCGTGTGACCAATATCACATTGAGCTATGCACAAAAAGAACAAAAACAATGTGTGAATATGCAAATATGTAAATTTATAATGTATTCTATTTTCATCCTGGCTATTTGGCTGCAATAAAATTATTATAACAAATGTAGAAAATATTAAAGTATTTGAAATTATAAATTCCTGTCTCTCGGAAACCTTGCATGATGGAGAAAAACCAATATCATATTTGAATTCAGGAGAAAAGATAGTATCAGAATCACATATTTTTCTTTCTGAGACAAAAATAAAGTTTTTTTTTGTTGCTCAGTGTAATTAGAACAAATGTGTTAATATCCACAAAAACTACAAATCAAGAACTGCATAATAGATTTACAGTGAATTTCTTTTATGTTGTAATTTTTCTAGTATATTGTTTTTCATTTTTCATTTCAATTTAAAAACGTTAGATTAGTAAAATTTTAAATAAAACTGCATACAACTTACTTTCTACTTTATTTAGAAAATGATCTTCCCACACATGCAGTTTTACAACGCGAATTCCACACAACATTTCAGCCATTACTTTAACACGTTCATCCTTCTGTAACATAAGTTTTGTACTCAGTTCACCTAAAACATACAAAAAATATTATTCATTATCTTTTACAGTCTCACTTGCCAAAACATGGAATTCCCTTCCTCCTTCAAAAACAAACTAAAGAATTATTTAATAACAAACTAACTTATACACCACACTGATAGAATTATTTTAACAATTAATAAATTTAATTATTTTTGGAAATAATATTAAAATTAACAAATATTTTTATTTGTTTAAATATTGTATAATCGTAAAATTAGTTTTCTATATCTCATTATTTTCTTTGGTTTTTTATATAGGCCCCTACAGACAGGGACGGTCTACCAACAATTTAATTTATCTTGCTAGAATACATTTTATTATTAGTTTTAGTCTTAATCTTAACTATTGAACCGAAAGTGCATTTTTCGGCTCAGTATGGTATCTTCGTTCTCCTCCCTACACTGGAACATTTGTGAAATATGCCAATATCCTGTTCTCCTGGTAGCTACCCCTTCCCTCTTCATCCTTCCTGCCGCGCATGTCTACAGCGCATCTCCCCTCTACCTCAGAACCTTTATATACATGGTGCACTTACAGAACAGTATTCATTCGATCATCCTAGCAATCGGCGTTTTGTTGTTTGAACAGATTCAAGAGTGGAATCCGATTCCAGGTCACGATGCGACTGGAAGGTTAAAATGGAACTCTACCTAGACAAGTTGTCCTGAGGCCAAGAAGAGGCCTGTTTGAGTTAGTCCGGCAGTCTAGGGAAAAGGTGATCCCTGAAACTCGGACGCATGTATGAGTGTTGCGTGATGTATGGTATGTTATTTATTTATTTATTTATTTATTTATCTGTATGGCTACTTTGATCGTTTAATCAAATACTATCATTTTTGTTGTTAATTTATTTTTACTCAGCCCACTTGTTTATATTAAAAGTTATCTTTTAAACAACGCCTCTCTTTCATTGTTCAAGTATAAGTAGTTGTTTACTATCCTGTAATGAAAATCACTCAAGTAAGAAACTATTCCGAGCTCCTCAACTATCATGCTGATTAGCGTTCTTGAAACACAGTTATCATCTTGTTCACTCACTGTATGTATCTAACAATCAGTATTCTTATATATAAATATATCAGATAAAGAAAGATGAATCAACGGCTACCTTCTATGGGCCCAAGGTAAGCCATTTCTTGATAGATATCCTCTTTGGAAATCAGATCCACATTAATAGAAACAGCAATTACGAAACCCGATCCCGGATATTAAAGGTAGCAGTCTGCGTGGTTTTCAAAAGAGCCCACAAATGGTAACAGAGCGCTGGGTTTCTTGCCAGCACAAATGGTAGGCAGACCGTTGGTTTAGGGTATCTTGCCAGCACAAATGGTTGCGCAGAAGGCGTGGCTTTGTTTTTTTAAACGCCACACTATCATTAACTGATTGTATTATAGATCATAATATAATAGATATAATCTTATTGGTCAAATCTTCATTTAGTATTTGATATTAGAGTTAATTATGATTATTATATTCTGACGTAATATATGTTTGTCCTGGTGAGTGGAAGAGAAGGCCACATGGCCTTAACTCCACCAGGCTAAATAAATAAAATTCAAACAAGATTGCACACTCTAACACTTTGTACAAATTTTATATTTTAATGAGTTGCGGCAGGTGGTGAAATTTTGTGCACCATAAGTCTAACATTCATATTGAAAATATGAAAAATAAAACACATTTAAATAATTAAAAACCCAACACAACATGTTGAACATATTTTTATATATTTTATTATTTTGTTCCTGAATAGGCAAAGGAAATATTTCTTTAGCTTCAGAATTAACATTATTATGACAGGAATATTGGTCATATCACTTGCACAAGGAAAATTTTGCCAGTTCCAGCATGAAAGAAAAAGAAGAACGAGAAGAGAAAGAAAATCAACCGAACATGTGTTGGATGATCGTCCACCTCTGCGTTTAACTCATGTGGATACAAGGTCCCCAGCCAACTGGTAAGTTAAGGGCCTTCTTCGTGTGTCGCGCCAAGGAATATAGTTTTTACTTAAATGCAGGTTTCAGAAACTGCACAGTGAAAAATTGTAGCTACAGAAAATTTATCTTAGAACAAGGCAAGAAGTTTTACAAATGATTAATACAGTTCGAAAGTAAGGAAGAGACAGGGGAGTGCATATTCACATCCTCCTCATACTCTGACAGCCATCTTGTGAGTTCCACATGGAAATATTTCATTTGAAACTTGAGAAGTAATAAAAATAAAGTAAACTTAATATTTAATATTGTTTATTTTTTTCCTTTCACTCACCTCATACTTCATAACTCCTCGCAGACCCAGGTTTCATCACATCATTTGTGACATTCTCAATGCTGTGTCACGTTCACAACTGACGACCAACAGTCTTCTATCCTGCAGACTGACCTCTGTGCCATCTGATGGCTGACCGACGAACTTCCAAATCAATCCCCTCTCCTTATAACCGGGTATTTCGAAATTCATAGTTGTGTTTTCATTCTTGCAAATGTAAATTTTTTTCCCAAATTGTGAGTTCCTTCGGTTTCTCCAAATGTTTAAGTAATTTTGTTTTGGTTTCTATTCTATGTTTTTCTGACCAGGCATGTGCAGCTATTGCAGATTTTTCCGTTTCTCCATTTTTAACATTTCTGAGGTGTTCCTTTAATCTTGTATTTAGATTCCTTTTTGTTTTTCCTATGTATATCTTTTCACAATCTTTACAATTAATTTGATAAATTCCAGATTTTTTGCAGTCTACAATCTTTTCATTTTTGTTGGTTTTTATTAAATTACCTAAGCTGTAATCATTTTTCGGTGCTAATTTAATGTTGAATTTGTTAAAGATTTTTTTAAACTTGTCAAATACTAAAGGATGGTATGTGAACTTCTTGAATTTTTTACCAATATTTTTATCTGTCTGAAGAGTACTTTCATTAATCATTTTTTGTTCCTTAAATTTATTTATTTTCTTGTGTATCATCTTCTCTCGAACAACGTTATCCTTCGCAATTTGTATGATGTATTTTTCTCTTTATTGTAATTTTCTTTGCTCATGGGAACTTCACAAGTCTGTGTGTTTAAACTATTAAATACTGCCTGTTTGTGTGAAAAATGGTTTAAATCCTGTAGCTTTTATATAATTGTCAATGTGAGTTTGTTTTCTGTAGATTCCAAATTCTATTTTCTTTTTTTCTTCATTCCTGATCAATTTAATGTCTAAAAATGGTATTTCATGATTATTTTCTACTTCCATTGTAAATTTGATTGTTTTATTTTGAATATTTAACAGTTTAATTGTTTCTGTTTTATTATTGCTATGATGTCATCTACATATCTTTTCCAAAATTTAAACATCAAAGGGTGTGCTTTGGTTACATGACATTCAAAGTTACCCATAAACATATTTGCTAAGAATGGTGATAATAGATTTCCCATTGCAAGTCCTGATTTTTGTCTAAAGTACTTTCCTCTAAAGGTGAAAAACATTTGATTTAAGCATAATTTTGTTAATTTTATGTATTCTTTAACGCTATCATCATCTACTTTGTTTTCTTTCAACTATTTTTCTAAAATTTTCAATAATAAACAATATTAAAAAACCTCATAGTGTTATTTCCTATCTACATAACTTAATATTTAATTTTAGGAAGTGATATTTTGAGATTATTTTAATTATTATTATTTTTAGTCTGATCATCTTACCTCAATATTAATGTTGATTTGTTCTTGGACTTGCTTCAAAACAATTCTGTTTTATCATCTGGACAAGCTGACGATAAAACAGAATTGTTTTAAAACATGTCCAAGAACAAATCAACATTAATATCGAGGTAAGATGATCAGACTGAAAATAATATAATTAAAGTAAACTTACCTATTTTAGATGCAATATATTTATTAATAGGTATCAATATAACAGTGAAGATGACACCTGCTATAAATGAAACTCCAACTTGTGTGTATAACAGATAGAATGAAAATGCAATCTGTAACAAAACATTGATCTTTTAGAACTACACAGGTAATTGTAAATACCACATACCAAACATATAAGCATATATAGCAATTAACATTAAATTAAATGCTTCATACCTCTCCTCATATCCAGTCTTCTATGTAGACCGCAGTTTCAAAGCATTGGCAGTTTCATCTTCAGTATTTTCTTGTTGACTGATGTTATGTCGATCAGAAGAACTACTTCTTCTTCCCTCTGTTGGTGGACCGATGAACCTCCAAATCCAGTCAGAATCCGCGGGAATTTTGAAGTTCATAATTTTTTCCTCCTTGTTTTCTAGAATATGGATTTTTTCCAAAACTGTGAGCTCTTTTTGTTTTTTTATTGTTTAATTAGACTGGCTTTTGATTCAATTAGATGTTTTTCAGACCAAGCATGAGCAGCTACTGCTGACTTTTCCACTTCACTATTTTTGACATTTCTAAGAGGTTCTTTCACCCTTGTTTTCCAATTTCTTTTTGTTTTTCCTATGTAAATTTTGTCACAATTCCTGCATTTGATCTGATAAAATGAATTTCGAAATTCCCGCAGATTCTGACTGGATTAAGAGGTTCATTGGTCCACCAACAGAGGGATGAGGAAGTAATTCCTCTGATCAATATAACATCAGTCAACAAGAAAGTACTGAAGATGAAGCCGCCAAGGCTTTGAAACTGCGGTCTACTTAGAAGACTGAATATGAGGAGAGGTATGAAGCATCTTAAATTAAACCTTATAGTGATTTCTTCAGTTCAATATATAGCAATATTGTATTTTGTTGATCATACTTTTTGTCTTTGAAATAAGCCTTCGAATTGAATCTTCTTCAATAGAAGTAAAAACTGTGTCTCATGTAATTTTCATAGCTTTTCATACTGTGTGTGTACGTGTGTGATCCATAATACTTTCAGGGTAAAAGGAGACACATAAAAATAATTAAATGAAAAACCTGGGACATTTAAAAAAGGTGGACATTAACAAAATATAAAAGGAAGTTTCAAAAATTGTATGAAACAAATTATACAAATTACACATATAAGATAGGCCCATTTTTTATTGTCCATTAAAATTATTCACTCTGCTACATTATGTCTACTCTATCTACACAGGTAGACTGGTAGATGCATTTGCATTGCTATACTTCAATGATTTATGTATTTCATCAAATAGTTTATTTTCTTTTGAAATTCCAACCATAAAATGAAGTACACAAGACATCAATTAAAACATGTTTTTACCATAAGCAATGCCTTTACAGTTTCAACTTTCATTCTGTTTTTTTCATTTGACCATAAAGAATTCGCTAGGGAAAATACACATTCCACAGCAGCATATGAACCAGGAATTGCTAGTCAAAATCCTACCAATTGAATGATATTCTTAATATTCATGCTTTTATCATTGAAGTAGCCAAACATTTCACACCACTTTTCTTCAGCATTTACATTTGTTTCAACACTTTCTTCCATTTCACTCTGAACATAGTTCTGAACACAAGAAAATCCATCGATAAGTTCATTTTCATCTATAATAAAAGTTGGCACAATACTTTTAACAAAACTGCAATATTCTTGTATATTCTTCCTTGTTAGCTGCTACTTTTGGAATAACACCCAATTAAATTCTTTAAAAGGTGTATGAAATGGAAAACACTACTCTTTAATATACTGAATGCAAGTGTCATAGAAGTTGTCAGCATAACTGTGAAATTCTTCCAAAGTAATTTTTCCCTCATCTTCCAACTGCCTTAATTGATCATGTACAACAGAAGTGAAAAATTGTTCAGATTTACTTCATTGTAATTTATTCAATAACTTTTTTTTATTTCTTGACAGACTTCCACTACTTTGATTTATTGTTTTTCTATACATGTAATAGTTGTGGAAAAAATCTTTTAACTGGCTAACAAGAAAATGGAGAAGAGTAAGACAGAGCGGGTTTTCAAAGAATTGTTTGAGGATAACAGAACACTTATCAAAGGAAAGAAACCTTGTCTTGCTATGTCCAAGTACTGTTTTATATTCAATCTCAGTGAACTCACAGAATGACTTAAGAGAATTAACATTTACTGTGTATATGTGAAAGTGTTGAAAATTTTATTTACAATTAACTTGCAGTCGATGGGTAAACAGTCTGAACCAGTTTGTAAAGCATTGTGTACCAAATGTGCAGGGCAGCCAACACCTATCACATTATTTGTGGTTTTTTTTGCAATTTGTAGAACAAATTATTTTTCCCTCACCTTTGTTTACCACCAAAATTAGTGTTAGTGTTGTCTGCAGAAATCGGAATAACCTTCTCCTCAAGTTCATATTTTTTATGACATCCAGTACATAATTCTGAAGTAAATCTAAAGTCTCTGCACATAAATAAACTAATTCTATCACCTTTATCATTATTCTACCAGTTATATTACATGGGTGCGAAACATGGACTCTTACTTTAAGGAAGGAAAGGAGATTACAAGTAATTGAGAATAAAGTACTTAGGAAAATTTTTGGACCAAAGAGAGATGAACAGACAGGTGAATGGAGAAGACTACTTAACAATGAACTACCTGGTCTTTATAGGAAGCCTGATATAATAAGAACAGTTAAGTCTCGTAGACTGCGATGGGCAGGACTTGTTGCATGTATGGGGAATGAAAGACTTGTATGGAAGCTTCTTGTAGGGAAGCCAGAGGGAAAATGCTCAGTTGGTAGACCAAGAATGAGGTGGGAGAATAACATTAACTATGATTTCAGGGAAGTAGATTATACAGGGAATGATTGGAAAGCATTAGCTCAGGATAGGGATGTATGGAGAGCTTATGTCCGCGTGGCCATGAACCTACGGATTCGATAGTGCCAGTGAGTAAGTAAGTAAGTTACCATTATACCCTTTTTAGGATGAAAATATCTGACAAGAAGAGGAACTAGCTTTAAATCCAAATGATTAGAAGTGAAATGAACCGAGCACTTTTCAATTCATCATGAACCTGCTATGCTGCATATGGCGTTAAAAATAATTGCATTACACTTTGTATGACCACACATGAATTTTGAACTGAAAAGTTTCTTTATAATAGCAGTAGTACATTCACAAACTGTGGTTATATGTTACAGTGTGCTAAGTAAAAGTTGCTTCCTGAGCTGCCAACTGTCTGTCCATTTCAGTCACTATTTTTAATGACTATTTAACTCATGCCCCAAATGGGAGGCAATGACCAATCACATTTCAATTAATTTTTATTTACAACCAATCACAGTCGTGTTTCACCTTGATTTTATCAATTTAATTTTATCATGTTAAAATCAAGCTCCTCCTTTTTGGAACATTCTGAATAGATCAGAGCATTATTTTGCAGTGACTGACTCTCTAAGAAATACGTTGAATATAACAATTTATATATTAAGATGTAAGAATCCTAGAATGCAAGTGGCTGCCAGATTGTATATATAGTGCACAAATGTAAACAGATACTGCTTGCGGGATATAATAGAAAAACAACATTTGTAGCAAATGATTATACCACCCAAAAAAAAAAAAAAAAAGAAACCACTGTTTGCACTTTCTTAAACGTATTATTTCCCAGGTATTTACGTTCCAGAAAAATATAATTTACATCATACGACATCAGAAATTAATTAATAACCTAAAATGCTGGTTATAAACAGTTTGATGTGTCTCATTTTTTCACCACTAGGGTGCATTCTTACAATATTGCGATCCTTTTGCAACAAATAATATGATCTGGTTGCAGTGATGAACAATTTAAACATAGTAAACGTTAAGGTAGAATTTTTATCACTCACCTCATATTGAGTGATAAAAATTCTACCTTAAAGAATATACCTCATAGTGGGAATTCCTAAAATAAGTAATAGTAAATGTTTCTCATTTGTTTTCAAACATTGCCATTTACATTAAATATATAAATATTTTAAAATAACTATATTTAAATAATGATTTGTAAGTAAAAAGCTTAATTTTATTCGTTAAATAGTCCTAACAAATGCCACTTCGTGAGTTGTGAATTTATCGATAATTTGGAAATTACTCGTGGCATTACTTATGATAAATAGTCATGTTTTTAATTATATTTTGAGTTGTTTTTTGAGTCACCTCAAAATTCTTGATTTTTATGCAGACTAGTTTCGTCACTATCTATGCAACATTTTCAATGTTTCACAAACATAGTGACGAAACTAGTCTGCATAAAAATCAAGAATTATGAGGTGAGTCAAAAACAACTCAAAATATAATTAAACTAAACCTCATAGTTAAAATAAACCTCATGTTATTTCCCATGTATATATTCAATAAAGTCATGCTTTTATTTGCACTTTGTGTTTGAACACTCAAGCGGTGTTTGACATGATTCACAATGTCACAGCGAACACCATGTCCAATATCAAATTTTGATTTGCATAATGTGCATTCTTACTTTAGGGAGGAAAGGGGATTACAAGTATTTGAGAATAAAGTACTTAGGAAAATATTTGGACCAAAGAGAGATGAACAGACAGGTGAATGGAGAAGACTACAAAACAATGAACTACCTGGTCTTTATAGGAAGCCTGATATAATAAGAACAGTTATGTCTCGTAGACTGCGATGGGCAGGACATGTTGCACATATGGGGAATGAAAGACTTGCATGGAAGCTTCTTGTAGGGAAGCCAGAGAGAAAACGCCCCAGTTGGTAGACAAAGAATGAGATGGGAGAATAACATTAACTATGATTTGAGGGAAGTAGATTATACAGGGAATGATTGGAAAGCAATAGCTCAGGATAGGGATGTATGGAGAGCTTATGTCCGCGCGGCCATGAACCTACGGGTTCGATAGTGCCAGTGAGTAAGTAAGTAAGTAAGTATAACGTGCATTCTACAGTCTCTCCACTTCCCGAGATAAAAGGAAACTCACTTTTGATATTGCTGTTAAAAGAACATTTCCATTTTGGTGTGTTTAATTATTATACTTAATGATTGCACAGATAAAGAATAAATATAATGATTGAAAATAATGAAATAAAAATAAATGTTCTTCCTTTATTAATATTTTTTAGCCGATTAATGTTTTAAACTCTTTGTCTTGCAAATATTTAACACACATCTAATAATTCAAGCAATCGGAAAAGTGAAAATGGAATAAGATGATGAAAAGTGAATACCGGAAATAGTTATTTTCTTTTACCATGACACTGTTGCCAATACAAATTTATAAGAATCAACCGTTCACAAATCAAAAACCACTAAAGTCATTGTCTATTAGCATTTTAAAATATTTATTTATCGTAGCAAGAGGTATAAAAATCCATTAACTAAATATATTTCATCTGAGTTAAAAGTGTATTTCTCCACTGCCAAAATACCAGTATCAGCAATGCACCAACCATGGATTGACAATTTCAAAAATGTACCAGTTATCAATATATGAGAGTAAAAAAAAAAAAAAGATTATAGACCAATAGTGCATCGTGGTCATACAACTGGTGATTTCTAAAGTTCATATTTATAATTACATAGTAAAGAACAAATAAATTAATGAGTCATTTTAACATCTTACCTCATATTTCATGTTTTTCAAACACGGTAACTATAGTTTTCAAATGATCTTGTCATTCATTTTCAACCGCCATTATGACTACCGGATATTCGTTGGAATCTCCCTCTATAACGTTGCCATCTGGTGTTGATTTGACGAACTTCGAGATATCGTTGCCATCTGGTGTTGATTCGATGAACTTCGAGATGAGGTCACGTTCATCCGGAATGTCGAAATTCATAGATTTAAATTTGTTCTTCTGTATAAATATTTTCTCCCAAACTGTCAAATCCAAAGGTTTTTCCAAATGTTTTAGAAGTTTAGCTTCTTTTTCAATTCTATGACCTTCCAACAAACTATGTGCTGCAATAGCTGATTTTTCAATTTCACCATTTTTAATATTTCTAAAGTGTTCCTTTGTGCGAGTGTCCAAATTTCTTTTTGTTTTTCCTATGTATACTTTATTGCAATCTCGACAATCAATTTGATAAATTCCAGATTTTTTTACTATCTGGGGTGTTCATTTTCTTATTGGTTATTAATAAGTTACCAAGGCTAAATTTATTTATCGGTGCCAATTTCAAGAAATTCAATATTACATTGGCACCGATAAATAAATTTAGCCTTGGTAACTTATTAATAACCAATAAGAAAATGAACACCCCAGATAGTAAAAAAATCTGGAATTTATCAAATTGATTGTCGAGATTGCAATAAAGTATACATAGGAAAAACAAAAAGAAATTTGGACACTCGCACAAAGGAACACTTTAGAAATATTAAAAATGGTGAAATTGAAAAATCAGCTATTGCAGCACATAGTTTGTTGGAAGGTCATAGAATTGAAAAAGAAGCTAAACTTCTAAAACATTTGGAAAAACCTTTGGATTTGACAGTTTGGGAGAAAATATTTATACAGAAGAACAAATTTAAATCTATGAATTTCGACATTCCGGATGAACGTGACCTCATCTCGAAGTTCATCGAATCAACACCAGATGGCAACGATATCTCGAAGTTCGTCAAATCAACACCAGATGGCAACGTTATAGAGGGAGATTCCAACGAATATCCGGTAGTCATAATGGCGGTTGAAAATGAATGACAAGATCATTTGAAAACTATAGTTACCGTGTTTGAAAAACATGAAATATGAGGTAAGATGTTAAAATGACTCATTAATTTATTAATTAAGAACCTCATAATGTGTTTCCCAATTTTAACTTTGAATAAGTAAAGAACAAAATGAAAGTAGTCATTCATAAATACATTGACAAAGCATCATCCCAAAAGCGGGACATTTGAGCGTCCCCAAGAAAACTTTCAGGACAGCAGGACATTTTCCAAAAAAACAGAACGAATGGACACCCTAGTGTGTGTGTGTGTGTGTGTGTGTGTGTGTGTGTGTGTGTGTGTGCATGCATCAATAAACGCATTCATTAATTCCAATGTCACCCACTACACTTTTTATGCTTCAGGCTCTGTGCAAGGAGATAGATGGGATTAATGTAGTCTATTTTTAATTTACACATCATTTCAGCAGACCATGTTATGAAGATGATGTGTAAACTTAATTGCATTGTGAACAGTGAGAAGTGATAGATGAGTGTTTCTTTAAGTGTTAGTGTATAGTGTAAATGTGTTGTATGAATAAATAAGTTGAGTCTTTATTTCATCTTACCTCATATTGATAGTTTCATGTAGGACATGTTACAAAGCATTACCTTTGCTCCATCATCGGCTTGTACAGACATTGTAGTAATTAATAAATGAGTTGGAGAAAATGTTTTAACATCTCACCTCACAAAGTTGCATGTCTTCATGATACCGGTTTCAAAAGTATAGTATTACTTCCATCTTCAGTCAATTCCAACTGGAATTTCCTCCCACTGTAAATTTAATTAAATTGTAGTAATTTTTCCATCTATTTAATATATACCTGGAATCTGGAATCATATCCCCATTTTTATTCATAATTATGTTTGTTCTAGCCTGAAACCCTTTCTTCTCTATCCTAATTCCCTGATAAAATTTTCTTATGTTCCTATTTTTTGCATTCATTTCAAGATCATTAATTTTCTCTCTCAAATATTCCCTCTTTTTACTCTTTAATAACCTGGTGGTTTCCTATCTAATATTACTCAAATGTTCTAAATTTACCTCATTTGGCTCACGTAACCAATTCATTTTTGTTAGCTTTCTTTTCTTTATAATGTCGGCACATTCCTCATCAAACCATCCTTTTTTTTTGTCTCTTGTTTAAATAACCCTTGTTTTCTGATGCTGACAATTTAATAGTATCTCTTACAGCCTCCCACTCTTCAGATTCAAACACATTCAAACAATGAATTCCTATTTTTTTAAATCTATAGGATATACAGATACCTTGAAAGGAGAATGAAAGGAGAAAATTGTAAAAGATAAGATTAATAAATTAGTAGTTATATTGAACTTTTAAAGTAAAAAATCTATGAGGTTAAATTTAAGATTAAAATTAAAATGTTTTATACCTCACCTCATATCCAGTCTTATAATTATATCAGTTTCAAAGCTTGGGCAGCTTCATCTTCAGTAATTTCTTGTCGACTGATGTTATGTCGATGAGGAGAACTGCTTCTTCATCCCTCTGTTGGTGGACTAACGAATCTCCAGATCAAATCAGAATCCTTGGGAATTTCAAAATTAAAAAAAAACTTATGAACCTCGAAATTCCTGGGGATTTTGATTTGATCCGGAGGTTTATCAGTCCACCAACAGTGGGAGGAAGAAGCAGTTTTTCTGATCGACATAACATCAGTCTATAAGAAATTACTGAAGATGAAGCTGCCCAAACTTTGAAACCTTATAATTATAAGGCTGGATATGAGGTGAGGTATAAAATATTTTAATTTAAATCTTAAACAAGAACTTGTTTAGTCTAAGAAGCAGGGTGATGCATTTCATGATTTCTCAGCCTCTTTGAATTATTTTCATAAATATTTTTCAATTGTCTAGTCTTTGAATGATTTACGTGGCAATGCATTAGTTTGTATTATTGAAGCTATACGTGGCAACTCTGTTATGCATTGGCTTCTGATGCTAACTCTCCCGTTATTTATATATTAAATTTGGGAATTTTTAACATTATGAGGTTCAATTAATAATAATTAAATGAATCGTGATTTTTTCTTACCTCATACATCTATGTTTCTTTAAACACAGCACTGCAGTATCGGCGACACTTTGTCGTCATCGTCAGCTGTTTTCACGACTGTCAATTTTTTCTCCTTTTTGCCAGATGGCAGTCTAGATAATTACCGGCAAAAAGGAGAGAAAAATTGACAGTCGTGAAAACAGCTGACGATGACGACAAAGTGTCGCCGATACTGCAGTGCTGTGTTTAAAGAAACAATAGATGTATGAGGTAAGAAAAAATCACGATTCATTTAATTATTATCTCCCGTATTTGTTACTTAACTGTGTGGGCTAGTCCAGGCAGGGCATGTTAGAATGCCTGTTTTATTATTCTTCTTCTTCTTTCTTCCAAGTATTAGATCAAGGCCTGTTACGATCCTATAGAAAATTTTCCTTCCAGCATTTCATAGGACGGCCCAGAGATCTTGGTATATAATTATAAACAGCTTTGGGGATCCAATTTGAACTCAATCTTTCAAGATGGTGTTTCCGATTTAGTTGGTACTGTTTAAAATATTCCAAAATTGGCGTAGTCTTCAATTCTTTTAAGGTATTGGTGTTCCTTTTCCGATCCCATCTGGTGTAACCCGCTGTTCTGTGCATGAATCTCATTTCACAAGCCGTTTAATTTCAAGTCACATTACATCAGTAATGATATCTACAAAACAGTTATCACAATTCAAATGTTCGTCAACATAAGTGAAGTTAAAACTTACCATTCAAGTGAATAAATATGTGCTGTTAATATATGCTGTTGTTTTCAAATGCTGGGCCTTGGCAATGAAGCCATTAGCGTTGCTGTTAATTTATAAATTGTGCTATTATTTATGACGTCAGGAATATATTTCCACCAACATTTCACAGCTCCTATGGAGTCTAAGATGACTCTACATTATACTTTATTAAGAATTTACACACCGAACGATGTTGTAGTGTCGTGTTACAATATTCTCCACATGGAGAGTGATTAATGTTTGTGTTTTAAAGTATGTCATGTTGAAGTGGTGACAGAGAAGTTGTACTTGGTTGTGATGTTCTGTATATACCAACTGAGCTTGGATGTTGTGGTGAGGATGTGCTCAGGAATCTGCAGGGTTACTTATCCCAGCTGCTTGCAGGAACAACATAAGAAATATGGAATATTAATAAAAGAAACTTACTTGAAATGGAATGCTCCAGAAGGCATGGAAACTAGGACAAGAATTTACAATACGATCAGTATCTGTGCTCATAAAATTTACTATTTCACCTATGCTGTAACAAAAAAAAAAAAAGCAATTTTAGAACACAAATTTTTAATCACTATTATTACATTAATATAATTTTTCAAATAGCACTGTGAGCCTTGTAGAATCATTTTTTTACCCAGATACATCTCTTCTCTAAAGTAAATTTGTTTTGTCTCTCTCTCTTTCTATTACCTAAACCTCTGAAAATAATCTCCATTCACATTTTTAAAATATTCAACACTTCTATGCTGTAACATTATGGAGATATGTTCAGAAATTACCATTTTTACTCACATACTTGACCATCTCGTGTAACTTCCCCTTAGGTTTTCATACATACATATTTTAAAATCCATCTCTGATACAATGTGCATTATCTAGGCCAAAAATTTTCAGGTACAACTTTGGACACTCTTATGAAGATTTCAAGTACAACAAAAAGGAATTCGTGAAAAACCCAAGGTCAAACCCATCCCCTTTTACAAAGACCTAACAGTACCTGCAGTCTCTGACACCTGCGCATCTGTTGTCGTCAGTCTGAATAGAGTTAGGTACCAACGTGCATTGGTAGGAGTGTTATTTCGTCACAGCATCAGTGTGTTAAACACAACTATAGGAAGAAAGTGTAACAGCTACACTGCAAATTTTAAGTTACAAGTGGTAAATTTTGCCAAGGAAAACAGAGTGAAACACACCTTCATTGTCATCTACTGTACCGTTATCTTTTGTATGGTTTGAGTGTCTGAAAATAGAGAAACGTTAAATACAACTTATTCTTTCAATTTCTCAAAATGTCTTTGAGAGTAAAGTTCAATGACCATGATGGAATTACCATTGATGTCTAATTGATAGTGTTCTACATTGTGAAAGCAATTTCACAGTTTCAAAGTCATCGCATAATTTGACCCCTCGAATTTTCAATCCTAAATCTTGAAAAAAGGGGGAAATTACAAATAGAAATACAAAGTGATATAGGTACCAGTATGAAACCCTGTATATTGCTTAACACTTATCAAGGAATAATAAAAATACCCTGCTAGAGGGCCCCACGATAATACCATTGAAATGGTCATCATAACATGAGGAACATGCTCTTCTCAAGGCACATATTTCAACTCCAATTTTTATAGAACTATTAAAGGAAATATCATTATGAGGTTTAATTTAAAATAAAATTCTTTACATCACACCTCTTATCCTGTATTTTTTTAGACCAGTTTCATAACCTAAATGGTTACATCTTCAGTAGTTTTACAACCAATGTTGTCGTCCAGGAGCACCTGCTTCTTACTTATCTGTTGATGGATCAATCAAATCAACTTCCCCAGGAATTTCAAAATTCATTAATTTTTCTTTCTTAGATTTTTGAATGTGGATCCTTTCCCAAATAGTGAACTTCTTAGGTTCTTCTATTTGTTTTAATAAACTAGCTTTTCTTTCAATTTGTCATTTTTTCTGACCATGCATAAGTGGCTACTGCTGATTTTTCCAATTCCCCATTTTTGACATTCCTAAGGTGCTCCTTCACTCTGATTTTCAAATTTCTTTTAGTTTTCTCTACATATATTTTATCACAGTCTCTGCATTTAATCTGGCAAATTTCCAATTTGTTTTCTTTTTCAATTTGGTAATTTTTGTTGGTTTTAAATATCCTATTGATATGAGATTTAAATCGCAATCTTTTATACCTCACCTTATATCAATATCATATATCAAACAACCAAATATCTTAATTATCATAAATATATCCTTTTCATAACTTAAATATGGGAAATAACATTATGAGGTTCTCAATTCAATGAATGGATGAGTCAATTCTTATCTTACCTCATATTTCATGTTTTTTAAACATAGGAACTGCAGTGTTCAAGAGGAGTCCCTCTCATCCTCAGCCGATATTATGTCTACCAGATTTTTGTTTGAATCATCTATAACATTGCCATTTGGTGCTGATTTGATGAACTTAGAGATCAAGTCCTGTTCACCGGGAATTTCAAAATTCATGGATCTAAATTTGTTTTTCTGAATATATATATTTTCCCAAACTGTCAATTCCAAAGGTTTTTCCAAATTTTTTAAAAGCTTAGCCTCTTTTTCAATTTTATGACTCTCCAGCAAACTATGTGCTGCAATAGCTAATTTTTCAATTTCACCATTTTTAATATTTTTAAAGTGTTCCTTTGTGCAAGTTTCTGAATTCCTTTTGGTTTTTCCTATGTATAATTTATTGCAGTCTTTAAAACTAATATGATAAATTCCAGATTTTTTACTATCTGGGGTGTCCAATTTCTTATCGGTTTAATTAAATTTACAGTGGGAGGAATCACTATGAGGTATTTATATTAATAAATGAGTTGGAGAAAATGTTTTAACATCTCTGATACAATGTGCATTATCTAGGCCAAACATTTTCAGTTACAACTTTGGACACTCTTATGAAGATTTCAAGTACAACAAAAAGGAATTTGTGAAAAACCCATTTTCTCCAACTCGTTTATTCTTATTGGTTATTTATAGATTACAAAGGTTAATTTTATTTATTGGTGCCAACGTAATATTGAATTTCTTGAAATTTTTTTGGAATAGGTTATGTATTTCTGGATGATAAGCAATTTTCTTGAATTGTTTTCCTTTCTTTGAATCAGATTGCAAGGTGGTGTATTTTTTTAATCTTTTTTGTTATCTGAATTTCTTTAATTTGTTTATAATTATTTTCTTTTCAAAACCATTTAAATTAGTTATGTTCAAAATGTGATTGTATTCTTTCTTAAAATCTTTTTCATTTAGTGGCACATTTAATAATCTTTTTTTTTTAAATACTATAGGAAGTAATATTAAGAGGTTTATTTAGTAATTAAAACATTTTGTCTCTTCATTACATTAGTCTGTAATCACTGACTATGGGGCTAAGAAGCCCTGAAACATATGTTCGACAAAAACAACTATAAGAGGTAAGAATGAACAGACAAAATGTTTTAATTTAAAAATCTACATATCAAACATCTACATATCAGACCATCAATTGTCTAACCTGAATTTTGAAAGTTCTGTAGTGCTGAGAGTGAGTGTTTTGCGGTAGATTGTTGTCACAAGAGCTCCTCGCAACTTAAGACCAACCACCTGCATCAAGAAGTTGAAATGTGTGTTGCATACTGCAGCTGTAAAGAGATTTAACTTGCACTGATTCATGTACTAAAAACACTACAGCAAAGCTGCTAAGACATGTTTTACTTAGAATTATATTTAGTGGGTAGTTCCCGTTGGGGTCATGATTTTTAAACTGACCCAAACTCTCTGGTGGCACTATGGCCCTGGGGTCGACTCAGCCTCTAACGGAAATGAGTACCAGACGCTTGTTCTGGGGGTAAAGGCGGGCGTCACGCAGGGCTGACAACCCGGCTGACATAAAGTGCCGATTGTCTAGAAAAAGTGGGAGCCTTAACCTCCTACTACCCCAAGGGCCTCTGGGCCTGTTGTAGGATCACTTTACTTTTACTTATTATTTTATGAAGTTTAAATGTTATATTCATACATATGTGCTTATTTATATTTAATTAATGTTGGGAAGTAAACATTATGAGGTATTGACGATTTTATTATTAATTTAACACTTCTCATTGAAGGATAAATTATATTTGAAGAGAAAAATTTTCGTCTAGACCGGGACTCGAACCCGGGACCCTTGGCTTTCCGGGCCAAGTGCTCTACCAACTGAGCTACCGAGGCGAGTTACGATCTAGACGCAAATTTTTCTCTTATGTACGTTGTAATTCCCTCGCGCCAAATGCTTGAAACCATAGCTTCTATCTTTGCAAATGGCAGCTTCTTAGTTAAGAAGACATTTATTGGGAATTTAACACTACTTTATAGCCAGTAGGGCTTCTATTGACGATTTTATTATTAATTTAACACTTGCCTCGGTAGCTCAGTTGGTAGAGCACTTGGCCCGGAAAGCCAAGGGTCCCGGGTTCGAGTCCCGGTCTAGGTGAAAATTTTTCTCTTCAAATATAATTTATCCTTCAATGAGAAGTGTTAAATTAATAATAAAATCATCAATAGAAGCCCTACTGGCTATAAAGTAGTGTCAAATTCCCAATAAATGTCTTCTTAACTAAGAAGCCGCCATTTGCAAAGATAGAAGCTATGGTTTCAAGCATTTGGCGCGAGGGAATTACAACGTACATAAGAGAAAAATTTGCGTCTAGATCGTAACTCGCCTCGGTTAGCTCAGTTGGTAGAGCACTTGGCCCGGAAAGCCAAGGGTCCCGGGTTCGAGTCCCGGTCTAGGCAAAAATTTTTCTCTTCAAATATAATTTATCCTTCAATGAGAAGTGTTAAATTAATTATAATAAAATCGTCAATAGAAGCCCTACTGGCTATAAAGTAGTGTTAAATTCCCAATAAATGTCTTCTTAACTAAGAAGCCGCCATTTGCAAAGATAGAAGCTATGGTTTCAAGCATTTGGCGAGAGGGAATTACAACGTACATAAGAGAAAAATTTGCGTCTAGATCGTAACTCGCCTCGGTAGCTCAGTTGGTAGAGCACTTGGCCCGGAAAGCCAGGGGTCCCGGGTTCGAGTCCCGGTCTAGGCGAAAATTTTTCTCTTCAAATATATTATGAGGTATAATCATTAAAATTCATCGGAGAACATATTGTTTAAACAACTCACCTCATAGGATTCATGCTTCCATGATATCGTGATTTCAAACATAATCTTGTTCATCGTCAGCCATAACTAAGACTGATGAAATTCTTCGGCCGTCAACTATTCTATTGTCGCCATCTGCAGTGCTGCCATCTATGGTTGAATTTATGAACTTCGAAATCAATGTAATTTCGTTAGGGATATCAAAATTCATTGATCTATTTTTGTTTTTCTGAATGTATATTTTTTCCCAAACTGTCAATTCCAAAGGTTTCTCTACTTGTTTTAAAAGTTTACCTTCTCTTCCAATTTTATGATGTTCTAATAAACTATGTGCAGCAATTGCAGATTTTTCAATTTCACAATTTTTAATATTTCTGAAATGTTCTTTTGTCCGAATTTCCAAATTCCTTTTTGTTTTTCCTATATAAACTTTATTGCAATCTTCACAATTTATTTGATAAATTCCAGATTTCTTACTGTCTGGAACAGGTTTCGGGTTTGTCAATGGGTAATCCGCTCTCACCATTTTTAGCTGATTTGTTCATGAGTTACTTGGAGTGTCAAATCACTAAAGCATACCCATGGATGTTTAAGACTTGGTACAGATATGTGGATGATATTTTTGCAATAATAAATTCTAAAGATATTGAAGATGCTCTTAAATTATTGAACCTTCAGGATGAATCAGTAAAGTTTACCGTTGAATTAGAAAAAGAAAACAAAATTCCTTTTTTGGATTTATGTATAATTAGGAATGATCAAACACTGAAAATTGAATTTGATATATTTAGAAAAGGAACTCATACAGATAATTACATTAAATCATCAGGCTTCAATCACATTGCTCATAAGCATGCAATATTCAATAGCTTAATTTACAGATTGACAAATGTACCATTAAACGAAGAAAATTTCAATAAAGAGTTTAAAAATATCTTAAACACTGCTAGATTAAATGGTTTTTGATAAAGAATTAATTATAAATAAGTTGAAGAAATTCAAACACAATAAAAGACTTAATGAATATACTACTCTACAAAATTGCAAAGAAAGAAAAAAATACAAGAAAATTACTTACCATCCTGAAATGCATAGGAAATTTCAAAAAAATTTTGACAAATACAACATTTCTTTGGCACCAATAAATAAATTTAGTCTGGGTAATCTTCTAAGTACCAATAAAAAAGTCAATGTTCCAGACAGTAAGAAATCTGGAATTTATCAAATAAATTGTGAAGATTGCAATAAAGTTTATATAGGAAAAACAAAAAGGAATTTGGAAATTCAGACAAAGGAACATTTCAGAAATATTAAAAATTGTGAAATTGAAAAATCTGCAATTGCTGCACATAGTTTACTAGAACATCGTAAAATTGGAAGAGAAGGTAAACTTTTAAAACAAGTAGAGAAACCTTTGGAATTGACAGTTTGGGAAAAAATATACATTCAGAAAAACAAAAATAGATCAATGAATTTTGATATCCCTAACGAAATTACATTGATTTCGAAGTTCATAAATTCAACCATAGATGGCAGCACTGAAGATGGCGACAATAGAATAGTTGACGGCCGAAGAATTTCATCAGTCGGAGTTATGGCTGACGATGAACATGATTATGTTTGAAATCGCTTATCGGCTACGTAGCTGACATTGAGATTGCAATTTCAGATCTTAAAGTTGAAGACAAAATTATAATTAGGAGAAATTGTGAAAACATTTTTGAAAATATAAATGAAAAACCAAAACACAATAGAGCCATTAAGAACATGAAAATATTGAAGAATATCAACAACAAAAAAGCAATAATTTCGAAAGCCGATAAAGGAAACAAAATTGTAATTTTGAATAAAGACGATTATATAAACAGAATGAACCTTCTCTTAAATTCAAATGAATATGAAGAAATTACATGCAATCCTCTTCCAAAAGCAATAAAATCATTTACTAATACAATAAAAAACATCAAATATGCCATCAAAGAACAAGATAAATACAAGTTGAAAGTATCAAACCCACAGATTCCAAAATTGTATGGGCTCCCAAAAATACATAAAGAGGGAAATAAGATGAGACCCATTATTAATAATATTGGCTCACCTTGTTACAATTTGGCAAAATGGCTTACTAAGAAATTTAATGAACTACCAAGTTTCGACAACAAAAGTATTGAAAATTCAATTGAATTAGTTAATGAACTGAATAATATCACATTGGATTGTAATGATAGATTGGTTTCTTTTGATGTCATTTCTTTATTTCCGAGCGTCCCAATTGGGAAGATGTTAAATATTTTAGAAAAATGGCTTATTTCCTTGAAACTACAAAGAGAAATAATTAATGAATATTTGAATCTTACAAAACTTTGTATCGACAACAATTTTTTTACCTTCAATGAAAAATTTTATAAACAAATCTCAGGTCTGGCTATGGGAAACCCACTTTCACCATTTTTGGCAAATTTATTTATGGGTTATTTAGAATGTCATATCACCAATGCTTATCCCTGGATGTTCAAATGTTGGTATAGATATGTGGATGATATTTTCTCTGTGATAAATTCTAAATATATTGAAGATGCATTAAAATTACTCAACCTCCAGGATGAATCTGTGAAATTTACTATGGAATTAGAAAATAATAACCAAATCCCATTTTTGGACCTCTACATAAGAAGGAATGAACAACAACAAAGAATTGAATTCAATATATACAGAAAAGATACTCATATTGACAATTACATAAAGTCTTCAGGTTTCAATCATATTGCGCATAAGCATGCAATTTTCAACAGTTTGATATATAGATTATTGAATGTTCCACTAAATGAAGAGGATTTTAAGAAAGAATACAATCACATTTTGGACATAGCTAATTTAAATGGTTTTGGAAAGGAAATAATTATAACTAAATTGAAGAAATTCAGACAACAAAAAAGATTAAAAGAATACACTACCCTGCAATCTGATTCAAAGAAAGGAAAACAATTTAAGAAAATCACTTATCATCCTGGAATACATAACAAATTTCAAAAAATTTTCAAGAAATTCAATATTACATTGGCACCGATAAATAAATTTAGCCTTGGTAACTTATTAATAACAATAAGAAAATGAACACCCCAGATAGTAAAAAATCTGGAATTTATCAAATTGATTGTCGAGATTGCAATAAAGTATACATAGGAAAAACAAAAAGAAATTTGGACACTCGCACAAAGGAACACTTTAGAAATATTAAAAATGGTGAAATTGAAAAATCAGCTATTGCAGCACATAGTTTGTTGGAAGGTCATAGAATTGAAAAAGAAGCTAAACTTCTAAAACATTTGGAAAAACCTTTGGATTTGACAGTTTGGGAGAAAATATTTATACAGAAGAACAAATTTAAATCTATGAATTTCGACATTCCGGATGAACGTGACCTCATCTCGAAGTTCATCGAATCAACACCAGATGGCAATGATATCTCAAAGTTCGTCAAATCAACACCAGATGGCAACGTTATAGAGGGAGATTCCAACGAATATCCGGTAGTCATAATGGCGGTTGAAAATGAATGACAAGATCATTTGAAAACTATAGTTACCGTGTTTGAAAAACATGAAATATGAGGTAAGATGTTAAAATGACTCATTAATTTATTAATATGTTCTCCGATGAATTTTAATGTGCTTATTTATTTATAATTTAGACTATTTTATTTTGAAATACACTAGGAAGTAACACTAAGAGGTTTAAGAATTAAATTAAACCTCATAGTGTTTTCTCCTTGTGAGTTAAATAATTAAGACATTTTGTCTGTACATTCTTACCTCTTATGGTTGGTTGTTTTTTTGAACATATGTTTCAAGGCTGCTGAGCCCCACAGATGAGTCTGTAATCGCTGACGATGGGGCTCAGCAGCCTTGAAACATATGTTCGACAAAAACAACCATAAGAGGTAAGAATGTACACACAAATTTTCTTAATTTAGACTATATTTTAAACTTAAATATGAAAATTAAAGGTTACCACTATAGACCTAGGAGGTTAAGGCTCCCATCTATCCAGACAATCGGCACAATATGTCTACGAAAAGATATTTTTTTTTTCTTGGATGAGTAATGCTTTAAGTAAATTCATTAAATTAACTAGACTACTATGGTCAGGGCATGTAAAAAGAAAGGTAGAGTCAGAAATATGTAAAGGATATGGTCTACTCAACCAGAAGGTAGAAGAAAAAGAGGAAGACCGAGACTATGATGGAGGGATGAGGTGAGTGGAGATGCTAGAGAGTTGGGGTTGAGAAATTGGTGGAGAGAGGCACGGGAACGAGCTAATTGGAGGAGGCTCCTTGAGGAGGCCAGGACTCAGGAATGAGTTGCTGTGTCCATGATGATGATGATGATTGATGCTTTCCTTATTATTTTTTAAGACAAAATTCTATTCAAATACAATTTGTCATTCAGTGAGAAGTGATAAATTTAAAATAAAAACATTGAAAATGTTTTCCAAACTTCAACATCCATAAATATGGCCCTAAATGAACTACATCAAAGAGTAAGGTAGGAAATGTGGGATAAGATACACAGAAAAAGCTGCCACATAACATGCAGTCCTCCTTACATTTGGAACACAGTTAGTATGAAACCTAATTTAAAACTTACAGATCAAAGTAACACCAAACAGTCCAGCAGCGTACAAGAAACCGTCTTCCATTGACTCTGATTTGGTTTCTATGTAAGTTACAAGTTTGTTGAGGAGAAGGGGCCCCATAAAACCTGCAAAATCTGCAATAAGTTTCAAAAGACCGATACTGTAGAACTGAACTCCAAAACAAGTGTGTAAAGCTTTAAGAAGTGAAGAAGATTTTTGTCGTGAACCTGATTTCTTGACATTATCATCTATTTCTTCTTCTCTTTGGATTACACCACTCAAATCTCTATTTGTATCTGTAAACAAGAAAATAAAGAAAGTTAGAACTTTTTATAACTTATAAATGATTAATACAAGGTGATCCAATGAACTATGAACTACCTTATAGTGTTTGCTGCTCACCATGAATACACATTTCTGCAGATGTAAAGAATAAGGATACTATTGGTCAGTATGGATCTGACACTAACAGAGTTAATTTCATAAAAATATTGTGTTTTATCTGCATTTAATTCAAAGTGAATTATGGCTTGTAGATGTTTTCTATTCCATAACACATTTATTTATGATTCATGTTTTAACTAAATTAACTTATCAATTTGAAAAAAAAAAAAAATTGAAGAAAGATTCCCAGCTGTAGTATTTCAAGTTCATAGAACAATTCACAATCTTCATAATAAATTCAGCCCAGTAAAAAAAAAAACAGACAGTAGACAGTTCTTGCTGGAAAAAACTTTAGATACAATCAGTCATCATTTGAAGAAATTCCTATAAAAAAATTAAATATCTTCCGCAACAGACATTTTTTATGTCCTATTTCAATGCTTCCCTTCATAAAATTGGTAAATAACTGTATATTACAATGCAAGGTTGGGAAGTGATTTTTTACGTAAGTGAGGATATGATTAAAAACCGAGCGATAGCAAGGCTTTTAATTTCCAACATTCTGTAAAACACTTCACAAACGTGTGTTGTACATTATTTTTTGCATGATGGTGTTTTCAAAATAATAAATAATAGTAAAATAATAACATCTTTGTTGGAAATATTTGTGTTCATTATAAACAACTGACTCATGTTAACAGTGTGGCCAATTAAGTTATGTAGGTGTGGCCAATGTTTATGAGGTAAATGCCAAAAATAATTTATTTGAGACTACAGCAGGCCGTGATACAAATCAGGGATAAAATGATACCAAGTACAAATTTATCTTTTTATTGACGATTTTTATTATTAATTTAACACTTCTCATAGAAGGATAAATTATATTTGAAGAGAAAAATTTTCGCCTAGACCGGGACTCGAACCCGGGATCCTTGGCTTTCCGGGCCAAGTGCTCTACCAACTGAGCTACCGAGGCGAGTTACGATCTAGACGCAAATTTTTCTCTTATGTACGTTGTAATTCCCGGAAAGCCAAGGATCCCGGGTTCGAGTCCCGGTCTAGGCGAAAATTTTTCTCTTCAAATATAATTTATCCTTCTATGAGAAGTGTTAAATTAATAATAAAAATCGTCAATAGAAGCCCTACTGGCTATAAAGTAGTGTTAAATTCCCAATAAATGTCTTCTTAACTAAGAAACCGCCATTTGCAAAGATAGAAGCTATGGTTTCAAGCATTTGGCACGAGGAAATTACAATGTACATAAGAGAAAAATTTGCATCTAGATCATAACTCGCCTCGGTAGCTCAGTTGGTAGAGCACTTGGCCCGGAAAGCCAAGGATCCCGGGTTCGAGTCCCGGTCTAGGCGAAAATTTTTCTCTTCGAATATAATTTATCTTTTTATATTGTTTCAAATAAAGATCAGTTCATTTAAAATGCGGTGATTTGTTTCATATAATGTATACTAACACTACCTTTTGGATATATTTTTGCATATACATTGTATGTTAGTATACATAAAGCAGTGGTTTTACTTCCCACACTAGGTAGGTAATTTGTAATATTACAGTTTAGTTATTTAGTTTTTTTATAGGTTGGCAACCCTGAAATTTATGAAATTGAATTTTCAATCACTGTCACCATTGCTGTAAGTACGACAGAACGCACTATCATGCAAAAAAATTAATATAATTAAAGTGAATTGGAAATATATCTTGTCTCATAAAATAAAAATTGTAAATAATCCCATGTAGACACATTTTAGAGATCTTCATCCCTATTCTCAACTAGAATGAGATTTTTTTAAAATTCAATACAAGTTTAGTACCAAAGAATGATTATAGCCTAAATAAACTAATAAAAAACCAGCAAAAATGTAAAGATTGATGATAGAAAAAAACCAGGAATATATCAAATAAAATGTGCAGATTGTGATAAAATATATGTAGAGAAAACAAAGAGAAATTTAACCATTAGAACTAAAGAATGCATGAGAAATATAAAAAAAGGGTAAGTAGCTGCTCACATTTGGTCAGAAAAACACAAAACAGATGTAAATACAAAATTATTAAAACAGTTAGAAAACACAAATGAACTCACCATATGGGAAAAAAATCTACATACAGAAGGACAAGGAGAGAATTATGAATTTTGAAATTCCTGGGGAAAGGAACCTTATTAGCAAGTTCATTGTATCACAGGCAGAGGAGGCAGAGGGAAGAGTAGTCAAGAATCAGGGCCGACAACTTGAGAAAAATCAGTCTATAATAGCTGTTGGAGCTAACAAGCGTTGAAACATATGTTCAACAAAAACAACCATAAGAGGTAAGAATATACAGACCGAATAACTTAATTAGAATCTGACTATTCAACTTGTCTCAGCTGTTTCCATTCTTCTAGAGTGGATAGATTAACTATTGTATGTGTATCAGTCAGAATCTGATTGAGAATGGGGAGATGATTTATTTTATAAAGTAAGATATGTATTTTCTATTCCATTTTAGGAATTATCATCTCACTGCAACATTTTCTATTGATTATGGTGCATCATTACCCAATATATATCACTGGTGCCTTCCAGGCACCCCAATCTCAGAAGTGGGTTACAATACACCAGTGCCAGGAGGGCTGGGTGGTAGAAGAGCAGCTTTTTATTTACCCACTTTAACAGTACTTAATTGCAAGAAATATTAATAAAACATTATATTAAACGTATTTACTTTCAAAGAAGTAATTATCATATCTTATTTTACTCTTAAATATGAAAATAAAGTGGGACTATTTCCTGTCACGACCACAAAGGTTACAACAGTTCTTACTTCTAACCAGCAATAAACCACCGATTATCACACTTTTAACCAGTGATATACCACTGGTGTCCAGTGATAAACGCACTGCTAAAGCATATCTGTGGTTTTAACAAATTATGTCCAAATTTATCTTTTACTTATTTAACTGCGTAAAATAATAAAAAGGACGTTCCCTGGAATTCACCTAGGTTAGAGTAATTGATTTAGGTTACAGTAATTGAATTAGGTTAGGTTAGCTTTTAGGTTCTTTGCATTTTAAATGTGATTTAATACGTAAAATAAATTAGCTCTTCATAACTGTTATTCTATGAAAAATTCAACGTAAAATCATATTTCCACTAGTTCATTTCATGATATGTTTACATATTTTAACAATGCTAATTTCTCGAAGATAAATGGTATCAATAACACATTGTAACACTTTAAACTATATAAAAAATGGCATAAGTCACATAAGTAAAAAGCTGATCTTGTACAACCCCACCAGAAATGTCGAAATGACAAATTGGTGGCATTGAAGAATTGTTTACTTCATACTTTAATAGCATTTTTTTTTTTACCTGCAACTAGTATCTACACACATTTTATTATATGAAAAGAACAGACTAAAAGTTACCTTTATAATGTTTTGACATCTGAATCATGGCCATGTCTAGCTGGGCACATAAGTACGCTGGTGTGAGATTCAATGGAAGGTCATATAAATCATCACTATTCTGCAGTTTCTTCTTAAATCCTTTCTCCATGAGAGGCGTAACCCAATGAAACAATAATTTTGAGAATAATGGAGTGTTTTCCATTGCTATTCCCAGATACAATGGATCTCTTTCTTCACTGAAGCGACTGTAAGTTCCATGTCTGGTTGGTGAACCTGTGACAAATTACATAAATACTAAAAAATACTGATATCAGAGCATTAAATAATGAACATACAATCCTAAGATTAAATTTAAATGTTTCATACCTCACCTCATATCACATTTTTTTTTACTTTTAATTCTTCTTTTAATTTTATATAAGATTGGCACCGAAGAATGAATACAACCTAAATAGGATAATTAAATAATTAAATTAATGTTTTTATTACCTCACTTCATATCCTTTTTCTTCTATACTGCAGTTTCGGAGCTTATCTCCATCGTCAGTAGCCTCTGGTCGACCAGTGTTATGTCGTTTCTTGGCGGTTTCCTTCTTACTTCTATCGGTGGACCAATGAACCTCTGGATCAGGTTAAATTTGCGGGAGTTTCAAAATTCATGAGTTTGTCTTTCTTGTTTTTTTGGATGTGGATTTTTCCCCAGACTGTGAGTTCCTTTAGTTTATCTGTTTGTTTGATTAGGCTAGCTTCTGTATCAATTAAATGTTTTTCAGACCAAGCATGGGCTGCTACTGCTGACTTGTCCACTTCACCCTTTTTTACATTTCTAAGGTGTTCCTTCAATCTAGTTTTTAAATTTCTTTTTGTTTTTCCTATATATAGTTTGTCGCAATCTTGACATTTGATCTGATATATTCCTGATTTATATTCTTCTCCAATTTTTTTCATTTTTGTTGGTTTTAATCATCTTGTTTAGGCTGTATTCATTCTTTGGGGCCAATCGAATGTTAAACTTATTGAAAATTTTCTGAAACTTGTGGTGTTTTAAAGGATGGTAAGTGAATTTTTTGAATCTTATGTTCTCTTCTGTTTGTTTTTTAAGTGTGCTTTCATTAATTAGTTTTTGCCTTTTGAACTTATTTATTTTCTTGTGTACCATGTTCTCTTCATAACCATTTTCTATTGCTACTTTAATTATGTATTCTTTTTCTTTTTCATATTTTTCACGGTTCAGGGGTACATTCACCAATCTGTGTGTTAGGCTATTGAATACAGCTTCTTTGTGAGCGAAATGGTTGAATCCTGATGCCTTAATGTAGTTATCTTTATGTGTGTTCTTTCTGTATATTCCAAATTCTATTTTGTTTTTTTCGTTTCTAGTTAGGTTTAGATCCAAAAATGAAATTTGTCTGTCAGTTTCAGTTTCCATTGTGAATTTTACAGTTTTGCTCTGAAGGTTTAGGAGTTTTAAGGCATCTTCTATTTGTTTATGGTTTATAATGGCTATTATATCGTCAACATATCTGTGCCAAAATTTGAAAGTTAATGGGTGTCCCCTTGTGATTTTCTGTTCAAAACTACCCATGAATAAATTGGCCAGAAAGGGAGATAGGGGGTTCCCCATGGAAAGTCCAAAATTTTGTTTGTAGTATTTCCCATTATATGTAAAGAACATTTGTTCGATGCACAATTTTGTCAAAATGATGTATTCTTCTATCTTTTCCTTTTCCAAATTATTATTCGTTAACCATTTTTCCAGAATATCAATGGTGGTTTCTCTTGGGACACTGGGAAACAATGAAACTACATCAAAAGAAACTAACCTGTCAGTTGGTTCTAATTCTGTGTGCTTGAAATCCTCTATCAATTCCAATGAATTGTCGATTGAAAGGTTCTCAAACCCTCCCATATTCTTGTATTCGCTACATAACCATCTAGATATTTGGTATGTAGGAGACCCTATACAGTTGATAATGGGTCTCATTTTGTTTCCTGCCTTATGTGTTTTCGGGAGGCCGTGCATATTAGGGTTTTTTGGGTTGGAAACCTTTAGGTAAAACTTTTTTTGTTTGGTTATGATATTGTTTACGTTCTTTGGGGTGTTGTCCACCTCTTTGATGCATTTCGGAAGTGGGTCAGATTTAATTTCTATGTATTCAGTTGATTCCAAAAGATTGTACATTCTATTTTTATAATCATCAATGTCCAGCTGACAAAGCAAATCAAGTAGTAATCATGGACACAAGAAAATAAATAAGTTTAAAAGGCAAAAACTAATTAATGAAAGCACACTTAAAAAACAAACAGAAGAGAACATAAGATTCAAAAAATTCACTTACCATCCTTTAAAACACCACAAGTTTCAGAAAATTTTCAATAAGTTTAACATTCGATTGGCCCCAAAATTAATACAGCCTAAACAAGATAATTAAAACCAACAAAAATGAAAAAAATTGGAGAAGAATATAAATCAGGAATATATCAGATCAAATGTCAAGATTGCGACAAAATCTATATAGGAAAAACAAAAAGAAATTTAAAAACTAGATTGAAGGAACACCTTAGAAATGTAAAAAAGGGTGAAGTGGACAAGTCAGCAGTAGCAGCCCATGCTTGGTCTGAAAAACATTTAATTGATACAGAAGCTAGCCTAATCAAACAAACAGATAAACTAAAGGAACTCACAGTCTGGGGAAAAATCCACATCCAAAAAAACAAGAAAGACAAACTCATGAATTTTGAAACTCCCGCAAATTTTGACCTGATCCAGAGGTTCATCGGTCCACTGATAGAAGTAAGAAGGAAACCGCCAAGAAACGACATAACACCGGTCGACCAGAGGCTACTGACGATGGAGATAAGCTCCGAAACTGCAGTATAGAAGAAAAAGGATATGAAGTGAGGTAATAAAAACATTAATTTAATTATCAAATTAAACCTCATAGTGTTCTTTCCCTGTGAAAGTTAAAAAAAAAAAAAGGGATAATTAAAACCAATTTTTTTTTAAAAATTGAAGAAGAAAACAAATCAGGAATGTATCAGATCAAATGCAGTTATTGTGACAAAAACGAAAGAAATTTGAAAACAAGGGTGAAAAAAACTTCTTAGAAATGTCAAAAATGGTGAAGTGGAAAAGTAAGCAGTAGCACCTCATGCATGGTCTGAAAAACATCTAATTTATACAAAAGACAGTCTAATTAAACAAATAGAAAAACAAAAAAAGAACTCACAGTTTGGGAAAAAGTCCACATAAAAAATATCATACGGGTTGAACCAAACAACAGGTAATGTGGGCCCTGTAAGTCGAATTGAGGTTCCGAAGGTGAGTTGATTGATGTTAACACTAAGTCGTTTTAAAATCATTAGGAAGTTACATTATGAGGTTTCATTTAATATTTGAGTTTGTATTCTTTAACATTCTTACCTCATATGTTTATTCTGTTGGACGATTGTTTCAAAGCTATTGCTCAATCTTCAGCTTGTTCACAAACTGGTGGAGCAATAGCTTTGCAACGATCGTCCAACAGAATAAACATACGAGGTAAGAATGTTAAAGAATACAAACTCAAATATTACACTAAGGGTCGTATGCAAATACATTACTCTCTACTCAAATTACTTCCAATCACTGGTGAGCTGAGATCGAATTAACGGCCGCCTTAACCGGTCATGCATGAACGTTGACGTTTTTGTAATATTGGCAACGAATTACCCAGAATTCTCGGCGATAAAACCACTTCCGTTATTTTCGTCTGCTATAGAGGAATGCATTTATGCTTGCATCCCGCAAATAATACCGTATACAAACATGTCTGTGACGCGCAATATTACGCCAATTCTCCTGTTCTTCCAGTTGAATTCTTTGGTAGACTCTATCAAATTCCTCTTCTCCGCGTATAACGAAAACATGGTCGAAGTCTTCAAGGTCCGACATCTTGGATAAGTTTCAAACTACATCGGTTACCATCGGTTCCCTTCGGGATTTTCACATAAGTTTATATCTTGAACTACGATCTTAAGGTACCTTGTCAGGTAGCTTACAATTGTTACCGCGTGAATAGATTTCTGAGTAAGGAAAATGTGTTTGAATAAAACTTTATCAGCAGAGAACGCCTTTTACTGTCTAATGCGTTCAAACATTCGACCCTAAGTCATATAAGATGTGTATGTGTTACACTAATTTGATAACGAAGAGTTGAGCTCTGGACTACCAGTCACTGTAGGCGACATGTCTGCACGCAGACAACCGAGAAGTGAGGATTCTAGCCACGCTGCAAAGGCATGTGGAGGGGGGGAAGGAACTAAGCTACACCAAAGTTGGTATTCCTTAAAAACGCCTCTAAAAGGAGAGGCTGAGTTAAACTGCTATGAAGTCATTAGCAATGACTGTGGTTGGTCGACAATTACATCATCTTATTAGATGAATAATCTTACCAAACATATTCAATAATGCTGACATGTCAAAGAGTGACGTCAAAAATGTAATTCCCCATAGTATAAGCTTCGCGAGGAAGCAGGTGTTCCTAATGTGTGAATTAATGATATGCAGGCGACATTCTGGCACCTAAGTTGCACGCAAGACAAAAATATAGTAACAATATGTTTCACATATTTATACAAAATAACAAAAATAAATTAAGGAAAAAAAATGCATAATTACATCAACAAACTCTATCCTTGAAAGATTTGCCACAAATATTAAGAACCTACCCAATAAACTCTGAGACTCTGACTGTTCATCACGATCTTCACTACCTCTTCTGGTCCATGATTTCTCTGTAGGAATTAATGTCAGCAGATAAACCATCTGCAAAACCAATCCTAAGATACTAAAATAATATGAGAGGTTTATGAATTTGGACATGCTAGGATCTGGGACGTTATGTCTCAGAAGGGCATGGGAACGCAAGGAAAGTGCACAGAGGACAAAACTTAACGTCCATAGAACACACACTGACACGGGTCCTCGTAAGGACTTTCCAAGATGATGACGCAATGTCATGATATATCCAAGATGCACCAGCCATGTAACTCCTTCCATGGCAGCTAACAAATAGTCCACCGGCTGAAGAGATCCAGGAGTTATTATTATTGCCACGCAGACTCTTACCGCAGTAGCAATTGCCATAGATGTGGTTGCAAATGCTCGCAGCCATAATACTTGTAGATGTTTATGATTACGGATAACCCAGTGGCTCTGTTTACCACAGTAATAAGCAGATAATGTTGCCAGTAATAACAACACAGGTATCTGTAGACAAAGTTCTTGAAAGCAAATTCCTAAATCCTTTGTTTCTACAGACCATATGGATAATCCTCCTGGACCACACATGTCTGTCCAGCGCCAATTCAGCCAACTATTTTCACCTAAATCCTCCATTTTAAGTTACAATAACCTGAAAGAAGGAGAAGATAAGTGAAACAATGGATATAATGAAACAAAAACTAACAGAAAGCCACTACATAAACCAATTATACAATGTAATAAAACAACAAAACAGCAAAAATACTTCCAATTCAACAAATTACATTTTGTCCAAGAAAGTGGAATTCCAATAGGAAGACCAACATCTGGAATTCTAGTTGAAATATTCTTACAAGAATTGGGGAACAAACATTTTGAAAAAAAGTAATACAAAAATTAACATAAAAATAATTACATGATGACATAATGGTAATAATATTATACTTCATATAATATTATAAAAATATCCTCAATTCGTGTCCAACTCAGGGTCGGGGTGAGGGATGAGATGAGATGAGCCCTCTATATAGAGGTCTGTAAACAACAAGGTGCCAGCAAACCTTACCTGACACACCATCACGGGAGCAGATGAACATAATGAAACAAAATGGAAGGTGAGTAAGGAGATATGGTGGAATGTAAACCCTGAGAAAAACCCACTTGGAGTAACCAAGACTCAATCTTGGGACCCCAGCGGTGAGAGGCAAGTGTCTAACCGCTTGCACCACGGAGGCATTATATGGAAAAAAAATAGAAGAGAAATTTCACATGAATTCTATGCATGAAAAATTAAATTCACTAAAGAAACAGAAACCAATAACAAAATAAATTATCTAGATATAATAATATCCAAAAACCTCAATATGAACAAATTAGAAATAAGCATTTACTGGAAACATATAAGCAATCCACAGAGTTTATCCAGAATAGAATGGTAGTACATATGCCAGTTTTTCATTAAACTACATTAGAATATCAGCATATGTGGTACAACTGTCACTATATTAGTTCGTTATTAAATTCTCTTAATTTTATGCAGGCCTACACTAATTTGATCCATCCTAAACTAATGAAATGAATTGCACACATTATTTTATAATTTTCCAATGGCCAGAATTGATGTTAAAGTTATTTTCTCTTGAGCCTCCCAGTACAAGCTACCGTATTTGCTCATGTTATTTGCGCCCCCTAATTTTTAAGGAATTATTTTGAACTTTATTTCATGCTTGTATATTTTGCGCACACATCTTAGGTAGGGCCTACATTTTCTTTTCAGTGTATTAGAGATTTTGCTTCCCTCAATTCCTTTGCCAATTCTTACATTCCAACGTAGGTCATTTACTAGCAACTGAACTACCTGCTTCACAAAGAAACCCACAGTCCCGCTACTTTAACAATGCTTGCCCTTGGTAGAGACATGTTTTAGAAAAGTGAATACTGGTATTTCAGTTGACTTTCAACACTTCTAATGTGCACTTGGATGTATACTGTATTTCAACATGGTAAAGAAAAATAACAATTACATAGCATCATATAAATTGAAAGTGATAAGTTTCGCGGAACATTTCGGTAATTGTGCAGCACAAAGAGAATTTTCAGTTCTTGAATCCAACGTGGTTATTGAAGAAACAAAAAGACGTGCTAAATAATGCATGAAGTGACAGTAGGGCATTTTGTGGCCCGAAAACTGGTAAATAATTGAGATAACTCAGAACAGGACCTCTAATTTAAAAAATCTGCATACTTTACACACCCCAATTTTTCTGTGGCCAAAGTAAATTAAGAAGGCGCAAATTACGTGAGCAAATACAGTAATAAAGTCTTTGGATTGTTGAGCTGTGGTGTTTACTGCAGAAGTGATGTTTGTCCAATAAACTGTAAACTATTCTCGTGTACACTAACTTGCCTGTTTTCTCACCTAAACAAATAAATTGAGAACATAACTGCAATCGATGTCAGGATTACAACAAATGAATTGTGTAAACAGGGTTACTTAAAATAAAAAAAGAGCATATATTCAGCATTTGCTGCTCTTTTCTGGAGTTTAGCACAATGCACTTACTATGAACTATAATTGCAAACAACCTTATCGACAAAAAATCAGTACAGCCAACAGGATGCTAAAACTGCCTTAAAACAAAGATAATTAAACAACATTAAATACAATGCTGCCTTGTCACACAGCGGACCCGGGTTCAATCCCCAGTCGGGGCAGTTTTACTGGGTGAGGTCTTTATCAGGGTTTTTCCTCATCTATAAGACAAATGTTAGGAAAACTTTAAGGCCCAAACGGTCCCCAAAATCATATGGTCATCATCATCCTTATCATTATCGTCATCCTTCACCGGTGTGGAAAGCAACGGGAAGCTACCACACCTACAATTCCCTAGTAAAACTGCAAGCATAGTATGAAAATGCTATGATTGCAGTGAAGGACCTGCCTTCGGGCAGAATTACTATGGATGAAAATATAATGCAAAAAAAAAAACAATGGCTAAAATGAACAAATTATAAATAAACTCATAAGAAAACAGAGAAAGAGAAAAAAACTATACACTCAACCTAATTAAACTTGAAAAAGAAGCAAAACAAGCTAAAAAAGTAGCTAATACTCTAAAAAAAAACTTGACTAAAAACATAAACACAGCATATACAGAGTGAGTTTTAATTACACCGACAAACTGCAGGAACTGATTCCTCACTGTAAATGGAGGAAAAAATGTCCTATGAATAAGTGTCCATAAATGCATCGTTGCCACGGTAGATGGCACTGATGAATGGCATTATTCTCTCAGCCCTGTTGCATGTCCTGCTAGATCATCGGACTTAAACCCCTGGAAGTTCATCTCTGGGGGCATCTGAAATGTGTGAATGCTGAACCAGTTCCTGATGTGTAGGGTTAGGATTTTTATGTAATAAAATATAAGATTGCAATGCAGTTAATATACAGTATATTAATCAACTGTTTGTGTGTGAAACCAAGACAAAAGAAAGTCAAAAGTCTTACTTCTCATTATACTATTCAACTGTTTGTATTTGAAACCAAAACAAAAGATAGTGATAAGTCTAACTTCTCATTATACTATGTTACAATCTTAAGTTTTAGTACATAAAAATCCTAGCCCTACCGATGTGTATAACCTTCAACAGCCTGTCCACATCACCTGTGACACTATTCGGAAAGGATGGAATATGCAAAAGAGTGATGCAATCCAGGATATGAAGTGTGGACGCATGCATTGCATCTCATGGAGGTCACATTAAACATCTGCCATGACGTGGATGTGATTATGCTATTTACTGTGTGCCGGGAGATTTGTTGTCGTTACACACACGTTCATTTCTGGACATATTTATAGGACTTTTTTTCCTTCATTTCCAGTCAGGAATCAGTCCCTGAAGTTTGTTGTGTAATTACCGTTCACCCTGTAGAATTGGAAATAAACTAAACAACATACCGTATTTACACGTGTATGTCACACACTTTTTTTTGCGATATAAAAGGTGAATCCTTGATTTATGTGAGAAAAGTTTCAGGGGTATTGTCTTTATTGTTCATCAGTAGTACAAGCCAAGTAAGAGGTATCCAATTGGTTTAACCCCACCTCCGATTCTCAGTCACAACTCTTGCACATACATATCCATGGCCAGGCTTGTTTTTGTAATTTCACTTATAGAACATTTCGAAAATTCTTTATCCATTTGGGGAATAAACGATTGTACCACAAGAATGTCAGTTATTACACTAAGGCATAGAAGAAAGCAATAATTTTAATAATAAAAGTGTATGGAATACAAATTAATGTGTAGAGATTGTAATAAATTCTACAAAGGCAAAATTTAGCATCAGATTTAAATAACATTTTTTAATATTTTAAATACGCATAAAGTAAATCCACTTATGCTAAACACTAAACACATTTTTCAAGCAGAAAATCATATGGAAAACGTAGCTAACACCTCCATCAAATATAAATACAGCAGAGGAGATAGAAATAAAAAAAAATTAACATTAACATGATTTTAAATGAGAATGCACCTAATATATATACACATACATATACCTTCTTTATAGGATAAACACACCTAGTCAGTAGCCAAACAACCTTCTTCCGAAAGGCTTACAGAATTTTAAAACAAGTTGAGGAGACTGAACTTTAAGATATTCAATTTCACAATTTTATATTGAGAAGAATCTCACTGCAAACCCCCTAATAACTTAAGATTACTCTGTTTACATTTTTAGAGTGTTTCTATTGTATATAGTTATTACAAATATGTTAATAAGGTCTGACATTTGAGTAAATAATTTGTATTTCAAGTGCCCTGCATTAAATAAATAAAAAATAAAATATTGAGGAGAAGAAATATTGGAAAATATATTATAGATAGAAAACTATCATTACCCTCAAAATTAGTTTAACGAATTAATTAACCGTATGAAACAAACGAAAACCTAACCTCTGTGCCAAACTGAATATATATATTTTAATGTTAGTTAAATCGAAATCACACTGAATGCTATTGTGAATTAACTTCGATACATTCTAACTTAATACCAGATCTAACGATCAGCATTTGCAACATTAGGTAACTCAAAAATAAAATACACAAAAAAAAAGTTATCTGTCAAACACAAAAATCACTGTAACAGCTGCATTGGTAACTGTCATGTGTTTCTGTGTCAAGCCGTAGCATTAATATAACATACCTCTTCCCTTTCTTTTGATGTATGCCTCTTACCAACGTTTCCCTATAGTCAGTATGACATACTGAACTTATACTTTCAACAAATATATGGATTATGCATAATCGCTGATAAAAACGTAAAAACCATTTCAAAATAAGAAAAAAAAACTCTCTAAAAACATAGGCTAAAAACGATAAAAACCATAGTACGAATATTATAAATAATAGTAATAAATGCGCACTAATGCTGTTCTCTATGCACTAATGTGCATACGAGAATAAATATACACTGGAGGAAATCGCAATCCTAAGAGAAATCAACAGCAACCTGATTCTCAATGAATACACACCTAATCCACACAATCCTCTGTACAATATTCTCACAACCAGTCAGTGCTTCAACAAGGGTCAACAAGAACGGACCTAATGCATTCTGCTGATGATGGGACTAGTCCCGAAAGGCCTACAGAGTTTTAAAAGAACTTAAGTTGAGGAGACGGACCTACAAGGTAACTATATTATAGTTTTTAACCGTACATTATAATACGAGTATTGCCAACTCCGATTCTAAATAACAAAATATTACATACCGTTATGCCATGGTTTATCTACGACGCAACGCGCCAGAGCAAAAATTGCTCCCCATGTATTTAAATGGAGGTGGTTTATCTACAACGCAAATTGCTGGCGCGAAAAATTTTGCAAAGAAAGGAGGCAGAGGCCGCCCCTCAGGAGGATTGGGCTGCTTCATAAAGCCACACCTCCAACCCATTAGTTCAATAGCTCGTACAGTCAATACCCTAGTAGTAGTCACTGGGAAAATGAATATAGTAGGAGCATACTTCACGCCCAAGACCGAACCAGAAGACATCGTCGACGAACTAGGAAAAGCACTGGAAAACACAGAAAACGACAGGCCCACCTTGCTAGCAGGAGATATAAACTATCGCATAGACAAATGGGAAGCAAGAACTCAAGCGGTCACGGATTTTCTCCTCGACCACGAGCTAAGACTACTAAATAGAGAGAAGGACTATACATACATAGCACCAAATGGAAGAAGCACAATCGATTTGGTATTCACAAATATACAAGACCAAGCACGGGTGAAAGTGGAAAAAGTAGCAACTAGAAAGCACCTTCCAGTCTTAACTGAGTTCCAAATAAGAACTGAAACACAGGAACAAGAAGATAAAAGCCTCCCACAAAAATCTTCAAGGTACATAGACGTAAGATGGCAAACAAATAAAGTGAAGCTGCCGTCAGTAATGCATATGGCAAGGCAGGGAAATCTGGACGGAGCAACAGAAACTTTAAATTACATAATTATACACGCCACCACTCAACTGACTAGACATAAACGTACTGCAAAACCATGGTTCGATGAAGAGTGTTACAACATGAGACAAAGAACACTACTCCTACTCCATACCGCCAGGGAATATGGAGGCTACGCTCTAATGGAATATGCTAAAGAACGTAGAAAATATAAAAGACTACTGAAGGAAAAGAAGTTAGAGTATGACACCTCCAAAGAACAGGAACTAATAGCCGAGGTAGAAATGAAACCTCACAAAATCTTAAGGTCTTCAAAGAAACAGAAATCAAGCCCTCTAGTAAACGTGAAGCAATGGGAAGATCACTTCAGTAACCTCCTGGGAGCAAAGGACAAACTGCTTCACACCGCAAGCGGCAAACATACATGACATGAGCCCAATTACAACAGAAGAAGTCAGCCAACTCATAAGAATCGAGAAAAATAACAAAGCAGCCGGTCCGGACGGGATATTTCCTGAACATCTTAAGGAAACACTTCAAGACTTGTTAGAACCGCTAACATGTCTGTTCAATGAATGCCTAAAAGATAATTCAATCCCACAACAATGGAGAAATTCGATTATAACTGTCATCTACAAAGGGAAAGGAAGGAAAGAAAACCCGAACTCCTACAGGGGAATTGCCCTGGAAAATGTTATGTTCAAACTCTTCTCGAAGATCCTGCTAAGACGTGTGGAACACAAACTACGTGCCAGTATACCTCAGAATCAATATGGCTTCACCCCGGGTAGATCTACACTGCATGCTGTCCAAGAACTCATACAAGAAGTAATAACGACCTTAGCACAACCTGCTACACCATTGTATGTGATATACATAGATTATTCCAAGGCATTCGACAGTATTGACAGGAAAATCCTCATCCAGAAGCTAGAGAACGTACTAGTCAGCTCAAACAGCGAATTAGGAACAATTAAATCAATCCTAACCACAAACTATGTGACAATCAGTGATGGTATATCGATGTCGAGAAGTGTACTCAAACAAGGGGGGTCCTACAAGGAGACCCGATGAGTCCCGTACTCTTTAATGTAATGACGTCAGACATCGGAGAGACTATAGACACAAGAAATGTTAAGCTACTCATGTATGCAGACGACATGATCATCATCTCTAGGAATCTAGGAGACCTCCAAACAGCCATGGAGAAAATTAGGATATGGGTACTTGAAAACTCGATGGAAATAAACAGCGCCAAGACAAAGGCAATGAAATTCAGGAAAGGAGGAAGGCTGGCTAATAAGGACCATCTTATATGCGGAGGAGAAACCCTAGAATTCGTATCAAGCTACAAATACTTGGGGGTAACCTTACAAACAACTGGAACCGCTTTCTCACTTCATATACAGGATCGAGCAACAGCTGCAACGAAAGCCATGTACGATATCCCTAAACTCCAAAGTCTATCCCTCTCAACTGCAATGAAACTCTTCAATCTTAAAGTAATGCCGGCCGCAACGTACGGAATCCAGGTAATATGGAATTACTTGACGGTGAAAAATCTTAAGAAACTGGAGAACGTTAAATCAAGGTTTCTCAAAAGAGCACTGTCAATTTCAAAATATACAAGAAATAGTTATGCCTATACAATAGCCCAGGAATCCTTCTTCATCGAAGATATCAGACACTGTTTCAGACTACCGGAAACGCAAGCATACAGAATCATCATCGAGGACAGACAGAACAAAGCCGCTCAGATACCGACAGAAATTATGGAAACAGACGCAATGAAAACAGAAACCTGGAAGCAACCGAACTTCGACACTTGTACACACGCACCGCAGCCCATGGATTTCATGGGAATATATGCCTCAACAACATGTACCATGAACCCAAGGACTGCATCTGTAAATTATGCAACAATCCATGTCCCAAATATCATCTAGCGAAGTGTAAAAACAGGACTCTACCACTAAACACAGTAATTAAAGACTGGTAAAAAGCTAACTTAAAATTAATGTACACATTGTGTTTAATAAAGTAAAAAAAAAAATGCGCTGACATGTCGCGTCGTGTATTGGAATCATTTGAATCCAGGACGCAATTTGCCAGCGCAAACAAAGAATATAGAAGATATTACCCGTACTCATTGGTGTAATTGCTAAAAACAAACTAAGATTTTATAACAAAATGTCGGAAATACACTACTTGTTTTATAACTTTCCAATTTTAGCGACGAAAGTTAGTTTTGTTGCAAATCATCATGTTCTATACAATATGAGCATGAAGGAGTACAGAGATGTACAGAAAAAAAGAGTTATTGTGGCTTGAACTTAGTCAAGAGATAAATAAAAGCTGTAAATATTGTATTGTATCTTGGGGATATTATGGATGTACATAAATTTCGTCTTCTATTATATTCAAAACCTGATAAAACTGCTCAGGCGAAAATCTGTTTTATAAAATTTGGTATTTTCATCATCCATATGTTTATTTAAGAATTAAAGAATGCTTTATTCTATAATTTTCCATACAACATTCATATGATGCTCTTGTACTTTTTCTGTCTTTACTAATATTTAGTACTATTTTAAACGTTTTGCAACGATTCTTAAAACTTTTTTTTATAAAGAATTTTAATATGTTTATCTATATACACAAATTATGACTTTTCCTCTCGATGTATTTCAAATTTCTTTATTAGAATTGAAATTGGCATACGTGAACGCTTATAAAATTAAATCCACCAGATGGCAGGACATATGTGCGAATGACCAACATTTGCATTTAATTCCAAACCATATTTTAAGAAATAAATGTTCAATCACTTCATTTTGTTAGGTTCCGATGGGTCAGTTTAGTGTACATCAGATTAGTTTATAGTTTACTAAATAGTATGTATGTAATTTATTTCATTAGGTTATGCAGGGACAGGTTTGTATACATTCATTTTTGTAAACATATTTGGAAATTTATTATGAATGTTGGTCATTTTGATTTCCCATATATGTGGTGCTATCTGGCGACAATTCCATAAACATAAGCGCTGTAGCGTATGCTCTCCATGCGAAACCAGCCTCACGCCGAGCGTAACGCGAGATTGCGTCACGTTGGGCGCGAAACGCTGTATAATAAACCGTAGCATTACATACCAGGCCCGTGAATCATTATAGGGCATTTTAGTACCTCCTCGCTATTGCCCAATAGTACTACGTCATCAGCATAAACTAACAGCTTATTAGTACCATTGAGTTGTAGGCCTTCTTCATCCTCTAAAGATTTGATGGCATGTTCTAGTACAAAATTAAATAGTAGAGGAGATAGTGCATCTCCTTGCTTCAACCCATTGTGGATTTCAAAAGTATCCAAAAACTGTTTGCCTACACGCACCCTACTCTTTGTGCCATTTAGACACAATAGTCTAACTAACTTTTTAGGAATTCCGAACTCCAGCAAGATACAGTCAGTTGTTCATAATGAACGCAAATATTTCCAACAAAGATCTTATTATTTTACTATTATTTATTATTTTTAAAACACCATCGCGCAAAAAACTATGTACAACGCATGTTTGTGATGTCTTTTACAGAATCTCGGAAATTAAAAACCTGGTTATGGTCAGTTTTTAAAGATTTTTCTCACTTCTGTTAAAACCACTTCCCAACCTCGCGTCATAATACACTTTTTTCTAAATATAATAATAATAATAATTAATATTATTTTGACTGTCAATTGGAAAATATTTTTTAAACTTAGCTTCCTACCAGAAAAATCACAATGTCAATCAAAATCTCATGGCTTCTGAAAAAGGAATAATCTACAGCATTATAACAAAATATTAACATTATAATTCTCTATCATTTGTCATTAATTTTATGCAAGTCATTTTAGGTACTTTATATATTCAGAGTAATTCAAACTTTCGGGGATTGTAGAAATGACTTGCTAGATGAAGATTTGGTAAATAATTGTTTATAAACTGTTGTGATACTGTAATTATCAGGAAATGAATAAATGCACTACAAGAGCTACTCAATATAGAAATACTTAAGTCTGTTACATTATGAGGTTTTCTTAATAAGAATCAAATGAATCGTGAATTCTTCTTACCTCATACATCTATGTTTTTTAACACAGAACTGCAGTATCAGGAAACATATCATTCCCATCGTCAGTTGTTTTCACGACTATCAATTTTTTCATTATGCCAGTAATTTTCTAAACTGTCATCTGATGTACTTTTGAAGAGCTTTGTAATCAAACTTGGTTCGTCTTTGAAAGTATATATTTTCCCAAACTGTTAATTCCAAAGATTTAGATCGATGTTTCAAAAGTTTTGCTCCTTTTTCAATTCTGTGATTCTCTAATAAACTAAGTGCCGCTATAGTTTATTTTTCAATTTTCTCCATTTTTTATGTTTCTAAAGTGACCTTTTTGCGAGTGTCAAAGGTTAAATCTGGAATTTATCAAATTAATTGCAAAGATTGCAACAAAATACATATAGGAAAAAAAAAAAAAAAAGGAATTTAGACACTCGCAATAAGGTTCTTCAAAAGTACAGCAGATGGCAATTTAGAAAATTACCGGCATAATAATAAAATTGACAGTCGTGAAAACAGGTGACGATGGGAATGATGTATTTTCCGATACTGCTGTTCTGTGTTAAAGAAAACATAGATGTATGAGGTAAAAAGAATTCAAGATTCGTGAGATTCTTATATACTTAAGTCTGTTACATAACTTACATCAGACAGCTGAGGATGTTGCTCTCTATGAATTTGGGTTATCTGCTGTGCAGGAGACCTGAAATGTATTCTATTCTAACATCAAAGCAATATTAAAACCATACACCTTGGCACCACCAGAATTACTTTCAGGGAGGTGCATCTGCATTTACACACTATACTATTAACTAATAACATATAATATTAAAAGACTCCGGACTATGTGGCTGTGGTCTATAACTGGTGTTTCTTCCTGACATTTCTCCCTCAACTGCGGAGGGCATCTTCATAGACTCGACACAGTCTATGACAAGGGAACAGCACCTAGAAGCACTTGCCACTGAAGATGCCCTACACCGTTGAGGGAGAAACGTCTCAAAGAAACACCAGTTATAGACCACAGCACATAGCCCAGAATCTTTTAATATTATATGATTACCGGCCGTGAAAACCTGTAATCCACTAATAAAATATAGTTATTTATATAATAATCATCATCATCATCATCTGGTATCATGGCAGCTGCCGCCGTCTTTCGGAAACCAAATGCCATTCCTCTCTGTCCATCCATTGATCTTCTTCCAATCCTCTCATATTCCTAGCTGCTTGTACCCATTCTATCCAAGTTTTCTTTGGTCTACCTCTCTTCCTCCTTTCCAGTGGGATCCATCCATAACAATTTTAGGCAATCTTTGCTCTGGCATTCTTTTGGCATGACCATACCACTGTAATATTTTCTTTCCTATAAAGACTATGATGTCCAGCTCCTCTTTTACACCCATAATTTCCCTTATTTATTTATTTTGTATTCTATCCATTCTAGATCTTCCAGCAGATATTCTTACATCCATTTCTGTGCTTAAAATTCTTTTCAATAATAATAATAATAATAATAATAATAATATTATTATTATTATTATTATTATTATTATTATTATTATTATTATTATTACATATTACAAACTCGCGTGTGGGAAGTAAAACCATTGCCTTCTATGAATACTACATACAATGTATATAAAAACATATCCAAAAGTTATTTGAAACAATATAAAACCATAAATATGTAGACATTAGTTTTAAGTTCTACGATCCAGAAAATCTAATTTAATTATGCTTATTTTCCTACATATGTCAACTAGTGATGAGCATATAACCTCAAAGAGACATCTAGATGGAAGAAGGCAGATTATGTTTTGTTCAGAGACACTAGTTTAGGTACAAGTTCGGATGTGGTCGGTTTTATGCCTCTCACAATTCTACACTTACATTCGTACGCCACTGATGCACTAAACACTTGTAAACACGTGGATATATTACTTACTTCCTACTTTCCCATGTTGTTCCAACGTTGCCACCATCAACCACCAAAAAAACTCCAGAAGATGCCAACATCAACAACCGAAAAACACTTTACTAGGATTGGAAGTTCGGAACTTGGTTGAAGAGAATTGCAAAAACTTGTTTTTTAATGCAAACATTTCTAATATAATCTTATGGAAGTAATATGTACATAATTGAAAACCTTAAAACCATATATATGTAGACTTCAAATTATATTTTTAAAATATTAAAAAAATTTAGATAGTACGGAACTATATACACATATAAAACTGTAGCCTATATATAGGTTATCAAATTATATGTTCAAAAACATTTAAAAAACAAAAAAATTGAAACTATATAAAGATATAATTATAAAAAATTAAAAGATTATAAAAGACGAAACTGTATACGGGTTTGTAAATAATATTTTAAAAGAACTTACAAAATCAAAATTGTACGACTTTTAAAATTATGATGAAACACCTAGTAAATACTATCAGTGGGTTTACAATTGTAGGAATTACAAAATAATTAAGAGGTTGTAGATGTCGATACGAATGCGCTGCATATTCACGATTTGTTCTAACAACATGGACGGTGCACGCTATTTAATTTAATTTTGGAGCATCAGTACGATTAACACTGCTCGCTGAAGGTCTGTTATGGCTAATCTGTAAACTATTTCATAAACGTCGTGAATCCTGTGTCAAATTGTTTCATTGAGTCTCGCTCGTGAGTTTAGGCATCGGATATCCAGGGGCGGGAAAAGTCGCCGTAACACAGACGTTTAAATTTGTGATTTTCCATGGCACTAAGAATCTAAAATGCGATCATCAGACCCATTTCAGTAAATAATTGAAGACCTTCAGTGACTAACACATATATCATGCGACAAGAAGAAAATAAATTGTGAAAAACACATGAAGAGCGTTACAAAATATTAATGAAATAGAATCTTAAAGCAGGATTTTATATTGCCTAAATAATATAAGGTTAATAAATAATTTTGTTTTTTAAGCTTCTTATAGGAAAACCCGAGGGAAAACGCGCAGTTCGTAGACCAAGAATGAGGTGGGAGAATAACATTAACTGAGTGCCTCAATACCATAGGTGCCTAACTCACAATTTAAAAAAATGCTTTTCCCTGTAATTGCATTAGAAATAATAATCTATGTCAGAGTCATATCTGTCTATAACAATATGGATGAGTTAAAATTAACACAAAAATGTTATAGGCATATGTGCAATGATTATTTCTAGTGCAATTACTGGGAGAAGCATCATTCTTTAAACTTTGGGTTAGGCACCTTTGGCAATGAGGCACTCAACTATGATTTGAAGGAAGTAGATTATACAGGGAATGATTGGAAAACATTAGCTCTGGATAAGGATGTATGGAGAGCTTATGTCCACGCGGTTATTTAACCTACGGGGTCGATAGTAACCAGTGAGTTAGTTTGTTAGTCAATATTTTTTTAATAAATATAACTTGAAATAAAATTTAAATATTTCATTGTTAGTTATTGCCAAATAACATTTTAATGATAATAATAATAATAATATAATAATAATAATAATAATAATAAATAATATAATAATAATAATATAATAATATTTTAGTATATAATTTTTCAAAGTTATCTTAACTCATTGTTGCCAAAAATATATAAAATTAAACTATGCTACAGGGGAGACCGCTCTGATATCTTCAATGAGTTCTTGGAAACGATCCGCATTTCGATTTTTACAATCGAAGTGCCATAAATATTCCGCGATATGTATGTCCATATCATCGCTTTTGATCCCCCTCCCCAGTTAGCCTGCGTCGTAGACTCCGCCAAGAGGACTATGTTTTCGTGTGAGTATTTGTATCAGGATCCACAACATTTTGCGAATGGTTCACTATTAAGTGGGCGGTGAAACCACCACCCAGTAACCCATTATAACCCCTCCAGCAATCTGTGTGAATAATGCTCCCAAATGAACATGCTTTGCTATCAAATTAAAAGGGTAACAGCATCCCTATTATTGTTGGGACAAATTTCCATCCGCACCTGTTTTCGTTCGGAATCGATCGTCACCAAAACCCAGTTACCTTCAACTACACGCCTCCTACAACTACACGCCCTCCTACAACTACACACGCCCTCCTACAACTAACGCCCTCCTACAACTACACGCCCTCCTACAACTACACGCCCTCCTACAACTACACGCCCTCCTACAACTACACGCCCTCCTACAACTACACGCCCTCCTACAACTACACGCCCTCTACAACTACACGCCCTCTACAACTACAACACGCCCTCCTACCAATTTTGCATTCGTAAATTTCGACAATATGCCCTGACCTCCAATTTTGCCACGATTTGCGTATTTATCCTCCATAGATAATATACACACTTCTCGACAGTAACTGAACCAATCAGCTATTGTACTTTGAGTTGGCTTTCTGTTCCCGATAGTACAATGCACAATTGTCTGATTGTACGTTAATTTATGCGCAAATGAACGAACTAAGCAAATAACTTGGTAAGGATGTAATTTGGCAATTTTCGAACCAAGTTCCTTTCGTGACCGACTGGGAGAATTCCGGGTGTCATCTCCTATAAATGATATTGGGTATAGCCTATTCCGCCTCGTTCCCGGGCGAGAAGAACATTGCATCGAGGGCACCTGCATTCTTGTTCTTAAAAGCCCTTCATCGAACAGAAATTGAATACATTCTCTACGATCAACTAGATCTAGGAATAGGCCTAAATTAATCAGGCTGATGAATGTAGGCATTACGAAATTATTTTCGTTTTAAAACCAGCAACACAAAAGAACACACTTTACACTAGAAATTTTGTTCACACACTGGAATGGACAGGGAAGAAAAATAATTTTCAGGTTTAAAATTCATGCAAGCAAACAGCAATAAAACATGTCGTGAACACTTGTGGATTCTTTATTTAATTTTTAAAAACATGTTCTGGGAATTTTATGTCAATGTTGGTCATATGGTTTTACTTACATATACTGCCAACTGCTGGATGTTAAGGTACGTACACACCTGCGCGCCGCAAACACGAACGGCGCGCGCGCCGCACCATGTTCGTCAGATTTGGACGGGGTTTTAAGGTGCGCGCGAACGGCGCGCGCGCCGCGCGCGCGTCTCTCACCACGATCCACTCATTGTCGGTTTTTTCCACGAACACTTTGATGGTTCGCTGTTTATATTTGGACGGGTACCTGTGAGGTTAGTTGTTTTCGGTGTGCACCTATTATTTGAGTATGGGGTGGTAAGAGAGAAAACATGTTAAAACTTATTGATATTTATAGAAGCAAGCAATTATTGTGGTATCCTCAACATAAGGATCATTTTTAAAAATCATTGAAAGGAGATGCCTGTTTTTTTTTCAATGTTATGTGTTTTTTTTTCGTGTGTGCTGTAATTGTATGAATAAATTAAAATTATTTAGAAAACATTATTTATTTAAGACGTTCATTTCATAATATTATGTATGAAGTTTCACAAAACAATACAATATATAAACACATTTATTACTAATTATTTATTTATTTCTTCAAAGACTCCAAAGAGCAAGACTGCTCATGTTAAGGGGCAATATACAAAAAATAATGGCCATAAAACAATTAACAATAAAAACAAGAAAACAAATTCAGGCATAAGTTTAAGTAATACAAACTACTATAGATGCACAATATATATATATATATATATATATATATATACACACATATAAATACAATATTTAAACAGGATAATATTAATAATAATAAAATTAACAAAATTAACTAAAAAAGCAATGAGAAATTTTTTTTAATACAATTATAAAAATGTTTAACATTCGTGAAATGTTGATATTCAATAGGTAAGTTATTGTAATGGTTGATTAATGCATAATGAATCCCTTTATACCTTTTTTTTTTGAGAAACTAGTATCTTTGTGCAATAAAGTACCTCTAGTACAATAATCATGTACATCTTTATTAAAAATTAAGGCCATGTTATGGTGAGATAGATTCTTAATAATTTTAAACATATATATACAAATCATATATTTTTAAATTCCTTTAATGCTATAATATTTGAAAAAGTATAAATAAAGTTATAATATGTAATAAGTAATAAGCGTGACCAGACGTCCCGATTTTGGCGGGACAGTCCCGATTTTTAACAATTTGTCCCGCGTCCCGCGGCATTTTAAAAAAAAGTCCCTATTTTTTGGGAAAGAATGCAAGACAAGCGGGAGAACGGAAAGGGAATATACGGTTTTCGCCGCCCATGTAGCTATTTCACCAGGATATGAGTTTTATTATATTTTTGTTAATTTTGTAATGTTAAACTTTAATAATAACAAATCATTGTTGAGAACTGCTTATCAAAGTTAACATTGTTGATTCGACCACCATTGTTTGGTAAATAAAGTGCGGACAAAAAAAAATCGCAATTGAGTGTTGAGACTTCGAAAGTTATTTTATGTGAAGTATAATTTAACAAATTCTTGTGAAAAAATTCATGACCTTTTAAACAACGACAGCAATCTACTTAAAAAAATCACTCAAATGAGAAATATGCCAAAGAATAAAATAATACTGGTACTAGGCCTATACATAATTTTGTAATGTATTACATTTGTAAATTATACTTATGTTGATATTATTTTTGCGTTCTATAAAATTTTTGTTGCTCCATAGAGTATCTTTACATTTTATAATCAAATAAGACCAACATATTTTTTTCATATTTCATAATATTTTGGCGAAATGTTCATATTTTAGTCAACATTTAATATTCCTTCATATTCTTTCAATTTTTTAAAATAAAATTTCAATAACTGATTAACAACATGTTTGAAGTGATTGTAGAGACATGGTTGGTTACACCTGCTCTGCAAAATGTCTACTGAAGGTTTGTGGGTTTCCTATGGATCGCAGGAGGTTCGTTGAAATTAATCATTTCGACGAACATAACACGCGCCGTGCGCGCGTGCGCGGGCGCTGTTCGTGTTCGCGGCGCGCATATGTGTACGTACCTTTAGATTTCTTTCCGGGTGACGTTATTCGCTAGCGCATGCGCGCTGCGATTCCTGTGGAACTTAGAAGATTTCGTGTGAGACATATAACCGACTTTTTTCACAAGTTCTTCTAACGGCCAGAAAATCTAATTTAATTATGCTTTTTTTTTTTTTTTTTTTTTTTTTTTTCTACATCAGCACATAACCTCAAAGGGGACATCTAGCAGGTATTACTTGATTAGAAAAAGGCGGATTATTTGTTTTGCTCAGAGACACTAGTCTAAGTTAGAAGTTCTTTTAATGGCCAGAAAATCTAATTTAATTACGCTTATTTTCCTACATATATCAACTAGTGATCAGCACATAACCTCAAAGGGACATCTAGCAGGTGTTACTTGAATTGAGGAAGGCAGATTATGTTTTGCTCAGAGACCTATTTAGGTTAGATATATTCTTCTACGGGCCTGAAAATCTTAATTTATTTCCCTCATTTTCCTTCATTTGACAGCTAGTGATCAGCACATAACCCCAAAGGGACATCTAGCAAAGCTTCTTTCCACTTGTTGCAGTGTGATTATGGGGAGATCCACTAAAGTTGAGTGTGGTTGCCCTCTTTTGTGGTAGGGTTATGATATCATAAAAAAATAACATTATTTTTCAACTGATGTACATGAAAATAATATATTAGCCTAGTATAAAATGGTACTTCATCTTAAAAAATCGCCCTATTAGTATTTTCTTGTTATCACTTAATAATACACTCATCAGCATTGATGGAACAAATTTTGAAATGAATAAGATGATTGCGATTCAGTGCTATTATTAGTGATACTGAGAAAATACTCTGAAGGACCAGCCAGGATAACACTAAGAAGTATAATGAAAGCGTTACGTTATAATTTAAAATGTTTATTTCTCTTCTAATCTTTTTCTGGATTTCTTCTAGTTTAAGATATTTTGTGTTATATGTTTTTTGTTTGATTGATCTGATCATAGTGATGGCGATTCCTTGTTTTGTGTTCTTTCAAAATTTCTTCTTTTCCTCTGTTGCAACTTTGCTTTCCTTTCTGATTCTTTCGCTTTCTTCGGCCCGTTTCTTCAATGTTCTTCATTCGGACTGTTCCTCAGATGACATACTTCTTCTAACTCTCTTGTTTTTAATTCTTATTGTTTGTTTTTGCTTTTTCGCTTCTTCACATTTTCTTCATGTAGCCAGTTCTTCATATGACGTAAAGTAAAGTAAAGTGAATCCCACAACAGGCCCAGAGGCCCTTGGGGTAGTAGGAGGTTAAGGGCTCTCACTTTTTCTAGACAATCGGCACTTTATGTCAGCCGGGTTGTCAGCCCTGCGTGACGGCCGCCTTTACCCCCAGAACAAACGTCTAGTACTCATTTCAGTTAGAGGCTGAGTCGACACCCCAGGGCCATAGTGCCGGCAGAGGGGTTGGGTTCAGTTTAAAAATCCTGACCCCAACGGGACTTGAACCCTCGACCCTCCGGCTTGTAGCTCAGTGCCTTAACCACTACGCTACGACGGCGTGCCCCTCTTCATATGACGTACTTCTTCTAATTATCTTATTCCTTCTTTTTTGCTTTTTCACTTCTTCAGCATTTTCTTCATTAGTCAGTTCCTCAGATGACGTACTTCTACTAATTATTTTATTCCTTCTTTTATGATTTTCGCTTCTTCAGCATTTTCTTCATTAGTCAGTTCCTCAGATGACGTACTTCTTCTAATTATTTTATTCCTTCTTTTATGATTTTCGCTTCTTCAGCATTTTCTTCATTAGTCAGTTCCCTCAGATGACGTACTTCTTCTAATTATTTTATTCCTTCTTTTATGATTTTCGCTTCTTCAGCATTTTCTTCATTAGTCAGTTCCTCAGATGACGTACTTCTTCTAATTATTTTATTCCTTCTTTTATGATTTTCGCTTCTTCAGCATTTTCTTCATTAGTCAGTTCCTCAGATGACGTACTTCTAATTATTTTATTCCTTCTTTTATGATTTTCGCTTCTTCAGCATTTTCTTCATTAGTCAGTTCCTCAGATGACGTACTTCTCTATAATTCTCTTATCCCTTCTTTTCTTGCTTTTTCGCTTCTTCAAAGCATTTTCTTCATTAGTCCAGTTCCTCAGATGACGTACTTCTAATATTTAATTCCTTTATTCCTTCTTTATTTCGCTTTTTCAGCATTTTCTTCATTAGCCAGTTCCTCAGATGACGTACTTCTTCTAATTCTCTTATTCCTTCTCTTTTGCTTTTTCGCTTATTCAGCATTTTCTTCATTAGCCAGTTCCTCAGATGACGTACTTCTTATAATTCTCTTATTCCTTCTTTTTTCCTTCTTCAGCATTTTCTTCATTAGCCAGTTTCCTCAGATGACGTACTTCTTCCAATCCTCTTATTCCTTCTCTTTTGCTTTTTCGCTTATTCAGCATTTCTTCATTAGCCAGTTCCTCAGATGACGTACTTCTTATAATTCTCTTATTCCTTCTTTTTCCTTCTCACTTCTTCAGCATTTTCTTCATTAGCCAGTTCCTCAGATGACGTACTTCTTCTAATTCTCTTATTCCTTCTCTTTTGCTTTTTCGCTTATTCAGCATTTTCTTCATTAGCCAGTTCCTCAGATGACGTACTTCTTCTAATTCTCTTATTCCTTCTTTTATTTTTCCTTCTTCAGCATTTTTCTTCATTAGCCAGTTCCTCAGATGACGTACTTCTTCTAATTCTCTTATTCCTTCTTCTTTTGCTTTTTCGCTTCTTCAGCATTTTCTTCATTAGCCAGTTCCTCAGATGACGTACTTCTTATAATTCTCTTATCCCTTTTCCTTCTTTTTTTTTCGCTTCTTCAGCATTTTCTTCATTAGCCAGTTCCTCAGATGACGTACTTCTTCTAATTCTCTTATTCCTTCTTTTTTGCCTTTCTCGCTTCTTTCAGCATTTTCTTCATTAGCCAGTTCCTCAGATGACGTACTTCTTATAATTCTCTTATCCCTTTCTTTTGCTTGCTTTTTCGCTTCTTCAGCATTTTCTTCATTAGCCAGTTCCTCAGATGACGTACTTCTTCTAATTCTCTTATTCCTTCTTTTTTGCCTTTTTCAGCATTTTCTTCATTAGCCAGTTCCTCAGATGACGTACTTCTTCTAATTCTCTTATTCCTTCTCTTTTGCTTTTTCGCTTCTTCAGCATTTTCTTCATTAGCCAGTTCCTCAGATGACGTACTTCTTATAATTCTCTTATCCCTTCTTTTTTGCTTTTTCAGCATTTTCTTCATTAGCCAGTTCCTCAGATGACGTACTTCTTCTAATTCTCTTATTCCTTCTCTTTTGCTTTTTCGCTTATTCAGCATTTTCTTCATTAGCCAGTTCCTCAGATGACGTACTTCTTATAATTCTCTTATCCCTTCTTTTTTGCTTTTTCAGCATTTTCTTCATTAGCCAGTTCCTCAGATGACGTACTTCTTCTAATTCTCCTATTCCTTCTTTTTTGCTTTTTCGCTTCTTCTGCATTTTCTTTGGGTTCATTAGACTTTTCCTCAGACGTATCATATTTTGATGAATGTCGTTTTCCTCTTATTTTGTTTCTCGATTTTGTATTTACTTTGGTACCTTGATTTCCAAAAATAGCTGTAAGATTGAATCCAATACAATCCGATTCTGTCCTCTGATCTTCTAAAAACAATAATCCATCGCGTTCATGAATAACGATATCATCTAATGCTTCATGCAACAATTTATTAACTCTTCCAGTTATACGTTGTTGCGAACAAATGCAATTTTTGTGCATATATTTAATCTCTCTGATTACCATACTCCTTCTGTTTCCTTTGTCGCCACTTCTTTTTAGACATATTAAAATTTGTGTAGAATAATCCATAATTTGTGGATCGACTCAAAAAGTATGTTTAATAAAATTATCGTGTTTATTGAAACTGCCTAGCAACAGCAACAATTGTCTCTATTGTTTATTTTTTTTAATCTAAATTTTTGCTCAGACACTAAGCTTAGACTTTAAGTTCTTCTATGGGCCAGAATATCTTAAGATTCGCTTAAAGTCTCACTCTAGTTTAGGCTTTAAGTTCTTTTATGGGCCAGAATATCTTCAGATTCGCAATTCAGATTAGCTTAAAGTCTCTCTCGAAGACCTGGTCACTTGGATTCTTCTATCCTAAAAATCCATCGACCTCAGCAGGTTTGATCTCGCGACCCTGAGGCAAGTAACATAAGCCCTAGGCCATCGAGGTCAAATATGAACTAAGTTAATTAAAATACACAAAACATTCCAAACGTGTTTATATTTTGTGACAATTAAAATATTGTATTCTATTCTGCAGTGTTTTCCCATTGGCAGGTCCTTCACTGCAATCACAGCATCTTCATGCTATGGTTGCAGCTTAATAGTGATTTATAGGTGTGGTAGCTTCCCGTTACTTTCCACACCGGCGAATGTGATGATGATGATGATGACCAGATGATGTTCGGGGACCGTTTGGACGTTAAAAAGCTTCCTAGCACTTGTCTTACAGGTGAGGTAAAGCCCTAAAAAAACCTCACCCAGGAAACTTGTGCCAACAGCAGATCGAACCCGTGACCAGGCAGCACGCTAGCTCGAGACCGCAGCGGTGGACAAAATATTTTAAGTAATTGGAAATACGGAAATACACTACAGCTCCGCTCTACTGATGTAGTTTACGTTAGAACATGTTTCAGGAAGAATTGCCCCCATCACCACTAACTCTAACCCCATGATCTGGCGCATTTAGCACACTGTGACGTTAATTTTATGTACCGGTAGTGTTTATTACATAAACATAATATTATGAATTTCGTTTGACATCTCATCCGAGAATCCTTTAGTAAGAAATTAACAGAAAATACAGAGTTTCTATCTTCGGCAAACCATAGAATGACAAAATGATTTACAGAGTGCGATAAAATAATAATCTCTGTCAAGTTTTTCAAATCTATTTCAACAAATAATCGTGAATGTAATATATATATATATATATATATATATATATATATATATATATATATATCCAACCATAGTATTCTACTCGAGGGCAGGTCTTTCACTGCAATCATAGCATTTCATGCTATGCTTGCAGCTTTACTAGGGAATTATGTGATAGCTTCCCGTTGCTTTCCAAACCGGTGAAAAATGATAAGGATGATGATGATGATGATGTCCATATGATTTCAGGGACCGTTTGGGCTTTAAAGTTTTCCTGACATTCGTCTTACAGGTGAGGAAAAACCCTATAAAAACCTAACCCAGAAAAACTGCCCCGACCGGGGATCGAACCTGGGCCCGCTGCGTGACAAGGCAGCACGCTACTTCGAGACCACAGCGGTGGACATATATATACACGAGGAGTCACAAAATACGTCTTGAGTTTTATTTTTTACTAATATTATACAAAATAAAAATAACCTAGGTAACAACAGCTGCTTCTGCGTGGTGTAGAATTATTAATTAAAAGAAATAACAATTCTTTGTTACGTATAATTTTGTTCATATTCTACAATATTTTGGGATGTAAGCACTTGAAGATCTTTATAACAGTCCATATACCACATTGGAAAGCAGAGAGTAAACTAATTTTCGTCTGTTGTGTCAAATTTTACGTGAAATTCGCCTGGATTCGATCCACGATCGGTAGATTTTCCTCATCCGGAAAATAAATGTCGGTAAACATTAACGCCCAAATAGTACCAAGACACTACCTGGTCATCATAATTAATTGTCATATGGGCCTTGTGGTTGAAAGACGTGTCTTGTATGAGATGTTAGTGCTGTCTCGGAGGTGACCCCGGATTCAACGTAGCTCCCTGCGTCCTTGTAAAGAATATATGTGTTCCAAAGTACAAACATGCACGTGTCCGGTTGGCATAGGAAACCTAAAAGTGTATAACTAAAAAGGGAGATGTTAAACCCTTAACTGGTAAAATTAAATTTCTCACGCCAGCTTATTTAAATGCGTCAGACTGGAGTGAAAACAAACCATGCATAACCATAATTTATATTTCTGTATAATCTGTTGTATAATCTCATACAATTTTAATAATTTTTACTAATTCTTGTTTCGCTATTTATTAAGAATATTGCATAAATTAAACGACTTTATGTTATAGGATACAGCGCCAAGATATCATCTAACAATGACGTGACTATTTGCATAGACAGTTTATTTTGAACAATTTGTTCGCTCAATTATATACGAATAGTAAATTAAACAATTTCCATATCAATTGTTTTAGATACGCATCCATTTTTAAGACGGATCATGTTATGGTGTTTTTTAAACATGTCCTGTGGTTTTCTAAACACGAAACTAATCCCATTTTAAACTGTGAACCGTACAAATTATCGGATATATAGCAAAAATAATTTCACCTTTAATAGAAAATGTAAATCAACTAAATCGAAGAAATTTGACAACTGATGATATATTTTTCGTCCGAGTCTCTAGGTATCCTTCCTCAAATTGGTTGGGTTAATATATGAAAGAAAGCTAAATATAAAATATTTATTAAGCTTCTTTAACGCTAGGGGTCCTGATGTAACTTATCTCCTAGTAGATTATATTACATTCCTGCTCCATACCGTTCTTTTTATTCGCCTAAGATTCGTTTGATATGAACTGACAAAAATTACTAATACTTTTGTCTTATTTTGCGTAAATCGTAATATTCTTAACAAATTGCTTGTAAACTTCATAATAGATAAATAATTTTCTTGCTACCTACATTACTATAGACCTTTTTCAAACTGCACTACATGTACAACACTTTTTGCATTATTTGAAACATAATAATGCTAAAGATCATTCAGTCTTCTCAATAAAAGAAACATAAAGCTACGACATTCAAACGTCACGGCTCAACAATAGCATCACGGTTACGTGGTAACGGTGGGTAAAATATTTCAAAATTGGTTTTGCTATAAAAATAATTAACATTTTTCGTTCTTCAATTTCATGAAAATTGGAATTACCATATACACGATAAAAAAAATTGTTGCACAACCAATGGGGTTGTGAGGATTGTATTAAAAATTTCGCTAAAATACTAGGTGAGTTGGTTGCATTTAAGAGATAGAACAAAGTTAGTGTGTAGAAGTTTGTTAGAAAACTGGGTGGATACATAAGAAAGAGAATGATGGAATAAAAAACAAATACATAATTTTAAATGGTTTATTCAGCTGTTCTGAGTCTTGTTAGTGAAATTATAAAAAAATACTAAAGATAAAAAATAAAAACATTTTTTATAAATCTGATAGTAAAAACTCAAATTCTAAATTATGATTAGGGGGCGGATTTTTAGGTTCTGAAAGTTTCTCATAAAGATAACTTTATTCAGTCTTCTCAATTCAATTCATCCGCTCTCCTGAACATGAAAATTATGTTTTTTTTTTCATTTCCTCTGCAGATCTACTTATTGCGGCCTATTTATTACAAAATCTGATTTGCAGAGTATTTTTAAGCCGCATTACGACACATTTGAAATGAGCTAGCATCAATTCCAATTTCATATTCAGTACACCTAAGAGGGACGTACAGAATCATGAAAGTATTCCTTCAAAATGGGAAATCTGAAGAACACCAGTGACTTGAAAAGATTGGCATCCCTCTCCGCCAGCAAACAGGGTACACCAAAGATGCCAAGCTATATGTGAGAAATGGGACAGTAGAGCATATAATGAGTATTGAAATAAGAGATACTGGCCTATGGGGGAGAACTAGCTAGCAGAATCGAAGAACATTGTGAATAAGCATTTGGTGGATCCACATAACATTTTATTACCTCCGACGCACATAAAATCAGGCCTGATGAAACAGTATGTGGGAGCATTAGATAAAACAGAAACGGTTTCTAATACCTGTATAGTCATTTCCCAAATATATCAACTGAAATTAAAAAAAAAAAAAAAAGGATGTTTGTTGAACCGGTTGATTTCTGATGAACACTTTGAAAGCATAATAACAGAAATAGAACAACAAGCATGGAAAAGTTTAAAAAAAAAAGTTGTGTATCGTTTTCTTGGCCAGAATAAGCAGCCTGATTACAAGGAATATATGCTAGATAAGTTTACACAGTTAGGATGCAGGGTGAGCTTAAAACTACATTTTCTAATGTCGCACCTAGACAATTTTCAGGACAAGTTGGCTGAGACATCAGGAACTTAAAAATCTGAAACTTCGTTATCAAGATGGTTGTGGAATAAACATGATGTCTGACTACTGCTGGGGTATCAAACATGATACGCAAACAGAAATGCAACAAACAAACATTTATAGACAGATATAACTGTGCATAATAAATGTTCACATCAACAAATTTGCTTTTCCTATATTATAAAATGTCTCCCATTACTTTATTACCATTTTATTTGTTCCATTTTGCCTCCAGCTTCCTATAATTGCTTTCCAATATCTTTGGCTGTAGATTAGGATGATTGTGCAAACCCTGATCAGTGCAACCGATTTAGTCAGAAAATCACATTTTCATGAAAACCTGACAAAAAGTAAAAAAAAAATTGATCTATGTAATTATTTATTGCACTTATGCCCAGTAATAAGACTAATATTGTATTATTACTCCTTTAAGAGATTAAGGCAATAACTATGCCAGGTAAAATGTATAGATTAATATTTTTAGTATTGTTATAATTATTATTATTGTTATTGCTGGGATTATTACTTTAGGGTTAAAAATTAAGCCTACACCATTGTTTAATGAGAAATAAGTCTTCTTACTTCATCTTGTCTCGTTTTAACATACAAACAGTTGTGGGTGATGGTGTGTCCCATAACTCTGTATTCCAGGATAGCATTTCAAGTTGCAATGCTTGAATCAAGAACCATTATTTTATATTAACATGAAAAAAATGAGGAAACCCATAGAATTAATAACAGTTGTTTAGATTTTATATATGTAAGACATAATCGTATAATCGTTTTCAGATAAGATTGGGTGAGATTTATTGTTATTTTGAAATTTTGGAACTTGTTACTTTATGATGGATCTGTGTGCATGAAACATTAATAATAAGTAATTAGCAGTGGCTATAAAATTAAAGAGAGAAAATGACTAAGTAGATTATGCAGATAGTCGCGAGATGTAGTGAACAACAATAATTCCGAAGTGGAAATATTAAATGCATATTAATTCCAAATAATTATAATATTCAAATGAAGTTAATTAGTGCTCCTGAGCCATTCTTCTTATAATCAAAGTATAACAACACTGGCCCACAAAATTTGAACTTTTTTATGTTACAAGGGAGAAAATGTGTGTTTCTAACTTACTTTTTTGTGGTGATTTCAAATCTTTTTACGGAACTTTTCCAATACCCAGGGTTTTCGAGTAATCACATGAAAAACATTTTTCGTGTCTATACATTACAATTTATTATATCTTAGCTGAAATTATATTTGCTCACCCAAAATGTATGTGAATTGGATTTTTGGCTGAACTTCGCTTTAGGAATATCCCTCTTCAGTGTCCAGCAGTAGTCTGCTAACATATTTGGACACCATTTACCCTGATAGCGCCTTTCCATTTCCGCGATGTCTTGGTGGAAGCGCTCCCCGTGTTCGTCGCTCACAGCCCCTAGATTTTCAGGGAAGAAATCAAGATGGGAGTGCAGAAAGTGAATTTTCAAAGACATATTACATCCCATTATCTTGTAGTTCTCAATCATCTCATTGACAAGTTCTCTGTAGTTATCAGACCTGAAGTTCCCCAGAAAATTTGAGACAACATTTTTGAAAGATTGCCATGCAGCTGCTTCTTGCATATTTAACTTGTTCTGAAACTGGGTATCTTTCATCAGTTCCTTTATTTGAGGGCCAACAAATATCCCTTCTTTCAATTTAGCTTCACTGATCCTTGGAAATTTATTTTTGAGGAAGAGAAATGCACTGCCATCACGATCCATTGATTTCACAAAATTTTTAATCAAGCCTAGTTTAATATGTAGTGGAGGCAATAAGATTTTTTCAGAACGTACAAGTTGTTGGTGAAGAACATTTTCTTGTCCTGGATTAAGTGACTCTCTCTTTGGCCAGTACTTTTTAATATAATGATTACTTCTATCTCTGCTATCTTAATTGAGACTAAATTTATTTTAATGAAAATATTATCCAATGCATGATTTTATAGCTATTTAGGACTGGTTCATAGCAAACTAAGGCCCACTCTGTATATACACATTATCGTAATGTAGATTAAGATTTTAGTTACAGATGTGTGGATGACACAATGAATGTGAAACGTGAAATTAAAATAATGCGTGTGAAAAAAAAATTCTGTTATCAGTGTAGTGACAACGCGAAAAAGATATATTTCTATAAAAAAGTGAATAAACACTTCAATTTGATGTAAAGAAGAAAATACATATTGCGGACATTACACAATCAGATCATTAAATAACTGTTGAGTGAAGCATTAATATGTTATCAAAATCCGTACTTTAAGAATGTCTGTTATTTTGTATAAGGGTTTCTTGTATATTTACATTGTTTTTCAGGTAAAAGAAGGGTCAATGTTTACAATCTGTCAAGTAAGTGAGATGGTACCTATACCCGGAGTCAATGTACTCCCAAGCAAAACATGATGGCCATATTTAAAGGTCCTGATAGTTACCCGATGATAGTATTAAGTATATCAATCTAGAGGATCATTATGAATACATAGAACATAAATTAAATTTGTCCATATATTCATAACGGGGCATATGTACCGATATTAGGTCCAGTCATTGTTTCCCAGTATCTAATATAACAAAAGGAATTTATTCAAATGTAATATAGGCTAAAATCTGAAACAGTAATAATAATCCGAATTACACCAAGTTTATACTCAAAATAATGAGGGAACCATTTGCAGTACAATGAAAACGTGAATAACTTGATAATTAAAACAGTATACGATTTTTATATAAAGTTTAATAAATTACCAACATCGTAGAGCTAATAGTCAGTACGAACCCGGCATTACTCATGGTTTTTCTATCGGCCGCATTGCTGAACACAATAGGAAAGGAATTCGAACTGTCCCTTTGTAATACAGGGCCAAGGTACTGTCAACTTGACATAATCCCCAAACTAACAAATTACACTTTCACAATAAGATACAAAATGACAGGTTTCCCAGTCTTAACGAGCAGGGGATGCTCTCCAAAACCAATTAAGATAAAAAGATATTGGCATGACAGGAGGCGTCTTTATCGGAGAATGTGGTACTTAGTAAGTCGTTATAGGAAAATTATATATAATTATTTTTGCCAAACTAAGAAAAATATATAGAGGGCTTGGACATCCCTTAGTAATGGAAAATGGGCGTAAACCAGCACCTTTGGAAACATGACTATATAGAAGAGGGGAACCAACCCCAAAACTTGTAACATTTGTTAATTTGTAAAGAGGCCCAAAGCATATATGTGGGCGGATCATAAAATACCTAATAAACTAAATAAATTATTCGTGGAGTATCGCACATCACTTACGGTACTCGTTAGCCAGACGTCTAACAGGGCACACTTACATGTTGGCCCGCAGTCTAATAGGGCGCACACTACTTGTTAGCCTGACGTCGAACAGGGAACATTACTAGATAATCTCCTACATTGTGCTTTGGAACTCAAGAAAGCAGTTGGAGGACCGACTAGTGTATACATCTAGGAAAATAAATTACTCCTTGTGTTAACTCCACGGCAGCCTCCAGTGATTTACCTGATTAGTCATATCACTTTAATCTTCCTTACGTGAACCTTAGATGAGAATCCAGCTCTTACCGAACACTAACATGAGCATCAAACCGTCCAGGCACCCATATCCATCGGACACCAAACCTAATCAACCTGAGCTAAAATCCTGTTACAAGTGTCTCCCAACAGTGGGACTTATATCCAAAGTAACATACGGCAAGTAGAAATCTTGTCCCATCATCCAACTTACAAGGGAACTGACACCCATTGCCTACTGAAATCCATCTTGAAATTTCTCCCAGAGAAACACTGTGATGTACCAAGGCCATGTCCAAAAAAATATTCTGTTTGTTAACTGCAAGGCACAGAAACCGAAGCTAGAATTCAGCAGAGTATAGAGCAGATTGAATCCCTACATAAGTAAGAGTGTAGTGAAGTGAGGCAGCACGCTCGTACTGAGGGTTATGCAATCTCCCGAGTTGAATTATTTACCTATAGTTTAAATGGGAGATCTGGGCTCTGGATTTTAATGTCTTGCAGTTTAAAAGGCATATCATTTTTTTAGACACGGCCTTGATACATCACACACCCTTCTCTGGAAGACATTACAAGGTAGATTTCGGCATGGAATGGTTGTCAGTTCCCTTGTTAGTACTAGTAGCGTCAACGGACTTTGTTTTTGCTAAATTCTTGGCTATTCCCAGCTTTTTCCTCCTTGTTCATTTTCTATTATTATTGTGCTGAGCTATGTAATTTTCTATTTTCCACTTTTCCTGGGCAATCCCTGTGGATTCCATTCCACAACACTCTTTAAGATAATATCTAGTTCCATTCCGAGAGTGTGTCCAATTTATTACGATTTTTATAATATCATTCCGAATTTAGTTTTGCGATGTACAACTTAAGATACAATATATTCCTCTCTTCATTCTCTAGTGAAGGATTCTCTTTTCATTCTTACAACTCATGTGTAGAGCAAAGCTTCGAGATACTTTGCAGCACAAACTATAATTTTCACATATTTGGTCTTCAGTCCATTCCTAAACATGATGATTCAGTTTCTGTCTTACAAAGGATGGTTTTATGTATAACATGAGAGAAATATGTTCAAACCTAATGCAAATTCCACAAAATTTATTTACAGAAATTTAGCCATTCACATCTACTTGGAAAATTTCAACAATAAAAAACACAAAAGGAAAATGATTAATTCAAAAGTTTTATTTACACTAGCACTGTTAAATCGTATAGTCCATATTAGCGCAATCATAAGCTCTCCATACATCTATATCATGAGATAATATTTTCCAATCATTCCCTCTGTAATTTACTTCCTTCGGATGTTATTATCCCACACATTCTCGGCCTTCCTACTGAATGATTTCCACTTCGTTTTTCCTACAATAATTTTCCATTTCCCTACATTTTCAAAATGTCCCAAATGTCATGTCAATCGGAGTCTACGAAATTTAATTCCTTATATTATGTCTGGTTTTCGATAAAGATCATGGAGTTCATTGTTAGGTTGTTTTCTACATCCATCTGTCTATATGTATCTGGTTGGTCAGTATGTTTTTATTTTTCTTATGTCTTAAAGTAAGAGAATTGATTCGCATCCTTGTAATATATAATCGCCATTTAAACATTTCTGAGACGACAAGACATCCCGTCATATACAATATAACCTATATCATGCGTTTCCAGGGTTGTTCCTCTGCATAATTCATTTCTGTATTTTACCGTTGCAAGTTATTTGAATTCTGACACTTCTCCATAATTTGATTTTGATATTTTGCCTATACAATTACCACAATAAGGGTATAAATGTACTAATCAGTTATAAACATTTATTTTTCTAGGAAACTGCATTTGGAAATTATTTTGATGCAACGAAGAAAAACAAGGCTAAATTGAAGATGTGAGATTGATAACAAAATTAAATGGAAGTCATTCAAATAATCCCAGCACTATGAGTGTATGTAAATAAATTATATGTGGAGGTAAAACTGTAGAAAACTATTTGGTAAGAATATTGTAGCCTGGATGGGTGCAACAAAATGGATTATTTCATTACACAACATATAAGATTATTGCATGAATGTTATGGTGAAAATAGGTATATTATATGAATTTAGATGTAAAAAATTAATATACATATATTTATTTACATGCAGAAAAATTGCTCTAGAAAGCAGAACTTCAAACAAAATCACATATAGGTTTTTTTCTATATATATATATATATATATATCTAAAATTTCTTGAATAAATGGAAAATATTACACGGTAATTAATTATGTGTGCAGCTACCAACTTCCGCTAGATTTGTGTCACTTGGAATTGTATAACCTTGAGCTGCTTCAAATAATGTAGTACAACACCTTCATTCTCGCTTTGTCATAATGTGACACTTAAATATTGGACGTTTTCTTGAAATGCTATATAGAGAAATAAATAAAAAAATATCACTCCACATGAGCAGATATTATTTGGTCTAAAATTGAATGAAGTTGTAGTTAAGGTATATTCAATTATTTGCCCACAATAGTTTCACATTTTGTACGATAGTGTCTTGTTGATCAGAGTAGTACATACATTAGTTTATGTTTTCAATTGAATTCTGAGAAGATACTGACATTTCATAGTTTATGAAACTTATTTTGTGAATAACGTAAACTCAAGCTTCGAGGTATAACTGTGATACCCCGATTCTTGAAGGGATATAAATATCTGGATCTCTGACTGTTGTGCTGACATGATGCCTTTCTTGTCTTTCAGGCTATGCAAGTGAACCTGCAGGATGAATTCAAGATTTCAAGAATGAGCCGATGAAGGTACACCAGGGACAGGTAGTGTTGCAGTGGTCGAACATCTGCTTCGGCAGGTAAGTAGTAGATCCGAGTCCCTGGTGTATAACCGGTGCAAACCCTTGTCCCGTGGGGAGATAATGAAATAACTGGGACACCCAGGTGACTGGGGAATAAATGGTCAGTATGTAAGTACTTGTTGTTAATGTCTTTTTGTTACAATTATTATCATTATTATTATTATCATTGTTATTATATTATTATTATTATTATTATCATTGTTATTACATTATTATTATTATCATTTTTATTGTCATTATTTTTATTATTATCACTTTAATTATTATTATTATTATTATTATTATCATTTTTATTTTTCATTATTTTTATTCCAATGTCATGAAATTCAGTATTATTATAGTATATTATTATATTTCAGGTTGAGTGTATGCTTGTATGAATGGTGGTCAGATAATATCCTGCGGTTACATGGAAACATCCAGGTACTATTTCCCTTAAAAACTTTATAAATATGAAATTAACGATCTAATTTGTAATGTCTTTGAGTATCTGATGTTAATATCATGTCATGTTTTCTAGAATTTGGCATTGATTAGGTGCATTATTTGAATTCAAGATTCTGTGCAAGCAATCATCCCCAGTCTCAAGACTCTTTTGGACGAACCGTTGTGAAACTTTTATTAATACAAGGATGGGGATGTACAGGACTACGAATCATTCAATTTTATGACAAACAGTATCTACTTATGTGGGTGATGATTTTTTAAATTTAAATTTGTAAATTGCATTTCTATAAAACCTCCCATTTTGAGTAGAGCAGACGTGTCATGTGTTAAGATAATTACCAACATGGAGATAAAAGTGTTGTACTACATTTGTATGAAGAACATGTGAATTCTATTCAGTGTAAATTGATGTCTAGTGACTAAAAATGTTAAATATACTTAGAAATTAGTTCCCGTGTAACAGTTTTTTCTTCCGTAAAGAAATTTTCCATTGAATAAAAAAAAACTTGTATGTCATTTTGTTTCAAGTTGTGTTTTCTTGAGCAATGGTTAGATACATACATAATCTGCACTGTAAGTGTAACTCTTGTTTAAATATTGAGTTTATATTCAGTTGACATAATATTTCAAACTGAATTTTATACCAAGGTTCTCTGTTTTCCGTATTTACAATCTATACCTTTCTTCGGATTTTTAAAGTGATTAATTTTCATTCTTTGCTTTACAGAAGATATTTAAATTTAAAATATAAAAATAGATCTGAGATCTCAATCTTCCTCAACATTGGATATAAGATGTGGAGTAATTTTGGAGCCTATGTTCCATCATCAGCTTGTAAATTCGTTCTAGTTTTTTTTTGAGACGCTTGTATAGAGCGTTGACATCACTGGGTGTGTTTTCATTAAGCAGGTGAGTGTTTCTGATTTCTTTTAATATCTCAATCTCTTTGACAATGTTGATCTTCAATTTGTTGTTTTCTCTATGGATGATGGATAATGTGTTATCGATGGAATTAAATTGATGGCCTGTAGCTATGACATCTTTCGAAAAACGTTATCAAGTCTGAAATCCTTAAAATGTTCATTATATCATATATATATATATATATATATATATATATATCATCCTTCTACCAATATAAAACTTATCACAGCTATTGCATTTTAGTTGGCAAACACCTTTGTTTTTTATAGATATCTGTTTCTTGTTTTATATGTAATTGTATTATTTAATTTGTTTTTTGTTCTATATGCAGTTCTTACATTTTTATCATATTTTGGCCAGTTTTTGTGTTTTGAGAGTTGACCATTTAGTTGTATTTCCCTACTTACTGCTGTTACGTTTATCAATTCTTCTCTCTTTATTTGTTATTTTAATATTGATTACTTCTTCATTAAACAGTCTTTGGAGGCTAGAAGTCTCATGTATTTTAGTTATTTGTTATAATTTTCTTGCTTAAACGGAAGTTTTCTCATTCTGTTAATGAGGCTGGTAAAGGTACCGATTTCTTATTGTGGGAGGGTGTCTAGATTTCTTGTAAATGCTAATTGTATCATCAGTTGGTTTTCTATAAATGCTGATGTCTAAACTATTGCTATCTATTTAGATTTTCTGTTAGTGTGTTATCTAGATAGTTTATTGCATTATTCCTCTGTGAATTTTATTTTTTCATGCATCTCTTTCAATTCAGTCAATACCTCATTTTCTATTGAATTCTCATTATCGTATATAATTAGAAGATAGTCGGCATACCTTGTTAATACTTTTATGTTGAATTTTTCAAAGTGTTTGTCTTCTAGGTTCTGTAAAAAAGATTTCCGATATGATGCTGGATGTAGGGCTACCCACTGGTACACCGTCTTCTTGTATGAAAAACTCGTTATTAAATTTAAAATAATTTTGTTTTAATATAGTTGTTTTGTATATATTGCTTCAGTTTTGTCTTCTTTTAATTGTTCTTCTAATATCTGTATTGTTTCATCAATGGGAATATTTGTATATAGTTTTATGTTTCAAAGGATACTATTCTTGTGTTAGTATTAATCGCTATGTTTTAAATTATGTTTGCTAGATTGTATGGAACTTTATATTGTGTATTTGTTTTTTATTGTTATTTTATATTTAAGTTCATTAGCAATCAGTTTGTAATTGGGTGCGTTTAAGTAACTGGTTATATGTTTTATGGGTATACAGTAAAACTTGCTCTAAGCGGAATCTCATGCGACCAATTGTTTTCCACATTGGACAAAATTCCGCAATATAAAAAACTAAAACTTATTAATAATCTTGGATTATAGAATACCGTATATGTCTTTTTATGTACCTCGGATTAATATTGTAGTTCCGCTGCCGTTGAAAAGTGGGGTATAAAAAAATTGTCCCATTTCGTCAGCGTTAAAAATGTCTCTTAGGCGCGTATCCTGAAATACAAGTGGGCATATGCAGTTTCGATTTTCGTTCACTAACTACAATTTCGTCCACATTCTTTGATTCCCCGAAAATTTCATTCCACACTACATTGTGTCGTCTTTTAAAACTGTCCAGCCAACCTGAAGATTCCTTGAAATCGTTATTCCCTTAGGGATTTAACCAGAGCTAGAGCTTCACTTTGGAGCATCGGTCCGGAAACGTTCGGATATTTATTTTCAATCAATTTCACTTTTTCGCTTAATGAGAATGATAAATACATTCCACCATCTTTATTTCGTAAATTCAGAACGTTACCTGTGAAAGATCGGTTTCAGAACTTAATTAATTTAAGATTTACAATGCAATTGTTATTTGCAAGACAGGTATCTTTGTTTCGCATAACGGGTGTGCAATGAGGCCGAATCTATACAGGTAGAATCTATACAGTAAAAGCTCCTTATTCGCTGGGAACATGCCGCGAATACAGAAACCGCAAATATGGAATGGTAATTTGTATGCGTATATAGGGGATACGTTCCAAGGTTACCAAATAAATAAAAAATTATCAAAATAAAATAAATTAATGAGAGATTTTGAATAATTTCTGTTATTTATTACTATCAGTTTTAGGCAAGGACTTAAAGAACTTAGTATTTTTTTCCTGTTTTGCCGCTTATAAAAGGTATTTCAATTAAGATGGGTATTCAGCTGTGAATTCTGCGATATAATTTCTTATTTTGTCTTCGGATTTCTTGATTCATTAACATTGAAACAGAGTGATATAGACGCAAACAACTCGCCAACGCGTATAAACGTCAAGCATTTTTATTTTACATTAAGCGGCAACACTAATTTTTTTTTCTCTTCGGTACTAATTATTTCTCTTTCCTTTTACTCGACATTATAAACTGGGAACAAAGCATAAGAGACACGTGTTATTCAATCAAAATTATTGCAACGAACAGGAAACAATAATATACCTATCGTGGCGATGGAGGCATTTATGAAAGTACATATCGGCATGTGAAATAAGACTACAGCTTTTAACAATGTCAGTGACAATTAGTTTTGTTTTGTCCATTTGGTTTGAATCAATATTTGTAAAAGCCGTCTTGGCACCTGCCTTCAGTTAAAATTAACTGCTGATGGTTAATAAATATATACCTTTCCGCTTTATAATTTTTTGATGAATTGTGTAGAAATATCCTTCCGTTTCCCCATTGGACAAATTCAGTTTTATGCAAATAAATGCACATTGAATTACTATTATTTCGCCGGGACAAATAAATTTGTTCACATTGGACATATTTCCGCATTTTTAACGTTCCGGATTATACAGGTCTTACTATATTTAGTTTATGAATTTTAGATAACGTTTTCATTATGGGTGCAGTAGGATTATTGTTTATCCATTTGTAGTTGATTAATTTATTTTTTGCTTGGCGATTGTCTGTTATATTTGTCATGTTCTCGTCTTGGATGATTGCATTGCTTTTTAATAGATCTCTTATTTCTCTTTGAAATTTGTTATCTTTTTTATTTCATTTTCTTCTATAAATTGTTTTGTTTTGCTAATGTAATCATCAGCATCCTAAGGCGCGACAACTTCAAAGGTGAAAGTTTTGGCCTTCTCAACAATCCTCCTCCATGCCAATCTGTCTCTTGCCATATTCAAATTAGTCACATTCATTTTATTTAGGATCGTTCATTTTGTCTCATCCACCCATCTGATCTTCGGTCTTCCTACTGCTCTGTCTCCTATAGGTTTCCATTTACAGAGTTTCTTGACCAGTCTCTGATCATCCATTCTTGGAAAATGTCCAAGCCAACCAATTCTGAGAATCTGAGAGATCTTATATGGTTTATTATATTCTGATTTTTGTAATTTGTTTAGTTAGTTATTTGTTTTGATTCTCCAACAGTTATCAGTTCCTCTATTTGCTCAAAATATTCTTCTTAGAATTTTTCTTTCAAAAATTAATAATTTCTGTTTTGTTTCTTTTAGGACCCAAGTTTCACTAGCATATGTAACTACTGGTTTAATGAGTGTTTTTGTATAATCTTATTTTTGCTGTTTATGATATTAATTTGCCTTTAAATTAGATTCCATTTGCAAAATAAGCTTTGTTCCTATTTACCAATCTTTCCTTAATTTCCTCTTTACATCCATTTACTTTGGTACCTAGGTATTTAAATGATTCTACTGTGTTAATTTGCATGTCATGCATTTGTACATTTTCCGATTTTCTGTTGTGATTACTACATTTTAAATATGTTGTGTTATCTTGATTTATTATTAGACCAAATTTGTTTGATTCCTCTTTCAATGTTGTGAAGGTTTCAAATAACGCTTGTTTGGTTCTTGCTGTGATCAGTATGTTACCTGCATAAGCTATACACTGTTTGAGTTTTGTTGTAATGTTTCCACTTAATTCCATTTTATTGACTATATAATCAATGATTAAGCCGAATAAGGTAGCTAAGAGGGGATCTCCTTGTTTGACTCCTGATTTAATGCTGAAAATTTCACTTCGTTTATTGTTGATTTTTACTTTAGGAATTGTATCTATTGAAGTTAAGGATATCAATTGTATTAATTGGTGTGGTACTTGATAATACTTATGACATTCAATTATGTGTTTCCTATTGACAGAGCCTGTGTGTAATCTATAAACATATTATCCAGATCTACATTGTGTTGATAACACTTCTCAAAACTTTTCTGTATGATAAATATATTGTCTTTTGTTGATGTACTTTCTCACAGCCTACCCTTCGTGCCTCTTAGACACGTATGTCTAACCAACCATATAGGAATTCCAGTGGCGTGTATTGGATATTTTTTACGGTAAGTAATTTGGGATTAAGTGCCAGATTTAGGAAACTTTTTTTTTTCTGAAAGATTGTTTTTACCGTTTCCAAAGGCATGGAGAGGAAACTAGTTTCTTTTGGATTTTGGCACTTATTCCCTTTTCAATTAAATTCCCTCTAAAATTTTAATTACATTATATGTATTACTTAGCTGTCTTCTAGTAACTAAAATGTAATTACTGAAAAGAGAGAGTATACTTGTCGGAAATTTTCATATTCAAATATTCTAAATATAATAAACAGTCTAAATTACTGAATCTGTAATTTAGTTGACCCAGTATAGTGTCAAACATTTGTACGTATTTTGTTTTGGTGTTCAAAGTTTCACGTGAAGTTCGTTGAGTTCTTTTTTCTTTTTTTTTCATATTTGTTCAAAATTTCAAATTCTCCCCGTTTGTTTTCTAGGATTTTTTTCAATTATTTTACTTTATGCAGTAATCAATATCATGAATATTTGCTTGCAGTTTATCAAATAATCGTCAGTTACAAGGAAAATATTAACAAATATATTTAATATAAAATTGAAATCAAAATCTTGCATTGTGATTAAAAATCCACGGGCAGCCATATAGGCTTCCTGATCCCAATGTTCTCATCTGGATCCGTATTTTTTCCAAAGACTGAAATTAACACATCCAGATGCTCATGTACTGTTCCAACCAAATGAGAACTGTAATTTTACCGCGTCAAAGACACTCTTGTCAACTGTTTATTTATTTCTTCATCAAGAACCCGCATTCTTTTGGTTTATTTTGAATAGGTAGCAGCTAGTCCATTGAAAGTATGAAAAAATGTATTTTTAATGACGGTCACGGATTAGAATAATACTAAATTCTGGCGATGGGCGTAGCAATGAACGAAAATTGCATCTGGAAAAGTGTTTTTCACCTTCGATTGCAGTCCATTCAACTGACTTGCCATGACAGATGCTCCATCATAACTTCGTGCAATCCTTCTCACATCCGAAATAATGAATCAGTTGAATCGCTATCTTGTATAATGCTCGGCTGTTCTATCATCAGAAATGCTAATGGATCCTAATAATCGTTTATGTACTTGGCCACCGTCGATGACGTGCCGAAACACAGGAGACAGCTGAGAGAAATTACTTGTCTGTTGCCTCATCTAGAACAATGCAAATAAAGATTCATTGAAATCCCTCTTTGATTCTGCCCATTAATACGTTTGGTATTGACGGATTAAACAATTCTGGATTAAATTTGACTTTCCTGTAAATGCCGTAGAATGTTCTAAATGGTGCTTCAGTTTCTCGTCACATCCAATGAGTAATTTCACGAGTTCAACGTAATTGTATTTATTGATAGAGTCGCGTCATGATATCTCTTACTCTGACAAGAAAATAAACTACATCGATGAAGCGTTTCGTTTTTTCTTACAAGATTATTGAGTTGCAAATCCCGATTTTTTTTTGATTGTTCAACATATGTTCAGTTCTCGACTTAACCGAAGGTTTTTTTTTATTTATAATGGACAGCAAATGATTTTTAGATAGTCTATGCTTTTTAATGGCTTTATGTATGTTTTCCATGTAGCAATAGCCCGCACTGTTCCATAGAGATCTATCGTTATTAAACAGAAAACATGTCCAATAATACAGATTTTGCGTACGAGTACACCCTGTTAACCACTCGTTGCTATTGTGAAGTTGCGACTTCAAATGCCTTATTTAATTCAGGATTAAGTCTACCACTCGATTCTTATCTTCGAACGCGTACCAGGCAAAGTTACTTATTTACGTACTTGCCCCGACTGATTGGGAGCTTCCATATTTTCAACACTGCTTTGCACAAGAAGCTGAAGTGACTGACTGACTGTTGTTGACAGCTGTTTGCGCTGCCCAGTGTGCCTTTTGTATTTCTCCGTTAATAAATAGTTTTTACACTCGTTAAAATTTGAGTGGTAAATTTACGTTGTTTCTGCTTATATAAAGTTCACAACCCTGAGATCTCTGGCTACCCTGAGCAACCGGTACACACTTGATCTCTACAAATATGTAGTACAAAAGAAGTTAAACGGTATAATCTCAGTTTCAAATGGTCATGGTTTAAGGAATTTTCTATGGTTGTGCTCCTCTCAAACTGTACATAACTTGTTTCGTTTTTAGCAATAAATGCAACTTTTAGAATAGAGAGAACTTCTGCTGCAGTTAACGAAGGTCGAAGGCACACCTATTCCATGAAGATATCACCGACAAGTTTTGCAGCCTTAAATTACCGAAGGATCGATTTTATATACGAGAAATAGATGAGTTTAATAATAATTAAGGTAAGCATGTGTACAAATAATATTTCTTACTAGCTCTTCACCTAACTTCAAAACCATGAACCGCTACTATTCTATATCATATTAGATGGGCGTTTATATTTTTTTCACCCCTATATCTGGATAAAAATCTTGTTTTATGAAATAGCAATAAAACATTGTGGTTCGTTATTAGCGGTTATTATATTATTAGTATGGACTGGCCATGTTGTTAATTTCATAAGAAATTGAATGAGAGAGGTGAATCACTGGTGAGTTTCTGTAAAA